>OV121073.1:60450034-61650034 GCA_921293005.1 Nemoura dubitans | reverse complement strand
TCAGATATGCTGGAATTTTCTTGAGAGCGCTCGAGGTTTTTTTGTTTTGTTTGTTGGTGCACGCATTTTTATAGCGTTCGGGTGCTTTATGGGCGACGCGTAATCGTAAAACGCGCGTCGAAACGGCGGGCGTTTCGCGCTTTCCGCGATTTTGGACACTGCTCGGCGTTCCTTTGTGTCTGCGCCTGTTAAATAATGCAATTAGTCTGCCTATAATATAATCGCGTGTTGTATGGTGGAGGACGAGTGAAGCAGAGGTTCTTCTTGCTTACCCCCCCCCCCCCATCCCAAAGCCGTTCTATTATGGGACTGGACAGGGGTCGGGGATCTGACGACTTGCCCATTCCACGATAATAGAAGTCGATTAGGGTAAAAAGATTCTTTTCGTCGCACTTGAAAGGGGGCCCCCACGGTCTATGCGATTTTCCTTTGGCCACAAACGTTTATTTTTTATTGCGCCGTCTTTTTATATGAAATATGTTTTTTATTGCGCCGTCTTTTTATATGAAATATGTGTGTCTATCCTTTTACCTGTAGCTATATAGAGGTAAGATGCTATAACTTCCTTTGAAATCGTCTGTCCTTTTCGCAAGAAAGATCTTTTCTTGCGAGTCAATTCATATTCGGTCTGCTCTCGGGTTTCGGCGACATAGTAATAGCACATCGCTGCATATCAGATGCGAGACTAACTCTAGGTGATCACTTCAGCTCCTTACGTCGTCATCTCGCTTCATCTCTTCGCCAAGGAAAAGAAAAGTGTCCCTCGCTACAACGAAAATGAAACTCGCGTTTATTTTCGTCGTACCTACATATTTTTTTTATATACACAACATCGTTTAAATCGTTCCGTTTGTCCTGTTCAAGTTCACGATATCAGCCAAAGGAATCTGATGGAAATTGCTTTCAGATTACAAGCCACTAGATTGAAGTCGCACTCTCTCTCCCTCTCTTTCTCTCCATGCCACGTGATATTATTTCTATCCCCTCCTTTTTTGTAGTATTTAGCCAAATGCTTCTTTCATTGATGCTCGTGAATGACGGAAAGTGGGATGGGGAACTACTACGTCCAACACGATTGTCTCTCTCTGTCCCACTCGCTCCATGCTCATCGGAATTTCGGCACGTGTTTTTATCTCGTGGCTCGCCGAACGCGATATTTAGACAACGTGCAAATCAAAGTGGCACTCGCAGTTGAGTAACGCGAGCAATTAGCCGGCGAGGAGCGGCGTCCGCGCCGGCGCCGACGCCGACGAGAAGCCGCGGCGGCAGCGTTTCTCTACCCGCCCAACATTTACATATAAATATCGGCGGTAATGAGAGTCGTACACTCGTTTCGTTGACTAGGTCCTGTTTTAACTCGGCGAACTCCCGTGGATTCATTCATCTGGCGTGCCGACGAGATCGTCGGTCGCTACGCTATACGTTGCAACAGCTGTTGTTTCTCACACCCGCGTCGACGCGGGTCTCATTAAACATGCAGAGATCCCGCGCTGCACCGGCCGCGGCGTCGGAGTCGACAATTGCCTTCTGAAAACAGGTGATTAGACACCGTCTGAGTCCTCGCTGTCCGCGACAGCCGGGATGATTCACGTCGATAGAGTTCGGCTTTCGGTGGGACTTGCTTTGTGCGTACAGAGAATCAGCCGTGAATACCGATTTCGTGACTCGCCGCTGACAATTGGCTTATGCAACTCCGCCGCGATGAGTCAAGACAAGACATACAACACGTTCAATCACGGCACCTCCATCTCCCCCCCCCCCCCCCCCGATTCTTTAATTCCACGAGGATAAATTGCGTTAGCTGCAAACGTCCCCTCTTAGCCTCTCACTCTCTGCTCCGCTTATTGATGCTTTTCTCCGGCGGCGCTATCTCGCTCCTCTAAATTCGCTCCGCCGACGAAGATGTATTCGGGATTGGATGCCGTTGGAGGCATTTATCATTTGATTGCAGTCTTTAATCATTTCGTGCTCCGGCGCTCGCTGGTTCGCCCGCTCCGTGCAACGGCGCCCGCGAGCAGAGCAAGAAAAGCCCCTGCCGCCGTCGTACTTCCATGCGCCCCCCCCCCCGTCTTTCCACCCGCCCCCGCGCGCCCCACACCCTCTCTCTACCCGCGCCGAGCCTCACCTCATTTATCATGGTTTTACCGCCGACGCCGCCTTCGCTCGCTGCACGCTTGGGAAACGACGCCGACGACGATGCCGACGATGCCGTGCCACCGGAGTAACGGAGATAAAACTAAAACTTGCAGCAGCTCTCAAGGAAACACCGGCGTCGCCGTGCCGGCGAATAACTCCCGCCGGGAGATGTTGGTTTAGAGTCTGGAGCCGTCGTACGCTCGGAGCGGGGACGCTGGATTTTTGGCCGCGACGTGCACGCGGACCGACGCCGTCGGCGTCGCGTTCGAATCGCGGGAGCCGGCGGCGGCGTCGTCTTCGTCGTCGTCGTCGTCGTCGTCGTCGTCGTCGTCGTCGTCGTCGTCGTCTTCGTGCAGATGATCATGAATATCGGCCGCGCCTTCTGCGGCGCCCGTTTCGCCTGTGCCGCGCGCCGCGCCAAATCCGCGCGGCGCCGACTTTAGTCTCTTCCACATGTGTGCGACGTGTTTGTGTGCCGATCAAGTTTATCTCGGCGCCGGCAGACGCGTCTCGCGGGCCACCTGACCCGATTGGGGCAACACGGCCCCGTCCCAAAAAGCCATTCCCGGTTCGTGCAGTTTATTTGTTCCAATCTCCGTGCGCCGCGCCGCGCCGCGCCGAGCGTCGTGCCGAGCGTCGTGCCGAGCGTCGTGCCGAGCGTCGTGCTCGTGTATGAAACACGTTCCGAATGTTTTACGCCAAATCGTGCCGTGCCCGGTTCGCTGCTCGCGATGGACGCCGACGTCGACGTCGCACCGCATACATATAATTCGACGCTGGAATTCGATTATCTGCGCGCGCCCGGAAACAACAAAAAAACCCTTGCCGAACTCATCCAGCTGCCATAACACTGGGCAGGGACAAAGAAAACTCAGCCGAGCAATCATGTAAATTTTCTTATGTTTTATGAGGCGCTCTTGTGAAGAAGCGGAGCGTGGTTTGGCAGGCCGTAAAGGATGGATGGAGGCGGGCGAGCGAGTCATGCTCTCTGCATGGAAAGGAAAGGGGAGCAGCGAACGGGAATCGCTCTTTCATCAGAGTCACAATAGTTTTCGAGTTGCAGCGAGCGAGCGAGTGAGTGAGTGAGCGAGGAGTGAGTGAGTGAGCGCTGCGCCGTCGCCGGCTGCGACGACGAATGTGTATGCGGGCTGGCGGCGTCGTCGTGAAACGATAGCCAGCTGACGCTAACATCGCTCGTTGGCCTCCGCTGGCGTGGCATGACATGGCTGGCTGGCTGGCTGGCTGGCTGGCTGGCTGGCTGGCTGGCTGGCTGGCAGCTACCCTCATCAAATATAACGCGAATCTAACTACCACAGGCAGTCGGGCGGCGAGCAAGGCATGGCAATAGTGGTGGGGGGAGGGGGGGGGGCACGATCCAATCGCAGGCTTCGTGCATTAGCCCCAGATTAGGTCATTGCGAACGGAAATCACCCGCGTATTCGTTGTACCAGACCAACTACCTATACAGACACACGCACACGCGCACTCGACACACACACACACACACACGCTGTTTTATTTAAACGCAGTGACGGCCATTCAGCCAGATGGCTTATTCCGAGTGAGGTATATGCACACGTGACGTGTGTGAGCGGGCATCGCGGACGCCGTCGACCGAATTGCGCCGCCTAGATTGCGCTCATCAAGGGCCGTTCGGGCTGTGCGCCCATGTCGGGGGGCGGTGCACGGAGCGCTCTTCGCCATGCTGATAAGAGGCTCGCTACTCGCCGACGGGACGAGGCAGCCGAGATGGTCTCGACGCTGCTCGCACTCGCAGCGTATAACTACCCTCGTATATAATCTGATGACCCTTCGCGAGACGAGTTCTCCGGGCATGGCTTAACTGTATCAGACTCCGGGGGCGCATGCTACGACCTGCCCCACCCCCAAACACACATATACGAAAGAAATTCATTTCCTTTCTCTCGTTCGTGGCGATTCTCGGCCGTCGTTCGCTTTAGCGTTCAGAGTTCCTTCTCGAGAACCTATCTCGTTCGTGCGTTCGGCAGGCAGGCAGGCAGGCAGGCAGGCAGGCAGGCAGGCAGGCAGGCAGGCAGGCAGGCAGGCAGGCAGGCAGGCAGGCAGGCAGGCAGGCAGGCAGGCAGGCAGGCAGGCAGGCAGGCAGGCAGGCAGGCAGGCAGGCAGGCAGGCAGGCAGGCAGGCAGGCAGGCAGGCAGGCAGGCAGGCAGGCAGGCAGGCAGGCAGGCAGGCAGGCAGGCAGGCAGGCAGGCAGGCAGGCAGGCAGGCAGGCAGGCAGGCAGGCAGGCAGGCAGGCAGGCAGGCAGGCAGGGCAGTCGGGATGAGGGAGAAAGAGAGAGCGCGAGAGTTCCATCAGCGTAATCCCATCGCTTCCCGTACCCTCGACGCGCGATGCACCCGACGCTGGCGGCGGCCGACCCCCGGGTTCGCCCCATCGCACACGACGACGTCGTCGTCGCATCCGCGCCGCGTCGTTAGGGGGACCGGGGCGACGTCGACGTCGCCCGGCAAAGTTTCGCTGCCGGCGTCCCGGCGTCGTCATCAGTGTCACGGGCTATCGTCTATCATAATTACTTTCCTGACACCTCGTGTAGTGATGCACATTTGAAGAGCCCCCCCCCCCCCTCCCCCCCGCTCTCAGCATTGTGATTGCCAGTCCGTGCACGCATCACTTGAATAAAATATCCGGCTTTTTGAATTATGGATTGAGTTTTTGTTTTTGTGTGTTTCTGGTATTTTTCGCAACCGTTAAACGGATAAAAATACGGACTTGTTTACTATTTCATAAAATTCGAGTATAAAAATAATAAAGAATTCGAATTGTATTTTTTTTATTATCCTTTATCAATTTCAAGCCGGAGGAGAGGGCAGCTATACTACACCCCTTTCGCGTCGCCCACTCACATTATACCCCATCTGCCCCCACCCGCCCCTACCCCCTATCTTAACCCGGCACCACCACCGTATTTCCATCAACTCTAATTCCCACAAAAACCGTCTCTCATCTCGAGCGCGCTCCCTCCGACTCGTGGCGTCGCGCCTGCTCCCGTCTCGCTCTCACCCGTGCCGAGCCCCCCCGGCCTCGCCGACGCCGACGCCGACCGACGTCGCTCCTCGCTGGCTGGCTGGCGCACACGCGTTGCCGTGGCGACGCCGGCGCGATCGATGCGCCAAGCCCCGCCCCGACGCCGACGCCGGCGACGCCGACGCCGGCGACGCCGACGCTATAGCGACGCCGGCGAGAGTGAGCGCGAGAAACCGGCACCGCGTCAGCATGGCGGGAGAGAGAGAGAGATGGAGAGAGTCGGAGAGAGAACGGACGGAACGATGTCGGCCGTCAGCCAGCTCGCTCGCATGCTAGATACCATGCGCCGATGTGCATAGGGGGAGACACCGAGCGGCGAATATCTACCCTAGCCTCATTTGCTTTCTTCTAACTTCCATTTTCCCCAGAGCAGATACCCGAGCTCGTAATAAATGATTCCCCCTCGCTGGCGTTCGCGCGGCGTCGACCCCTGCGCTCGCTGCGCGCCGAGTGGATGCGCAGCCGGGCAGCCGGCGCGCAGCGCTGCCCCTCTGTTCGCCGGCCGCTCCACGCGATCTATGTGCGCGTCGTGCCAACGTCAGTGCCAGCGGCGTTGGGGGATGAGGGGGCTGGGGGAGACCGGCGAGGGGGCGACGCCGGGGGAATTTATTACTGCGCTCGGGTAGGAGTGGCTGCCATGGGCAGGACTTGCGCCCTAGCGCAGGGGTTGCCGTTGATGTATATAGCTCGACGCGGCTCGATGTTTCAATACCAACCCCTCGGCCCTCGGCTGATGTGACACTAGGGCACCGCGGCTCGAAATGTTCCTAACAATGAGCGTAGTTTATCTTGATGGGAAGCTGCGTTCGGTTCGCAATAGCGCGCGGCCCCGGCTGGCTGGCTGGCTGCGCGGCGCGGCGCGGCGCGGACGATCGTCCCGTTGCCATGGCAGCCAACTTTGTGCAATTGCGTCATCGGTTTTGGTTGTATGCTCGCCGGATCCCCCGTCCTGCAGCGTTGGGAAGGGGGCGGGGGGGGGGGGGGGGGTGCCGGCTGGGGCACGGGATGCATGGGGAGAGTGGTTCGCCCTCGATCCCTAAAAAGAAACGCGACGTTGTTTGTTACGAGTAGCGCACGTTTCGAAAACTATATCTCGTCCTACCCCGACGTGGCCGCGTCGGCGAAACATTGGAACTTGGCGCGGCTGTGTGTGTGCGTGGCGCGTTATGGGGGAGGGTAGGGAGCAGTGGAATAATTGGGAATAGTCGGGAATATTCGATGTGCTGGCTGGCTGGCTGCCTGCCTGCCTGCGCCTGGGTGATATGAATGGGTTGGCATGGACGATTTTTCGATATCTCTCCCTCCGCCGCGCGGCAATTCCCTCTCTCAGTACACTGAATCATCAACGTGGCCAAATGCGTGAGCTGACTGGACAATTGTATCGTGCCGTGTACGCACTGTGCGAGAGCGCACGATTTATGCGTACACTGCATAACGCACGCTGCACCCGCGGGTCTAGGGGACAGTTTCGACGTCACGTATATATGTATGGCGCTCTGTCTCTGTCTCTCTTGAGAATTTGTAAGCGGGTTACCCTGTAATGCGATCAAGTACGTCGCCCCAGCCCTGTCGAGCCCTGTCGTGTTATTATTATTGTCGGTGCAGCTTGGACATTCGCAAAACTCCCAGACATTGCCGCATAATCTGCTTACCGAATATTTTTTATATAAGAAAGACGGTAACCAAAAATTGTTTCGACCGCGGATGTGCGCTCGGCGAAAGAGGGCGATCTTTTCAAAGGGTCGTCTTTGTTTATGCCTCGAGTTTTTAAACGAAGTCTGCCGTTTGTGAATGATCAGATCACAATTCCCTCGCTAATCGCTTCTCTGCGCAAAGCTAAATACTTTTGATAGCATTTTGATCGAGCCGAGAGCATCAAACGGATCCTATCTCCCATGACTGCGATCGCCCCCGCCCCTCCCACTCCCTGACAGACATCCCCTACCTTGGGCGCACCTCCCCCAACTCGGCCATGTGCTCCAGTTGATATTATTATTATTATTGTAAGATAATAAAGGAGTTCGTATATAGGTATATTATATAGAGCAGTGCTGAAGCACCATCGAATATAAAAACCTTTTATTGCAATCTCATTAACTGCTCACAAACATCCATTTCGAAAGCTGTAAATTATCCCCCACTCCACCTCCCCCACTTCGTTCTCGTCTCCAGAAACGTCGAGAAGTAGTAATGCCTTTTTGTGCACCACCGTCTACGAAATGGGCAACTCGCTTCGTGTGTGTTTAAATCGTTTTTAAACAAAAAGGGAACGTTCGCAATTCATGTTTGTGGATATCGGAATTAATTTCGCTCGTATTTCATGGTGTCTGAGTTTGTTTCAGTGCGGCATGATTCGGTATAAACGTTCCTCGTGAAAGCATGTGGAGGGGCCGGAAAAGTGGGCGATTTACAGGAAATGTGATAAACGCAGTGGCTCTCTTTTCTCTGTCGATCTTTTCCACGATTCGTTCTGTAGTTTGTATCAGGTAAACGAGGTCTAAGAATAATCGCCCGACTCAAATTCGAGTCGCCGATTTGCTGGTGCTATGTACCCGATGACTTCCGTGGCCTATTAGTTGAGAGGATCGGTCGCGACGCGGCTCCGCTTGCAATTCGGGGACGTACACAGGCAGCCAGTCCGGCTGCCCCATCGCTCCCCCTGCTTTCACAAAGAACCCGCCGCAATGCGAGCGCTCTTTAAAGAGCCGCGATCCGCCTCGACGTCTGTGTTTTTATCTTCTTTAAATGTATTCACTCCGTGTTTTTCGATCATGTTTGAAAATTTGTTTGATACCGCTAAGCTCTCTGTAAGCTGTAAATTATGCAGAATGGGATTCCGAACCCGATTAATATTTTATTTCCCCGACTTAACTTGTGATTGCGAATAATGACTGAGCGAGTGTAATCCCCGTGCAATTAAACGACGGGTAGCGAGTGGAATCTAGTTCGATTGACTGCGCCGGGAGGCGCTATTCCGTTTCGTGCCTCGTAGACGCAATGTTAAATTTCCCGCATTTAGATGGGCTTTTTGGGCAGTTTGTCTGGAGCTGGCCTTAAAAAATTACCCAGGGTACAGAGTTCGAGAACCTACCGTGATGTTTCAGGAGTAATACTATTAAAAACTTGAGTACATCCTCGACAACTCACGATAGAGTTCGGAAACGCACTCACAAATGACGCAGATTTGAGGCAAGAAAATGATTTCAAAGTGAAATGCGATGTAAATATGATGATTCTAGTCGTCCAATTGACTTTGATACCAGTTTGCTACCAATATGGTACCAATATTTTACACTACCAGTATGATTGCCAAACCGTAGAAATTTAACATTGCGTCTACGAGGCATGAAACGGAATAGCGCCGCCGGCGCAATATAAACATTCTCCACTTGACTACTAGGAAAAGGAAAGAAGGCGGCGCCTAATGGCACTAATAACCCGGGCAAGTGTATTTGCCGATTGGAGAGATGACATGTCTACCTACCCTGGCAAATAATTGATCTCGAGTGCTATCAATAAGTAGCATGGCGTTAATTAGGGGCAATTATGCGTTGCGTTGCCCCTCCCCGTCCCCCCTCCCTACCCTTGTCGCTCTTGGGGCGCCAAGGGTGGGTGAAAAACTCGGCAGCCTTGCCATCCACAACTCATCGTGAATAGTTTGTTGTTGTTGTCGGTGCTGCTGCTGCTGCTGCTGCTATCGCTGCCCATATCTAAATGAGCCACTTAGCGTTGATTGCATTTATCGATCGCGCTTCTTACACGATTAACAAAATAATAAAAATATATTAAAAAAAAAAAGCTTATCGCGTTCGTGTACAAGGAATTAGTCAACTATTAAAGTAATTACTTACTTCAAAAGCGATGCATTGTGCTAATTATATATGATTATAAATAAATTGAAGCTAAATTAGAGTTTCGCGTCAGTAAAGATGAATCTTTTCTTCTGGCGTAGTCCCCGAGCGCGGAGGTTCTCTTCCATCCGATATCTGCGCGACTTAAAGGGAGGAGACGCTAAACCAAACAAATGCAAGCCCTGTGCGCGCTAATGAGTTTATATTCCGTAAACCAGGTTAATTAAGATCGGGATTAATTTCGTTTGGCAAGTAATTAATGAAGACTGGCTCATCTGTCGGTGCATTGACAGCGCTTGGTGTACAGGCAAAGCGAGCGATAACATCGATGTAAACGGCGGGCGGCAAGTTATTCACCCCTTCCGCGCTCTTTCTCTTTCTCTTTCTCTCTCTCTCTCTCTCTCTCTCTCTCTCTCTCTCTCTCTCTCTCTCTCTCTCTCTCTCTCTCTTCCTCTCCCTCTCTCTTTCGTCAGATGTCGAACTTCAGCGGCAAAACAGCTGATTCCAAGTTGTCGAGGAATCTAATGACAGTCGGCTTGTCTTTAAACTGGCTACTGACAAGATCGCCGACTGTTACTGACGATGAAACGATTTTGCATTGACTAGCATATTCCTTCGAGCACGACTTCGTTCTCTAGGGTTTCTTGATTTTCTTTTAAGTTGTCTTTCTTTTTTTCATATCTAAAGAAAACATCTAGGTGATCTACCTCTAAGACGAGATGAAATAAACATGACGTATGTATTATTCGATAGTGTATGTGTACGAGAACTCACAAATCTAAATGTGATGTGGAATTAATGTTTTTTCTCATTCACCTCATCGCTGTTCGACACTGATTGGCATCGATTTACGGACACAAAACCTGTTATGGCACGTCCCTATTCTCCAAGAATCGAAAAACAACAATTAGTTCCCAATCCCTCCTGAACAATTCGACGAACGGTGGCGTTGGAACTTCGACAATAGCGCTCGACGCTTATAGTTCGCGTTTCTACCGCGGGCAGGCCAGTCAAGTGCACGCGGCCGGCCCCAGCACAGCGCACACAGCCGAGCTGTTAGCGTGACTTGTCAGTTGTTAGTTGTTACTGCCAGCGTGCCAGCGTGCCAGCGTTCGTTCTCAGTCCGCCGTCAGAATTCGAGGCTATAAGAAGTTTACAAGGCTAAGGCATTATGAGGCAGTCGCGCAGAGGCTTTTAGCTGCGCCATGCTCGACGTTCACACAGCACAGCACAGTCTGAGCTGGGGCTGAGCTGGCCGTAGAGAACACTAGTTGCCGAGGGAGTGGGCAACTCGGGACAGGAACGCCGTTTGGCATGCCTTTGATGGGAAATGTGTAGAAATGGCGTGGCAGTACAACCATGATTAGCATGTATGGCATGTCTAACGGTCTGTTAGCAAGAAAATAACGTGCTCGAATTGGGTGTTTCGAAGCAAATAAGCAACGCACCATTGAAAAACCGGATCTTGGTCGCTTTTGAATAGTTATTTCGGAGAAAATACGGAGAGATTTGATCTGCATGTCTGTACTGACCTTCTGGATCGAAAACGGCGATGTGTAACGATCTGTAGCCTGAGGACATCATTGAATTAATTGGGAATCTGTGTCTATTGACAAAATCTCCTAGTAATGAGCTGTACGATGAAAGAAAGTCCCTCCAGAGGTCTCCTCTGACTGAACGCTTCTGTGATCTGCTGCCCACACTCCATGTACGATGGCTCTCTGCAGCGTCGCTCACTAGCAGCTAGCTAGCACTAGCAGTCACCTGCGAGCCCAAGTTCACCTTGGCTCTCTCTCCACCTTCTCTTCTTGCCTCACGTCGCCCTGCGACGCCAGCCTTGAAGGAAATTGCATGCTATGCTGGAGCAGAAATAATATTTTAATAATACGAACATGTTGTCGAGACTCGAGACCAGCTCGCTAGCTCGGCTGCGCGACTGCGGCTGCGAATGGCTGCGATTGGCTGCGAATGGCTGCGATTGGCTGCGATTGGCTGCGATTGGCTGCGATTGGCTGCGGCTGGCTGCGGCTGGGCGAGGCGGCCCGCTGTCGTGTGCCCTTTGTACACATGCGCCTTTAGCTCGGTGGGAATGGGACGCTGCTGGACCACGTGGGAATGTCTGCAACCGGGAGGATGGTCGGTCTATTCGACGTATACGCGTGTTTTATTTTATACGACGGGTTTGCGCCGGTTGCGCGATCACAAACGATGGGTTTGCACTGCAGTGTTGTATACATGTTGAAAAAATGTCATACGTGCAACGAGTTTGGAATGAGCGGTATTGAAAGCTCCATGAAGATAATTCTATCCGCTTGAAAAAGCGCGCTCCACTAACTTATCTTTGAAGCCAGCCAATTTTGTTGTCATTAAACGTGATTTTATAGGATTCTTTTCCCCTCTTTTGTGCAGTGTGCCATGGTTTTATAGTCTCTTATCGAGTAGGAAATAATTTCTTTTCATTCTGCACTGATTTGGCTTTCATCGGACGCGCTCGGTGGATGATCGCGTATACATCGACGGGACTCTTCACTTGTAATTGTCACGGATGTCAACGATGAATGGCGCATCGAATCCGCTATCTATCGTCCCTGGTTCGCGATCGCTAGTCGGAATATGAATATCATCAAACTTTTACTCTCGGTTTTATTATCTACCTTCTCTCTCGGTAGTTAGTATTTAACTATACACTCCACTTTCGTTTCATTTTTACATAATATAAATTTCCATTTCCATCTATATATGGCCTCTCTCTCTTTTCACTTTCTATATATTTTTTTTATTAGCAGAAAATGTAATGGCATTTTCCTTCCTCTCCTATTTTCTATTTAATGCACACTTCTTGTGTATTTCGCGCTCGCTAACTCTGCTCAAATGACCAGGAATACGAAATGAAATAACGATGCATATATTTAAAGTGGCGCTTGCAATTTGCAAATTCCCTGAGAGATCGCTGGTATAGACGCGTCGCGAGCAGCAGATACCTATTTTGATCAATTCATGAGCTGTCCCACCGTGCAAGGGTGCTCCTTTCATGGACGATTTGCTTCTTCCTCTTCTTCTGCGGTGTGTTGTTGTGCAGTGTATTCAGTTTGTGAAATGGGCTGCGAGCCATTGTGGTGACAAACTCCATTGTATTCCGAATTATAGACATGGCCCAGTAGTTTATTTTCATTTTCGGAACACGCTTTTTTTTTTATTGCGTATCACATTTCTTGCACGCGGAAGTTATTCGAAGGTGCATCAAGCGCTCTCGCTCACGCGAGGAATCCGAGTCGGAGTCCCGCGCCGGCGCGCCCAGGTTTTTGCACCATCCATTCTGGACGTCATTATTCCCCGCACGACATTCATCCTCGCGTCGCATCGCATCGCGCTGCCCGCTTTTTTGAACGACTCTTCCCCTAGCGTACTTCGACGTCTTCTTCCTTTGAATCCAGTCCGTGCAGGCTCCAATTGATGATGATGCAGCGTCGACCTGGTGAATCGCATCTCCCATCCCCCATCTTTCGCGCGAGCTTTACCTCACTTCTCTCGACCTCCAGAGAAAAACCGGCCAGTCCGCCGGTCCTGATCGCTCGGGATTCATCCCATTCCGGCTCCCGGCGCCGAAATCATCCAGCGAAACACGCGGGACAATTTAGGAAAGCCCCCAAACTAATTAACCTCGATTCTCTTTAACCTTCCCCTGTGCAATTAACAACGTCGCCCCCTCACCCGTTCCTCCAACATGCCTCACGCTTCTGCACGTTGTTTTTTGTTGCTTTTAATTACATTTATACAACTAACATTTCTCTCTGTTTCCCTTGTAACCGCCACCACCACCACCACCACCACCATCACCACCACCACCGCCCCCACTGCCCCCACCGCCCCCTTCCCTTTCCCGTGACACCAATTCTTTTCCGACCAGCTTCCTGCTGTTCCATTGACTGGAATAATTTCGCGCGGATTTTATCCGTTCCTTTCTGACGTCACGCCATACAAGATGACACCGTCTCGCTATCAACTTCGCCGGCATTTCTCTTCCCCACCCTATGGTCACCTACATCCTGGCGCCCTGCCCTATCAAAAATGCACACACACACCCACCCACACACACGCTGGTATATTATGCACGGTCTTTACGCAGACGTGCCCACGCCGAAAGGGTGCTAAACCGTGGCAGGGGTGGGGTGGGGTCATTTCGGTTGTCCCATCGCGGCTCCGCGTGGGGTAGGTCGCGACTTCTAATGGCAGGGTGCGGTGAAATATGACAAAATACGCCCATCAACGATATATAAATAGAAAACTATAATGCCACGACAGACTGCTTGGCTTTTTTTTATTGCCAAGTCTCTGGGATCTTTATATACGACGGGCGAGTGTGGGACCCGGATAGCGAGCACGTGCCCATATTTCTTTACGAGCGAGAACATCGTTAATGGGTCACTGAGGAGCTTGATGGAGAGACGCCGCCGAGAGATGGAAGCAGCCATAAAAGGTGGTGAGGAAGGTCAGTGATTACCTACCCCGGGGGGGGAGTCCCGATGCGTTTATCCCTCGGAGCCGGGCAAGATGCGGGCGCGTTCACCCGCCTTTGATCCGCGCTGCAATCGCCTGCAACGTCAAACACACTGACTTTAGCATGGTGTATGTGTTCGAGTCGGAGGCGTCGGCGTCGGCGTCCGCTTGTCGGGACATACGACGCCGCCGCCGCCGTCGCGACGCCGTCTTGCTGCTAAACACACACACACACACACCGAACTCGTGCACATCTGTCACGCCGGTCACGTGACGTTTTAGCACTTGTAGTTTGCAAACTCGGTCGTGTCGAGGTGTCGCCGCGAAACTTTGTACACACGCGCGCGCCGCGTGCGTGACGCGCTGCGTGCGGCGTCGTCGCTCGTCGGATCACGAAACTGTCCCCCCGTCTGGCGTCGTTTAGCGTCTTCGGCGTCGGCGGCGTCGTGACGCGCGTCCGGCGTCGATTAGCTAAACTGTCGCCAACTCAGTCGCTGCTAATTCAATTTCCTTCGCGGCATTCGACGACCTGCTAGGGTGGACGACGCGACGCCGAAGTCTGGACAGGTCGCAAATCTAGTTAAATTTCGCGTCGTCGTAGTCGTCGTCGTCGTCGTCGTCGTCGTCGTCGTCGTTCTCTCCCTTTAATCTCTCGCTCTGGCGCCCCCCCCCCCTCCCCCTCCCCACCCACTCGTATCATCTTGGATAAAGCAGTTGTATAGAAACTCGGCGTAGTGGCATTGACCTAGTCACTCGCCATTTTCAATGTCGTGCAAATAAACTGTGATGTAACATCATTATTTGCATTGTATTTTAGACTTGTCCAATTATAACTTTTTCTCGTATATTGCTGGCTTTGCCGATCTATTTGCGGCGAGGCGCGGCGCGGTGCACGGGACGGCGTCGTCGCGTTGGTGTTGGTGTTGGTATTGGTATTGGTATTGGTGTTGGTGTTGGTGTTGGTGTTGGTATTGGTGTTGGTGTTGGTGTTGGTGTTGGTGTTGGTGTTGGTGTTGGTGTTGGTGTTGGTGTTGGTGTTGGTGTTGGTGACGCCCGGAGTGTCGATGTGCTCGGCGTTCGTGGCGTATCGATGGATCGGGGACGTCGAGGAGATGGTGTCGCCGTCGGGACGCGGCACACGGCTCGGATTTGAGTGATGCTGTGGACTGCGGGAGCGGCGCCTCCACCGCGATGCGTCCAACGATGACTGGTTTTATAGGCTGTTGACGTTTCTCGGTTTTGAAATCGAACAAATTTTTAGGGACGTGTTGTAGCTGGCCCTCTAAGTTATTCATAACACGAGAGTATTTTCGTATTTGAAATGGAAGTAAAGATTATTTCTTACTAATGGATTGCTAAGTACCTACACTACTCAAAGATAGCATCTCTAGTACATGCACTAGTCACAGACGACTCAATTTTGGTCCGACAACCCGTGCCAGCCCTTGAAGCGTCTGCTTCTAGGCTCTAGCCCTTGTCCAGTGGTCTGTTGCTTTTGTGGCCGCGGTTTTCGTAAGTGAACAATTTCGCTTTCAGCGTACGGGCGGTGCCACTCACCTGTCAGTTCGTCGCGGCGTTCGATACGGCGCGATCGTCGGCGACTGCTTTATTTGCGCGCCGCTATTACTCGGCTTTACAGCCACGCAGCAGCAGACCAATTTAATTATGCGACCCAATATTTCTTTACAGCACCCCTCTATATAAATACACACAATGTAATAACTAAAAAGACGTCAACGCCGACGAAATATTCCACAGTGACGTTAATATGTGTGTTTGAAATCTTGTCGGTGATCTGAAAACAGCAGCAGCAGCCTGTGTGTACTGATGTAGTGTAGGTATATCGTTCTCATGAAAAATGCATCGAGTGGCAGAGTGTTTCGATTCCTATCAATTTCCAGCGGGTTTTTGTCTACTTCCACTGACAGCTGACATCGATAGCATGTCAGTGCGTTTTTCTTGCCTCTCGTTCCACCATCGACACCACGTGGTCGGGACGCACGACCAGCGAGAGAGACAGAAGCCGTGTTGGATGATCATGGGCTCGATGACTCGCGGCCGTCAATTGTAAAAAAGGTTCCCGACTCGTTCCAAAAGGACACTGCCCTTCGTGGGCAGGGGGCATCCGATGCCTCCAAATGAGTTATGACTCCGTAATGATCTCGAAAGTGAGTCCCCCAATGTTTCAGTGTATTGATGCGGCGCTCTCCGAAACGGCCGCCCTGAGCAGAGCTGCGCGCTGAGTAACGAACGCTGCCCGCATGGAAAACTACTGGCGCTGCGAAAACATGCTCTGAAAAGACTGTGCGCGCCTCGAAGTTGTGCGCCCCGTGCCCCGCTCGCGCAAACAATTAATTATTTCGTGGTCATTATCATGTAATAATGATTCGCCCATTCTATCATGTAATGACATTTTGTACTTGCCGGCGTTGCCTGTGCGGCGCTGAGCGGCAGCGCGTGCATTCGGTGGTATCGCGCGCGCGGATGCCAGATCGTCGCCGCCGAGCCCGAGTATTGATCTCGCTTTTCCCGTGCCTCTGTGCCGTACAGCAGGTCTCGGCCCGTGCTAGCCGGCAAACAGTCGGGAAAACGGCGTGGAAAACTCCGGCGAATTTCCCACCGAAAAAGCGATCGAAATCCGTCGCGTCAGACTCAACCAACTTCTTTGTTTTCTGAGGGTGAAAATGTTTGTTGACATTTCGTTTAGCATGTCGGTTTTCCTCTCGGCGATCCGATAATTGTCGGGCCATCTCACCGCTCCACGATCCTTTCATCTATAAATCCGTTCGTTCCCATTGTGATCTTTAAACACAAAATAAAACTCTCATCTCCATCGCTCCGTCCCTCTCTGGCAGCCGACCCGATCCTCCGTCAATCCCACGTTTTACTTTCCCTTTCGATTCCGTCCATAATAGTAAACCGAAGTCCCCCGCCCCCTCTCGTCACCCCACCCCTCCACCCCCTTGCCACTCGTGCCCCGGCGACGGGTCGGTTGCCTCGTATCGCGTTTTACGTCGCTCAGTTTCGATTGCTGCGAGGCGACTTTGCGCTTATCTCCGTCCTTTTATCTGCGCCCTCTATCTGGCTCGCTCGCAGATACAGCGCTCAGCTCAGAAACTCTTCATTAGCTTATCGATGTTTTACAACTGTTTTCATTAATTACTCCGATCGATGGCTGCAGGCGCGTTGGTCTGACGGAGACGCCTAGACCCTGGCGTCCGTGCGCCAGACGAAGACGTGCGCACTTCGTGAATGAGTTTGCAAAACGCGTGCCCATAGTTAGCCGGCGTGAGCATTAACAGCATCACAATCTGGCGCGAGAGGAGCAAGTGCTGTTAGAATCGGCCAGATCGGCGAATCCAATTACTTGTCCTGTACTCCTCGTAATTAGGCGCCCGAGCTCGCCGCTCAATTAGCTGGCAACAGAAACATCCCGTAATTCCTGACTATTAAAATTTCGCGTGATTGCCATGGCCAGGTAGCTGTGGAAATATGATATCGGTTGATTGATGAGCGGGACTTTTATTGCAGGACCCAGTGAGTCGGCTTCATTAAAATCGGGAGCGCGCGCTCACGGGCAGATCTGGCAGCACAGATATAAAATGAAATAATAGCATCTCGAATTCCGACCAATTACGGCTGACAACCAGTTAGGCTTTGCGTTGACGGGATTAGCGGCAATGGGTGGGGTGGGCCGGGATGGCGCGCACGCCGGCCAATCCAAAGGGGGAGGGGGTGTGCAGGGGGGGATGGGCAATTGTAATTATACGTTGCTATTGTTAATTTAATTAGCGGTTTCTCGTTCGGCCTCCTCGGCGCGGGGATCGGGGGAATGGGATTGCGATGCTCAATTTGGGGCCCCCGGCCCGCGGGTCCACTCGTGCCCTGCCCCGTGGTCGAACGCCCGTCGCGACTGGACCATTCGTGCCGCCGGATTGGACGCCGATTGGCTCGGCCATCTACACAGAGATCTACAATTAATTAGGTTTATATAGTTATATTTATTTACACAGGATTTGCTTTGTCAGAGGTCGCTACTCGCTAGGTAAAACTGTGCGCCTGGCTGGCGTCCATCGAAAACAATGGCACGACGGAGTCAGGCGTCGACTGGCATTAATTAAACGGCGCCGACGTCGTGTTTACGCGACGCCGACGCCGACGCCGACGCCGTCGTATATAAATACCATTCGAACATTTTCGCAGAGAGCTCCGCAAACGTAAATTACTTTGTTACGCAACACGGACTTGCTCTGTTTCATATTTTTGTTATTCAAGTCAAGATCGTTTCATAGTTCAATGAACCGTCGAGGCTATGTGTGTGTGTGTGTGTGTGTTTTTTATGTCAAATCCGATGTTTATCAACAAAGTTTTCACTTGCATGCGATGCCAGTGTTTGGATTTTGTAATGACCTTGCTTGAGGGGGGTTCCCCGACCTTGACTTTGGAGTGTAATAATTCACAGCCTGGCTATCAATAAAGATATATTAGACGTCGTAGTACACTACTGGCGCAGACCAAGTTGGGTGTGAAAGTGAGAGCATCATATTAATATTATTGACACAACGGATGTGGTTTCGCGTCGGCGTTCGGGCATGGGAACTTTGGTGACACCGACCTATCTATTTACGACGGTGTTATCAATGAATTCAGATCAATTTACCGGCTAATTATCTCATCAATTGGATAATAGAAGCGTTTACTACTAATTAACAACCGCAAACACATGCGGTGCACTATATATAGATATAGCTATATGAAGTTCAACAACAACTTTGAATGGTACTTGGACATGAGATTCACCCATGGTCATTCATCCCAATTTCAGCAAAACAGGTTCCGGACCGGCACGTATATGGGTAACTAAATACCTTGTCTTAATATTTCCATTAATTCCGCATTATTCAAATAGTCGGTGGCCGAGTTTTTTTTTTCGCGGGCGTTCCCTTATCTGCCATCGACTCTCGCCAACAAGCCGTCACTTAGTACACATTGATTGGAGCAGAGAACCTGTACAAGGTACAACACTGTCACTTGGCAGGGCTCTTTTGGGCACCGATTTGGGCCTGGTTCCCTTAGCTGGCAGGAATTCTTGAGCCCATCGCACAATTCCCCAGCTTCCAGAGTAGGAGAACGAGTACGATGATTCGAACTCCAGCATCGCCGGAATCACGATGCGCCAATGTGAGGGCCCTATCGCCCCCGGTTGGCGGTTACCTACGTTCCCATGCCCCACACTCGGCCCCAGCTTCCAGTGTACTCCAGCACGAGATCTCCCGCCTTCGTCAGTGATTCGGTCTGTCACGTCGAGAGCGACGCACAATTATGACGGTTCGTTTCGAGGGATCGTCATGTCGCCAGCCACCCACGTGGCCGCCCCCGTCCCCCGGGCCCCGCTCGTCGCGCGGCGCATTGCTCAATAAAACCAACGTGGCGTCTCCTTTGTTGTGTCATCATCTGTGTGCAAGCCGAACGCTCGCTCGCACGTGGATCGGACCGATTGTGTAAGGTCATTGACGGTCGTAAATAAACACATTCCATCGGTCTCTCCTCTTGTGCGTCCGTCTAGCGCAGCGCCGCACCGCACCGCGCGCCTGCTCTTTTACAACGATCTCGCTTCCGTCAATTAGAAAATAAAAGAACGCTGTGATGAACCGGTATTTCTGAATACGCAAGGGTCGCCGAAAAGAGTGTTGTGTCTGCGATTTTGCGCTCTCGAGTGCGGACATGCTTCGGTTTCCGAATCGGCTTGTCCCGTGTGGTCAACGGGGTTGCGATGGGAAAGGTGGTTAGGGGCGGTTTCTTGTGACGCACCGCCGCTCCTTATTCTCGGTGCGTGTGTGCCGGGTGCAGGGTTGCTGTGGGCAACGGTAGCAAGTGGTTGTCATGGTTGCAAAGCACGTGCTCATTGTCTCTTTATTTGGCTTCAATGAAGTTGCCTTCTTGGTCGCGGCGATTTTTTCCGTTTTGAAAGAATGAATGAATGGCAAGATCGTGTTGTGTTTATACCCGCTACAGTAGTATATATATATATCTCTACTTTCCTACTACAAAGTCGGGTAGTAAGTAACATGAGAGTTATGTGATGGCTTTACGCTACGGCTGAAGGGGTAGGGGTGTGAGACGAGGGATTCAGATGTAGAGGAGATAAAGACATTATTCTTCAGCAACCTATATGGTACGAGTGAGAGAGAGAGAACTAGAATAATATATCTATACTACTTATATAGGTACATGTACATATATTTCCTGTTTCGCTAAGTTTCTTTTTTGTCATTGTGCGAAACGAAAGAAATATTATAGTTGAAATGAGCTTGTCGTACATTTGTGTTTCGCTGTTGACGTCTCGGAATTTGCAACCCGCGATCGACGCCAGTCTGCATTTTATGTACCTACACCAGCACTCTACATGCATGCATCCTGTTTGAAATAATGCAATCGCATGCAATTATATCAAATTATATGCATTTACCAGCGTGCATTTTATTTCAAGTGGAAATATAAGTATATGTTTATAGGCACTGCATGAATCCAACGTCCGAAAACGCGTTGCCAGCTTGACAAGTCTCGTCAGAACTGCGAAGGGTTGCAGCGTACCGAACGGCTAGAGAACCGGCGTCGATTACACATCGTATAAAAGTGTTGAAACGTTCCCATCAGAGCTCGACGATAACACAGCGCCGATATGAGCACCTTGCCAAGCTGAGCCATGGATGTGTGTAAATAATTCTAAATGCCGGAGACGTTTCTGTACACCTTTATCTTTCTTGTCTTTCACAGATAATATTGTGTGCGAGTGCGGTGATAATAACCATTCGCTATCTGGCACTCCGCGGCAATTCTGCCTGCTGTTTCGAACACAGCGTCGTGTAATGTGACATCTCAGATCTTACCTGGTTACCCGATAAGGAGGCAGCGCGTCGAGTGTCAACTTGCACTTCGTGTGTTCACTATTTGCCTGGCTGAAATCGGAAGTGTCGGGTTTTTTTTCATTCAATTAACGACTTACGGACGATCGTAATTAGACTAGTGATGAGATAAGGTGCCTGTTTCTCTCCGATGCCAGTCTACGTTGGAATGCTAGCGTATTATCTGATATCATGATAGCAGTCGACGTCGTCTGGAAGAAGGCAGGTATTTATGTGTCTGTGTGCGAATCATGTGGCGGCATCATTTGCATCTGATGATTGATGGTCCGTCGTTGGATTTAAATGAATTTCTCATTTGTTGCTGGGGTGCTTAGAATGTCCGTGCTGTAGACGAGGCTACAAAAAGTGTTCCATTGCATATCGTATCGTGTCAAGTTCCAAGTTCTAACTGATAGCTTCTGGCTTAGGTCATGTGTCAGTACGCACATTATTTTCCATCTTATAAGCGCATATATTATAATTATAACGAACAGGGCACATGTAACGGGGACAATTCATCATCGCAGCTAGGATGCCGGTCTCCCGACTCGATAACAACTTCCGCGCGGTCGTCGTCCGGCGCCGCCACGTGGACGTCGGCGTCGGCTTCGGCGTCGGCTACAAAAGGTCGAGTGGTTGGGTATATTGGCATATGTTTCCACCTCGGGCGCCGCTGAAAGACTGACTATTTACGCCAGAGCAGAGCGAAACTGGAGCCGAGTGGCTTGGCTTTGAAAACCCTCCCCCGTCCCTGCAGTGTGCGCCCAAAAGCGCCACACTCTGCGTCCTCTCACTCCTAAAAACCCCTTCTTTACCCATTCCACGGAAATGTTCATCATCCCCATCCCATTCGATGCCGCGGCGCGGTCTCTCCCGATCTCCCATCCCACTCGCGGGTTTATGCCCGTCGTGACTGCATTTGATAGCGAGACTGTGAGAGGTCGCGGCCGGCACTGCACTCTCGTCCACGACCGCCCGTGCTTTGATATTATTTTGTGGTGTGCAACCCCTAATGAGACGAGCCTCGTATCCTCGCGATTTCGTCATCACAAACAAGAACAAAAAACTTAAGTCCTCAAAGCTTAGACAGATTTTATTTTGCTTATGTTTCGTGCTACGAGGTTGCGATCGGAAACTATGAAAAAAAACCGTCGCGGAGACGAAAATGGTCGCTGTTTTTTGGAACTTGCCAACCGCACTTGAGCGCAGCGCACAGAGCACTTATCTCCGGAGTTCGCGGAGCCGGCGCTATCGCGGCCAGGCGCATTTCCCAACACGGTTTCCCATTTTTCTCCGCGAAGACGTCGTCGTCGTCGTCGACGTCTCGGCAGACGACGTCCGCATGCGACGCCAGAGCAACGGCGGTGGAAAATTCGGCGCGAAACGACCAATTCCATGTCGAGAGACTCCATTCATTTCCCACCCCCGGCCCCGCGTCCCCACCCCCGGCGCCTCCACCCCCCGGAGCCCTCGCCGCGTGTGTTTCAATTGAAATGCAGCGCATAATATTTTGCACACACAGCAGAGCAGCAGCCACTTGTTGGCATTTACTTGCCGGGCGTCTCTCGTTCGTCTCGGATCGCACTAGTCCACGCGTGGCTCCCGCTCATTAGAGCCACTGGCTCATAGTCATAACACAACCGGCGACCGACGATCAGCAACGAACGCGACTTTTCTCTCACATGGATTGCCACAGCTTCCAATCACGCTAAGCTTCTTGTGTGCTGCTTGCACAGCTCCTGCTGCTTGCTAACTGCAAACTGGTTATGCTGTTTTCTTGTTAGTAGGCCGGCCGGGCCGGCTGAGAGATCGGTCTGCCTTGGCTCTGGCTTGGGCAAGCTGCATGACGACGCTCGCGTATGTGGAACAAATGTGTCCCGCTGTTTTGCCAGCAATAGGGCGTCCGGCACGGCCTATAGATGGGTATTGGATGGAAGAGTGATTGCCTGATTAATTGTTGCCGAGCGGAGACGAAAGTGAGATGAGTTGGTTGATGAGTCGTGGTGGAGTGACTCGTGAGAGAGACAACGACGTCGATGATATTTTGCCGGATTGGGGTACGATACGTTATCGGGGTGGAGCTCTCGCAAGGACGTTTTTTTTGATCCTGGGATTTTTGAGGTGTGTTATTTTGTTCACGTCCAATTGGTAGTTTATTGGCAGGAAAGAGTTTGTGCTGCAGTCAGCATTTCAGCAATTTTCGCAACTGTCCGTGGCGAATCGCGCAGAGCTGGCGCAACAACGCAGTGTTGGTCTCGACGAACGCGAAAAAAGCGACGAATCGCGGGCGAATCGCGTGCAATTAGTCGCCAAAAATGCATCACCGTTTGATAGGACCCCACGGGAAACCGATTCATCTCTTTGCAGGTGATTAAAACGACCGGCTAATTAGTCATTCAATTACCCTAAACGCTTTTCAACACATCTCCTACGACTCATTCGCCGGAGATTAAAATTCTCTATCCGAGTCGAGTTGAAATTTTGCGTTCCGAAGTACAGTTGTCAATAAAATACTTGTTTTTCTTTCGGTATTTTCGTAGTGTATATCCGCTGGTGTCAGAGAAGCGAGGTCGCGCGCGTAAGGACTGCTAGCAGCTCGCGGGCCCCTGATATTTGCGCCGTTCCCTCTCTACCAGCGCTAGCGCTCGACACATATGGGTTCGAGGGGCCGCGTAGGGCTTTCCGACTATCCCTCGCTCGCTCTCCCCGCCGACCCCCCGCCGCCGCCCTCCCCGCCCCGTGCCTCAGCTCGCCCCCATCGCCCTCGTGCATTAGCCTGGCTCGGTCGTCACGCCGCCCATAGCCCGGCACAGCACTCGGCGAATGCGGCAAACGCGATCGCCGTGGATAGTGCCCAGTACCCAGCGCTTTTTACTCGGCTTGTACCCACACTTTGCGCCGGCGAGCGATAGCGAAACGCGAGAGCCGGCACGCCGTGCGTTCCCGCGATGCAAAACATTACCTACACTTTTATCATGTCGCGTTCGAACTAGCCCGCGCATATGGTTTCGGAATGCTTTTATGATTTATTTTTTGCGACCAGCGCAGGAAAAATAAAATTGCGCAAAGCCCTGCGAGGCGTGCGGTGCACTTTTTTTTTCTTTCCCTCACTTTTCGTTCGTTTGGGAAAGTGGTTTTTTTTTGTACCGTGGGTCGTTAGAACGCAAGCAAGCAAGCAAGCAGGCAGGCAGGCAGGCAGGCAGGCAGGCAGGCAGGCAGGCAGGCAGAGAGGAAGGCTGTCGCTGGCACGGCACGGCATCGAGCGAGCGTTCGGCTCGCAGCTCGGCTGACTCCGACTCCGACAGCGGCGCAGGGAACGCACAACCGACAACGCTGTAGCGAGCCAGCGAACGAGCGACCGCGCCGCTGCCTGCTTGGCCTGCCTTGCCTGCCTGCCGCCTGCCTGCCTGCCGCTTGGTGTGCCGTGGAGTAGGCGAGCCAGCCGCCGAGCCAGTTGAGCGATTAGGTTCGTCAGGGTCCCAGCACGGAGAGACACCGCGCCGCGAACGCAAGGGCCTTAGCGACGCACCGCGCGAGGCTTTCACGGGGAAAAGTGCTGGTGTTTTGCGTGTGCTTGCGTACGGTGGAATTGCGTGTCGATTTGCGTGTTTTCCCTGGTGTGTGGCGTTCAGACTGCGGTGCTGGCTAGCCGGCCGTCGTGGCAGTCGCTTAGACTTGTGTAGCCGAGTGTTGCTCGCCTGTGTGCTGCCGTGAAGCGTACGTCGACCAACGCTGGCGTGGAAATAGAAGGTAAAACCCATGCGAAGGATTTGCAGAGTACGTGAAACTAGGTAAAAATGAAATTTAGAAAAATATTTATTCGTTTCGTAACCTAAAAACCATGTGCAAATGTCACTCACGCATTTATTCGCACGCGTACTATTATTCACTAGCACGCACTCGCAAACAGAAGCGTCTCGACATGCGTCATTCGAACGACACGAATTGATCCGGCAAGAGCCCGTGTCGGTTGCCACGTGTTTGTATCTAATTCAAATATTCCCTCCCAATCAGCTGATGTTGAAATGAATAGGTCGAGATTCAAGACAAGCAGTTTTTACATGTGCATCGAGCGACCGGGTGGAATGGGCACGGTAGGAGAAGCGACGAGCCGCCGGGCGTGAGAGGGGAGAATGATTTCATGTTATTACTTCGACTAGCTAGAGTGCGAGTACGATATCACGCGGGTTCGTAGAAAACTACCGCTCGCTTTACGATTCCAGCTGCCTATTATACGATCACACATACACATACACACCGAGGTTTATTGTTTATTGTTATCACAGTCGATCAGCTGTTTAGAGTCGTTGTGCAGTGGGTGTGGTGTGGTGCCGTGCAGAGCAGGCCAGGTAAGTTGGCCACGTGCTTGCGATGAGCTTATGTATGTCACGGAGCGATCGCATCGTCAGGCAGGCATCAGGTTCGACGACCTAGAAGGTGTTGCACACTGCGGACCTGCGTAGGTAGGTACGCGGTACACACATAGGTCTTGCGCTAGGTGCGCGGTGCGTAGAGATGCGACAGTCAGCGACCGGCGAGGGTGAACAGATGAACAGACACCGTGCGATCGTCGACGCACTTCTCTCCCAGTGCTATTCGGGTACCTACTGAAATAGAGATGACGAACGCAACAATGGAACGTCGGCCGTGGTTCTTGGACATCTAGCGTGCTTGGATATAGACATGAATATATCATTATTCCCCTTTGTTGCCTATTGCGTTACTCTGTTGCGTACGGCAGTGGCCCTTCGGGTGATTCTATTCCGTATGTCGGCGCCGCGTACCCGATAGCATAAAGCTTCGTGCCACCTAACGACCGTTTCGCCTCGTTTTTTCGATAAACGTAGAAACATTTTTTTGGGGGCGGACGCTATCTTATCACTGGCCGAGTGGCTCGGACGGACAAGCAACAAAAAACTCGCGCGTCCGAACTGCATTAGGAACACAGCGGTGCGACTCGCGTTTTCGGCGTTCGGACCGGCGAGGGCTGGGCACCGAATGTACGAGTGTTTTTATCAGCTGTACGTCGAGGCAATTCAGTTTTGTATGCCCCCGCCTGCCCCCCGCTCGCCGCCCTTGCGAGGCACGGCGTGGCGGCGGACGACACCGGCTTACAGGTGGATTTCGGGCGTCGGGGGGGGGGGGGGAGTGAGAACACGAGGTTTTACTACAGAACGTGGAGATGGAATATAAGCCAGCCAGCCGTGGGCGAACGGGTGAGGGGATGGGGGTGATCGGGCGAGCGGGGCTTGTTTTCATACGGCGGCGCTCTCTGTGTGAAGCGGTCGCGGGTACAGAGACGTGGAAGCTGCGACGCGAGCTGGCGAGTCGGTTGATGCCGTCCGCGTCTTCGCGATTGACTTCGACGGTTGTTTTACATCCGTGATTGGGTTGATTGATTGCCATATGACGGATGCTCCCTTTTGTTTTTGGAGATCGAAGATAAAGAGTCTTTAAACCTTAATTTTAATCTTTTATTTTAATTGCCTATCTGGGCAATCTGATTAAATGACAACTATGCCGAATTCAATTGATTCGCGCCGTGTCAAATAACACAAATCGAGTCATCTAACAAAGAAATCCCTTGCCAGTTGCAATTGTAGCCCGTGCCATTATTGCGCCGAATTTGCCGACGCGCCATTTCCTCGATTCTTTTTAGGGATCATCGGTGAGCGATTGGGCGCGCAAAGCGATATTTCCAATCCATATTTCGGGCCGACTTCTGTGTTCGAATCGATAGCAGGGCCGTAGCGTCGGCAGTGCCGCACAGCGCGGGCATAGAAACGGTAGGCAACCAGCCAGCCAGCCAGCCAGCCAGCCAACGCTGAACGAGCGAATCGATAGCCAGGCAGGCAGCACCGGCAGGCAGCACCGGCAGGCCGGTCGCCGCGTCGCGCAGGCTGCCTATGTGCGGGCGCTGCTCGACCACTAGCTACCCCGCGTCTATGCACACTGACATCATGTGCTCTGTTTTTACTTTCTTTTGTACATGTGAGCAAACGCTCGCGAAACCACGGTGCCAAACTAACGCGCGCTTTATAGCGCCGCTGTGCGCGGATAATTTATGTTAATTCTATTCGTAATTGACAAGTTTTGAGCGTCGTGCAGTCTGACGTTTAGGATCGCCGCCGCCGTGGCTGTGGAGGTGGAGGTCTCGCTCAATTCAATCTCGCTCTGAAAATAATTACATGCATCACATATAATTACACGACTAATTACGATGATGCTTGAAACGTTTGTTTGTGTATTTGCTCGTGTCAGCTTAACATGTTTCGGATTAGTAATCTCGCACGTGACGTGAATAATACATTTCAGCGTGTGTACAATTTTATTTGTATCGAGCGCCGTGCGCCTCCGCTTGCTTTCAAAGTTTCCTCTCAAGAGATTTATAAACGATGAACAAATTTCCAGTCACTTTTTGTCGGTTTGTCATGCGATGTGAATGCCAGCTCGTGTACATAGATGCTCGGATGATCGGATCACCTATGAAGCCAGTCGAATGAATGCTTTGACCGAAATTGTCAAAATTCGCAGCGCGTGTTTGCGAAGGACCAATCTGTTCGGTGCACACAAAAACAGTGCATCTATCATCGTTACTGTGCGTGCGACAAATGCAAGAGCTGCTGATGCAAGCCGCGCGATCTCGTCGTTCATTTCCATCAATCACCGTTCGAGTAGAGTTAATCATCACAGGCGCACGGGGTGATTAACTGGCGATCGAGTGATTGATATTTATTTGCCTAGCGAATAATGTTATATGCAGATGCCAAAAGCATTCCGGGCACAGCACACCACGAATATCACTGGCAGTTTGGATGCAAAGTTTCTCTGTGTAATATGTGTTTTTTCATCAATGCACATCAAAGTAATTGGCTCATTTTCGATATGATACAGACTGCATTTTATATGAACCCTTTTTACTGTGACTTGATTTGAAAATAGAAAAACATCGAGCTCGTGCTGATGGCATTTGTTTGTGTTCGCTGTTGCAGGACTTGACGGGACAGAACAGCAATGACAGCTCGAGCGGCCACGGGCCGGCGCCGGGTACGCCGGGTATGAGACCGACGCCCTCGCCCACAGGTTCCACGGGCTCCAGATCCATGTCGCCTGCTGTTGGTGAGTACGCTGCCCTCCCCGCCCTGCCCACCCTCCGTCTAAACGCTTCCATTCCCCTGCTCTGGTAGAGCCTACGTCGCAAATCTCACCGCGAGAACCCGACAGGTGATCGTATAGAGATGCAGATCCTTCATTCATGTCACCCAAGTTAAGCAATATAGTTGAGGACCGGTCGTAAGTGAGGTGACCTCTGTAAGAATGCTGTAAATAACCCTTTTGGCATTCAGGGCTATTGAGAAAATCGAGTTGCACCGTTCTTCGGAAGGGAGTAAGCCGACTCCCTGTTAACCACAGTTAGTTCCGAGTGCTAGTTCGTCTCGATATTTGGCCGAGTATCAGGAGCTAAGATCGCGTAAAGAGATTGAGAGTGGTCGCGACGTCACCGGCGAGTGCATCGGAATGATTCGGCGATGGGTGAACGACCCCCCGGCGCTGACGGCGACTTGCAGCAGTGCAGCAGCAGCTATCAATCGATCAATCACTGGGTTAGCGCCGCGCGAATCTCACGCCGAGCGCCAAGGTGAACGGCGTACGAGATGACGGCCTTGGGACGCTGCGCATCTTCGCCGGAGCTGCATCGCTCGCTGCAACGTGGTCGGCTAAAGGTGACCAGAGTGTCGGCGCTGAACATGGTAGAGACCGAGCCGCGATTGCTGAGACGTTCGGGGCATTGTCGCGGGACTGATACTCGTGTTGAAGTCGAGTGATCAGATTGTCGGCGCTGAAGGTGCTGAAGACCCATCGTGAGATACCGCCATGTCTTAGTGTGCTACTGGTCAAAATTTCGTTGCGGTATACCTACTTAGCCATTGGCATATTGGAGATGACCTGTAAGAAGCCGGGACGAAGCGCTGGCCTTCTTGACTTCTTTTCTGGATGATGATGACCAGTGGCTGCCGTCCACCGAATGGACCCTTTGCGGACCTAAAGACGGACGAATCAAATACAAATCTCACATGTCGTCGTTCGAATGCCGAGCCCATAGAATGAGCCTTTCGATCGTGCATCTACAATTTCAACAGCAGGTGACCAGTGGCCATTTCTGCACGTGATATGCAAATATCGCGCTTACCTACACACATACCAATTTTACTCAGGATATTTCAAATTTAATTCACGCTATAATTTCGTACCGCTGGTCATTACGTGAAATTGCGGCCGGCTGCATTCGAGGTCGATTATCGTTGAAAGCCGGCACCAGCTGACGACGTCGGCACTCGACATTGCCGGCCCAGCTGATTACGGCCGACCATTTTTACGGACATCTCCGCGTTTGCCGCAACCCGGTGCTAATGATCGGCGCGAGCGGCAAGTGCCAAGTGGGGGTCACTGGCGGCGCCGAGGTAAATTATAAATGAGTGGGACAGGGGTGGGGTGGGGCATGGGGTGACATTCTGCCGGGAGAGACGCGTCTGCGACGGCTGCTGGGGAATCCTTTGCGAGGCCCTGACCCACATTAGCGGGTCTCTCTGTCGCTCTCGCACTTGCTACCCGGTATTGTGATGCTGCAGTCGTAAAGGTTACTCACCTCCCTTCCCTGGCCCCACCCCCCCAGCACCCATGCATCCCTTCAGCCATTCGCTTTCATCTGTTCGCGCGCGCGTGTGTGTGTGTGTTGTGAGCGAGCGAGTGAGTGTGAGTGCAATATGTGTCAGTGATGCCGTCGGCGTGGTGCGCTGGGATTTATTTGACTCTCCTTCGGTGGCTCAGACGGGTTGCTCGCATTCTTAAACCGGCGTATTTCGCTAGCGGGGGGGGGGGGGGGGGTATTATGGCGAACATCGTGTTTATATTGTACTATATACCCGATCGTAACAATGAAACATTCTCAAATGACACATTTGGAGATCGCGGCGGATAACCTGATCAGTTCTTGGGGCTGTACATACCTGACGCACCATCCCCCGTCATTCAGTACCACTCCGCACTCGGTACAATCTTGGAGTAGGTGTAGGTACCTCTATAGTGGTGTACCTCTATCTTTCGAGCCACCCGAGAAGCTTGAACATGAAAGTGAAAATTTTCCCCACTTAGCGCGCCCGCCGCGCCCCCCCCCCCCCCTTGTTCCCAATATAATAACCGAATGTCAGGATCAATGCGCTGTGCATCACTATTAGGACAATTACGACGGCCACGTTTTGAAATCCGATAGCCATGGAAATGAAATGATATCTCATCACAGCCTCATTAGTCGTCGTTACTCTTCCGTGGATCGGAAAAGCTTGTATAAGAAGTTTCTGGAATAGTGTTCCTCTGGTGCGCCTCTTGTTCCGCCACTTTGCGCATCACCCTTCTTCGGAGGACAAAGCCAGACAGCAACTAGTCACCCCTTCCCGTCACACGTTTCATGTATTTCCAACGCCACGTCAAGCCACGTCAAGCCACGTCAAGCCACGTCAAGCCACATCACGCCACGCGACAATCGCATGTGCTCACCTCGCGACGCTCAGCTGTTTGAGATGCAAACACGTGTGTGGTGGCGGGCCACTACCCGATGACGTCACCTCCTTAACAGACGTGTCTGTGTGCCGTGGGGGGCGGGGGCGGGGTCGGGGGAGGCTGGGAAATCCCTCTGTTCCATGACCTACATCAGTTCACAACAGTACTAAAGGTTTCTCATTCCCCGGCGCCCACCCACTCCGCCGCCCCATCCCCTTTTCCCTCCCCCTTCCCCTTGCCCGCTCGCACAGGCTTCCACTCTCCATTCTTCCCTGAAATTGAGGAAGGAATTTTATTGATTCGCGCTAAACATCATTGGAATGGGTGGCTGTGATCCTTTCGTTTTCTTCTCCCTTTCTCTCGCGCTGTGTCGGTCGGTGTGTGTGTGTGTGTGTGGGTGGGTGAGTGTGTGGGTTAGAGTTCGTGTGACTCGGATGCGAGCGTGATGCGTAGGGGGGGGGGGGGGGGGGGTGAATAATAGACGTGATGGCATCGCGGCGGCGAAATGGGTCAGCCGAGTCCCGAGAGGATACGATTTAGATATACGCGTATTAAAGAGACGCGTGTGCCGTTCAACTGATATGCAGCGCCGGCGCTTTCCGAGCTCTGCAACTTGCTTTTTTTATTATATCGTGCGTATTATGTGATGTGCGACTTGAAATGGACCCGGAGCCCATTGGCGACATCGTGCTCTTGTGCGATAGTTCTGGCATAAGATGCTCACTCTACTCGTTGAGCGCAATGGCTTCGACGTTGGCGTCGCACAAGCTTCAAGATGGCCGCGTGGCGCAGCCGACCAATGTCTTCGTGCCAACAAAGACTTGACTGTTGTTGGCGAAAATGGGATTCGCAGTCGACGGACAGATCTGTCTTCCAGTCGCCGAGATGGCCGTGCCGAATTGGTGAAAAGTCTAGACAGTCGCCTCGTCGCCGGGCGTCTAAGTCAAAACCGTGACAGGCTGCGAGTGACAGTCCTTTGGGCGCGATCGACGCGACGACAGTTGCTCTCTGCGGGCCGTCCGACGGCGGACACACTTCGCCGAGGAGTGACATCGGCGTCTCGGTAATGGCCGGCTGCCCGGGACGCGGCACACGTGCTCGTGATGGGCGATCAGCTGATTAGGGATGTCCGCCGAGGCCGACGCGACGGCGACAGACCGCGCGGCGTGGGAGAGATTGTGCAGCCGCGGCAAGTGTGCGTGACTCGCGTGGATCTCGCATCGCGGTCTGGATCCGGCGCCTCCATCAGCGATTGAAAGATGATTCTTGGAAAAAGAGTAACTTACGACTCGCCGCTTGGAAGCCGTGTCGTCAAAACTCATCGTCGAATTAGCGGTGAAAATTGCACCAAATTTGCTGTTCGAATAACTTGGTCCGCCTCAAACTCACACTTCACCTCACTTCCTTACGACATCAATGGTCAAAAGGAAAAGTCCCGCGCTGTTTGATTGGGAATCAACGCCAAAACATACTATTTCAATTTACAAACGTAACACACCTGTTCCGTCCGTGCACAACCTATTCAAAAAGTATGATGAATGGCATTTAGCTCTCGTATAATGCGGTGCATCCGACGAGGCAAGAGACGATTCCGCCAAGACCGTCGTCACTAAACACCCAATTAGAGTGGCGCTGAACGCAGCCGCGGCTCGGCGCGGTAGCCCGAGGGTGCCGCCCATCCGACTAATCTATCACAATAACACGTGCTCTGGATCCGTTCAGTGCAGCGACTGGCGAGCACGGGCGCTGGCAGACAGGCAGGCAGGCTGATTCTTCTGGTCCCCGAGCAGTCTATACTCTATACTCTAAACTCTATAGTGCAAGATCGGTGGGTGGCGACCGGCGTTGGGGCAGGTCAGCATTCGCGCGCGGCGTGGCGCCTCGGGTGGAATGGGGAAGCCAGAGGTGCTGGGGACGGGAGGCGGGGGACGGGGGATTACACGATTTATGGTTTATACTATACAAGTAAACGACTGGGACTTGTCTGCTGTATTTTAGACGTAATGTCCGAGTGTACAGTTGCGTGCATCGGTGCTTGCAGCATGCCTAACGGCGATTGCTGGGTGCTTGAGTGTGGGCGTGGGTGATTTGATCGAATGCTGGACGGATCGCTTGTCTATCGTTATGTATCTAAGTAATGCCTTGCTGATAGTTGGTAAGGATTTTGACCTTCTTTCCAGAGATGGCATTTGATTTTTGAAACTAGTTGTAGGTGTACTTATAGCGTGTGAAGTTGGCCTGTAAGGGTAAGGGGGGATCAATTATAGTATAGCGCTCCTATTTTTCATTCGCATTCGTGGACTCACTTCTGGTTCACTGTTTCACCATCAGCAGAGCTTACCGATAGAAAATTGGCGCCTCTGGCGAACTACGATTTCTCCGCTGTTTGGAAAAGTAAATCGTCCTTCCGCCGACGAGTTTTATAGTAAATCGCGGTTATTACCCCAGTTGCATGGTTTTATTTATTCAATGATGGATACATGCCGCGCCGCGCCGTGCCGCGCCATAAAGTATGATGCAGTATATCAGAATAATACTAAACATCATGGTAATGACTAAGTTTTTCCATCGATTTTCCTGCACATATTTTATTCATCGCCATTTACTCATGCATACGGACAACCGCTCCTTGCCCCCAGCCGCGACTGTTACGGTGCATGCTTGAAACGTGCTTGGAGAACGAACGTGGAACATATTCGAACTGAAATGCACTTGATGCTTCAAATCCAGCAGCTTACGTAATTAATTCAAAACAGAACAACATTTGGTTCTCAAATCTGAATGGCAGTGACTTCAGGTTTGTTTTGGTGGCATGGGATGGAAAAGAACTGAAAGCATGTCAGTGAAAATGTAATTTTTTTGAACCCACTGCACCCAATAGCAACGGTTTCCCCACGAAAACAAACCACTTTCAGCGAAACTATTTTTTTTTTGCTAAAATAAGAAGCATTTGACTTGTCCAGAACAAGACTTGAACGATTCGGGCGGCGCAAAAAGCCGGCGCACAAAGCCGGCGCACTTCTGTGTCGAGTAAATAATGTGTTAATGTGTCTCGCACGTGGTTCGCTCGACGTGCAATTGCGCTCGGTGCAGAGCATTCCCCCCACCCCTAACCCTTCCAGTGCCTCCTTCCCCCCCCCCCCCCCCCCCCCCCCCCCCCCCGCGCACGACCGTATAATTACATCGCCAAGATCGCGCACGGGAACTCGGAGAAGTGTGCTAATCAGATGCACTTGATACCATGCGGAGTTTCGAGTTGCCTTTCAGTTTCATCTTTGCTTTCCACGAGAAAACATTTCACGTGGGAAGAGTTTTACCCGTCGACTACATATTGTATTGTTTACTTGAAAAAGTTTTACCTGGGACCGAAATTTGTTGTTTCCTCGAAAACTCATTACGCGAAAGCGATTGAAATAGGGGGAAAACGAACACAGTGTACTGTGTAAAATAATACGTGTGTATGTCATCCTACCTATTGTATTTTAAAACATCGAAATATTCAATACCCTCGCTGACATGAGATAATATGAAAATTGAAAATAGTAATCTGCCAGGGGCAATACCTTTTTTTTCGTGGAAGCACAAAATAAGACTTCCACACCCAAGTCCATAGAATAGATATGCAACACTGCTTGGATAAACCAAATTATTAAAATATCATTACTGGTGCATGTCAATGCTTAAATAACAGCCCTTGCTTGATCATTTGGACCATCTAGACATCTTCTGTGCTGGCATCAGTTTCTCAAAAATCCATCTCTGCCCTCAGATCCTTCTGCCAAAACTATGTATATCACACCCCACAAACAGCTGGACTTTAAAACTTTATAAGCTTTCCTACCAAACTGTCTTCATATTGTCATAAATCAAATCCTGTTTTCTGTGCTGTTTCCTGGCCAAAAGTTTAACTTGAACTGCTAGTGAATTGTCGAATCTGATCTAACCTAAGGTGTCGCACTGTGTTGCATCCATTACCCCTGACCTCTTCCAACCTAGCCGTTGCAAAGTCACGTCGTAGTAACGTCGATCCTAACGCCTCTCGCTTTTCATTTCCGCAGGGCAACAGAACATTCCGATGCCTCCGCACCCGCCCAGCGGGCAGCAGTCCAGCGAGTCGGCGGGGGGCGTCACGCGCATGAGCCACTCGCCGATGTCGGCGGCAGCGGGAGGCGGCGGGTACCAGGCGCCGCTGCCGCCGCCGCCATCGCACATGCACGCCGGCTACAAGATGGGGCCGCAGCATCCGGGCATGGGGCCCGCCGGGCAGCAGCAGATGGCGCCGTACCCGCCGCAGGTGCAACAGTACCCGCAGGTGAGACGATGAATGATGCACGACTGGCAGCAAACCGGATGGAAGTTAAATCTTTACGTCCCCAAATTCTTAAATTCAAGATTTGTCATGGTACTGCTGAGTATCTAAGTGTAGATCCTTTTGTTTGGTTCAATTTTCTGGATGATTTTTCTCCATTTGAGAAGACATTGGACACTATTTGAAAGATTCTATATTCTAAATGAAAGCATTACTATGTTTTCTGTGAAATCAACACAGATGATGTCAGGAGGTAGAAAATCCTACCAACCATGTTTTCTTTCTCTACATATCTATAAAGCTGTAATAGTTGTTATGTTAAACTTTCTGAAAATGTTAGCATCTTTCGTAGCAAACGTCACTGTAATTTTGCCTTTACCCGTTCCGGCTGTTTCTGACTGTGAACCCCCTCGTTGCAGGGCAACTACAACCCTCGGCCGCAGGGCCCCAACCAGGGCTACGGCCCATCACAAGGGTACGGCCCGGTGCCGGGCGGCCAACAAAACCCTCAGGCGAACAGCATGGGCCCGGGCGGACAGTACCCGAGCCGGCCAATGCCGAACCACGTGCCTCCTCACACGCAGTTCGGCGGCTACCAGGGCTGGGGCGGGCCGGGCATGGGCCAGCCGCCCGGCATGATGGGCGGCAAGGGGCCTCCCGGTCAGCCGGCAGGGCCCCCGCAGCCGGCCAACTCGCCCGGTCAGGGCCCCCGGCCGCAGCCAAATTACCTCAAGCAGCATCTGCAGCACAAGATGGGCTTCGGTGCGGCCGGCGGCATGCCGCCTTCGCCCGGACCCTACGGACCCGGTACGCACGCGCTTCCGCTAGAGCTAGTGATTTGCTGGCTTCGGTCCTCTCGATTCCATACACTATTAGTTCTGTTGGCTAGAATGTTTGTTAGTCTAATCGTTAGTGGGATATCTGCTTGGTTTTGATCATGTAAGCTGGCAGCTTGAAGTGAAGTGTGGACGAGACAAATGACGATTAATTGTGCTGTCAACATGCCAGAGCTTTAAAAAATAATAATAATAACACTAAACCAACAATTCATGCTGCTTCTAGTATCTGCCAACCTATACATCAAGCAATAATTTTACTTACTTTTTCTGTACCTAATGCATGTTCTTAGCTGGTAAGTGACAGTTTAGTCTGTCGTCCCTCGGCTTGCTTCTGACTGGTGTGTTTGCCCGCAGGCAACGGTCCAAGCGGTCCCCCCAACATGCCCGCCGGCAGCCCGGGAATGGGCCCGCCGAGCAACATGCACCACATGGGCCCTTCGCCCATGGGCCCACCTCCTTCGGGCCTCCACCACCCCGGAATGGGCCCCCCTCCTGGCGGAATGGGACCTCCAGGTGAGTAGCAGGATCAATACTCAATAGGAACCCCTTAAATTTCTGTTGGTCCATAACAGGACTCTAGCTACTTATTCAATCGGTCTTCCACTCTGAAAAAATTACTTCTCTAATGCTACCCAACCAGCTTTTAAGGCATTGATAAGCCTTAACAATCACTGTCTTTGTCCATGCTCAACTAACCCTTTCGCATTTCAGGCCCCGGCTCAGGCATGGGTCCGCCATCGTCAGCGGGCCCCACGCCATCAGGCCCCGCGGGGCCACCGGGGCCATCGCCGGGCACGGGACCGATGTCCAACAGCCATGGCGGACACCACGACGGCCCCATGCCGCCCCCGCCCGCCAACTCGCACCCCCCGCCGCCCCACGGGCACCCGGACATGGCCGACGCGGCACATGACAACGACACCTCAGCCGTGCCTGCAGGTGAGGCCGAGGTCTAGAGTCGCGTGCTGTGGTTCACTGTTTGAGGATATCTGCCAATCCTGGGTATCAAATCTTGGTCTCTATGCTTTTCTGGTTGGTGCAAAGTCTGCTGAAATATATTGAAATATCATTACGTTGCTTGTAGACTTGGGAATTCAGAAGGTAATTGAAGATGTTAGCACTGCCTTTGCTGGCCTGAGTCCTTGTTTGAAACAGTGTAATTGAGGCTTGAGATAGGGAGTGTGTACTAGTGCACCGGGTGCCAAATACTAAAAAGTTTGTTAAAGAATTGCAAGGGCTAGTCATTTCTAAAGATATACACCTTGACTTTTTCAAATTTTTACATCAGCTGAATTTGGACACAGTAAGGACCATCTAAACGGCAGTTCCAATTCTCTTACACTGTTGACTGTGCGCTCAACTGCTGCCAGGAGGCTGAGCAAGCATCTAATAACCACCTAACCGTATACTCACTTCCTTCCACAGGCGCCCTTCTGCTCAACTGCTGCCAGGAGGCTGAGCAAGCATCTAATAACCACCTAACCGTAGACTCACTGTTTTCCACAGGCGCCCTTCCGCTCAACTCCAGCGCGGGAGTGACGTCAGTGGTGACGACGGGCCCGGACGGCGCGCCGCTCGACGATGGCTCGCAGCAGTCGACGCTGTCCAACGCCTCGGCGGCGTCGACGGAGGACTCGGCGGGCCCCAAGCCTTCGCGCAAGGACGCCGCCTACCACGGCCATCCGGCCACGCCGCTCAGCACGGCGCCCTCGCCCGGCGCTGCCAGCGTCAACTCGATGCACGAGGAATACGACGTCAACAGTCCCAGCTGGCCGCGGACGCCCGCGTCGCCGGTAAGTTGCGGCGGCGACCGATGCGCGGACGTGAGGGGGTCTCGGAGCAAACGCGAGGGGCGGGGTGTCGGGGATCGCGATGGAGTCTGCTAGTGTGCACGGAGAGCGCTCTGAAAGTGAAGGCAGATGTTTTATCGTGATGAATGTTTGCGATTTCGGAGAAAGTCCGAACTTGCTTGTAGACTGTCGCACACCTACGCTTTCGAGTCTGTGGGCTGAGCCCGTCGTATGCTGAAGCGCAGTGTGTATTGCAAATCCGTCTCGTTATCAGCGGAGCGTTTCGGGCTCAAGCAGGCCCAGCCCACGGGCTTGAAAGCGTGGAAAAAGCGTTATGTGTACTGGCTTTTAGAAATAAATTAAATATCAATAGCAAACATTAAGTAAGGAAATGAGAAAATTGAAACTTAAGAAAAAAAAATTGGGAAATTATCAGAGTTGATTGAGTTTGCATTGGTAGGTAATGCTTATGACTATGTGTTATGACTGTCATGAAAATTACTGGGAAACTCTGTAGTTGACAGTTCTGTAGTTAAGGCTCTATGAAAGGGGGATCCGGATAGGTATGCTCTTAGCCAGAAAGTACCTACCCTTTGTGACTCATTGAATTAAGCATTTATAAACGAAAAGAGGATTGTAAATTCAACACTATGTAAAGGATCGTTTAGAATTATAATACCAATACTTTAATGGAGTGTTTTGCTAATGTCAATATGATTAATTCATGCATGTTCTGTCCGAATCATATTAAAATTTCATAAAGTCATCTTGACTTTCTGCACTGAGAGCTGTGCTGCTAAATGATGCACAAGTTGAAAATGGGAACCGACTTCCTCACTAGTTATCTTCAGACAGCTACGTCAGTAAAGAGCCTTAAACCCTCGCATTTGCTCCAAGATCGTTAGGGTAATTCACAGTACTATTAAATAGTTATTTTTTTCCGTTTTAATGATGGTATCTCATTCTTCTAGAAAAGCCCCTATGTACGTGCATTCTTGTTCAGAAGGAAGCACATATCTCTTGTAATTTAAAACCACTGGCCGGTGACATACTTTCCGAGGATTCATCTCCTTGTTCACCTGATAGCTATATCCGAGAGCACATTGCAGCATGGTGTGTTTTAGCGAGGAGAGGGTGTAAACGTTGTTGTTACCGTGAGTGCGTAGCGATCTTGAGGAAGATCGCTTGCATCTAGTTTGTGCCCGTGACACTGGAGGCGTAGTCACCAGCAACTAGCCGAGTTCTATTCCCCATTGTTTCTTTGCAGGTATTTAACAGTCATGTCCATCAAGATCCATACAGATCAAAGGTTTTTATTGTTTACTTTACATTCTAGCTGTTGAGATTGTATGCTTTAACCGAGATTAATAACGTAACCTAACCTTGCATTTTCTCTATCCATTCCACTAACAGGGTTCCCACCCACATGGAAAAACTAAAAAACCTGGGAAAAAATTAGGAAAAGTAAGAGAATTTTGATAATGTTTCATTTTGTCTTTAAATACCTACGTCTTGTGAATTTGGAGATAAGAAACGTTATCTGCTGCAGTAATTTTCGTTTCTCACCCTTTGTTTACGTCCTGGTCTACCCTTGGTTGTTTTTTGTGTTCTCGATGGTTTGGAAAGGTCACAAGCATCGCTCGTTACATGTTTTCGATGTTGAAGGTGGTCCGTAGTAGCTATTTGCCAGAGCATGCTTGTGATCCATTCCGTACGAGTTCCGTTTCCCTGTCATCACGGTAATCTCTTGCTAATGTTCAGCGAGCACACGTTGAAAGTAAAATCGGAAATGAACTAAAGCCTGGAAAAATCAGGATATTTCAACTTCTTTTGTGAGTGGAAACCCTGATTTTAAAATCGAAAAAAAGAGATCGATCACGAAATTCTGTTTCTTACATCGCAGAAATGATTTCTTGAACTTTTTGATGTACCTACCATCCTTTCTTATTGACAAATTACTGAACCTTGTTATTTAGTGTGAATGGAATGCAATCCTGGTAGTGCCTAGCATCAAGTCAGCTGAGCATGGGCAGAAGCATGGACGTAGCATTGTGCACGAAGGATGTGGGTAGATTAGATTGCAGTCACAACTATGGTCACGACTAATGCATATTCTAACTCTTAACAAGTCTGTAATGGTGTGGCCAGCCAACTAGTGGTAGTGGATGTAACAAACTAACGGTTTTATTGTCAAATATTATCAATGTTAATAACTAAGCTTTTGTTGGTTTCTAACTGAGCATGTGGGAATAATGTCAGTGATTCACAACTTCCAGCTAGGTAAACGTAAAATGTTTGTTTTCAGTCTTCCATTCGTAGAAAGCACGTTGTTACAAAATACATGTTCAGACTTTCTTTGCTGTAGTACCTAGTACTAAATTCCTATTGTTGATAAGTTTTTTTGATTTATTTCTTTGTCAAGTACCTACATAAAACTTAGTATGACATTTAAAGCCTAACCAAAGGCAAAACACACAAAACATGTAGAATACACACATTCAGACACAATAACTATTTTACTAGCTAGCTTTTGCTCACAATATCTTCTGCGTTAGAATGTGCATGCCCGGAAGTTGTGGGTCACTGAGCCGCCGAGCGAAGGTGACCGTGAAGTTGTCTAAAACGCTGGCCGTGTGTTTTCCGCAGAAACCCGACAGTCTATGCAAGCTTTACGAGATGGACGAGAGCCACGAGCGGCGGATGTGGCTCGACAAGCTGCTCCAGTACATGGAGGAGCGGGGAACGCCTATCTCCGCGTGCCCCACCATCTCCAAAAACCCCCTCGACCTCTTTAGACTCTATCTATATGTCAAGGAGAGGGGGGGTTTCATGGAGGTATGCAAGGTGCAGTGTTTAGTTCCAACCTTATAGTCTACTAGTAATAGTTCGTAGTTGTTCTCTTTCCAAAAACTGCGCCCAACCTGCCTTCCTCGATCACGATTCCATCGCCTTTACTTTTATATTCTGATATCTCGGTGTTGTTGATTTAAAGCTTTTATTCATCAAAGTTATGGACTGATAAAAATATTGTGCTAATGTTTCAATTAAAGTTTCAATGTTAATTCTTGCTGTTTGATGATGTTTTTTCTGAGTGTGGAGTGATTTTATGTTCTGAGTGTGGCGTGGGTGAATTTTGTTCCAAGTGAGCAAAATGGTGTTTGCAAAGATCCGGTTGAAACGAAGTTGCTGCTTTCAGGTGACCAAGAACAAGACGTGGAAAGACATCGCCGGGTTGCTGGGCATCGGTGCTTCGTCTAGTGCAGCTTACACGTTACGGAAACACTACACCAAGAACCTGCTTGCGTACGAATGCATGTTCGACCGGGGAGGCATCGATCCTCAGCCCATCATCAACCAAGTGGAAGCCTCCTCCAAGAAGAAGGGCCCAAAAGCAACCTCTGTGCCATCACCAGGTAAGAAATGTGTGTGGCTAGGTGTTTTATTACCTCTTCTATCATAACTAGCTATCTAGCTTATTATTATGCAAAAAATGATGATCCATTGCAATTGGAAATGTAAGAAGAATTATGCTGAAGAGTGAAACCCAGCAAGGATATTGAAATGACAGCCTTGCAAGTTGCCATACAAAATGTGGTGATTCACAGCTACCTTAGTACTAAAACAAAATCAGTCAGTGTAATGTTTTAGAGAAGGCTGTGTAGTGCTTTTAGAATGGGCTTTTTTAACTTTACTGGAAAATTTTGAACTATGTGTTTCTAGTTTGTCTGTTATTGTCCAACATGATGTGGGACAGACATTTTGAATGTAAATATCAATTTCAGAATCTAATTTGCATAATATACCTGCCCATCAACAATAGACCCCAACAATGGGAGATCAATCTGACATTTCAAATCTAGATTTATTCTTTCCAAATCTTTGCTGCAATTGAAAGGTTGCCATTGTTGACTGTTGAATCACATTGGCACAGGGAGCAGGGCAAGCCAAGTCCCAGCCATTCTTACTGCAACCACTGCAGAGGCAAGATGTATTCCTCATTCTCTACTTGTTCGCCAGGCTCGTCGAACTCTCAGGACTCGTTCCCTGCAGCGGGATCAAGTGGAGCTTCCATGGACGGTTATGGATATGGAGGCTACCCTCCGGGAGCCACTCCGGACTACAATCCTCAACCAATGCAGAGGCCAGCCTCGCAAACCAACGCTCCATCGCCGCATCCAGGTGAGTGCCCTGCAGTAAAGTAACGAAGCTCACTGGGAATTGTAGCGCAGTGCGAACTGCTCACTTCGGGTCACTCAAGATTGGAAACCGAACACACACAAGGCGACTAAAACCAGCAAGCACTGACGCCAAACTAACACTGCTTCTGGTCTCTTGCTAGCTTCGAACATAACCTATTCTATTGTTTGTTACTTACCTTACCGTGTCTGTACATAATCTAGTGGAATGGAAGTCTAGCTTTTGTAGATAACATGCTTACATCCAGATTTTGTATTTTAAGTTAAATCTTCTGTTCGATTTTAACTTTTCCAATCATCATGCACAAACGTTTGTGATCAGGCTATATGTTTTAATTGTTACTATCCTGACCTGATAGAGGTTTTTATTTTAACTAAGTGCAATTTTCGTTTGTTTGGTTTGCATAACTGCCTTTGTGGCCTCTGTGAGGGAACTCTGCAAGTAAATTATTATTAGATAAGGTGTCCAAAATATTGAGGTTAAAAATAAAACAATGGAGCTAGCTAGCTGTGAGCAAGCAAACCTGTTGGGGAGGGGAGAATTGAGCTGTGATTAATACGAATATGTTTGACGAGAGATCACGGAGAAATCGGCAGGCATTGAGTGGATGCTTATTTCCTGCTTGCTAGGTGTGTTGGGGGTGCCTCACCTAAATGCAGGGGATAACATAAGCGTTGCGAATCCCTTTGACGACATTGGCGGCACGAGCCACTCCCGCGGCCCAGGGTTTGGTCCCCCTCGCGGCCCCCCAGGTACGAGCGGACCCTCGCTCAACTCATTTCACTAGTCTCAACGTTCATTTACGTTACATATTATACTACTTCTTTGATCGTGTTTTTTGTTGCACACTCAATCTTCTTGTGATTTACTCTCGCATGAGTTGGTTACTCTGATGTTCGTTTCGTTCGGACTTGATTTCGTACATGGTAATGTTTCAAGTGGCGTGCTTTTCATCATCATTAATTATTATTTCGGCATGATATACGTAACCTGTGTTATTTCTCCGAAGTTGTAATTAGTTTGTTCCAACCTAGATGCCATTTTGCCAGTTTGCTGCAAGTTTAGCTGTATTTCTTTTTAGACAAGTTGGTTTGTTTTGGCTGCAAGATAACTAAACGAATTTGTGGTACCGATATGCCGATGACCGGTTATGTGTAATGTACTTTCTACCTACCTAGAACCTACTACGTTTCGTGTTCGTTGTTCTGTGTGACTTCCGTGCCGCAAACATCCAGCAATGTTACGTGCTCGCTGGTTTCAATTGTCAGTTTCTCTTCCTTTCATCGAGAGTTTTATCGTTTTGCACTCTGATTGCGCAAAATATTTCGTTCTGTTATTTTCTATTGTTTAATTTCGATCCCTCGTACACTATTGTTAGTCTATGAGTGTGTTTTTTAACATTGAAGTATCATACATCAACCTCTGAGTAAATTGTGCCTTAATTATATTTGTCTTTGTTACTCATTTAAAAAGCCACTGTCACTTCAAGTTTCTAGTTGCATTTCAAATGTTGCAATTTACCATCTCATGCAAAGGATGTGAAACATAGAAGACTTCCAAGTTGTGCAAAAACAGCAAAGAATATGAATCTGAAGTGATAATCTGCTCTATAGTCATAGCAACTACATACTAAGATTATTAGAATTCCAAATTTTAATGCATTTCAGTGCTTCACAGAGAGAGCCATAATCTGTTGGCAATCGCTGATCATGAGTGCTATTGTATAAATATTAATCGTAGATATTGCCTGTTTCATAATTCACAGTCTCTTAACGAGCAGTGAAATGACAATGACATATACCACAACGTTATCTGCAATCGCACTGCTGGCTTACTGTAGGCACAGACGTTAACGTTTCGCGGGCTGTTGCAGGGATGCAAGGCGGCTACCCGCAAGGACATCCGCAGGCGCAGGCGGCAGGCTACGGCCAGTACCCGGACCAGTACAACCGGGGGCCACCGCAAGAATACAACCAGCAGCAGTACCCTCCCGGGCCAGCCGGCAGCTACCCCCCGAACCGGCCCATGTACCCGCCGTACGGTGCTGAAGGAGACAGGTTTGTAACTTACTAGCACAGAAACCTTACTATTTCAGACCTTTGGAATCATTTTTAATAGAAACTTTATAATTTCTTGGCTAAAAAAGAAATGGTTTTTAACCAACATTTACCAACCATTTTCTGGCCAGATCTTGGGATAGATAACACTTCATAAATAATTTTATTGGCTTTCTGAAAGACATATTAGGTAGTAAAATGGTGATTCATGGCATACGACTGGATTGTAAATCGATTAAGGCAACAAATGGCACGTACTGTGATAGCTCTGACCACAATGACTATCTTCCAGGGCGTACAGCCAAGGAGGCGGTCCTGGCAACCCACCCGCTCCCAACATGCAGCAGCCGGGTGCTGGTCCCGACCCGTACAACCGCTACCCGATGGGTCCAGGGCAGCAACCCCCGGGATACCCCGCCCGGCCGGGATACGGGAACCCTCCCGGTCCTGTGCCGACTGGACCACCCAACGCCCAGCAGGCCGGATATCCCGGACAGCAGGACTACTACCGGCCGGACCAGGTATGTTTCTGTGGCCTGCCGAACGGGGGAGTCACGACGCATGGCGGGCGATTGTGTGTTCTGTTGCTGGTATGAGTTTAGCTTTCCGACGGGCGAAGCTGTTAATTGAATGGTCTAAATATAAAAATTGTCACGAATTTGAACTTCTATGCTTAATTATATGAAGATTGAATGCAGGAAGATTATAATTCTTCTTTTAAATACAGTTCTCCTGAGCTTCAACTTTAAAACATAAAACATTACGATATCTTTGAAACTAAATAGAAAAAGACTCGAAATTTATCTTGGTTTTGTAAGAAACACATTCAATGTTCATTTTAGTTAAGGCTTGTTAGTCCTCGTTAAGTTAGGCTGTAGTTGGTCCTAAATTGTAGTGACATACTACTCCGTACTCTGTACTAAATCTACTCTGTTCAAAATTTCTTGTATCTATTTGTGATGTTGCAATGATTTCCGTTGTCTGTTTAGTGTTTAGTATGCATGAGATTTTACCAATTCCAATTAGTACATTGCTTGCAATTTCTACACATTTAGTTCAAAATTTCTTACTTTTTGTACTGCTTTTCACCAAGTCATGTTGACCTGCTTTGTATGTTGCATTTTGTGTGCATTTGAATGTGTATTGCGCTGTGATAGCTATTCGTACGCTCGTGTCTTGTAACGCCTTGTCTTGCTTGTGAACGGACATTGTAGATGCAACAGCAACAACAGCAGCAGCAGCAGCAACAACAACAACAACAGCAGCCGCCTGTAAATTTCCCGACTTCTCAGCTTGCCCGACAGCTTGTGGCTCCCCAAGCCCCTGTGAAAGCGTCGTATCAAGTACGTTTTCCCGTCGGCTCACTGTCTCTCACCAACATGCATGCCATTTGATGTTTGTGTGTACTTGGACGCTGTATGTGGTTGCATGCTAGACCTAAGTTACCTTTCACTTTCTGTATTATTACAGATAGAAGGGTTGCCCAGATATTCCACTCCCACACTAAAGTAGCTACGCGGAAAGCCCGCAGTAAAATTTTCGCGGGCAGTCGAGGGATGGAGCCACTGTTTGTTGTTATATTGCCTGAACCAATGTAACTGTAACCACCTGTGGAACATTGGGTCACTTGATTATATTTTACCTTGTGCCATGGCCTGGTGGATGATGTTAAAACAGGTTGCCAACGCACCCCAGGGATTGCTGGCCGAATACTAGCATCAAATTTTTGCCGTAGCCATAGCTAGGTATTGTAGAATGTCTGGGTAACCTTACGTCTGTGGTATTACCATAACATAATAGCTTCTTGTTTCTATTTTTAAGAATGCAAGTAATCAGCTAAACTAACAGAAGTAGGTAACTCCTTAGCCAAGACTGTGATGCAAGGCTAAATATATAGTAGAAACTTCAAACCAAATATAAACTTGTTCAAATTAATACATAATGTCCCAAATGAAAAGCACCGGGGCAGCGAGCATGTTCCTTGTTTAAAAAAAATGTGACAAGTCTTATATTTACATGATACATTTCCAGAACTGAAAAATTAGGGGACCTTCATAACTTGTAGCCAGGGATGACCGTCCATGCTTCCGAGAGACTCTTGGCACATGTGACCAACGTGTGCGTTGCGTTTGCCAGCAGCAGCCGTACCCCGGCCAGCCTCCGTCGGGGGTGAGCGGACCCGTGTACCCCGCCGGCCCGGCGAGCAAGTCGATGCCGCCGCCTGCGCCGCAGCCCCGACGACATCCCGACTTTGCGTCCAAGGAACAGCAGCCGCCATTCCCGCCGTACGGGCCGCAGCAGCCGCCGCAGAGGCCAAACATGTTTGGTACGTTTGCTCTTGTGTAGATCACATAGTTTATGCAGAATTTGCCTCTTTGCAGACAAATGGACCTTGTATTAGTCTTCATGGTTCCCAATTATAATTGTATCGAATTTCGCTGTTTCCAACGCACCATTGATTGTATGATGGATGCATTTCCAAATGCATATATGCATTTGTGTGGTCCCCCTACTTAGGTGTTCACGTTGATCTATTGGATAGGGTTCAGAGGAAAGCCATCTGATTGGTGACTCGTAACTTTGACTCTTATACTAGCAATACAATGCTCCAGGAGCAGTCACATTGGGAACCTCTAAATGTAGGTCGAGATAAGGCACTCTTGGCTATCATGTATAAAGCAGTAACGAACATGGAGGCATGGGTAGACCTACAGGCCTTGATACCACTGCCTCAACGCAGAAATGGCAGAGTGGACCACCAATACAAGTTGGGCCTCCCTAGGTTTAATTCCACCATGGGTCTCCATTCCCTGCTAGGTAGGGGTATCCGTAAATGGAACATGTTTCCCCTTAAAAAATTACCTGACTCTCTGTCTAAGTTCAAATGTACGGTTGACGATTACTATTCTCGGGATCAGGATCAGAAATAATTGTACTTGACTTGTATGAAAAATGACAATTGACTGACATTTGATTTTGATTTTTTGATTTTGACTGAAAATTGATGATATTGTATTGACTATTGTATTGTATTGACTAATGTATGTTTGCCACCAAATGTAGTACATTTTAAGCAAGCTAATAAAATTAATTGAAAAATTAATTGAAATCATATCCTGAAAGTGAAACGTAATAAATCCAGTTACATTCTCAATTGATTACGAAGGTGGAATGTGAACCGTGTTGTGACCATTATCGCAGGTGGATGGAACAACAACCAGTACCGAGGGCAGTACCCGCCGCAGGGCCCAGGGCCCCAGGGACCGCAGCAGTGGAGCCAGGGGCCCCCGCGGCCAGCGGGCCCTCCCAACAGCCAGCCGGTGAACAACCAGTGGGATCAGCACCGCTACCCTGGCCAGCAGCCACCCTACCCCCCTTCTCAACAGGTATGGCATTCCACCTATTCTCTTCTGTGCAAAGATACTGTGCACTTATGAATCTCAAGTTTCGATATTTCATGACTAGGGACAGGAATTTATGGTTTTATGATTTGGTGAATTTCGTTTTTTGTTTTTTGCATTGCGGTGTTATGGCAGTCATGGCGGTGTTATGAAAAAAATGTACAATTTTGCTGTTACGCACATTTTCAGAGAATTTTACTTTTTTTTACGCCTTCACGCAGGTTTCTTCGATAGTGCGGTCGTTTTGAACAGGATGTTAAAAAACTAGCTTTGCTATGGACGTGCATTGTGCTTGTCACTATAACAAAATTGCCTTACATATCTTTTCCTTCATGCTCAAGCCTGCAGTCGCAAAACTTACACATAAGAATCTTACGGTCATTAACATACAACCCTTCTGATTCATTTCCTTCGCTCTTAAATCGGCAGTCACCTTGGGCTTCACCATCCTAATTTCTGACACACTTGACCGGCTCCTAGCCACTGATCTGGAATAGCCTGGATGGAGCATAAAATCCAGAGTAGCAGCTAAAAATTGAAGTCTGATGACATCAAGTAGGCATTGTTTGCAACAGGTAGGAGTCGCAAAATCTGTGGACTCCCTATGATTTCAATGCTAATTTCAGAGCTTTTACATTTTTCCAGCGATATTACTTCATCAAAGTTGCAGCAACCAGCACTAAAATAATGCCTGTTCAATGAAATTTGATTTTGGGAGGCAGCACTGCTTGAAATGCACTACTTTGTGAATCTTTCTTTAGTGTGTTGGATCCTTTTTTTGGCATTTACTTTTCACTTGGTTTCACAGAGTGTACATTATGTGCTATTCAAGCGCATAAGCAGGGAACATAAATACATATAAAAAGCCTCTGCATGCTACACAATTTAATTTAATATAAAAATATGATTTAAAGCTACGAAAATGGTTGGTAAAATCACTAAAATGACAATGGGACCTTATGGGGAGACTCATCTAGGCTATTTGAGATCAGTGCTCATAACCCTATATTTTTTTAAATTGCAAGGTCACAGCAGGATCTTTGATCCAGGTGCCAGCTCTAAAACAGCGCCAGTGACCTTGATTTAAATCAGCCGCCATAAAAAAAAATAAAAAACCTAATTTTTCGCATTTTTCGTTTTATTCTTTAAATAAAACCCAAAAAAATCGCAATTTGGCGAAGTTTTCGTGAATTTCGCGAATAAATTGTCAATTGTGGTGTTATGGCCGAAATTCGCGAAATTTCGCGTTTTGTCGCGATTGAAAAATGGCGGGAAATGTATGAATATGGACACATCTGCAAAGAAAACTTCAATTTTCATGGTTTCAACACATTTCGCGATTTCGTGGGGCGCGAAAAATTCCTGTCTCTATTCATGACGTATTGAGTATTTGCGGGCTGCACATGCAAGCTCTTCATGCTTAGAAGAAAAGTACAGTTGTGTAAACTCCAGATTCTGCATTGTCATAAATTTGGTGCTCGGACCATTTAACTCTTTAACGGAACAATGGGACAGCCTGCGAATGTTGAAACCTCAGGCTCTTAAAAACAGCATAGTGAAGCACAGCTCTCCTTAACGTGAAAAATACTTTTATCCCCAGCAAGAAATAAAATATTGGGTTCATTGCTTTGTTATTGCAAAGATTACGAATCCCCTTGCTGGGAGTGTGTGCCTCTGGGTTGGTCTAACGCCGTTGTGTTGTTGTGACCAGGGCCAGCAGCAATGGCCACCCAACATGTCGACCCCAGGCGTGGGTCAGCCTGCGGGTTGATTGCTTTGTTATTGCAAAGATTACGAATCCCCTTGCTGGGAGTGTGTGCCTCTGGGTTGGTCTAACGCCGTTGTGTTGTTGTGACCAGGGCCAGCAGCAATGGCCACCCAACATGTCGACCCCAGGCGTGGGTCCCAGCTCGGCGCTCCGGCCGCAGATGGGGCCGCGGCAGCAGTTCAGGCCCGACGGCAAACAGTTCGGACCCATGCAGCCGCCGCCTGGAATGAAGGTACACTACTTTGGTTTGTTTGTGCTGTGGAGCAGTTGTCAAGTGGTAGGATGGCGATATTTGTCGCAGCATAAACAACATAAAACAGCTAAAAAATGCAGGTACGGAGGAATAATCTTCACAGATGGAAACATAGATACAAAAATATTAGCCTAGAAAATGATATGTTCATCTTTGTTGTGGGGTGAATTGCCAGAAAGTAAGATAATTTTACACGCTGTAAGCTATTTACCCTGTGAACATTGCAAGTGATTGATGTCTAGAACCCAAGACGTATTATGCCATTGCTAGAAGAATCGTCGAGCAATACAATTGCCTTATCCTAAGACCATTTTGTCACTTTGCCGTCGTCTCTATTCACAGCCATCGAACGCCAAGCGAGAGATCAGCTTCCCGCCCGACTCCGTCGAGTCGACAGTGCCGGTGCAGTACAAGCGCAAACGCATGTCTCGCGCCGATGTCGCGCCCGTGGAGGCCTGGCGGCTGATGATGTCCCTGCGCTCCGGCCTGCTCGCCGAGAGCTGCTGGGCGCTCGACGTGCTCAACATCCTGCTCTTCGACGACTCGTCGGTGCAGTACTTTGGCCTGGCGCACCTGCCCGGCCTGCTGGACGTGCTGCTCGAGCACTTCCGCAAGAGTCTCGCCAACATGTTCGACAACCTGCCGGTCGTGCACGCGGAGGGGAAGTGGTGAGTCGCTCGCGGCTTCGAGCTGCACTGTCTTTGAATGAATTCGGTTTTGAAACTGTCGAAAGTCTACGGCAATCTTTATAGGTCAACCTTTATACGATAGGTGAACCTTTAAGGGTGGTCCTTTGTAGGTGTAAGGGGATAGGCAACCTTAGTAAGCACAATTCATTGCACATTTAATTGTGTGGTGGGGAAATGGAGAGTTCTTTAAAAGGATTGGTTTCTCTGGAACCATAAGGATAGATGCTTAAACCAGCAAGCGGTGGATGGAAGGAAGTAGTAGCTGGGTAAATGATTATTGCCACTAGTCAAAGCTGGCCAGCCAGTGATGATAGTATGAAGCAAATCAAAATTCTTTGGCCAATTCAACCACTGGGAGTGAATGGCACCAGAGCTCTTTCTCATTATTACCATTCTGTGGCAATCACCATGGCTTAACGACAAAATGTCCCTTGCACAGGTACGGCAGTGTGAAGACAGAGCACTCGTCGGTTGACCTCGGTTCGGTGCTGACGCCCGTCGACTGCGCCGACCGCGTCACGGTGCTGACGGCGACGGCCAACTATACGCTGCTCTCGCGCAAGGGCGAGCCGATCCGCGTGGTCAACAAAGACGAGGACATCTTCGTTGTGGACTCGCACAAGGCGTGGGACGTCGACGGCGAACTCACCGAGCCCGACCCCGACCCATGGCAGACGACGGCCGCTGACAACGTTTCGACCAAGTACATCATCACGTGTTTCCAGGGCGAGTTCGGCAATGTACCGTTCGTGCGGCTGCTTGCGAAGAGCGCGGACAAGGTGGCCAGTGACGAGGCCGGGCCCGACACCAGTTTAAGACTCTGTGACGGGGACGCGGTGGTCGCGGCGAAAGTGGAGCCCGAGGACAAGACTGAGGTCGCGAGTGCGCCGGCTCATGTGATAGTTAGCAAGGGGGATGCTACGGCGGCCACGGTGGTCACAGGCAAAGAGGCGCCGACGCCCGGGGTCGAGAGGCGGAACTGTGAGAAGCGAAAGCGGACTAAAACGTTGAACGACATGCTGTCGCGGCTCAAGAAGGTGCCCGCCGAGGAGAACGACGTGCTGGCGCGCGAGATCCGCGAGAAGGTGGAGAAGGTGGAGAAGCACGATGTGGTCGTCAGGGATGATGACGCCGAGCTTAACGACAAGTCGAGCGTGCTGGATGACAAGACGAACATCGACGGCAAGGCCTGCATCGAGGCCAAGCCCAGCGTCGAGGGCAAAACCAACTGCACCGACAAGCCGTTGGCGGTGTTGCCCAAAGAGGTGGAGCCCAAACGGACGGCACACGACATCAAGAGCATCGTGGCCGACTGCGCGACTGAGACGCCCGTGTGTAACGACGTGGGGAAGACTCCGCCCGAAAAAGGGGAGGAGCCGATGGAAATCAAGACGGAGCCCGTTGAGGAACCGGCCAATCCCGAGCCAACCAACCCCGAGACGACCGCGGAGGAGCCGCCAAAACCGCAGATCCGCGACCCGGCCGGCACACTGAAGCGACGGCGCGTCTCGGACTACGAGGACGAGTGCTACGCGCGCGACGAGGCAAGCCTGTACCTGGTGACAGAGACGCAAGACTCGCTCGCGCGGAGATGCGTGTGCCTGTCGAACATCCTTCGCAACCTGACGTTTGTGCCCGGCAACGAGGCCGAGTTTGCTCGCAACGCAACGTTCCTGGGTCTGCTCGGCAAGCTGCTGCTGCTGCACCACGAGCACCCGGCGCGCACGCACAAGCAGCGCAACTACGACCGCGAGGAGGATGCCGACTTTGCCGACTCGTGCAGCTCGCTGCAGGGCGAGGGCGAGTGGTGGTGGGAGTTCCTGGCGCAGATCCGGGAGAACGTGCTGGTGACGGCGGCCAACATCGCCGGCCACATGGACCTGAGCCAGCACGCCGAGGAGATCTCGCGGCCCGTTCTCGATGGCCTGCTCCACTGGGCAGTTTGCCCCGCCGCGCACGGCCAGGACCCATTCCCGACCGTGGGATCTACGTCGCTGCTGTCGCCGCAGCGGCTGGCGCTTGAGGCGCTCTGCAAGCTGTGCGTCACCGACGCCAACGTGGACCTGGTCATCGCAACGCCTCCATACTCGCGGCTGGAGCGGCTTTGCGCCGTCCTCACCAAGTTCCTGAGTCGCTCGGAAGAGCAGGTGCTGCGCGAGTTTGCAGTGAACCTGCTGCACTACCTGGCGGCGGCCGACAGCGGCGTGGCGCGCACGGTGGCCATGCAAAGTCCGTGCGTGTCGCTGCTGGTGGCGTTCGTGGAGCAAGCCGAGGCCAGCGCGCTGGGCGTTGCCAACCAGCACGGCATAGGCGCGCTCAGGGACAACCCCGACTCGATGGGCACCAGTCTGGACATGCTGCGTCGCGCCGCCGGCACCCTGCTGCACCTCGCGCGTCATCCAGACAACCGGCCGCTGTTCCTGCAGCAGGAGCAGCGGCTGCTGGCGCTCGTCATGAGCCAGATCCTGGACCAGCAGGTGGCGTCAATCATCTCGCGCGTGCTGTTCCAGTGCTCGCGGGCGCACCCAGAAGCCGCGCACCGGAATAACCCGTCGTAACATGCGAGCCCTCCGCGCTCGTGCCCGCGCACAGACTTTATTCGGCAAAGCGGCGGCGAAAGTGATTTTACACGTTGAGTACTTGACAAGAGAAAGTGTGTGAGATAGTGGTGGGAGAGAGGCAAGAAAACTGTTTATAAGTTTCAGATCTTAGAGAGAAAATGTTGATATGACTACGTTTAGTGCGGTGACAAAGATGAACTCGCGACAAACAGAAGAAAGTTTCTGTAGATCAATATATTGTAAATATGCATTCGGGGGGAAAGAGATCGAGTCGAATCTTCTGTCATTTATTTGTATTATTATACGACCTGTCACGCAAGTCTGTGAAGTACCTTTTTTTTTCAGAGTCTCCCGTATCGATTAATGAGTGCAGGAACATTATAATGTAGCACTCATTGCCTTGTCAGTCTTGTAAAAAGGTTTTATGCAGAATAAAATACTAAAATAATATCTAGCGCAAGTGTTACTTGGTAATCGATGCATCATTTTTAGTGAACAGGCAGAAGACAGTTTATTATATATATTAGTGTAAAGAGCGGAGAAATTATCTAGTACCTAGGTAGCCGCGAGCGAGACTTGCCGAGACGGTACTTTGTATATTTAGACTGTTGCGGTAAACACGAGTTATTTAAGGGTTGAACGTTGATGGTGTGACTTTTGAGACTGAAGGCGCCAATCGCAGCTGACAAGCGGATACCACTCGACGACGAATACGTTGACAAACACGTAGAACTTAAGCTAAGTAGGAAGAAACGAGAAGAGGAGATTTTATTTTCAACAAAACAAAGTTCTGTGTTATATGTTTAATTAGTTCGCCATGTCGAATCAATTTTACAAAGCTGATGAAACATGCTTCGATTCTGGATTTTATATTATCTTGACCTACATAATGTATGAAAATAAATTTTAAATAGAACATAATTGAGTTGTTCTTCTTCACGAGAACGCAGGGCCCCAGAGTAAGTTTTCAAGATCAAGTTCGATAATTTTGTAAAATTCTACCCAATCAAACTGTATGTGTCTGTTGTCTTTACATGTTTTTTTTAATGTAAAATTCATTTTCAATGAAGATGAAAGAAAGTAGTTTTAATTTTATTCAATGTTCTTTTCTGCAATCTCAACTTGGTTCAGATTATTTTGAATCGGAATTGGTTGGCAAAGCCCGAATGCTCTATATATTCTGATAGTTTGAATGAGAATTTGGAAGTAAATGAAAAATGTAAATACTAGAATTATGTAAATATCTTTGTGATACTTTTCAACTCTGACAACATTGCAGAATCTACCAGGGTAGGTACTTATAAAATATATTGTATAGGCTTGGTACTTGAAGGTTCATGTCATTTTTTTAACAGCTAAACGTGTAATGATATTAATTATTAATATTTACTATTTAGTGATAAAGTGACAGGAAATTACTCTGGTGTTGTTTTTTAAACTAGGGAATCTGTCTGTGGCATCCTTTAGAAGTAGTAGTAGTAGTAGCAGACCCAATGGTAGAAGCAGCCTCAAATTATTGTAGTTTCGAGTTTAGATCATTATATAGACTGTGGTTAGGTCTAGGGCAACATGATAAGTGACTGATAACCTTAGGAGAAAATATGGTATTCCCATATGGAGACAATAACCACTATTGACGTGGTATGAAGGCAATACGAAATTGGAAGGTACGTTGCACATTTCTCAACATGTAATTTCTGTAACCAGAACCACCAATGGTACAGGAATGTTTTCATGCCAGTTAAAGTACAAGTACATAGTACAAAAGCATTGGCGTTTGCTCAATCCAGTTGTAATACGGTCTAGGAATCCAAACCTTCATGTTCTTAAAATAGAACATTTTCAAATGAGGGTTCCGGTTCTTTAATTTGAAATACAGGCAGTGGTATTTTTTAGCCGGAACGCACCAGAATGCCGTTCCGGAACCTCTTTTCGGTACTCTAAAAGAAAAATTAAATATCGGCGGGAATATCTGCGCGCGCCAATTGCTGGAGAAATGTATACTCAATTTCACGTTAAGAAGAAGAGAGTATATTTTGCTCCTAACTCGTGGGCCCTCTGCTACTAGATATCATAGCTGAGTTTAAAAACTTACAAGCCATGTCTTGAGCCAGACAAATGGCTTTATGGGCAGTTTTGAAACTCTTTGCTTGTGTCTAGCAGCAGAGAGTCCACGAGGAAGATGCGAAGACGCTCTCTTTCTTACCGTGAAATAAGGTTTAGTGCGTCCGTGTTGTCTTTCGTGTGCCAGCGTGCTTACCGAGTTTGAGGATATAATGATAAGAATAAAATTAATTTTCTTTAAAACAATAATTAAAAGGATTATAATATGGTAAGAGGGGGGGGGGGGGGGGTAAAGTGTAATTTTCTATTATGAAAATGGCATTCCGGCACCTTTATTTTTACAAAAAAAGCACTGAATACAGGTAATAATTCCGGTTCTTAAAAAATCAATTAAATAATATCGATTTTAATAAAAACAACGTTTCTTTTGAGTTTCGATTTCGTTTGGTTTGGATCTTTGCGGAAACAAGCACAAAACATAAAAAAATAGATTCCATACAAACTGCACGTACCCTTGCGGAGTCGCAAGACTGATATTTTTCAATCCTAAACGGTTTCGATTCCAGTTCTAGGAAAATTAGTAGAGGCGGTGCCAGTCCTATGAATAATACCAGCTATTTCGGGTTCCGCATCGGATCCCTGCTACGGTCATTACGGACTATAATTTTGAGAACTGTTTCATTCGTGTGAAAAGGGTATTTTTAAACTTACCGCGTTGCAAGTCAAGATCATGGATATGAGTCACAAGTGAGCCACAAATATGGCACGACGAACCGGAGTATGGTTGATAATATTACGAATCAATTTGATCGTTAAATTACTATTTTCACAATATGCCTTTTGTTCAGATATTATCGGAAAAAGAAATAGAACGAAGCTGTAAAGTAGGCGCGTTTTTTATCGGTCAGCGCTAGTGTCGGTATGTAGCTTACGAAGCTCCGCACATTGACATTCGGTTCGGACTTCAGTTTAGTTGTCAGCTGGGTAGCGATAGGCGGAGATGTGCGCAGCAGAGCAGTGGTAGTGATCGAAGTATTGTGAGTTTCTTTGTCAGTGCAAAAGTCTTTTAAACAAATTCAGCATGTTTTCTGGACTAACAAACCAAGTGAGCACCTGGATGGGTAGTAGTGGTAAGAAGGAAGGAGAAGTACCGAAATCTGACGAAGAGAAAATCCAGTCCCCTGTCGCAGATATTGACATTGGTGCCAATGCTGAGGGGGACAGAAAGGATGCTAGGTAAAGAAGGCAATAATCTCAAATATAGATTTTTTTGGAAATCAAAGCGAGTTTCTTGTTAAGTTAACAAAAAATATTATTCCTTTCAGCCCCACGAAAGCAAGTAAGCTAGAAATGCTTTCAAATGTCAAAAGCCAAATGACGGGTTGGTTAAGTTCAGGAGTACCCGGTTTACGCAAGACTGACCCCGCTGCTGAAGCCATTGATCCTGCAAATGTGGCTGATGGAAAGGTTGAACCTGATCCTGCTGTGACAGAAAAGCCACCAAAAGGCTCGGTTGATGGAGCTGAGGATGATAATTCAAGGTATGTGAAGTAAGTTGATGTTTGTACCTCCGTTGCCGTAATCGGTTTCACCCTTTCGTCGCGTCAAACTATTTAATTCCTTTGCAGTGCAACTGGCGGAGCAGACAGTGATAATCCAGCCTCAGAGCCCGGGACCCCTGGTGAAGACAAGGACGGTGCAGCTGCATTCGGAACAGCTGCAGGTACATTGATTTTCCATGAGCAAATCCCTTTATTTTGTAGCCCCCTAAATTGTTGGGCTGAGACATGTTTGTTTCCATTACAGTGTCAACAAAAGCTTTGCAAGGAGCCAAGTCTATAGGAAGCTTCTTGTACTCGGCTGTGAACAAGGCGGGTAAAACCGTGAGCGAAGCTAGCGCAAAGATCAAGAAGACAGTTGAGGAAAATGTGAGTACCTAGACTTACCTACTTCACTACAGTTTCCTTCTAATCAACAGCTTGACAGACAGCATAAATGAAGAACAAATAAAATCAATAGTACTTAATTCACACCTATTTGGATTTAAATTGTTGTACTATACATCCTAGAATTAAAGATCAATCTAATTATGGCAAAATCTAAAGCGTTTCTAGCTTTTTTAATGATTATCTGGTGAAATTATCATTCAGGACTTCTCCAATTTTAATTACATATCAAGTAAATGCATTACAGAGCACACGAACAATAAGATCAATGTCTTCAACTATCAACAAGTGTGCTTATTATGTAGAGAATGTCAGAAAGAGTGGTTTGTGGTGGATGGCGGGCCACCATAGGGCTATTAGATCGGGTGCATGGTTGGGAACCAGAGATGGAGTCCCGTAGCATTGGGCTATTGATCTGCTGCCGCCCCCGCCCCCCTGCCCCTCCACCCTCCCTTCACCCTCTAGTCTTTTAAACCCTTCACATAGAATATAAGGGAAGATATATCAATTGATTCTGGGAACGAATGGTGCCAGCAAATGTGAGACTGCAAATCCTTTCAAAGCTCCTTACTCTTCGACATTCACGGGATTGTTGCATATTTCATGTTAAAAAGTCTACTATTAGAGGGAATCGAACTCGATTTATCGTATTCAAATCGCCAACGTTATCAATCAAATCCGTTCTTCGGATTGTAAATCGACCTGGGCTCACTGGAAACAGGCGACCCCTTGCTCGATTGAAACGCAACCCGCGTGACAAACAAGGTGCTCGGGTTGCATACCTTCCGCGCGTAAGGCGCACACGCCGACCATAGTCGAATCTAGTTGGGAAAGCAACGCTGGAACGGAGTCTACGCTCGTCGGCTGCCGGTTAATTACTTTTTGGAAATTTAATCTGGTGCGTCTTGGGATATCCCCGTAGACTCAGTCGCGGGCTGCTTTAATTAAATTGTCAGGTGAATTAGGTACACCACCGCGTAGGAGTCAGTAAATTAGGAATGCAAAAATAGGAACCCGAACGACAGAACCGAACTCGACTATCGATAGCGTTTCCCCCGTTTTACTCTTTATTCGACAAGTTAAGCCGGATTTCCTTCAGCGCTCTGCGGAAAATTGCTGCTCGACTTTTCACGCGTGTCTCCGCAATCCATATTTCCCCGATGTAATACGATTTCCCGCGTCGAGTTCTCGAGTCGCACACAGCGTTTGACAAATCGAAACATCCAAGGAGCGGCTGCTTGTCTCCCGAGATCGCGTTGCACGTGGAACCGATCGGGAACGGCGTGCATTTGACATCTATAACCTCGTCCTGCGCGCCGCTGACAGCCAGTCGAGCACATTGCGTCAAGCCCGTTCCACAGCGGCTGAAAGATCGCTTTATTCGCGCCTGGCGAATATTCCAACGACGTCGAGTGTTTATATACAGTGCTAATGGCTAATTAATGACGCGTTGCCGATACTTGCGAGGGGCGTTTATCCTCATTTGATATTTCCATCAACGCCGCTTTGTGCTCCTGCCCGCGGAGAATAAAGAAGGAAATTTGCGCCATCGCCGCCGCAGCCGCCGCCGGTGCACGAATTTATCGTTGCAACAGGCGCAAGTTTGGAATGCCACAGGTGCTCGAACCGCGCGTAAGGTATACGCCGGGATTACTCGCTTCGAAAGGCGCGGCGCGCACGCAACCTGGCCTCCCTCGCGCCCTTAGAAACGCATCAACTGGCGCCCGTTGAAACCGTGGTTCCCTTTTTGGAATCGCCTGCCCGCGACATTCTCGTGCGACTCGGACTAAACAAACAGATCACACGGCGGCGGCGACGGTTATAGATTTGCCAGATCCAGACATTGATTTCTGGCTCGGTCGCTTAGTTTCGAGAATTTTATTTCGGCTCGTTTTTGATCGGTTTATGGCGTGCCTGACCCCATAACGCATTGAGAGATTATTTGGAAAATAGCTTTCCTCGCAGCAGCACAGAAACATATGACGACGGCGTCGAGCAGGCCCGATTGACGTGATTGGAATTGGATTCCCCGTCGATAGCCCGTGAAAATATGAGTACGTCTTACCCACCCTGCAGCACCAGCACATCGTAACCTCCTAGACGAGACTTTTCAATCCATCCCATCAACGTATAAGATTTTCTTTTTTGGGGGAACTTCTCGTAAATTTATTTCCACAGCAATTTTCTCATCTCGTTGTTAATTGAATTTCCCTGAATTTCCCCACAGCGAGCCTTTAGCTGAGTAGCCAATATAAATTAGGCGCAGCCTCGTGGTACATCGCCGTTGTTTCGGCTGTGGCTGACTCCGACACCGATAGACCATTCGGGCCTTCGAGACCACAGCTTCGCAGGGAAGCTATAGGCTTTGAACCTATACGTTATGATGATGCTGGGGGCTGGCAGATCAATCCGGGCCGGCTCCTGTTCGTTTACGTGTTCGGCTAATCGTGAAGACGCCGAGCTTGGGTCGACGTCGGCTGGAAGGCGTCGGCGTCGACGTCGTCAGTGGCGGTAGACATTGATCGAATTCGCATCCCGTGCAAGGCCACAATGTTGTCGGAAAGTGACCGGACCGCGAATCCACCGTAAAAAGCGAAGGCTTCTCGTCATAAGGCTTCCACTAACAATGGCAAGCAAACGAAATCAATGAGTTTAGGAACTGTTTGGATTTGGAATGCCGCGAATTTTCGACATTATCACAAAAAATGTGTCAATGTTGCAAGTTCATAACCCTTTCTTGGTGTCAGAGAGTAAAGATGCCATAGGAGGAAGTATAGGATCTCGCTCGTATAGCCTTGGAGGTCTTCACACTCCAGGCTGATTAAAACACTACGGAAGAAAACATAGAATCCGAGCTTAACTGTGGAACCATCCCCAACGAAAGGTTGCTGTTATTTTGTGACATCAATTTCGATTCAAAATTATATTGCACGTGTTTTATTGATAAGATTTTAGTTATTTACCGATCTCGTTCTTCTGGGCCGTTTAATACTTTCATATCCCGACTGCTTTCACAAGAAATGTGACACGCTTTAAAACGTCACAGCCGACATTATTGACACGTCAAAGCGGCGTCGACACCATGGCGTCGATCGGAGCGCGTCGCATCGACGCTGCCTCCGCCGCGCTGCGGCGGTTGTGTCGTGCGGCCCGCCACTGTTCGGCGACGGCGGCGGGGGTGGCTGGGGGCAGAAACTTGGCTGTCATAGCTGTGTGCCTGCTTGTTCCGCGGTCCTGGGATCGATACTCAGCTAGGTTCCTCTCCACGCTACACACTAGCATGCAGCGGTAAGGCCGGGTGCCCTATCTAGGCGGGTTAGTGCTTGGGACCTGGGTGCTGGCGAAACTTAAACACGGCTCGAGACAATTTTGTTACGCAACAGTATATACGCGTATTGTTCTAGATGTGTTCGTGTTGGTAACGAACTATTAATTCGAACAGGAATTGCGGTTAGCGAAGTTATTGACAGGTGATTAATGCGGCTTTTGCTGAATCAGCTGATGCTGCTGGCTTGTTTGATGCGTCGACCGCTATGATGCCACCATTACTTGAACGTGCAAGTTCAAGTTGATGCCGAAACTTGAGCAGCCGCTCGGAGCGCTTTTTGAACTCTCATCTCTGCGCCAACTATGATGTAGTGTTGATGCTCGATCACTTTTGACCGGGATATCATTATTCAATGGAGTTGGCACACAAGGAAACGTCATGTTTACCCGCTCTCTAAGACCCCATGTATAAATGTCAAAAGACACAGATGAGTTACGAAAGTAGACCGCCACAAAGTTGGAATAAGATTTGTCGGAGGTGGTGGTTGTGCGCCGTTCTAGCTTAATAAATTTTGCAATTGAAGCTAGCGGAAGCCAGGGAAGTATATAACATGTCCCCCGCATCCTAGTGGGAGCCATCTTTTTCGGAGGAATTCGTTTTGGGCTCAAATAAGACACGCTTAAAACTTTGATTTGTCAGTCGTTGCAAAGAACACGAGATTTCGTCGTTTGAACCGACCGCGTGTGTTCATCGCGAATGATTGCGACTTGCTTTGGAGAGAGCAGGGCGATGAGATTAACTCACGTGGAGGCTGTACTGTCGGGCTTCGACGTCGGCGTCGCAGGGCGTCCCTCTCAGAGCCGAATCTCGCGGCGCACCTCCCGAACAACTCCTAAGTGCTCCGAACCGAGTTGCCTTTGCCGGTCCCAATTAGATTCCTGCTCGCTTGCTCCGAAATGTGATTATTGCTTTGTGACGACATCCCCGCCCAGCCCCTTAATGCGGTTAGCAAATTTATGATGAACATTGTTCGCAATTTTGCTGAAAAGAATTGTTTTGACCTTTCAATTAGGCAGCTCATTCTTCTCGATAAATTCACATTTGTATAATAATTTTCCTCGTCATAATCGTTATATTAATACAGTGTGCTGAATTTTTAATCTGTATGCTGAGTTTGAATAGAATAAAAAAACAATGTCAATCCAGAAAATGAATAGTTTTAAATGATTGTGGACACAATCATTGCTGTCCTATAAGGTACACCCTTCGGAAAGTCGCTAATTTGGTTACTCGCCAAAACCGGCGAATCCGAACATGTGAAATCGTTACCACCCATGAAGCGAGAGCGCAGTAACGACAACATGAGGTTTGATCGGTTTAAAGGCCTACACGCGAAAAGCACAAAGCTCCATTTCGATATCTGCCTCGAATTCGAGTTTAATGATTACTCGTCTGGAAACGCAATAATGAAATTTCGATGCGCTCGCGGCGGTATTTATTGTGTATTTTTTGTCAGCTATGGTTGTTAATTCATCGTCGGTACCGCTGTATTGCAGGCAAAAGCGGATTTATTTCAATCCAAAATCTGCACTCACTAAAATCACATTCGAGTTCGTGTAATGTATGTGACTGTATAGATTTTTTACTCATCGGATCCGTAGAGATAACACCACTTTGCCACCACACAGATGAGCTTGGAAAGTGTGCCAGTGCCGACCCAGCGGTGCACCGCTTGACGGGGCCAGCGTGTCGTGCTCTCCTCTAATTAATCTATACATTGGTCGTGTGAATAACAGGTGCGCATGCAGTCGCGAGGACGCGCATGCAATTGCAGGTTCGAGCCTGTGGTTGACGAAAAGGGTCCGTGTTGCCCCAGACCGTTGCAATTGCATCGGAAACAGATGTCAGGGTGCAGTGCGCGCTCCTGCACTTTGTAGTTTATAATTGACGTGTGTTCAGCCAGGAGCGCATGATTTGTGTGCATTATTCAGTCCTATAAAGCTTTGAGCAATTATACTACACGCGGGTTACTATATACATGCTTCGGTCTACCTATATCACTATATATGCTACATTACTAATTCAAAGTTGTGACTTGTGATACACCATGATGGCTTGATTTACTCATGAAACGTGGAATCTAAGTAGTTATAGCAGTAGTTATAGTTATAGCATTGTACAACCATAGATTACAACTCTGTTCATCTTTCTTATGAAGTATATGAAGTAATGTCATTATGAAGAAGCCACTTTCAATTGTCTACCTATATCACTATATATGCTTCATTACGAATTCAAAGTTGTAACTTGTGATACACCATGATGGCTTGATTTACTCATGAAACATGGAATCTAAGTAGTTATGGCAGTAGTTATAGTTATAGCATGGTACAACCATAGATTACAACTCTGTTCATCTTTCTTATGAAGTATAAAGTAATGTCATTATGATGAAGCCACTTTTAATTGTGCTTTTAGCAAAAATAATAAATATTGATCACAAATGAAGGACACACGAATTGAAGTTTCAAGCTGATGCAATCCGCTCGTGTGATACGGTATTGATATTCTCGAAGGAGCGAACTGCGAGTTCAACAGTTCGCTAGAGAAGAGTGTTATTATTTTGCCATCGCGGCCCGCAGCATGTAGTATTTGTCTTGTAAGCTCCGACCGACGCCCTTGCCCTAGCGCCGCGCTTTGATTTGCATGTAAACGATCCGCGTCGCAGGCGTCGGCGTCGCGACGCAGGGCCTCGACGCTAGTCACCGTGATTTGCGAGCAACGAAGCTGATTGTGTTATCAGATCGAGATTCGAGGTATGACAGGCTGGTCGGAATCTTCCCTAGATTTATTTAGCCCGACTCGACACTCCCGAGAGAGTTGTCGCCCTCCCCTATATTTGTACCTACATATATAGTTGTACCTACATATATAGTTGTACCTACATATATAGTTGTACCTACATATATAGTTGTACCTGGCCATTGCAGCATTGGTATCAAAAGTACTTAAACTCAAAATGATGGAGGGTACATCGTGTAATAACTTACGTGAAGTACTTTATATCAATCGTTATACTTTCCGAAATACCTATGAGTTAATGGTGGAGTGTTTTCGTAAAATGTGTGTTTTTTGCATGTCTCTTGGGGGTAGTTTTGGGGTAGTTGTCATTACTGTACTTACAAGTACCAACTCAAGATCATGCAAAACTCATAGCTATCAATGACGATTGACGTGTATAAGTATAAACACTTTATCAAGGTATGTCTGTACCGTAAAAAATATATATAAAATGTACAATTAAAACAGTATTCGACCTGTTCACATGCCCACGAGCGAGAGGCTAATTGCCTCGTTAGTCAACGCTGTAGCCGGCTGATTAAACAAAAGGTCAGAGCGGCCGGCGACCCTTTGAAAGTAGCGCCCCCGCAGTCCCACGGGCGGGCCGATTCATATTCGCCAGCCTTCCCGCGATTGGCGGCGGATCGCTCGCCGTCGCCTGCCTCGGCTTTCCACTAGCCGGCCGATTTTTCGCTAATGCGCGCGGAAATGCGGGGCACGCGGAGATGATTCTGCATCCACGATGGGAATTATGGGAACTTGCACACTCGCAAGACTGCACATTGGCGCGGTTTGATCGGGTTATTGGTTACATCGGTTTAGATGATCGGTGTCGGTACATTCGTTTGGTATCGCCGTCTCTGTCTGGCATTTTCCATATATTTTCGCTACGCTGCCGGCTGATTTCCCTGTTTCTCTCCGATCGCTAAATCTCTGCAGAATAGAATAGAATGTGTGCGATTGTGTGTACTGGACCTATTCTCAATTGTGCCTTCATTCGATTTGATAAATATAACCTTATTTGAGAAAATGCGCTTTGGGCCTGGGGCGATGGCAAAGCATCGACTCCTCTCCTCTTGTCGCCAACGATGTCCAGTTCGAAATTGGCAATCTCGCCCGGCCATAAAGAACATAAAGGAGGGGAATGCGATGGATCCGCGTTATGAAAGTTGACCGTAATTTTTTCAAGCCGATTGCTGCCGGCTGCGACTTGCATGGGGAGCGAATGCAAGCCTTGATGAAATCCGTTACGTGCTTCGGAAAATGTGCACGAAGTTTTCATAATTATAGGAGTCGGACGCCGCTTCATCGGATAGGTTGCCTTCAAGATGGGGCGGATGCAGCTGTAAATATTTTTAAGTTATGTTTCACCACTTTTCTATTTCTACCCCCAAACGTTTTGCCAGGTAATATCTATACATCAACAGCGCTGTATGATAAAACGACAGGCGTTTCATATTTTTTCCTTCTCGATTTACCTTCCGATATTAAATTACTATTTGTAAATTGAGTAAAAGTAGAGCGCAATTCAATTTGTTCGGCTTACTCTGGCTCAGCGATAGGTAGACATATAGGCACAACGTACGTAACACCCACGTCTTTGACGAACATTTTCCCCTTTCTGATATTCTTCCTCGTCTGCCGTCAGATAAGTGTCCCCTTCCCACCAATGCCAATGACCCACCGACATGTTAAACAAGTGTGTGGTGCCCCACCGTGGCCCCGAACCGAGCACGTGTGCGAAATAAAGCATTGACATTCGGCGAGGCCCATGTCCCTCTGGGTGACGGCGACGGGGATACCCTCGACACGGGGCGCCCGAAGCCCCGAATCGATACCGTCAGACGTGTCCCCGCGCAGAGCAGCGTTCCTCCATCCCGGCCCGACCCGTGGCTGCCCTCGACGGGCGCAGCTCGCTGCCCATGCCTCTTTACCCAACCGCCTTATCGCGCTAAACGCCTGATATAAACGCGTGCGAGGAGAATCCGCGTGGGTGGCTTAATTCATGTACATTTTCTGTCTTGCCTTCGCGGAGGAAAAGCGCGACAGCTCGGAAGAGAGATTTCCATTGTCGCGAGGAAATCGCCGGGGGAGGGAGAGGGGAGGGATCCAGTGGAACGGAAAACGCTAACTGGGAAAAGAAGCGAGATTTCGTTTCGATTGTGGCTCGATTGCCCACCAGAATGCCGAAAGTTTTCTTTGCCCCCCTTCACACGCTGTCGTATCCTAACGTTGCGTCGGAAACGAGAGGTAATCTAGGCACCCGAGTAGTTGACATTTTTTCGCGCTCGCAATCGAACAACACGGGTGCGTTCCCCTTCCTCCAGCATCGTATAGGTGATTGCTTTCCAGGAAACTGATGCCATTCCATTCGATATTCCAGCATATCTAATTTGTATATATGTTTATGGCTGTGTTTATTCCGCATGTCATGATGTCACCAGCAAAATAGAAAACATTACTAGGAATCGGACGCGGCATCCATCTCCAACACAAATGAAAAGCCCTGTAGGCCAGCTTTTATCACGTGACAGTTCCAATGTTCTGTTAAGCATTTCCCCTCCATCTATTAACTTCGACCAATGTGTTTCGATGTGTGGCAAATTGCGGGCGCCTGGGTGCGCAGTGGGTGGCTTGTCGGGATGCCGCCACTCAAATGGCGTCGGGGCCCGGCGTCCTCGGGCCCGGCGTCCTAGAGCCAGGCAGCCTCGGGCCAGGCAGCCTCGGGCCCGGCAGCCTAGGGCCAGGCAACCTCGGGCCAGGCAACCTCGGGCCCGGCAGCCTCGGGCCCGGCAGCCTCGGGCCCGGCAGCCTCGGGCCCGGCAGCCTCGGGCCCGGCAGCCTCGGGCCCGGCAACCTCGGGCCCGGCAACCTCGGGCCCGGCAACCTCGGGCCCGGCGTCCTAGGGCCCGGCAACCTCGGGCCCGGCAACCTAGGGCCCGGCAACCTCGGGCCCGGCGTCCTAGAGCCCGGCAACCTCGGGCCCGGCAACCTAGGGCCCGGAAACCTCGGGCCCGGCAACCTCGGGCCCGGCGTCCTAGAGCCCGGCAACCTCGGGCCCGGCAACCTCGGGCCCGGCGTCCTAGAGCCCGGCAACCTCGGGCCCGGCGTCCTAGGGCCCGGCAACCTAGGGCCCGGCGTCCTAGGGCCCGGCAACCTAGGGCCCGGCAACCTCGGGCCCGGCGTCCTAGAGCCCGGCAACCTCGGGCCCGGCAACCTAGGGCCCGGCAACCTCGGGCCCGGCGTCCTAGAGCCCGGCAACCTCGGGCCTCTCGTGGGCCGTTCCTGGCACCAGACGCACCCAACGTAGTGCGACGCGCGGTGGGTCCGCACGGACACCAGCACACGCTGCGCCGTCCGCGCTTTTAATTAAAACAAGCCGTGCCGTGCGTCCCGGGAGCGGGATCCTTTTTTAATTAAAGCCAATTTACGCTGCAGCGCCATCTTTTAGTCTGCATTATTTAGGGCTTTCTTTGCGTATATAGTTTTGTGCCGGGAAATGAGTTACATCGAATAGACATGCTGATGCAGTTGTAGATCACTTTAGAGTCTTTCTAACGTCTTGTTTGCAAGATTTTCGTTTTAGTTCTCACCGGTCGGAAAGGAGAATCTTTTTCAAACTTTATGCCAACACGATTTCGTCCCGTTTGTCAATTGCAGAGCTACTTTCTTCCCTAATCCGTAGAAAGCGCTGTCGACATTGGTAAAGCATGCAGGTGAATGCATATGTCTGTGAACTTCTTTTCTATGTTTCGTGTATCGATACTGTATAGCTTCAGCAATTTGCATTGCATTATACTCAATTGTGCATTTCAATTGCACACTTACAGCTATAGGGCGTGTAACTTTATTGCTATGATCAATATAGATCTTCTCTCTGTCACTTCGATCACGGAAGTCCGGCGATAGATATCTCGAACAAATCTCGTAGTTTACGTGTGTGTTCTATTTGTGTGCTCCCCCAATCCCTCGAGACAATATCCTCACGATTGCCAATTGCAAATGTAATAAGTATGCATGGTGCTGCTTTTCAGTCATCTGATAACCGATTCATATCTCGATCTCGAGCCAGTCGACACGAAGATTTGCTGTTTTACATCTCGAATTCATCTCGAATTTACGCTGGCGAAAAAAAGTAATACTCATCGCTCTTCAAAAGGGACATGATTTTAAATAAATTTGCCCGACAAATATACACCTTTTATAAATTTTTGCTCGTTTCCAGCGGCGTTCGCGTTCGCGTACCGCTCTAATGCGAGGTGTGTCTCGCTGAAAAGAGACGCGATATGAATTCATTTCGCATAGCTCGCTCCGTCTCTGGAGCGAGTGCCGGTGACGAGTTTAATTCAACCCCCCCCCCCCCCCATCCCGCCGCCGCCAGCCTCACAGCTTTTCACACTGGTTTGGCTACTTGACGCGGTGGAGAACAGTGGGCGACAATATTCGCGGCACATTTGCCGAACGCTTGGGTAACGCTGCTATAATTGCGTCATTGCGGCAATAGTCGCCTTGCCTTGCCATAAAACCGTCGTGCGCATCATTATACGCCCGCCGGCGGATTGAATGGGCAGTGTGGGCATCATTAGGTACGCCGGTGGACAGAGGATATCTTTCCGCCCGCCGGTGGGCAGCTTGGGTATCATTTCGTCTGCTGGTGGGCAGGATGGGCATCGTTATGCCTACCGGTGGGCAGCTTGGGTATCATTTCGTCTGCTGGTGGGCAGGATGGGCATCGTTATGGCTACCGGTGGGCAGCTTGGGTATCATTTCGTCTGTTGGTGGGCAGGATGGGCATCGTTATGGCTACCGGTGGGCAGCTTGGGTATCATTTCGTCTGCTGGTGGGCAGGGTGGGCATCGTTATGCCTACCGGTGGGCAGCTTGGGTATCATTTCGTCTGCTGGTGGGCAGGGTGGGCATCGTTATGCCTACCGGTGGGCAGGGTGGGCATCATTTCGCCCGCCGGGGGGGCATCATTCGACCCGCTTTGCCCTCTGCTTGGGGCAGTGATGAATGGGCAAATATGAGCGGACGTCCCAGCCACGTACATTGGGGAGGTGTGATGAAAAAACTGGGGTCGTAAATTATTTCTAGCGTCCAATTTCTGTCAGAGTTCCAACTGCAAATGAGACACATTTACTGTTATTTTAAAAATATAAAGACAGTATAATATATAGTATGTATTTTATATACACTTCAACTTATTTTATTACTTATTTCTTAATATTTGTCGCAGTGTGTCGCAAAATCCCATTACTTTTGATATGCGAATTGTATCTCGCGCTGCGCGCTGGCGCAGCCGTTCAAAATGCAATCGAGATTCATTCTCATCCGCTGGACTCCGTCACGAGACTTAGAGACAAGTGGCTGGTGTATCCTCCCGCTGAATCCACATCTAGTATTGATTCGCGCTTTGAAAAGCTCCATTATTTCGCCAAGTGGCCGACTTTATACTTTACAAGGCGATGCTGTATAGAGGCTGTAGGGTGGGGGCTCGGCAATTGATTGCGTCCATATTGTGTACCATTGTAGCGACGCTCCGTCGGCGCACGGCGTCGGCAGCGGCCATTCGTCGGTCCAATATCACGGCGACGAGCTTCGATACAATATACGGACACGATATGATCGACGGTCTGAACACGCCGTGATCGGAGGATTTTCTGGGGACAGAACGGCGATTTCACGTTGATTGGGCGCCATGTTTGACAAAATGCCCGGCTAACACTGTAGCTGAAAATAAATAATTAACAGACCAACCTCAATTTTGCTTCGCCACTAAATTGGAAAATGTATTTTAAAAAATGCGCAGGAAACGATTATAGTTTGGGCGATTCCACTTTGCCCTCCAAAACTTCGCATTGTGCAAACATGGCGACATGTGTGGCAGATCGCCACTCTTCGAGCAGCAGATGCTCTCTTCTCTGGTCGAACCGATCTGGCTGAAGACTACGATGGCGAATGACGCTTCTCTTCTCCGCACACTGATCTTCATTATTGCTCGCCATTCGCTGGATTAGTTCGATTGTTTGTTCATTCTCTCTCTCTCTCCCGTCCCTAGCCGCCGAAGAAACCAAGCGACCCGGCGAAATGTACTCACAGAAGCTAACCAAGAGTCCGTAAATTGATCTCGTTTCCACTCCATACACTCGATTTTGTCGTTTGCACTCTGTGTAGGTACCTATATACTGCTGCTATATATAGCCATTGCCAAGTGCTCGGTTTCGTCCCAATTATAAATATGTCCCATCTTGACTTCATCTCGAAGAGTCACGTCGGCGAGTTTCCGATGGTGTAATTACAGTAATTACCTTCAGATTACTTGCGGTAGTGCAGAGACGTGGTCTGCAATATTGTCTCTGTTCTTTCTTACATCGCCGCGTAGCCGTGCGGTGACAAGTTTAGCACACAATTTGAAGATTTCGTCACCTTGTTAGGTTAAGCCCATGGTTAGACCATTGAGTCTATGTGCGTACATTTTTTACCTATGGCTCGCGATGAATCTGAAAATTCTCGTCTTGATATTTTCCACAAAGTATGTCACTTATTAATGAAAACTATCACAGGAATTACAAAATTTAGTTATAATTACCTCGCTTCGAAAGCCGTACTATTCCTTTTCATTCCATTAAATCGAGCATCGAAAATTCTTTTGGACTACATACACGAAGAAATGTAGCTGCTGCGTCTGCCGACGTTTGCACGGTTATACCTATAGCGGCATCTAATTAGAGTGACCTAATCAAAGTGCATTTATAAGAGTGCAACAATACAAGTACACGAGTGCACTTAAAATCGAATCCAGATCGTTTGAAAGCACGCTAGCCCCTCCCGCTGAGTTACAGCCTCAAGCTGAATCAATTGAAATTTAAAATCTAGTTTTCCGACTTTCGGGATTTCGGTAAGTTCGCAAGCCGGTTGCCTTTGGCTGCGAGGCGACGTCGATGTAACATTATCGCGCTGGAATGGCGCAATGCAGCGATTCGCCTTCAATCAAACCCCGAGAAGTCTCATCGTCCGAGGAACTGCGAGCTCGACGAGCCGACCCGTTTCATTACCCGATGTGTCTACTGTCTAGTGTTTTCAACGCGATTAGAAAATCGCAATACTGGAGTGTAATTCGCGACCTGGATTTTCACGCTCGACTCCCCTGATCCGTGTAGCGGCACTGGAAGAGCGGTGAACTGTGCTGTGCGCTCTTCAGACAAATTTCCTTGTCGCTTTGCAGAGGAAAATTTGCCAAGGAAAAGTTATAATTACAAAATTTGATTGACGAACTTTTCTCTCGTACTAATCAAAATTTTTAATCGACATTTTGATTACGATTGCTCTTCATTTTGCACTATCCTATGGAGCATCTAGAGTTATTTTAGGAACTACTGCAATCTTCATGTTCATAAAGGTTATCACAATATCCAGTTTCATGTGGAAATTAATATCGAACTCGAAGCAAGCAAGTACACACACATGATAAAATCCCATTTGTTTTATTAAGTAAATATTTACAATGCATTTAATTTTAGCCCAGAATTTTCGCTTCAGCGACAGTTCGCTTCCTGATAAAATATCCCTCATAAAACAATGTGTCCTAGAGGTCAAGGGCTACCAGCTACCTTTTAGCTGATTCACAGTTTTGCACGCCGACATCGTTAATAACGATTTACGGCGCACAATATTTGATTTATTCTTTAATAACAAAATATAACAAATATAACAAAAAGCCTTCGTATCGATCGGCTTTATCCATACATATAGCCAAGTTACCAAAAATAAACTGCGCCTATACATTCCATTGGAAGGCCACACTCATACTTAGAATACATATCAAAACTTTTTCATGGTTTTACTCGGCTTAATCCAAAACAACGAGATTCATAACTCTGAATTTGCAGTGCGATAACGCCAGCAAATATGAGGTACAGCTATACGTGTGCTGGGTATAGCGGAGAAGGCGAGGGCTAGAAGGGTGCTAGCACTTGGGCCAGGGAGGTCTTAACTTCAAGTATATCCTACTCTTGCTTCCCTACAGCGTTCCCTGCTGTTCCCTGGTTCCCTGCTGTCCCCGACTGCTTCCGTAAAGCCAACCCCGACGTCGGCTGATTTTGCATGAGTTGGCTCTCGCTTCTCTGACGCCACTAGGGTGAAAAGCACGGGTCAAGTCGTACTTCTGGCCTCAAGAGTCCCTGGTTCGAAACTCGCTCACGCTCAAAGACGCTATCAGCTCGACCAATTACCTAAGAACTATGACATCCCCGGTTTCCACACGACCCCACAATCTCTGTCTGCCTCATAGCGGCAGCGACAACTCGGGTTATCATAGAATAGAAATCTAACTCCAATATTCGCTAATGAAATCTGAGCAGTATTCAATCTATCGCTGATTGGAATCTGCAGAAAAGAAAAATAATGTCAATTTCCTTTCCATTTCCATTTTTGAAATTACAGTTTCTTTTCTAATCGTGTAGCTCATTTCCTCTGTCGCTGAATGCAAGATTTAGTATAAAACTACCTAGATCTACGCAGACTCGAGACTTTGGTATTGGCAAGTTAGAACATTCATTTGATCCCTTCTATTCCGTAAAAGACGTTCCCGATCATCGATTACCGGGCCGGCTGCAAAAGTGCAGTGACCTGCAGTTTTCGATGCAGAGTGCATGTCCAGGATGCATCGGTGGCGCGCCCTGCATTTGGCAGGCGGCCAAACAAAGTTCCAGTCGCTCGATCTCGATCGCCGTCCCTTCCGGATTTCCCTGGCTCGCTCGCATTTCCCTGGGTTTTCTTGGCGGTTACTCGCCGTAGCTGGAATGAACACGAGCACGGCATGGCTGACCCTCAACCTCATTTTCATAGGTCTTCTTAATACTTTAAAATGGTCCAGTCAGAATGGTGTGACATCTTTAACCCTTGAAACCACAGCGGGAGCCGAGTCTATTTTCAGAAGAGAGACAACAATCCGGCCGGAACACCTGGAATTATGGGAAACTCTCCCCCCACTGCCGTGCTCACGTGTGTTCCCTTGCGAGCCTGTCGTGTGGTTGGAAGGGGGGGGGGGAGATTGGCAGAGTGCAGTGTGCTCGCATCTCGCTGGATTTCAACGATGCTCTTGTCCCGTCACGTCACGTGCGTCACTGCCATACATGAATTATTTTCGCCTCGCGGTGGAGGCGCCAGGTTCCATCGATCACACGACGCCGTGGAAGCTTCCAGCGCGTTCCACAGCCTTCTAGACCGGCCGAGGGAAATGAGGAAAAACAGCGCTTTCGAACCTCGCGAGCGATATACCTCTACCCTACAGTGAGGCCACTTAGCATGCACTTTCCAATTTCCATGCATTGCCAACGCACAATCAAGATATACGGCCAGCGTTCAACGGAAACTGGAAAGTCTTCCCGCGGCTTGAGGCGGGTGCTCTTTTCGCGTGCTTATTTCTAGCGTGGCCGAGCGGGCCTTGGCCGCGCCAGGGGGAATTTCACTCCCGACTTTTCTGCCACAACTCCTCCGATTCTTTTCGACGGCCACTCAAGTGTCCAGATTCATTATCTCCTTGAGACTTGAAAGCGTCGTTGCATTTCCCCCCATGGCGACGTCCTATTCTGCCCCCCTCTCGGCCCCTCTCCCAAGCTCCCTGCCTCACCCAGTCCCATACACTGGCCCGTCGTCGATCGGCCACCGTCAGCGCCACTTCCGGTTCCAGGAGAATCGCTTTACCAACTTCTCTACGCTAGCGCTTCCTGATCTCGATCCATGCATTATTCCTGCTGGATCTTTCATCCTGCCCTCTGTGTAGCATATCATTGACCTTTGGGAGCCGTGTCACCCCCCCCCCCCTCCCCGGCGCTGTCAGCTGACGACGAGTAAGCCAACCACGGAACCGCTGCACCCTTGCGAAAAACCACTGAGAAATTCGCTTCTCTAAATTGATAATTCGGTCATCGTAGATTGATTACAAGTATATGGCAAAAATCGCATACATTTCCTCATTGGTCGCTGCATGTTCTCTGCTGTAACTCTGAGCAAAGCAACTCGCATTGGCACCTTGGAAGACCGACGGACGTGCTGCTGCTCTCTGATTGGTCATCCTCGCAGCGATGGTTCCGCCACGACTCGAGTTATTCATCGCCGTCGCCCAATCTATTCCAATTACTGCGCGTTATCCGCACGTACCCGAGGCGCAGACGCAGACGCAGTCGCGTACAGCGTAGGTGTTGGTACGCCATCAATCAACCTCGGCATGGGCTTATTGTGATCCGGACGTCGCTCCCTGAATGCTGGCACGACGCCGACGCCGGCGCCGATACACTCGCCCGCGGACGCCTTCTAATGGTGAATGATGCGAGCGTCGTGATCAATGCACTGATGTCGCAGCTCATTTTGTACGTCATTGCGCACACGGGTCACTTGTTGCCGATGAGCGGACTGGTGACCGTCACTTGGACAAGGAAGTCTCGCCGTTCGACTCTGACTTCCATGAGATCTCGCATGGTGGGCGAGAGCACCGCGTCGATTTCGGGCTGATTTTCGCGGTTCGCTTTCAGTCGTTGACGGTCGTCTTGTGATTGATCGATTCGATCGACGAGTGGTCGCGGTAGCGATCGGGGTGGCACTGGTGGGGTGGTCGCTAATTCGGTTTGGGGGTCGCGTCCGCAGTGCGGTCTAGTGCACCCCCAGCGCACATGTGCACCCTTGTCACCACCCCAGCACCTGTCCACCCACGCGAGGATGTGTGCAGGGCGCGGGGCTATGCGAGGTGGCGGCAGTGGCGTATAGCGTAGGCCTAAGCCGCCTCCGCAAGGCTTGGGGCCCCCCGTCACGGTGGCCCCCAAGCCGAAACAGAGTGTTTAAAATGCAAAATTATTTCAGGAACTTCAGGCCTCTCCTTGACTTGCTTAAAACAAAATGTTATTGAGAACTGCGACATCAAATTTTGCTGAAATGAGTTATACTGTTTTACTGTCCTGCTGCTGCCACCAACTTTGCAGAATGCGTGCTTTCACCTTCGAAGACTAGAGAGCAGAGAAATACTAGAGGGGCAGGGCCCGGCCCGCAGGACTATTTAGTCCGGCCCGCCGGGCTTTGGACAATTAGCATGGAAGATTGGTTAAAACCGTTTCTGAATAAAAATATTGAAAAAGTTAAAATGAACCAGCTAATTTTCCGGATATATCTTTAATGATTTCTACTTACTAGTAGTTTTGGGGCTCATGTTATCTTGAACATCTCTCTCTCTCTGATAAAATTATATCCACTACTTGCAGAACAGCATTTCAGTGAGATATAAGAAATGTCTGATTTTAATTTTTTCTGATTTTGACGTTTATATGTGAGAATAATACACTTTTAAAAATCAGAGCTACATTACTAAATTAAGCGTGGAAACTGCACTGAAAAAAATAATTTCTAATTCAATATTTCTGTGTAAGAATTCTGTGTTGTTTCCCATTTTTTTCCAAAATGTGTAACTTTTTGGGTTGTGTAAAAAATATCCTGTGTCACATCGCCAAATGCTACACATTTTATTGACACTGAAAAATATTTTAAACCATTCTACACAAAACGCGTAATTTTGAATCGTATCATCGTCAGTTTCAATGCACTCTGTGTAGATATAACACAGACATGCTCAAACCTGCATGTCAAAAAATCGCGCTGACACATAATACGGCGCAAACAACGCAAGTCGCAAAGCCGAGTGCCAACCGAGTGCAACGAGTGCGGTGGGAGAGTGTGTGCTTGCGCTCTGGATTCATATCATTCAATTTTTCAATCTTTCAACTATAAACCTAACTAAACAATGCTATTGCTTGTGAGGTACGGGGAACTTATCGAGTGGATTAAGGGAGTTGTAGACAAGGACCATTGAATCAATAACGAGCAATCTACGGAAAAATTGCTTATTTAACGATCACACCTGACAGTTAACATCATTTTAAAGAGCATTATATTTAAAAAATTCCAAGAAACCTCACTGAGATAAACGCAAATTAAACTTATGTATCTAGCGGCAATTAGATGAGGATACTGGCTGAAGATGGGGAAACCAAAATTCTACACCACCTAGCTGGCACCTTGCTCTTTGTCACTGTCCAAAAAAATATTCATTTTGAGCTAAGTGCTGTGCCCTGTAATTATTTTTGTCACCCTCTGCATTTTTTGGGGTCAAAAAAGACGCCTTAGAAACATCGCAGGAGAATTTTGATTGCAGCACGACTTGTCAAATGTTCCGGTTAGTAAGTGGTCCAATTTTCAATTGTCTACCATCAGTAGTTTGGGCTATCTAATTGCCGTTGTGTTTAACCCGTAAAACGCCATCCCTAGCTGACATGGAGACCTTGGTCTGGAATGTGTCTTGACGGCCGAGCTCTAAGAGCTCGAATCTTATCGCATATGAAGTAATCTGCTTACTCTCAAATGCTCGTAAACTTGGAGACGGATTAGCAGCCGAGATTGTTTTGAAAATTTGTGAATCAATCGCAGCCTTTTGCGCGTCTGCTATTCAATCTAGAGATGCGATTCAAGCGGAGTACTGATCAGTTTTTAGAGACGAATCGATTGGTGTTATTGGGAAGTTCGAATTCGAAAAAAATACACAATTTTACTAGTTGAATGGAGATGTTTACTGTGAAAAAATTCTAAGAACTCATAAAACTCAAATCTCTTACTCATTGGACATTTCAATAATGCACAACACCGTGGATTCTTTTCTTATTTATATTTTGTACAGTGAGAGGGAAGATACGCGTTAAGGTACCCGACGAAGAAATGTTTCTATGACATCATGACATCCATAAGTTTCATGACATCCATGAATGTTTTTTCCCAAATAAATGTGCTTTCTATTTTTGTACTTTCATCCATTTAAAATTACGGAAAATTACAGAAAATAATAATGAAATGTATAATTTTCAGCATTTCCTATTATCCTGATTCCATGGTATACCATTCCAGAATCCAAATCTCCATGACACAGGAGTGTGTATTTATAGTATGTAAACTGGGTGGTGTTTATATCAACACAATAAATTTAGTAGAAAAGAAGGATATACACAGTAAATGTGTAAAAATCAGTGTCATATCATCCTGGCAACGCATATGTTGTGTCAATTTTTCTACACAATACTGTGTAGACCGGTGTCGGCAGAGTTACACAAGATTTTAACACAGAGCTACACATTTTATGTGTAGAGATATTAACACTTTTTGCAGTATCAAAACTACGCAAGAAGTTAAAACACAAGACTTACACTAAATTAAGTGGTCGCGTTTTGACTAAGAAAATGTGTAGAATTTTAACACATTGTGTAGTTTATTTTTTACAGTGTGGAAGGCTCGATTGGACTGGGGTTGTTTTTAAAGACTTCGGGCAATCCAATGAAGAAGTGGTTCCGAAAATGAACTGTCCTGCATCCCAAGTTTAATAATCTTTTTATTTTCGAAAGCTAAAAGAGAAGAAACTGCGTTGATACATTTTAATTTCTAGGGAAAGGGGAGAGGCCTCACCCCTGCACAGTTATACAAGATTTTTTTAAAATTCAATGTTGATTTTGGAGCCCTATCTCTGCTTTTTAGGTGAGCGTCTAAATTTTGATGGTGCTTTATTTGACGTATTTGCCCCCCCCCCCCCCCCCCCCCCACACACTCCTCCCATTTACGCAAGTTTTCGTCCGGCCCGCCGAACATCCAAAACATTTGAATCAGGCCCGTGATTTCCAAAAGGTTGCCCACGCCTGCTAATAGAGAGTATGGTACCCGTACAAGTATAGGTACTCCGACACCATACGCTATGAGGTGGCGTTCATGGCTTCGAGAGAAACATGTTTTCTCGTGAACTATGACTGCTCGATGCAATAACAAAATCTCCATAACTCAGTCCTTTCATGACTAGTGAGCTGTATTTGGTTCTTTGACGAAGTAATGACACGCGTGATGACGCGCGTGACAAATGTAATACAAATAATGGAATTTGAGAAAAGAGGCCATATGTTAGACTTTCAAACACAATTTCCCCAATTCAATTTTTATACTTGGTGGAAGGGCGGGGTAGGGGACCCTCAAATTTTTCGGCGGGGGGGGGGGGCACGATTTTGCGCTATGCCACTGTCAATCGATCGGTATTCGTTACATTGCAAAATCCCTTTCTTTGTAAGTCCAATGGGAATATTTGACGACCTCTAAATAATATCATGGTTACTAATTTTTTTCAGAGCAAATTCATGCCAGTTTTTTGTGTCTTCGTCGTATATAGTGAGATTCTGTGGCGTCGGATGCTTTTGCGGCGTCACGCTCTAATTGTTTTCCCACGTGGGGATGCGTCTGCAGCTAATAGCGCCGGAACCTGTCTGTGGCGGACAGTTGAGCCACACCACATGCTCTCGTGGCTGTTCTCCATTTCGGCTCCGTGGGTTTCGCATGGTTCATTTCCGAGGAGCGCCGGAACGCTGTTATAAAGGTTTTTCCTGGAATGCTTTCTTGTTCTGCTGAACATCTGCTTTCTTTGGTGTGAATCCTAACTGAACCTCGCACTTTCCCACTCTTCGTGTTTTATGGATTCCCGATCCAGCTTTTGGTGAAATATTCAAGAAGTGCACGGCGATTTGTAAAAGAAAATGCCACAAAAGATAACTTTTCTTAGCGCAAGTTGATACCGGCATCAATTTTTCGCAGCCATAAGAACTGCCATTACCAAAGCGAATTCTTGCTTGCTTTTCGCTGGGTTTAGATGAAAGTGCAAGCTCGATCCCAATCGCTGCAGACAGGACCTATGATTTGTCACAGTTCCCTTGATGACAGGGCGGCCAATAATGGATCTTTCATTTAATCTTCGTCGGCCCAGTCTATACTCGCGTTACAGGCGTGCAGCCATCGCTAACCTTGTATAGTCTTTGATCAATATTTGATCGGCTTGCGCTAGGCCATGGATTCCGAAGAGCTATGGATGGCCGTCAGGGAAATCTATGTGTTCGGAGACCCGCAGAGCGATTATTGCATAAAACATCTCGGAAAATCGCTCCTAATGGCGTTTTATCAACGGCGTGCTGCTGGTCTGACCACGAAACACTGTTCCTCTTCTCTCGCATATCGGTGTATAGGCGAAGTGAGGGAGGGGTGGGAAACGTTTTAACTTGTTTGCATTTGCTCGTATACCACGGTGCGAGTATTATTTTATCTATACCTAAATAAATAATGGATTATTTCCTCCATCATGCATGGCAAGTCATCAAAGCAATGCCTATTATCATTGAGCACATTGCGTCCATTATACGATAGAAACACGATGCCGCGTGATTATGGCGCCGCCCCGACGCCTCGCCTGCAATGCAATCAATGGGTCGCGTCCCCAAACAGCATCGGTGTCGGCGGTTCGTGATCTGTAAATAACAACACCGTGCCGGCTCCCTGTTTGATCACGGCATGCAGCGGTCACCGTTCGCAGCCGGTAGGTCACGTGTCGATGCGACGTCCATGGGGTCGGCGTCGGACTTAGTCGTTGTCGCGACGTGCGTCTTGCCGGTGATATCGACCGGCCACAGCTGCCGCCACGACGTCCGCGTTTAGGCCTTCGATTCCCGAAATTGTGGCGTGATCATAAGCAGGTCAAATGTGCCCTAAAACAGAGCGCCGTGTGTGTCCGAGGTCACTTATACCGTGTACCTTGAATATACTCGGCATCCGGCAATTGCGTGGTTTTAAATACAATCGATTTGCTTGGAAATGGATTAGAGAGCTCATTGATATCTTGCTTGTACATCGCACAGATTTGACATTTTCATTGCTTTCTTTGCAATGAACCGACTCTCCGGATATTGGCTTTTCTTGTCACCTCCGAACACGTCCCTTTATATACCGGTAAAACGAAGAACAAGGATGTTAATTACTGTTACAAAGCAACATAGCCGGCATTTAATCAAACTCCAATACCGTCTACGAATTGACTTTTCTCTCAAAACTTTCCAATTCGAATTGCGATTACTTACTCGGCGTTGGCGTTGGCGGCAGCGTTGGCGTTGGCATCTTATATAATTCCGGGCGGAAATTGTGCCGGCAACTTGGCCGGATATTTATTCCCTCACGAATAAGACGGGGCTGGCGGCGACTGAAAACGTGCCGCGAGGCGAAACCCAACCCCCGGCTGAGTGGGAAGTTTCGGATAATGTGCCGTGCGCGTGCGGCGGTCTTGAAACGCGAGGTCTCCTTGCGCCTCCCCCGGCTCGTTCGTTAGCTCGCTGCTACATTATAAAACGTTTAACGGCCGGTTTAACTCTTGAGTGTGTTCTTTGGTAAACGTCAACGCCGCTTATCAGATCGCCCTATTGAAATTTACTTCCGTTTATGAGGGATCATCTTAATAATTAAAGCAGCTCTGATCATAGTACGCAACTCGGTTTATGTCTCTCGAGTTTCAGATGCGTTTTAGGGTGTAATGGAGTGTGCAGACATGATTACGGAACGTGGTTACAAGTTTAGCACAGGGTATATAGTTACGTAACACAAAAGTAAAACTAATCAAAGCATGACACTCTGCCTGAGACAGGCCTGGTGAAACGTGGTTACAGCTTGCATCAACGCAGCCCTTTCGTCTCCCCGTGGAATTGACTGCAGCCGGCATGCAGTCGGAATGGGCGCAAGCCATTCCGGTCCCCGTGCTCTAAATAAATAGCGGCGCGGTCAGTTATTTGAGTAGCCTTGCCGCGGAAAGCTCGAGCAGGCGCTTTTCCCGAGTCCGCGCTTGCTTTTGTTTGAAATTGCCACATTTCAGTCGCGCAGTTTTTGTATTATAAAATCTAATGGGAAAAACAACATCGCTGGCTTCTCTTTGTTAAGCAAGGCTAACAAATAGAGCACACAGAACACTTCGTTTGTTTGAAAATTTAAATTCTTGCAGACATTTTTTTATATTTACGTCAAAGTTCTAACCACGCCAACTATGGAATGGGAACTTGTTTAAATTATTGGTTTCCTGTTTAACCCGCGCGCGCGCTGGGTTTTGAATTGAACATCAATGTATATATTATACAGACGACACAATCGCTGGCTGTTTTTGACAGGTATTTCATTGGGTTATGTTGATTATTATTGATACTATAGTTATAGAAACATCAGGAATTAATTGGTAAATATTGTCTGCCTCTATGATCTAGCTAGTTGCGACGTGCCATAATAACAAGCAGACAGCGACATAGCATACAGTCGTGGAAACACAGTTGTTTTTCTCGAGCGGCTAGTAATTAGTCAACTGGTTTGATGGTCCTAATTGGCCGCGCCATGTCATGCTCTGATGACACACCTATATAGCTGTTACCTCCAGGACGAGCGAAACAGGGAAAGCAGGGAAATAATTGTGTTCCCCTTCCTGCAGTGCAAATTGCCCGCGACTAACTTATTTCGTGGAAATCTCACTGCATTTTCCGTGAGTTTTCCTCGAGTTTTCCGCGTGGTTTCCGCGACGGCGACGCTGGGGTTCATTTAGCGAATGTTTGTTCTTCTCGGAACCACACCGGCTGGCGACACTCTTCCCAAAAGCTCGGCCCCTGCACGCTGCACGTGAAACTATACTTTCGTGATTAAGAACATGTCTCTGCATTAATGAAAACGCGAAAGAAAACACCGGATGATGGGCTCTTCTTTTCGAACGCTTTTCTTCTACTCGCCGCTTTGTGAAATCATGAAAGAATGGGACTCGGGGCCGAGTCGCGGTATGAGGTGGAGGTGCCGGGTTTCTGTCAGTCTGCGACGCGCTGGCTCTGAAGAAACGCAGAGCGGCCACCCGTGCGAACCGTGGATTAATTTCCACTCAATAATCAACGTCGTGACGTCACACTGCGTCCCTTAGGACCGTCCACTCGTGGGTACTGCTGGGATGGAACTTTGTAATCACGCTGTTGGGAAACATGATGGGCATACAACCATGATCAAATGTATATCATACCGTTCTGGTGTGCTCACATTTTGGTTATTGCAGATTATTGCGCTGTTGGCTCTTCGCTTGTCAAAAATTGGCTGGTTATTGACGCCTCTGAATTCTGACGCCGCTATCGTTAGGTTAGGAGCTACGATGCACCGAAATAAACTCAACAACTGCAAGAGACCATTGTTCTAAGATCCAGCCCAAACATGGCCATGCGATTGAGCGAATAACAATATCAGGGAAACAAAGACTTCTGAAAACTTGCTCTGAGGCATTGCTGTGCTAAACTCGCTGTCTCGCTCTTTTAGCGCGAATCTGATATATGCGCTAGATAATATGCATATCTTGTATGCACAATCTTTTACATGAATGCGTATTAAAAACGGCAAAAAGTAAATATAGAAGTGAAAAACAAATAGAGCATAAGATGAAAATATAGTGAATTCAGACAATTGTCAGACTTGTTCGAGAAAACTGTATCCGCGTGAAAGTGGCTGATAGTTATATTGCTCATCCTTTCTCGACCTTGGGCCTCCCTCCACCAATCCGTACCCAACGCCGCGCTGCGCAAGCTGCGTGTGCAGCCGTCGGCGTCGCCGTCGGCGTCGACCCAGGCGTCACTTGCTCGCGTTCACATCGACGCTCACATTGACATTCATTCGAAGATCGACGCCGCACTCCTGTTTTATTCGCGAGTTGCGATCGGCTCGAGCTTGAGATTGATTGATCGCCTCACCCAAGAAAGAGGCTCGCTTCTCTCACTCCCTTTTCGCGAGACCAACCGCTGTGTGCGGGTGCCAATGCTGCGCATCCGACGGCGAAGGTCGATGCCGCGCGGACCTAGCGACTAACCTCATTACCTATTCAAAGCCCAGCAAATTGCTGCCAGCGAAAAAAGCGATGTAATATAAGAGTAATATTAGGAAAACAGCGGAAAGCGAGGACGTATACGTGAGATTTTGTGAAATGCCACGAGGTCATGAAAATATCTCACCTTTTCACATCTAAAATTCTGTTTGACAATGGCCCTAGTGCGACCGTGGATTGCTTTGGTGAATGACGTCGCCACGTCGGGCCTACGGTAATAATCAAGTACCTAGTCGGCTAGGGACATGTGTCGATCACGGGGGCGTGGGAGGTCTGTGTTCCCAACCCTCGTGCGAGCTCACGCCATGCCCTCTAGCTGGCACGCGGCCGCGGGCACGATGCCGCCTCACTGCCTTGCCGGGTTGTTGTGTACGAACGGCGGAGTGCGCTGCACGACGCTGCCTCGGCGTCGCGGCGTGCGCTGACGTCACGCATTGATCGTGACGTTCGGCCTGGTCGATAACGGTAAAAGGAACGGGCATTGGCCGAAGAGCCGAGGAACTCGTTACCACCGAAATCCGAATAGGACCGACCGGCCGACCGAAAAACAGTCAGTTATATCAACGCGGGGATCCCGCGACTCATGTGTAAAATTGGATGTAGGTCAACGGAAAATGCACCCCCTTCGTTCTGTTTTTATTGCAATAGTATTTCCCGGCTGTCGCTGCTAATGCTGGTGCCAAATTCATTTCGGAAAGAATATTTCGATCAAGAGTTGTCATCATGCATACGATTACCCAAAACATAATATATCATGTGTCACCGTCCCATGTTGGTATATATTTTTCTCAGCATCTTTCCAAACAACTCCTCTCCTACCCTCACTCCATTTACTATTTCAACGCTCACGGACTATAAACCCTTATTGGTAATTCAGAATCAAAAGTCGGGGCGATCGGTGGTGCAATATTCGATCCAGCCAATAAGCAGGCTGAATTTATACCTATTTGACAAACGCGACAGGCAGTACGCAAAACGTGTCAAGCGTTAGGAACGTTACTGAACCTGTTTAATTCTTGTGTGCTACATAAATGTAGCAGTCTGAACAGTGCGATCTACGTACACTGTCTATTTGTTTGATGAAATTGGTGCACTAAAGTGCGGCGTTCCGGACGCACTGTCAACTTCAAAACATGCGGCATGCGTCGCTTCCAGCTCTAGTAGCAGCCCCGCCGTTTTTGCTCTCCCGTGCCTCACACTCCAGCCGCCGTCGCTTCTTCTGCCGCTGCGCCGCCCTCGAAATCCCACGGGTGACATGACTTGGCCGGTAATCTTAGCTCCGCGGTCAACGTCGTGCCGGCAGCGTCCGCCCCCTCTCGACCGACGCAATCTCGGCACACCGACCGACGTGTACCCTCCCCACGACTCAACATCTTTGCTCGGGATGAAGATATTGTCATTTTGCTACGGATTGAAACTTTTTTATTGGTTGTTGGCGGTCGTATCATGAGAGTTGTGTTCTTTTCCCACTCGCGGCATTATCTACCATGAGATATTCCCGACTCTCGTTACAGTTTTGTTTTGCTTCTGTTCTTTATTTGCCATTGCTGTTGATTTAGGGGATCATGACTATAGGAAGTGTATGTTATACTACATAAGTGTTGTATCTGTGGGTGTTGCTGAACATATTTGCGCGATGTTGACTTGGTTGGTTCCTTGTTGTTTCAGAGCCTTCTGGGAGAGTTCAACAAGGAACAGGACGCGTTCATCAAAGAGAAGCAGGGGAAGAATTCGGACGTAGCAGTTCCCCCCTGGGTCGGTTGCCCTAACGAGGAGGCCTTGAAGGAGGAGTTCCTCACGCTGTCTACAGTAAGTTGACTGCAACCAAAAGCAGGATACTCCAAACCACCAAACCAAATTTCCAAAACTCGCCAAAAAAGCACCAGTTCCATTGGAGGATGCTAAGATCCATGGTCATAATAGCCCCTCAGTGAACCGGACCATAAAGGTGGCCAGTAACTCGAGGCATTTACAATTTAAAATTGGTTTTGTAAGCGTCATTCTAAGAGAGAAGCTAATCAGCCTTGAAGGAAAGATTGTGACATTATTTGCTTGTTGCGTGTTTTAGGACAGGCGGAACTTCGTGCGCAGCCCGCCGGCAGGCGTTGAGTTTGAGTTCGACTACCAGGTCACGTACCCCGTCGCAATGGCCACCTTAGCCGAAGACCCCAACCTCGAGAAAATGCGATTCGAACTTGTACCTAAAGTGTGAGTACCACTTCTAAGACTGAACACCTTCTTGAACATTCTTGGATTGGTCACCCTCTAATTCATCTAGTCCCAATGAAAACCCAAGTCGTATATTGAATCGTAAATTGTCACTGATTGGGTCTATAGACTGTTTACAAAAATAACAAGAATACCAGGGAAACCTTCAAAACAGGTTTAGTTTTGGAAAATGGAGTTAACTATTGGCTACAGCAAATAAAACATAATATGTGTATCTGAGATTAAGTAATACTCATCTTGATGTGCAGTAATTAAATTGTAAATGCTACCCATGGGAGCAAGACAGAAGAGAAAGCACCACACGTCAGACAAGTCCCATCACATTACCGTGTTTCAGGATCAACGAGGAGAACTTCTGGCGGAACTACTTCTACCGAGTGAGTCTGATCCGGCAAGCCAACGAGCTCTCCTCGATGGCGCAAGAAGGCAGCACCTCCCGTCTGGACGGCACCCAAGGCGAACCCGCAGGTGACTGACATGATTCTCTCGTTTATCGCACATCTAGAATGCCTCACCCCTTCGCTCACAACAGCGGTTGACCGAGTCGCTGCAAGTCACAGACATCGAGGACACTCTAGCCGGTTTTCGTTTGCATCGAAATGCAAATGTTGGCACGGAATAAACAGTAAATAACATGCTACTGGAGCATGTTAACCATATATGTATATATAGTGCTTTTTTGTATAAATGAAGGTGCCGGAACTCCAATTTTTATAATAGAACATTAACCATTACCCCCCACCCCCTTATTCCCCTCTGCCATTAAACGACAATCTGCGTTGCGAGGAAACCCGGAGATCCCCCTGTCCCACCCGGTGAAGCAGGGAGAATGTGTGACCGAATAGCTCAGTTGGTAGAGCACCTGCCCGGCAAGCAGGAGGTTCCGGGTTCGTTTCCCGGTTCGGTGTGCACATTTTTCCAGCTTCGCCTCCCTTCCAATCTGCGTTGCGTTTGTTGTTTTGTTGATACTGGTCGCCATTCTTAGCTCTGATGAGCTGTGAATGAAGAATTCTTCCCATCTCTAATCCGTTTAATTATTGTAAATAAAAAATAAGTAATTTTCTTCATTATGTCCACATCCTCGGTAAGCACTCGGGCACAGGAAAGACAACACGGACGCACTAAACCTTATTGCACGTTAAGAAGGAGAGTGTCTTTGCACCATCCTCGTGGACCCACTGCTGCTAGACACAAGCAATGATTTTCAAAACTGCCCATAAAGCCTTTTGTCAGGCTCAAGACATGTTTTGAAACTAAGCTCATGTCTAGTAGCAGAGGGCCCACGAGGAAGGTGCAAATACACTCTTTTTCTTAACGTGAAATGGGGTATGTTACATGTCTCCAGCGATTAGCTAGATATGCCCGCCGATATATTTTTTAAATTATTGTAGGTACCGAAAAGAGGTACCGGAACAGCTTTCCGGCGCGTTCCGGCACAAAAAAAGACCATATATATACATATAGCATAAGATCCCAACCAAAGGTACAGAATAGATGTTTAAAGGAATGTTGCTTGTTATGAAAATCTGCTGGGAAGGACTGTCTCTTGACATATTGGAATCTGTTCTTAAGTAAATGCCACTACCAATCATTTTCCACCACCAGAAAGGTGTTTGGCTAAATAATTAGACATCTCTAACACATAAACACCTTTTAGTTGCACCGATGTCTGTGAATTGTTTTGAAACTGCTGTCGATAGGCATGCAAATTGAAAGCATGCTTCATCTCAATCTCGATGTTTATACTTTTTTATCATCATCACTGTGATAGCAAGAGTGCGTAGTGCGGTGTTGTCTGGCGTATGTGTATTATCGGATGTCTGTTCGTGTAGCGAAATCGCATCCGGAGGCTGTCTTAGCGAACCCCACCACCGACACCGATAGTCCCACGCACGAATTTGTTTCCGACACATTCCGCGCGAGCTCCACGGACATCGCCGAGGTGCGCGAGGGGATGCGAAAGCTCGGTATGGATCCCGGCAAGCGAGACGGTAAGTGTCGCCCCGACGGACGTGATAGCAACGGGCTCGGAGCCGTGCTGCTCGGACTTTCGTAGTTGAAGAGTTGGAACAGGGCTCGCGCTGTAGGTTACGTTAGTGTACATTTGTGGACGTATTGGCAAGTGCATGCTGCTGGATTTGACGTTGTGCGCTGTAATTAGGTAGTTTAGTGGATGGCTTCTTATTGCAATGTTTTGTTGCAGTCTGAATGGCACGGTTTCAGTACGTTGTTTTCTTTAGTCGGTGGCGTTTTATATTCTGGCATAACTTGTACTGTGGTGTGGTGAGTAAATGACTACGTATATCACGGAGGGTAAGGCGAATAAGTTGAGCCGATTTAGCGTTAATTCGCTTTAGATTTCTTGATATACGCGACTAGATCGCTTTGCCTCCAACTCAGTTTGCGAAGCGAGTTGGAGGATTTGGAATCGCAACATTTTTCGTGATATACGGTTTAGGTCGCTTTAGCGGCTTTAGCGGGTGCGCGCGCAACTACAGACTGGACTTGGAATTCTTGTTCTTTGCCCGCCATATTGTTTCTCGCTTTTTGAGCTGAAACGTCTTCAGGGTTATGTAGACAGAATTTTGATCAAAGGTTTATGAAGCATCATTTAAAATTAATGAAATATGTGAGGGAGGATTGATAATTCTTAAATAAAATAGAGATAAAAATATCAGCTATAATTTCAAAAAAAACTTCAATTTAAGGAAAGGTATGGCACGCCTAAGATCTTCGCAACTTGCTGTCAGCAGGGACAGCTGTCACTCGTCGGCAATGTTTATTAATACGATTTGCAGCGCGGTATGATATACTGGGGACTCAGATGCTAATTAATTTTTATTCGGCTTAACTAATCCGTATTGCACTTCGTGATATACGTAGTCAATGTCTCATGAAGTGACTAACAAACCGTCGACAGTTGATTTCCAGCTACGATTAACATTTTACTTATTCTTCTTGAAAATCTTGACCATAATGTGCTTCCTTTTGCTCTTGTTTTGTCAACAGCCTAAGAAGACAAACAAACAACTGAGGCGCATGGAGCACAGAGCTTCCCTTTTCTCCACTCCTCAACGATTCCGCCCCATCACCACTTGATTATTTTTTTGTTTCTTTCTTTCTCGCTTTCTTGTGCGCGTCACTTCGTTTGGCATGACTTAGTAGTTTCTAGTATTGTTTCTACTAACCCAAGAATGGCAAGGGATCGGTGGAAGGGGGTGGGAAGGAACAGGCGCTAATGCCAACTAGCAAACACCACAGTAAGATAAACTAATGACAATATGAGTTGTAAAATTGCAATATTAAGATATAGTTTTGTTTGTGGGCACGTGTGATGATGAGGTTTAATTCTTTATCTTGGATTTACTTGGGAGTATGCTGTACAAACGTGTAATTCTTTTAGCAGTGGGTTCTTCCGTCTAATTAATTAATACTGCTCCCGTTTGTGATTGCATTGTCAGGTTGGGTAATTGGTCTTAAACTGTTAAATGCCTAGTGCACGAGATACACTGAAAGAGAGTTGCGTTCGGTGCATGTACATGGATTGCACCTAAAAATAATATCTATGATTTCCGACTTCAGCACCTATTAGAGTAGCCTTGTAATTGAAATACATTTGGTACATATTTGAGTGTTGCTGGACAGAATTATTTTTAGCCTCTAAAGGCATTGAGAGCTCTTTATCATTCATGTACATAAAAATTCCGTTATCAGTTGTACATTGTGTGTTGGAAGCTAGATATTAAAAGCATAAACATAAGATAAAGCACAGTTACCTATTCTATATTCTATAAATGTCCAGTTTTAATGTTTAACTTCATAGATCTTATGAGTTGCATTTTATTTTCACGTTGAATGTAGCTCCAGTAGTTTCAATTCTGTTTATTGTGACACCTTCCCCATATCTCTTGTATCTTGTCTCCAGAAGAAGAGTGGGAGAAAGAGTTGGAAGCAGAATTGCAAGACTATGAAGTAGTGGCAGACGGCACCCACTCTACGGCCAAGGAAGATGCCAACTGGGAAAACGAGATTCAGGAAATGCTGGACGACGAAGAGGTAACCGACTTGAAGTAACCGGGGTTGAGCGATTGCTCCTTGTTTGCTCATCTTCCCTTGGCAATTTGCTGATGTGACGCTAGTTTCTAACCATCCACTCCAGGGAGGGACTTGCGGCGAAACATTGCAATTAATGCTCGTGCTGGGGTTTGCATTTACAAAACGCTAAACTTGCCAAACCGCCTCGATTGAACTTGGGCTCGATTTGAGGCGTGAGGCGTTTGGTTTTCAGAAATCAGAATGCAAGATTGTTATGTTTGACCTTGTTTTATCAGTGTATATGACCTGCAGTTACAACAATAAGCCACAAACACATTCCTGAAAACTCGGCACAGTGATTGTTTGTGGTCAGCAACATTATTTGAGCTACAGATTTAAATTTCGTTATTTCAAATTAAAAGTGATTACGATAATGATATCAAAAATATGTAAATATAATACACAATGTTAACAACAGCAGTCATGATCCAAAATTATTATGGAAAATGGATGGATATTATAAATAATCGTTATACTATAAATACTATCAAGAATCATCTTCAAGCCCATGTAGTCGTTATGATGTACTATGTTACATTTATTTTTTATTTTTTAAGAAATCCAGAATCTTTGTGGAAGTATCATTATAAATTATTTCTGTCTGCCCATTCAGTAACCCAAAAAGTACAGAACATGTTACAAGTTATAGAGTGGATAGATCAATTAATTGGGCAAAGAGAATAACTGTTTCTTCTAAATGTCACTCATCTAAGCAACATTCCTACTGTATATAAAATAGCAATTTTAATCTGTTGTTTGTAGACTGCTATCAATATGCATGCTGTTCTTGAAGTGTTTTTTTTTATTGTGAATACAAATGTGCTGTTGAAATGCCCCAATTTGTTTTAAGTTCTGGAGTTATTTTTTGTGTGCCGCTCTTTTCGACGGCTCAACACTTACCTGCCCACCAGTTTGTCCAGTGGAATACAGCTGTTCTAGTGTATAAATGTGTACCAAATAAAATGAACCATGCATGTAAATGTAGCATCTTTACTTTGTTCCTGAACCGACAGCTTCTCGAGGATATCTACACAATTTCAGATCTGATAGGCACAGAATCGAAAAATATTTACAGCGATTTTCAAAATTCTGTTATAATTTTAGTTTGGGGGTGACAGCTTTAAATTTGCGTCTAAAAAATTATTATAGCTACGTTCTCAGCGATGCAATGCGACGGCGTCGCAGACGAGTACGCAAGCCGACAGCCAATCATAAAGACGATTGCGGTGACATCGGACAAATTTGCGACCGTGTCGCGTCGCGACTTTCAATATGTTTATCATTTTGCTTGCGACGCGACACATTTGGAGATGCCATCGCATTGCATCGTTGTAAATGCAACTTGAGCAACCTTTCCTTTACAGCATTTTTCATGGATCTAAATCTTGCAACTTTCTCTTTTTGCCCACGGCAAAGGGTGTCAATAGGGGCAGAATTCACAAAACCCATCGTGTGACCTTGAGATCCATCGACTTTACCCAAAGACTTTGGAATATAGTTGGATCTAAGTGTACTCTATTTAATTTTGCTTTATGTGCAACTGCCTTTTTGATTTGTGCTCAAATTTGACTATATTTTAATTGAATTCATTGGCTGCTGCTTTATGTGATAACTACCTTTTGAGTCTGAGTGTACATACCTAACCATTTAAAGTTTTGCTGTATTTTTACAAGATCTATTGACTTTGCTTTCTGTGTCGAGTATACCTTTTTGTTTTGTGTGTACGAATTTGAATATTGCAGTATTTTTATTTGATTCATCGACTGTCAACTACCTCAACTACTACCGTCAACTACCTTTTGAGTGCGAGTATACTAATTTGAATTTTGATGTATTTTCATTTTCACCAGATCCATTGGCTCTGCTTTGTGTTTCAACTCTCACTTCAAAAGAGTTGTCCAAAAGTAGTTGAGGCAGAGTCGATGGATGTAAAAAAATACAGAAATGTTCAAATGAGTAAGGCCTGGATTGGGAGGAAGCCGAGGATGGACCTGGTGCCGGAACTGCGGGACAGTTTGTCCTACTGGGATTGACTTTGGTGAGCCATGTGCTCATCCCTTTAAGATAAACTGTCCCTCAGTGCAGCTACGTAGCACAACCCGGGTTGTCTGTAGCTTGCTAAGGGTTGCTTGGAGTGTCGATAAATCTCTTAGTTTTTACTTGACAAAGAAAAAGGGGTGTTTTTTGGACTTCTCATGAACTAAAACATTATATATATATATATATATATATATATATATATATATATATATATATATATATATATATATATATATACATGTAATTGACTACCCTCATTCCAATGGGCAAATAAGATTTTATGCAACTTAAATATTATGCCGCTAGATCAATAACTTCACAGTTAGCTGCTTTGAGAACAAAACCAACATGTTCATTGCACTCCCCATAAAATTCTACCTCTATTTTCATCCCTTGTTGGCCAAAAATTGTATGTCGAAATTCCAACTTTGTTTATTTTATATCGTTAATATCTCCCAAAGTGTTAAATCTAGAATGGGTTATTTAGGGGTTTTAGGGGTGCATTGGACTCCCCGTGAAATTCTTCCCCTGTAACTCGTGGTGTGAAATTATACAGTCGATAATTTTGACTTTGAAATATCGGAAAAAACCGTGATGTATACATCACGATTTTTTAAGATTTTTTAAAGATTTGCCCATACTTTTGTCTGATAGGTATTCGACCACCCTGAACACGATGGGCTACTCAGATTTGACGCAACTTTAAAACGTTGGCCGCTAGCTCGATGTCTAATTTTAAATCGCGGATAACTGGCGCAGCAGTGCATTGAACTCCCCATGAAATTCTACACTTAAAAAAACCCTTGCGCGACGAAGAGTTCCTCGAATTAAAAAGTCCATACATACAGATACATAAAGATTCTCCCATACTTTGGCCTAAGGGGTAGTTGATCACCTGAACATCATGGGCTACTCATGTTTGACACGACTTTAATACTTTCGCCGCTACGCTGATTTATATATTTTAAATGTAGATAACTCTCCAAGCTCTCAGAGTGATCAAAGTTATCACTTGGGAATGAAACAAGGGTGTCCATTGGACTCCCCAAGAATTCTACTCCTTATCACACCCTTTGCATAGCGAAAAGTGACACTCAAATTTAAGAACAGAATCTTGGAGCAGTCAGCATCATATAGCCAAAATATTAACATCTCAACAGCTTTTCGTGTTCAGGGAATAGCTGTTAGTGTTTAGGGAACCAATTGACTCAAGCCGTTGAGTACAACGGACACCTTCGCCGACTCCAGCGCGGCAAGACGTGACCTTCACCGACCAAGTGAAGTCAGTTCGGTTTGAATCTCACCTCAGTGTCCCGACACTGCTCTCGGCGCACTCTATTAGGCATGCGATGATCCTACCCTGCTCTCGGAGTGATTAGCAGCCAGGTGGTCAACCTTAAGTTACTCGCAGCTCTAATGCAATTTATAAATCTGTATTTTCTACTGTTTGATATCTGCTCAGGCTGGTCCAATGGGTTAAGACGTGGCTCTCTAGTATCGCTTCGTATACAGGAGGGTCCCGGGTTCGATCCCGGCTTCGGCGAAGATTTTCGACAACTCTTGAGAGTTTTGTCGCACTCAGTGCGACACTCAGTGTACACCGTACTGCTCGCTGTAATTCCACGCATCCTCTATGGGGGTGCAATAGTGGGTGGCGACAGACGTGGCCTGACTTCGCCGTGTCCCGTAGGGGGCAACCCCGATAGGCTTCAATGCCATGTGAGATCCCAGCCCGGACGCCTGGAGCAGCCTGAGTAGTGTTTTGCTAATATTTACTAAGACACTATATTTGTGAAGTCAAAAATCATTTCAGCTTTTTTGCGAGTGTATGTCGTTGGGTTCGATCCTATGATCTTTGTATTATCAGCTGGGCGCTCTACCACTGCGATACACCGTCTGATGGTAGTTACCGTGGAAATAAAGTATGCTACAGTGCACTTGCTCGTTTAAATTATAAGCCCTCGGGGAGGTGGTAAGTACATCAACTGGCTACCAGGGCGATTGCAGCACTGCTATCGATTTCCACGAGCGAATCAAGTTGCAAAAACAGCTACAGTACATGCTCGAATGACTGGTCAAAACCACTTGTGATTTTGGTGAAGAAAGGCGCGTGCCTACCCCTGAAAGCTCTGCTAAGCTCCATTGTGTTCTCTTCGAGAGTGACAACTGACGGATCTCCTTGTAAATAGCTGCGTTCGTTGTCACTTTCGTCCCTATTGTGTGCTTATGATTGGCAATTGAAGGGGCTTCCCCGAAAATTGGCATTCGTATTCTTGACAGATGTCAAGATACATATGTGTTTTAACAATGGCATTGTCCGAAGCCCTGAAGTGGATTTGACCAGAAATTTGCGAATGGACTATACCAGAGAGACTAGACCTACTTCTCCTCGGCCGTATTTGATGGCAAGAGTCACGACCCAGCTGCAGTCTGCATTCAGAGGCGACGATTTATCGATATAACCACTCGTCCAAGCGGACACAATGTTTGGGCGAGGAAAGTTGTTATATAATGTTCACTGTACAAGATGAAATCTGCACAGACATCTACCCTTTTGTATAAGCTCTGAATATATAGGGTTGAAGGGAATTTGCATTGCGATTTTGTAACATCTACATAATGCCGTTTTCGGTTCTGAGGGATAACGCCTCTAAATTATTGTTGTCAATTTTTTCACTTTGTAACCGAGAACGGCAAAATCAGAGTTACGTAATCGCACTTGAGGATAGGTTAAGATATTACTAAATAGTAATATCTTAACCTATCCTCAAGTGCGATTACCATGGGGATTACCATTGGCAATATTGCCATGGGTATTGTCATCATGTAATGTCTAGGTAAACTGATCTGCACATAGGTGCACACAAGTTCCAAATTAAGATGTCACCCTGTCAAACACCAGAGAGGTGGAATGAGAAAGACATTTGAAGATTTGGTTTTGCCGGATTGAAATAATTTGACTTTAATTATATTGTTTAGTAATAAAGAAATGTTTGGAAGATTCCACTGAGTAATGCAATGATAGTAAAATAAATACAAAATATTTTCTTTATGTTTCCAAGCAAATCACTGCCAATAATAAGTTCTGTAAAATGTAACGTGACACAATTGCCTGAACTGATCAATGACAGATTTTAAATGCAACTTAAATGACACGTCTAGCTTCGTATTGGGTTCGTATCCCGATTAGATTGCACATTTTTCCGGCTTCGTCTTGGTCTTCCATCCATCGCTCTATCCTGATACTTCGAGAAAATCCAAATAAAGCATTTATATTATAGCCTAGGCACACAATAAAATACTGGTATAAACTGAGATTTCCTTAAACTCTATGTTACATTATCTTGTTTACTTTAACTAAAAATAAGAAAGAAATGTACAAAAACAGATCAACATATTTATGAACTCTGCTTCTCTGCAAAAGAGAGGCACTTGCCTCCAGCAACCAAATCCTTCCAAATAATTGCACTTTCTATGATGTCTCAAAATCTCAATCAAGTCGAGATTGAGTAGATCATTTTTCTGCCTCAAAATGATGCAACCATAGGCTGGTGATTATAGATCTGTTTCTCTCCGAAGTCCAAAATGAGATTCTTAGTCTGCAATTTCTCATGGCTTCCGGCCTATACATTATTTATAATGTATAATTTTCTTCCTGAATCTTGTAGGAATAGACTGTTCATTCTCATCATGTTGTAGTATAAGATAACGCAAACGCAGTTGTACGAATCGGCAATTAATGTAATTGGTTGTCGTACATCTCAGATCAAAGATATGAGAGAATGTATTTTTTTTGTGAATACCAATGAATTTAAAGAATGTTTTTCTGTGAGAAAAGTCACACATTAAACTTTTCTAAACCAACTTCAGAGAGAAAATTCCAACAAATAATACATACAACATACCTGGCTTCAAAAAGGCTAAACACTTTTGTGGCTTTATACTTCAATTTTAAATACAGATTCATGATCAAATCTTGCTCAACACATGTATAATTTTAATTTCAATGCATCTCGAACTTACCTATGACATCTTACGTAAACCAAACGCAAACCTAAAGTTGAACACATCAACCCCTTACGAGTCATGTAAACCTATAGTGTTCTGACATTTCCATAAGGGTCTTCTGGAAAGCTTTGGCGGTCCCCGTCAAAGTCCCCGATGTTGTTCACGCTCTCTTTCTCCTCCTGGTTGGTAATAGTTGCATGGTGAACACATCCTCTCCCAACTCGTTCTCGTCCTCGTCAGCACGATGATGCACGTGGCGCCGTCGTAGAGACTGGACCTCGAGATGGACTGCCTGCACACTTCTCTGTACACAGATCTGAAACAGGAACACATGTCACATTGAAATGCGGCACTTCGTGTTACAACCAGTGGTATTGCTGGAAATTAAGGTGGGTATTAGAGATGCGATTTTTTTTTTTTGTCGGCCCGGCCCGGCCTCGGCCCGAAAAGTCTAGGTCGGGCCCGGCCCGGCCCGATAGACTCAATTTTTTTTTGGGCCCGAACCGGCCCGACTTTTTTCCGGAAAGTTCAGTCGGCCCGACAGGCCCGAAAAAGCCCGAAAAAGCCCGAAAGCCCGAGAAAGCCCGAAAAAGCCCGAAAACCCGAGAAAGCCCGCGAAAGCCCTGAAAAGCCCCAAAAAGCCCGAAAGTCCAAAAAGACCCGAAAACTTGAGAAACTCTGAAAAAGCTTGAAAGAGCCATTAACCTAAAAAGCCCGAAAGTCCGAAAGCCAGTATAAGAGCCACACAAGGTCCGAAAAACCTCGCCAGCATCACGCATACGATCGCGATGTCGATCAGAAATAGCCGATGATCGGCGATTTCGAGAAACAACGACAGCAAATATTTAAAAACTATATAGTCACCAGAATGCTCGAATATTCCCAATATTCCTACCCTTGTTCTCAACTTATATCCCATACATATTTTTTTAGCTGTAGAGTGTGGTACCAAAATTTATAAATGGATATTTACGAAACTTTGCAGTTCCAGAGTTAATCACTTATGTAGGCAAATGATTGCAATGGTTTTCTTATGGCAATAATTATTTGTCCGCTAAGTGATTGACTCTGGAACTATGTGTAATACCAATATATTATGTTATATGGTCAGTCAGTGTGAATTATCGTTTTCTTTTTTGAAGCTGTTGAGTAAAATTTTGCGATATTCATGCGGAACTTACTAACCAACCCGTTTTAAATAAGAAATGTTTTGCCCATCATTGAAAAAATAAAGTTATAATTTAAACACATGGTCGAATGATTTTGGCGTTCTGCCTGCACTGTTTTCGCTACTAAGCCATGTTTTTGACTTGCGTCTTACTCTTAGTTTTACACTCGGACATATGTATTATATATTTTGTGCAAGCTTAGGGGTCCTCTTAGGGGTAAACACTGAACTTTGAAAGCTACAAGTGCTAGCAAAAAGGCTCATTGTCAAAACTTCGGGGTTAAAACTTCAATGCACTCAGCTGGGGTCAGACACGTGGGTTTTTGAGCTTTCTAGCCTAGAGTATCAGCGCTGAAGCAAAATGCTTTCTCAAGACCAAGAACAGATCATACATTATTATTCACTCTATTTACATCACTTAATTAATATATAATCTTTATTCCATGTAGCCAACAAAACAGGTACAGTGATATAGATAGATGGTTAAATGAAACATATAGCCCGAAATATATCGACACAGTCCGGAAGCCCGAAAAAGCCCGAAAGCCCGAAAAAGCCCGAAAGCCCAAAAAAGCCCGAAACCCGAAAGCCGGGCCCGGCCGGCCCGACCCCAAATATTCTCGGCCCGGGCCCGAAATCTTTTTGAGAGTTCGGCCCAAGCCCGGCCCGAAAGTCGGGCCGGGCCCGGGCCGGGCCGGGCTTTCGGGCTTTCGGGCTTTTTTTCGCATCTCTAGTGGGTATATACTGTGGTTTTTTGTCAATGTGGGGAGAGGGTTGCTTCAATCCACATTTTGTCGCTTATCGACACTAACCTTGAACCCACAGCCAAAAATTTCCACATGCTAAAAAATGGTTGACTGGCGCTTACGACGATTTTATTTCGGTGGCACTGAAACATGCATCCCCATCCCTCTGGATGTGTCACAAGCATACTGATCTTACAAGTCAAGTTGTCTGCAATGGGTGTATTAAGTGCTGAAACCATGAACATAGTATTGGAAATGTGATCCTTGTGGTCCTGAAAAGGTACTTCGTCTATGAAATGCCGGCAAAGAGTTGTGAGAATTTCAAATTGGATAGGCTGAGAGGTTCGGCCTCGCGATTGACGGTGCCAGTTGTGCCCTGTTGTGACGGACTTGTTGTTCTAAAAAGGACATTGGTCGACGTTACGTCGTCGTTGGCATTGACATTTTCAGGACTAGGACTGGATTATTTCAAAATGTCGGCGCCAACGCCAACTAAACGCCAAACAGTTGGTCTGTTTCAGGACCACAAGTTCATCTCAACAGAGCGCAACCGCCTGATACACCACCAAACACCACCGCTGCTTGCTTGCAGCCAACGAAGCTCGCATCTCCTCCTCCCAATCAGTCTCTTGAAGGCCGTCTGCTACGCAGAGGTTCTATATCCTTCATTGGAGAAATAGTTCTTCACTCGTAGTCTCACAGTTTACGCCGTCTCGCATAATCGTCGTAAATATCGTTTACATCGTGGAAAACTGTGTTTTCGCCGGTTTTGCTGTCCAATAGTTTCTTGTGCATGTCTTTAAGCAGGGTTAACAGCTAGCAATGTCAGTGACACAATGTCACGAACATTGGCTCTGGACCAATCAAAAACTCTGGATGTGCATGACGTAATGTGGAGCTTGGATCATAATTTTGGATCATAGAGTTTGAACTTAACATTGGAGCTTAACCCAGCTTAAGATTGGAGAATTTAATAGTTTCTCGGGATCTATTCCAAACGTACCTAGTGAAAGCCATGCGTCGTGACAGCATGTGAGAGCGCACTTTGGCTCCGGTTGTCGGCGGGTTGGCGGGCTCGGTCATGCCGAACGACTCCATGAGTTCGGTGGCGTGAGTCTGGATCACGTCCCAAACGTGCTCTGAGGGCAAAGCGAGAACGGGCGCCAGTCAGCTATGGGATATACGGTAAGCGGGGTGCATGTGCTAATCTCATTGTCGTCAGAAAAACTCTTATCTTGTTGTGGGGCAAGGATCTCAAGATAACAGTAGGTAGATTGTAGAAGGTGCAGCATTTTCCTTCAGGTACCTGCGCAATCTTTTTAAATAAACTTCGTGTACATGCCAAGGCTAGAGCCACTATCATTATTATCATATGAGGATCCTGCGCAGAGACCCCGCACCAAGAGGGAATCATCAGTGCAGTTTACCCGAAATTTTCACCAACGCTAGCAGGCTAGTTGCTGTCATATCGACTCTGTGACCAAGATTATGCCAGAAAACTCAGCACATGCTGTGTTTACTGGGGGGGGGGGGGGGGGGGATATTGTTAGCAGACAATACAAATAATATTATGACACCGGCCTCGTTCTTGTTTCTCTCACCCATGTTGCGATCGAGTCCGCCGACAGATTTTTCGGTGGATCGTCGCCACCATCAGCTCCTGCTCACTTTCCGGCTTCCGAAACCCAGGTTCCTTGCGATTAGGATCTTTTACGTTATGCCGTGATCAGCATGTCTCGGCTTCTGGCTTCAAACAAACAACAACATTGACCTAGTCCTCAAAGGTCATCTATTTTTCCAGCTAAACTCAAGAACGTGGAGTTGGACTATACCCATAACATTCTACCCCTAAAAACACCTCTCCTCTCATGGGGCAAAAAAGGGGCAAACATTTTGTAATCTGTAATTTTAAACCATGAATAATTCTCTGTTTTACATAGAGAAGGAAACAGGGGAGTGTAAGCAACTCCCCATGAAATTCTACCCCTATTTACATCCCTAGCAGAACAATAAGAGTTGCTTGAATTTTTGGTCTTCAAATTGAAAAAACCCTTGGTTTGTGTTTTTCACAGTTTTTCAGGATTAATTTGCCAATAGATTGGCCCAAGGAGAAGTCTACCACCCTCCTCATGATGGATCACTCATGCAACGTGAATACCTTAGCTGCTGGATTGATTTCTAATTTTGAATCGTGAATAACTCCCTCAATTTTGACCTAGGAAAAGAACAGACGTGTGCATTGGAAATTGAAATCCAAAGAGTAGTTTTTTTGAGTGAATGGCAGCTTTTGGACTGCACTGCTGGAACTTGCCCAGGTTTTATTTTGCTTCCAGCACTAGGAAAACCCCAGATGAGCGCAGGCAAGATCAAATTTGTTTCATGGCACTGTTAAAGTCCAGCCTAGGCTGTTAGTTTTTGCCCTTCCACTTCTAGAATTCACCACGCATTAGAATCGAAGTTTTGTCTCTTTTGTGCAGGCTTACAGAAGTTAAGATAAAGGTCATTCATGTTCTTTGGAAAAGTATCTGTGGTATACATGTTTCGCAGTTTGAATTAAGGGTTCATAGGCTACAACAAAAAAGAATATATGCATTTTCTTACACATTGCATGGTATTCCTCATTTATTTTACAGTAATTTATAAAATGCAGTTAATGAAGGAATGATAATAAAGATATTCTCTAGATAAATATTTACTATCTGATACCCCACTCAGCAGGTGAATGGATTACTCAATACTTAAACCTCTATATCTCTCCATAGCATCACAACCTATGATACAAGAGGACTATTACTTCATGGACAACAGCATTTTAAATTGCTTATCAAGTTTATAAGTTAAAAGATAATAATATATCGATCAAACACGAATATTTAAAAAGTTATAGTAATATACAGTAATGTTTAGACTAAAAAATTAATATAAATCCAAGTTTTAGCTACTAGAATTCATTTGATTTCATTGGCATGTCGAAAATGCCAATGCAACTTTGAAAGGTAAAACGTCTTCTGCGATTTCATTTGTACAATATGAATTAGTTAAAAAAATAATATCAGTATATCCCAGTCGGCATACGATGGTCAAAACGCATCGACGCCTACTGCTTGGCATTTGAAGATATTTCAACACAAGCGCAGCGTAACCAATTATTTACACTTCAACGAACAAATAACGTACGCACCAACACGATATTTACCTATATACAAGCGCACAGAATTTAGCTTGGAACATTCATACATTAATACGCAAACCCCGTTTACATAAACCAGAGATAACGGCTGTAACCAATACGTCAGTCTATGCCACACATTTCGCAAGCTATTGAAGTTTGCTTCAAAGATTTGCTGCCATAATGGCACGACCAGTGTAGAAAATGCACACCAAACAGTGCACTTTAAGCCAAATCTCGCAGGGTCCAGATTCACCACCCTTATTTGGCAGCAAACCTTTGAAATCCTAACTGTATTCAATCGCTGCAAATATTGGGGCCCCAGGCAGTCAGAATCCCTTCAGCCCCCCACTTAATCCTCTTCATTGTTAAATAGACAGTGATACAAGTAAATCGATTGTACAAACATCTAACAACTAATCTCTCGAGAATTGTTATCAGTGAGCACAGACTCTAATATACGTAAACAATAAAACCAAATCGTGTTCAACAACGCAGAGTAATTTCCTAGCTAACCAAAGCTCACTTCTTCTTCACTATTCCCCTTGTCGATCCAGCTAGAAAATAACCTATGCCGAACGTCACGTTTCGCTTTTATCATCTTCGAATCTCAACCGTTTCTCCCCGCTTAGAAGTCGAGTCCGGCAAAGAAGGAGCAAATGCGGTTAACGAGCACAGCGAAGAAGCCCGGCTGCTTGATAACTTGTCTATTGTTGTGGCACGCTTCTGCCCGACGCTGGGTTGCCACTACCGGCGCCGGTTCTAGCTAGTTGTAGAGCGTCACTTCAATGTAGGACGTCGGCACAAAGCCCTCCTCGAGGTCGGTCTGTCGGCGGACACGAGTCCATCCGTCTCCTTGGTCCACCTCTATGATGCCGAGCTCCTCACCGTCGTACATCGGGATGGAGCCTTCGCTCGTCGCTGAAAATCCAGGAAGACGTCATGCCAGGTACCTAATTGATTCGTTGTCTGCTTTTGTTCCAAAAGGGCAGTTTCCCCAATGTACCTATCTGCTTGCAAGATGCCTGGGTTGATTAATTTAACTACTAAAGAACTTATTTCTTCACCTAGCTTTAAACTTCAAGAAAGTAACGTTTTCATTTGTTAAATTAAAGAACTGACTTTCAACTTACTTTGAAGCAGTTGGTATGCAAAGAATAATACATAAAGGGTCTCTGATTATTCGTAGGAGACTTGTCTTCCAAGTCAGACTTACAATTTATTTCGTGATGGAAGAATAAGTACGTAAGTGGCAGACAGATGGGAGTGAAACTCTCTCAATAAAAATTAAAACCCCAGGGGATCTCCCATGCCAGGCAGAAACTTAAAGATCCATCCATCTATCCATCTATCCATCTATCCATCTATCCATCCATCCATCCTTCCCTCCTTCCTTCCTTCTCTCCCTCCCTCAACCCATAAACAACAGACATACACAAAAACATACACAATTATTTGTTCTCCTTCTTGATGGAAGTGCTTCCAGGCATTACGGCACTCTATCCCACACCCAAGTAACTGACCCCTTAAGCCTTGACCCAGCAACTTTCGGGTCTTCACCGAGGGTTCCAACTCACCATCGAAGGGGTAGAGGGCGCGGCAGATTCCCAGCGACGGCAGAACGTCCATGGGGGTGTTGTCTTGCTCGGGGTCCGAGTCTGGGAGGCTCGTGTGGGACGTCCCCAGACCCGACTCGGGACTGTTAGAAGAGCTAAGTGTACAACGATTAGGCAACATGGCAGCTTTAGCAAACACATTGATAGCGGCAGCGTGTTAGTCCCGACCTGCCACTACGTTACGGAGGCAAGCAGAATGCGAGGCTGCACTTACCCGTGGGAGGGAAGAGGCGTGCCGGGCGCCGACTGTTTGTGGTTGTGGTTGACTGTCGGGTTAGAAACACTCGAGTCTGACGCCGACCGACTTAGCGAGTCTTCTTCGTCGCCGCCTGACCCACCACTGTTTCTGTCAAAAAATTCATTAATTGGATGAGTTAATGGCAATAAAATTGTAAAAAAAAAGGGAATTAGAATGAATGCCCTACACGAAAATGTTTGTAACTATGATACTTGGTGACGAACAATGAAAAAAATTGTACCATTTAACATTTCCATGAAGATCCTGTTGTGAAACGTTTGCACTATCTCGAGCCCCACCAAACCAAATGGCTTTTGGAATCCTTACTAACACATTTATCTATTTATGGCAATGCCTCCTCCACTAGGTAAGTAAATTTAATGCCAGCTGTAGCTTTCAGGCCCTTAAATGCAGATTAAGCTTGGCTTAAAAGATGTACAAGGTGGGGTGGGGCCCAGGTCCTAACACCCACCTGTGTGGCCTGTGCAAGTGGCTGCCGCCGTTGAGGTGATGGCCAGGCGCGATGGCCTTGTTTCTCCGGTTGGGCATGTTTGGCGAAACTGACTGGCCGGTCGGCCGGATCTCGGACATCTCGTCCAGGTACGTCTGGTACTTGTGCAGCTCCTGCCGCAGTTTGTCCAGCTTGTGTCCGCACTCGTTGAGCTGGCCTTCGATAGACATGGGGTCGCCCAGCGCAGAGTTCTGCTCGTAGACGTCTTTCATCTTCATCAGCCCGTCTCTGTTGGGAGAGGACATGTTAAATTAGTCAAATATCCACGGAGTTTGTAAGCTAATTAGTAAAAACAAATTTTTCTTTAGGTCAACCAGGCACAAATTGAATTATTTTTTATCTAACTTAAGTCTTTCTTGCAAATGGCATGTAAATGTAATGTGTACATAAAAGTATATTTGAAAAATGTTGGTTCACAAGAGATTTAAAATATGATATGCCCAATATCAAAAACTTTATCACCCTCATGAATCGTTAGATCCATTATAAATCTGCGTACCTAGCTAGTGATTCCTGTTGTAGTTTGGCTTGAATTTCTTCTATCCGTTGGTGGAGTTTCTTCTTTCTTTGGTTCGGAGGTAGGTCACTGAAGTCCTCCTTGTTTTCGTAAGATGAGAAGTTGTTCTGCAAAAGAAAGAGGACGCTTTAGAAGATTTGATACATTACTGAATGCCAAGTGCATGAAAGAAAGCATTCTGGAGTTGGTTGAACCCAGGGATACCATTTATAAATAGAACAAATATTTTTTCCTTGTTTTCACAAAGGCAATTTCTGTAAGATAATTAATTTCACTCGAAGGGAATTGTGAATAAGGTAATGAAATAGAACAAACAAGTAAGGGTGTGCTTTGAATTGTGGGAAGACAATTGCCGGCACTGGGAAATACAACCCTTGCTCGATTTACACGAGCTGCATCCTGGTTTCTATAAGGGAACAGTTTTTGATAGCGGGTGGGTGGGTACCCAACACAGGGATGGGGTTTGCTAAGGCATGTGGCACATACCTTGAAAGCAATGCACACTTCAATGAGCTTCTGAAAGCATGTAAAACAAGGAAGTCCGATCATCAACACTACCAACCTTTTTACAAACAGAAACAACATTCGACAAGGAGGAGAACGACACTTGCACGAAAACTAGAGCTGGCATTAGTGTAAGCTTCTCGCAAGAAAAACCAGTGATTCAATTTAATATTTTAGCAAAGTGTTTTGCAATTCAAAAGCCATGCGTAATGGTGTTACCAACACCAACAGTGATTTGTTTCCCAGAAAAAAAGCAATTTCAGGGGCAAATGGCTCTAATTATAAATAATTAATAGCTCAATTATGTTTATGTACACAAAAGCAGTGCTTGTTATTCTCACAGTAGGCTGTTATGAACTGAAATAACACAAAAGACTTCATTGAATTACTGTAACAAGAAAACAAATTAAAAACGCAATTAACGCTTCAAATATTTAACAGTGCAGTTAATTTGCAGCTAATGCCAGCTCGAAAAGTTGAAGGCTGAGAACGTGGACAAGATCAGAGAAGGCTGAAACGACAACAAAACAGCACGATGCAGCAGACGGACACAACAGATATCGCCATGCCGATTGTACTCACGTTGTTTGCACGCCGCCACGAACGACCAGACATCGTAAATAAGGACATCGAGGAAAAGAAGAGAAAAAATCAATAAATTAAATACGAAGATACTAGAAGAACGTTACCATAAGAATCCATCAAGCAAACTTTAACTGATTATTTACAGTCCTGCTAGACACTACAGTATGCTACTACATGTTGAATCACATTCAAAACCAATGCTTTAATTGACTGTTAGTAGGTACCTACTACCTACTAGGTAGTATTATCAAGCAGTATTTTAATGTTAGTCACACATTTAAAAAGACTTGTGAACATTCGTCATTAACAAGAGGAAATATTATGACCGAGTCAGTCCATTCTCTAATGCCCTATTTACTGATGATTACTTGTTAGTTTTAATGCTACGTTTAGTGCTAGGCAAAGCGAAGGTTGGGCTAGGCTTCGCGCCGCTTTCAGCCAATCACAACGCCGGATTCCGTTTCAAGCGAACTTTGGGCTAAGGTATGAGCGAAGGGAAAAAAATATTAAACCGGTTCGACTTTTGGTCGCTTCACGCGAAGGTTTGCGCAAAATAGCGCCTTCGTGATTCGTATCCTATGTTTACGAACAGACACAAGAGGGCGTCGTTTCCGCTTCCCCGCGTAATGCACTGCAATTTCAAAATGTCCTACGAGCGGTGTGAATCGCAAAGCGATTTATTTCGCATATTAGATGTGACGAGGTTGATGAGATGAGAATGATTCGATGTGATCCGATGAGGTTATACAATTTCCAAAAGCTCTTCAAACTTTCGAGGCAACATTCGATGGAAATTTAAAAATCCTTCGTGGTCATTCAACCTCATCCCCGAAATTAGGTCATGTTGAAACCCTGATCAAATCACTCATCTTCAAAACCTCTTCAAAATCGGACGAACATGAAAATCGTCTGGGTCTTGGGCTTAAAAATAATAAAGCTAAGATCAGTTGAAGTTCCCGTCGTCGAACAGCGATACTATGGCATTATTGGTTACCAGAGAACCAACCGAGCATTGATAATGACATAAACGAACCGCGGGTGAATGATCCGCCATTTTATATCCTCGCCTCGCCCCTTCGCCTAACCTTCGCCCAAGCGAGAATTGAACTTTTTTGGCCCGAGGGTTTGCCCAGGGTTCGCTTCGCTTAGCACTAAACGTAGCATAAGAGTACTGTTACCACATGTGTATAAAAATACAATCAGTAACTACACAAAATTGAGCTAACACCCGGGCTACAAAAAACAAAGTTAAATTACCAGGCCGGTTTGCATGCCAGCGTTAAGTTCCAACAGTTCACCATTTACCTACAGTACGAGTTACTTCCCAATAGCAACCCAGAAAATGCACTTTAAATGTATCACAAAATTTTGAAAACAATTTGCTAGCTACAATGTAACATAACGATCCAAAAACTAAGAGTGCGTACGCTACCTTGTTTGAGCTGAATATTCCGAACAAGCCGACGCGTTTCTTGAGCTTTCCACCGGAAATCGTCCCCTTCATGGTCATCGCGTCTGTCCTGAGCATGGTTATGGCATCATTGTTGTTCGGTGGCGGCGCCTCTCCGTTCTTGATGGCGCTGAGGTCTTCAAACGGGAAGTCTTCCGGAGGCTGGAAGCCCGATTTGTACCGGTCTATCACGAGTCTCGTGTCCTGGGAAACAGATCGATTTTTTTTCACAAACATTGATTTTATTTCAAAACCATCCATGTGTGGAGATTTGGTCATGATCCACTGGCTTTCGCAGCCATTTTGAAGCCGCTATGACAATTCTGAGAAGAATTCTGAGAGTGGGTCCAAAGATAGGTCTCTGCAACCGCAATTGCAATCTCCGCAATGAATAAGTTGTAAAAATGTATCTCCTTTTCAGATGCTATTATGTTATCACTTATCATTATGTGCTATCCATTACAATTCCTGTAAACTTAAAATAACGATCTACAGGTTGCCCACTCCGGCGCTGAATACCCGTACTCCGCGGCTGCGTTTGCTCCAGGAATTTCACCTCTTTCTCGTTGATTTCCTCCGCCGCCCGGTCGATGCCGTCCAAGCACACGCCGATTATCGGGAAAACGTTGCGTTCAATTTCCACCGACTTCAGCATGAAGTTCTTGATGTTTTTCACTCGTTTCTCATCTAATTCTTGTAACTGGTGGAATACTTCGGGCATCATAGAGTGGTAATGTTGGTTCTGCAAAAAAATAACAAGTGCAATTTTGTTTAATAACGTGTAACGTGTTACCTACGCTGCAGTCTGAGTAAATCTCACACCTTGACTAGGTAGGTATCTAGAATCTACAAACTACAAAGTAGGATGGGTATCTATCATTTTAAGTGCGTCATTCATGGAAGGTGCAACTTAATAGTTTTTTTGTTTTTTAAAGGCAAATGAAGGCTAGGACAGTGATTAGATAATGCCCTTTGGTATTCAACAGTCCATAAGCAAAGAATAACATTGTAATTTAATTTAATATTTACACACAATCAGTAAAAGCCTGTTATCTCGTAGGTTCGACCTGTGTCGAGCGGACAAACATTTACCTGTAAGTCGTTGGCCTTCTGCAACTGATTGGCGTACTCGGTCTTGGCCTCTTCGCACTGCTGCGACTTGACTTGCATGTTGTACTTCTGCTTCTCCAACTCCGCCCGGGACAGGTTCAAGTCTGCGTCAGCGCGCTGGTAGTTTTCCAGCGCGCGCTCGGCCTCGCGGAACGCCTTGTCGTACGCCTTCCGCGCGCGGTCCATCGACTGGATCTGCGTGTTCAGGTTGCCCATCATCCGTGCGCCCTCTTGCAGGTGCTGAAAAGGTAGACGCCAGGTGTTAGCTCTGTGTTTCTTTCGAAGGGAAGGTTGGTGCGTTTTTCCCAGCAGACATCAACAAGTTTTTTCTGGCTGTCTGTTTGGCATGTAAGCAGTAAAATGGAAAGTTCTTGATATCTAGCATTCACAAGATATTTATTTCACAATTGTATTTCAGGTTTGTCAGTATGTCACCTGATGATTAAGCATTGGTGGAAATTTTGGGTGTACATGGAATTTATACGAATGGTAAGAAGTAACCCTTCAAAATTTACAAATGACCCCTAGGACATGTGTTAGACTTATTACGCTGTTATTTAGCTTGAAAGCTCTGAAGACCATCCAGGGGGTGCACATTACCTTTTTCCTATCATCTTTGAACTCCTTGGCCAGCAGGTTGACTTCCTTGATGACTTTCTCGCTGAGGTTTTCCGCGATCACCTCGTGCTGCCCGGCCAAGTCGTTCATTTCCGTCATCACATGTTTGAACGCCTTGCATGGACTGTACCTGAAGCAAACAAGGTGACAAACATGTTAGTCACAGGTTGCAAAGTTTATGGGAACATAATTAGAGGCTGCAAATTATTGTAGTATGCATTGAGGAGCCAAAAGGTTTTCTGGATGAATTGCTCTCAGCTTTAATAGTGCTGCTGGTGCAATGAGGACCTGTAAACACATGCACATAGTGAAAGTGAGCTGCCAGGGCCATTTAACACTACCCTGTTAACTGCACACATGTGCCTACTAATAATAAATCACTATTTTAGAGCAACATTATCATTATACTTGTGTCTTGTTCCAGCAATAACTCAGCCCATAGCAGATTGCAGTCACTGCAGCTAAGTGTAATGCACTTTGCAGATGCACCCAGAGATGCTGCATCAATTGCAAGAGGTGAATAACTTCACTGACTTCTTCCTTCAATGCAAGGGCAATTCCAGGCCAGCACTGTTCTTTTAGTAGTTCTAAAGGACCTTATGGCAATTGTTACATGCATCATATTCTCCCTAATTATAAATCAAAGCCCAAGATTTGTTGAAATTGTCCGAATCTGAGGAAGTGTGGACCAGCTGGTACAGCCATATGGGCTGTGTGCAAGTCAGGTGTGCACACTGCACAGGTATTCGTGCAGAGCGCGGGCTCGCGTCCTCGCCGGGACTGTACAGACTGGGTGGGGTGGGGAGGAGGTAGGTGTCGAGACAGAAAAGTATTGCAGATCCTGTTTTCCAAAAGGAAAAAAGAGGATCGAGGACTGAGGATGGAAAAAAAGAGTTTGCATATTGCAAGTCCGCGATACCATGAGAGGTATGGAGCGCCACAATGCCAGCGGAGAATTCCACTCCGTCTGCATTCACGGTTTCAAATTGCCGATTCTATTGTCATGATGTTTGATCAGGAGATTGACTAGAATATATAATGGATCAGTCAGCTTGATTTCGTTTTAATAATGCGTAGCCCGATGAATCGATGGACACTGAACTATTGTACAAAGATTTTTGAAACCCAGTTAGCTTTTTGGTGTTCTGATTTCCGATTCCCATGTCCATAGTCAAAACCAAATCCCCGTTTTTATCTTTCCGTGCCATCGGTCTTTTCATTTCTTACGCAATTCCGCACGTTTCTCTTGGCGTTACACACAGCTTCGAAGTAATCGCGAATATAATTCGTAATCTAAACCACTTGTCCCGCACGGAGCTGACAATTGGATGTGTTGAAGCCGAGCGGCCGGCGAGTGGGCTTACACGGCAAACGTGACTTGGCTCTCAAAAACCGACGGGTTGGTTGTTGGGTGTCAAAGGCTGATGCTGCGAACGCGATAATAAAAGTAAGAACGATCCGCCTGGGCGAGTGGGAGTCGGACCAGACTTGAGAATGGCTTTGAAAATCCTGCTGCATGGCAAATTACTTAGCTTCACTTCAATTCAATAATGCCAGGTGCTTTTATGGAGACACTGCATTTATATATTTATTTCCTTTAATCTCTATTCTTATGGAGATAAAGAGCGTTATCAATGGTTTGTGCGAGACATTTAATGCCTTCCATGTAATTTCTCCTAATCTATGGCCGATTCGTTCCGAAGATCGAACGTGAAAACACAAGAATTTGTCTCCAGATCTCCATAAAAAGCGTATTGAAGTCGATCGTCCGACAACAAGATCGGTGTCCACCGTCCACGTTCCTTGGGCTATGATCTATTCGAGCTATGCCGCAGTGAGATGTTTTACCTTAGATTAAGTAATGAACCCATTACTTACTCTAAGGTTTTACCATGCACAGGGTACACATGTTAGAGACCCATCATGGTCAGTGTAGAACCAAAACAGCGGAAATTCCATTTAGATTATGGAATGCCGTCTACGATAGTTCAAAACACTCCTCAAGAGTGACCAAACTTTTGGCGATTGAGGTACCTGATATAAGCAATAATTTCAAAAAATTATCTTAGATCATAAAAGACACAGTCGGTGACGCTAAGTGGCTTATCACACGGCAGTGCAATTGCTTAGTATGATGCATCTAGGCAGGTAGATTTCGAGGTGACCCGCACATGATATACGAGCACCAGAAGGAAGGACTGGCGAGGACCACATGGTCGAACCTGGCACATCACACAGTGTTTACCCATGTTTACCCATGTTTACCCATGTGATGAGGATAGTGCGGACTAACGTAGGACTGTGCACGGGCTGCGATCTCCCATTACAGTCGCGTGGCACCAATAAACAACAAGAGCATCAAAAGGAGACAGCCGCGACAAAAAACGGCAAGACACATTTTAAATATGATGATTCCGACCATCTGCTCGCTCAGCGAGTTGGTCATGTTCAAGCATCACTTGTCATAATCTGGTGAATTAGGGTACTACATCCGGCAGTCCTCGCCTTCATGCTCATTAGACCAAATTTAGTCAAATATTAGGAAAGTAGGTGCTGCGACTTGGATTCCGTTTGGAACTTTCAAGTTGGTCAAGTAGCAAGGTTTTGTTTGTTTATTTTTTAGTGTATGAAATTGTCTTGATTAGTATCGACAATGTATATGGCATCAAGGTATGAATGTTGTTTCTCTTGAACTCCTCTCATGATGGCTCGAAGGTATATCATGGATATTTACGTTTAGGTTCAGTTCAAGTCAACATTCGGCCAAGTCGTAAATAACTTGACATTTGATCATTTAAAACATAGTAAATAATGCCTGAATTTTCATCATGTCGGACAGAAAACAGCCTTCGGAATGTCGATTTACGACGCAACTCTATGTACAGACAACAGTGAGCTGAGCTAGCAACGCGGAATTTGCTCGGCATGCCAGGAAAATGGAAATCCGGTGGAAGTTTCGTCGAGTCGCGGCGCAGATAAGAATCGGTTCACCCAGTTCACACATATCGAACTAAACAAAGACTCTAGGATCAATCCGTCGCCGGAAGACACGAGTATAGAGTCCAATAAACCACTACTTAAAAGCTACCAGAACAAGGTGTATGGCAGGTAGCGTAAATGCAATTGTTTCAAAAACTCAAGCTCAAAGGAAGGACGTGCGACCAATCTGACAGTGAAATGGGCCGTGATTGTTCTGAGAACTGGTCGGCCAAGGAGAATGGCCAGTAGTCTTCAGGAGTCGCCAGGTGGAGTCAGGATGCATGCTCCAAGACATCGGCCAAGAGCTAGCCACACATCGCTCCTGTCAGCGACCGACTGACTTCCGTATCTAGGACGGCACAATTTAATAACCCTGCAGAGCGTGACAAGCGCGATTATAACATTTGCTGTGCCGATGCCGGTGCCGGTGCCGGTGCCGGTGCCGGTGCCGCCGTACGGCGAACTGGCGGCTGCGATGAAAAAATTGATTAGGTAATTGTTACTTTGTTGCGCCGGGCCATCGGAGGGGGCTCTACGTCCAAGTCATCGCAGTTAAGAACCCATTAAATCGCCATGCATCAGCGATAATTTTCAGATGTCATAACAAGTCTGCACTTTTCACTAGGAATTTTTATCAAAACAGGTGTCACGTCGCAAGAATCAAGCACACTTCGAGATGCTTGGATCAGAAAAAATGTGGCACAAAATTAAATACCGGATCGCTTGTTATAAATTAAAAGTCCGTTAGGTTGATGCAGGCAGTGAACCTTATTCACCCCTTCACAAGCATGGGGGATTAAAAATAGATATTTCCGAACAGAACATGCACACTCTTGAGTGTTCAATATCCTTTTAAAAGTTTAAAGCACTCGAAAATGTGATTGGACAGTTAGTTTGTAGAAGGCGCCTAATTTACGAGCTACACGACTCTCTTTTTATGATTCTCGCGAGTAAGCACTGGCTTCATTGTCTGTCAAGCCCCACGCGGACCACACAACCTGCTGACCTCCCCGACGCATGGGGTGAACGTAACCCAAGGAAAGCCCAATCGAGTTTCGTCGGAGGCAACCCGAAGTGCGGGAAAATTTTCCAGACGATTAGGGAATAGGGGCCGTTTAAAGGTCGCTGATCAGTTCCAAAGAAAACTTTGGACAACCGCCAGCGACAGTTAGCGAAAAACACCGAAACCCGCAGCGCGAGCGATATACATCCGAAATAACCGCGTGCATTGTATCGGAAAGAATTTAGCGTGCCTATTTCCGTCGCGCTTATTTCCAGCTAGCCGAAATGAATGGCACAGTTTGTACTCGCCGTCTCTGGCGCGCGTTACTGCGTATGCCCTGCGTATGCCCTGCGTACGCCGCGTAAACGGCGGCCGGATAAGACACACGATCGCCGATTGCGAACAATGTTAGCTACGCATCGCATGGAAAAGTGCGAGCACAGAGCATCTGTATCCGGCCTCGTATGACTTCGGAATTACGACCGCAGTGGCGTGCCGGCTGTATACGCTTGCCAGCTAGTTGTGGATCAGGTGGTGGGCGGGCGGCGGCGATCGCAGTTGGGCAGACTAAGATTAAATGCTCAACTCCTGAGATCCATTCACTACCTACAATATTTCGTATATCTGTTTCTAAGCCAGGTTGTCCTCAAGAGAATGCCTTCACCTTCCTCGCCTTCTTCACCTAACTCCACCTTTCTTCAAAGTAAGCCCCTAGTTACATCAAGTCAGACCCACCCTTAACCCTATCTATACACCATACTTCGTCAAAAGGCTCTCTTTTAGAGTGGAAAATGCCGGTGAAAATCTGAGTGAAACTGCACCTCAATGGACCTCACATGGTAGGGTCAAGACCATCCAACCGGCTGTTCGAAAACTTTAAAGGGACTGGAAGTTAGAGGGCTCGTGATAGATCGGTCTGTTCTCCGATGTCGTGAGTGTGCCAGGATCATCATGATAACGCCACTGATCCGAGCTCGCTACGCCACTTTGCCGGCGGTCGGGTGCACGGCCGAGCATGTCGTACATGAGTGATGATGATATTCGCATCATCAGCGCCCAAGTGGAGCCAACCCATGGAGCCAGCCCATGGAGCCAACCCATGGAGCCAACCCATGGAGCCAACCCATGGAGCCAACCCATGGAGCCAACCCATGGAGCCAGCCCATGGAGCCAGCCCATGGAGCCAACCCATGGAGCCAGCCCATGGAGCCAGCCCATGGAGCCAGCCCATGGAGCCAACCCATGGAGCCAGCCCATGGAGCCAACCCATGGAGCCAACCCATGGAGCCAACCCATGGAGCCAACCCATGGAGCCAACCCATGGAGCCAACCCATGGAGCCAGCCCATGGAGCCAGCCCATGGAGCCAACCCATGGAGCCAGCCCATGGAGCCAGCCCATGGAGCCAGCCCATGGAGCCAGCCCATGGAGCCAACCCATGGAGCCAGGACATGGAGCCAGCCCATGGAGCCAGCCCATCGACCCGACCCAGCCCAGCCTATCCACTCGCTCGCCGGCAATTAGCTGCTACGAGATGAGAAATTACCGCCGCCAATTATTCCCTAGTTGTCCACAAGCAGCGTTGACCGAGTGCGTAGTCGTAGGCAGAACTTCGGTGCCAAAGCCAGCGGCTATTTTATTTTTATTAGATCTTGTCCGAGCGGAAGCGACGGATTCCTCTGGATTACGCATGCAGATTACCGAAATGCAGTAACCCCCGTTGGCTCCAGATTGAGCAAATTTTAGGATGCGCGTTGCTCCGTGGTAGAAAGCTGCATGTGACTCTCCTCGGACGTAGGAGCATTTATCTCATGTGTCTTTGGTTATCGCTATTCGACGATGTCAACTGTCATGCCTTCGGAGAAGTTCCGCATGTGTTTTCTTTTGGTGTCTGCGACGGGAAAGTTTGTTTTTCCGCCATGTACATCAGGGGGTTTACTTCTGAGCTTTACGATTGCGCTTTGTGTTTACAGTCAATTAATAAACCTGGGAATTCCTAACTTTATAAATAGCTTACTTATACTACTACAGGATGAAACCTCCTTCTACTCGTTTTTATTCAGTGAGTACATTGAAATGATCCGTACAGTTGCAGCTAAATAATAAGTCCTGTAACATTAGTACTTAACACTATACGACAATACCTTTAACAAACGTGTATAAATACGAAATAGTGGTCTTTCTGTTGGTCTATTTGGTCGATTCGCATGCGTGGTTCCAACGACCAAACACATGTCGCTTCGCTTGTAAAATATGGCTAAATTATACATCTGTTTGGCCGTACTTTTGAGTGAGTGCTCATTACTCAGTTGAACGCGAAAAGTGTGAAGCTGTGAACAGCCGACTGTGCGCTGCCTAACGGTAAGGAGCACCGAGCGTCGAACAAAGCAGTCAATGCACAACGCAAACACCACCATCGACGTACTTTCAAAGTTTTGTTATGAAATTAGCGAACTACTAATATCTTTCTCACGGGCATGAGCCATCCAACATTTGCAATTTAAATTCATTGTGACTGGTATCGAGTCTTGTAAGTTGTAAACCAACTGATTACGGAATTAACATGTGGAGATGGGTATGCAACTCATTTGATTGACAAGAGGCCATAGTTCAGCATATAACATAGGTCGCCTCAATTATTCTTATGCTAATTATCAATTAAATCGTTACGGCATCGCGGCAAGGCAAGGTTTCCTAACGCTCTAATCCAAGTCGTGGCCGAAGAATTAGGACAAATGTCGCGGACTCACGAGCTTATGGGTGTCAAATGAGTTTCGTGAATAAATACGAGCGTGGACCGCTAATAGGCGGATAAATAATATCTCAGAGCGGGGCTGCATAAATCTCGTGGTCAGCCGCCGCTTGTCACAACAGTCCCATGAGGGGCCTGAATCCCCATTCCCTCGGCATTTGAGCGAAGACGTCATCTCCGATGCACTTCTCCGGCGACAATAGGAGGCAATGATGAATGAAACGTCCTTCTGCTCTTCAATCGAGCTTTGTCAGTGTATGTAATATAATATGTAATACGAGCCATGGGGGAACGGCCTAATTTAGTTACGAGCACGACCCCGAGAGCTGATGTTGAGTGTGCCCGATCGGCATAAGGAAAAGTGAAGACTGAAAGCCGGACAAGTGCATAGTGTGGTACCGTAGTACGCATTTCGAACCCCACCATAAACAAATTTTGTGACGCTATTTGAGAAACGTGATCAATTATTGATTCCCTTTCCGATTTTCTCTGCTTTCGTGACGCTGCTCACCCCAATTTTCGGCTTGTCCAGTTGTTCCAAGAACACACCACTCACATCGCTTTTTCATTATCCCTCTCTTAGTCACAAAAACTTCCCCGTATAGATTACGTGGATGCCAATCCCGATTTGTTGGGCAACATCCAGGAACTACATTTACAAAGGGTGATAATAATGCTATCAGATGCCCACACTTTTAATTTCTAGATATTTCAAATAACACTGATAACAGTCATTGCCATTTGTTTGCCCAAGTCTAGGTCATATTAATACCCGATAGCATGTGCAAACAGTGCAAACATTGACAGCTAATTGCGTTTCACCGGAGATTTCTCTTGATGTCTTATCGGGAGTAAGAGTGAGTACTACTTACTGGTAATCTTCTTCGTCTTTCTTCTTCGGCTGATAGTTTTTCACGAGCCTCCTGCAAGCAAAGAGGAAGACCACACATTAGTACCAAAGCCTAAAGGATGGAAGGTATTCAATTACAAGTAATGACATCTCGTTAAACGTAAAGGATAGCTCGTCGCAGCTTTCCAAGGTTTAGCCGAACTTAAGGCTTGCATTAGTAGCATTCGGCCACATGCAAACATCCTCATTGAAAATAATACCCATCCATTTCATGATTAGAAAAACGTGACTTTTTTTTAGGGAAATAGTTAATATGCACGAAACTCAATAAAATTATTAGGCGGAAATGAAGTTCATCCTTCAGACTGTGACGATCGAACCTTTCAGAAGACGATCAAAACGGTAATTAAATATTTAGCTAATCGCTATTCAAGCTGAGTGCAAGCATTACTATGTATTTACCTCTCGATCAAGGTAATTTGAATTTAAATTCACACCGCCAACGATCGGCAAGGAAATTCTGTTTCGAGCTTTTTAAAAATTGTGTCCGGACATGAGTAATGCCACAATCTCTCTAAAATGAGTTAGAAACGCAAGTTTGACCACATATTCATCATGCAAAAGGATGAAGACCAAATGGGAGGGTTGCTTTTCCTTTTACCCGCTTTCCGCGAATGATAATGTACGCTGAGCCGTATCAAGAAGTGGGAACTTTCCTGTGAGAGCAAGACCCATAAGCGCCCGAAATCTACCCAGACAATGATCACGCAATGCAGGATGGGTCAACACTTGCTGCAAGATGTACACTAATCTGTCTTGAAACATGCCGATCATCCAGCTCAGCTTATAAGTGAAGTGTGAACTCCTCGACTTGCTGGTTAGTTATTGTAGGCTGGCCTGAAATCTGTTCCCATGCGGACAGGGTAATAAACTAGGATGGATGCTAACTCCCACGACGCAGCGCAGGACGATAATCTTGCTGCCTGCTAATTACGATGTAGTCTGCTAAAAGCATCGGGTGCGACTCTCAGCTACTGGAGATTACTACACATTACTCCTCCTCCCACCAGCATACGGTATGGCCAAGTCAGCGATTCGTTACTGTTGTGTTGTTGTGTTGGTGGTAACCGATAGTCGTGGTAGAATTGATACACTGGCTCAGCATCCACAGCCTTCCATAGGCAGTACTTCTGTTCTGACGCATATTGGTTCGAATTACCAGGAAATAATATCGCCAGCTATCGAAACACGGTTATTGCGGAGGTCCATTCACTTGATGGGAACTAAATGAAATTGGTTCTTTAAAACTTGAACTTGAAACCGAAGCCAGAGTGCTGATATTTTTGATGCCTTTCTATTGTTTCTCAACTTTGTTCCCAGCTAAAATTGCATCATAAAAATTAAATTCGCTGCAGGACACGAATATTTCAACGATTACAATCCTTACGATCGCTATTTCCGTTAGCGTCCCCATAAAGGAACATTTCTTTTGAACGAGAGCCACTGTCTCTTGCATTGTGTGATGGTGAATCTTCGTTCATCTATTTATAGCCGAACTTCGAAGACAAGATCACATGTGTATACCGGGTTCAAACTTCTCGCTGAGTATTCTTGTAACTGAAAACGTCAAAGATCTTGGCACATTTTTTTAAATAACGAACAATGAATATCTCGCCCGCTCGACGAGTAAATTACGATCGCACGATTACAAAAGACATGCATTAATGTTTGACATTTTTTCGGATGTCGTAACTTTCCGTTCGACGAGCAAGCCAATGAAATCGCACTTGTTGAATTATTATGAGTGCAATTGACTAATTGCACCGTTTTACATTGTGGTCAGGTAACGAGACAATGAGAGGTACCGCGGTACACGAAGGCGGTGTTTATCAAAATTGCATGTAAACTCGTTGGTTCGAGGTAACATAAAGTGAATCACCAGGTGGTGGTGACTGGTGACCAGCTGAACGTGTTCTGTGCCGATGTTCGGGGAAGGACGCGCGACTGTGATTCAGATTTCAGATTGGAGGGAAACTGGCTTTACAGTGCAGTTCAAACTGCACAACGCACTTGAACTGCTTGAACTAAAACAAATGTGCAACAAAAGAGCCGCAAGGATGCAAGTTTCTCATGGGTGGGCACATCTGTGAGTTCCGAGACTGATTAAATAGTATAGCGAAAAAACTTGATCATAAGCGGACGCAAGTTACAACGCTTTTTAGCTATAATATGCATTAGGACGCCCGTAAAACCTCATTGCCAGTGTCAGTGTCCCAGATAAACGAAATTGACTTTTTTTGTTGTCATCAACTTCCTCTTGGTTGGGTCACCGCAGGAAAATCCGAGCTTCATTTGTGTGGTATTGCAGCTTGGGCAACAGACCATCGGTTATCCTTGTGGCCTTCTCTGTCTCGATAAAGCAACTAGCCAGCAAACCATGAGTGCACTTTCCGCGAAAGATATTCCCGGCGGCACACGTAATGCAATCCAGACAGACAGCGCCAAATGAGGCAAGACTGCTTTTCATCTTTCAAAAACGCAGACTTCAAAAACGATCACGCTAAAACAAACAAATGCACGCCCCCGCGCGAATTTGCGAGCCACCATGCAATTCGCGGCGATATTTCCCAGCCAGCGACCGCAAAGCCCCAACGGCGCTCCCCTTGCAGTGTGCTAAACACAAGACAAAGTGCGGGCGAACCCGAGGAGCGACGGCGACTTCGAGTTGGACGCCCACGAATTTCCAAGCGACGCGGCGTTTAAACGATTACTCGCTTGGTTGCGCCATTTCGCAGACAAGGGTCTAACTCTAAACATAGCCGCAGTAGAGTTATTATCAAAATGTTGAACACGTGATCGCCACCGCGCCGAGATTGATGGGTGGGCGGCGTCGGGGGTTCTCGCGGCGCACATGCAACTTCCTTGGGGGTAAACGGGTAAACGGGTAAACGGGTAAGCGATACGCGGGCGAAGCGGCAGTGCACCCCGCGCACTTTCTACATCGGTGTGTGTGTGTGTGTGTGTGTGTGTGTGTGTGTGTGTGTGTGTGTGTGTGTGTGTGTGTGTGTGTGTGTGTGTGTGTGTGTGTGCGGCGATTAGTTTAGAATTTAACTCGCATATGGACTGCGAGAAGTCTATCTCAGGAATGTTTTACCAACATGAAAAGCCAATTATTCCGCCGACAGCACAAAACGTCATGGCATGATCATTTGCATCCAACGCGGATAAGATAAGTACCGGGGGGGGAGAACGGGAAAAAGGAACACCCGCTGAAAAAGTGGCGATTTAAGAATAAGGAATGAAGGGTGGAGGCACCAGCCAACGGCGAAAACGCATTGATCGATACTCAAACAATGCCAGTCGTGTCTTCATTGTGGTATGAGGTTACCTTTTCGCATTGTGACGCTGGAGGTAATGAAGATTAATTAACGGCAAATAAATAACGCAAAAAGCCGCAATCGGCGTCGCTTGAGTTGCGATCCTCGGAGAGCGCAGCATTCTTCTCGCACACAAAACGGCTCTCCGCGTCAAATGCGCTGCGAAGTGGATGGCATCTAACTACTCGAGACAGCCAATTAGCTCGGAGATAATCCACGTGGTACGCGCGACAAAATGTACTCGGGACTTAGGAGTATAACTTGGCCGGGATTCACCCCGTGCAAAGCCCTCGAGTGTAATCTAGCACGACACCCCTTAGCGCGAGCCCATGCATTTTTAGCACTGGAAAATTGAGCTATAGATTATGTGTGTGTGCACACCACTTTACAGCAGAGCAGTTTGCCATTGAAGCCTGCAATGTTACCATTTACTTTTGTTTGCATGGTTGCGCAAGTACTGTCTTGGCTGTATGCATCAACAACAATATACCGTATCAGCAATTACGATCGAACCTTCGCCAGTGCTTGGAGCATTCAAACTTTACATAGTTCACTTCATATCCAGACAAATATTGCTTTATTTATATATTTCTGCGCGCATTCAAGGATCTCAAGCCTTCGCTCTTAGCCAGAGCCATCGAGATCAAAGGGATCGAGATGGTCAAGCCGGGAGGATTGACAGGCCAGAAATGGTCAAGCCGGGAGGATTGACAGGCCAGAAATGGTCAAGCCGGGAGGATTGACAGGCCAGAAATGGTCAAGCCGGGAGGATTGACAGGCCAGAAATGGTCAAGACGGGAGGATTGACAGGCCAGAAATGGTCAAGCCGGGAGGATTGACAGGCCAGAGATGGTCAAGCCGGGAGGATTGACAGGCCAGAAATGGTCAAGCCGGGAGGATTGACAGGCCAGAAATGGTCAAGCCGGGAGGATTGACAGGCCAGAAATGGTCAAGCCGGGAGGATTGACAGGCCAGAAATGGTCAAGCCGGGAGGATTGACAGGCCAGAAATGGTCAAGCCGGGAGGATTGACAGGCCAGAAATGGTCAAGCCGGGAGGATTGACAGGCCAGAAATGGTCAAGCCGGGAGGATTGACATGTCAGAGAAGGCAATTGGACTCCCATCGTCCATGTCCAAATTCGTTCCAAACCAGAAATGTGATAAGTGTTGACTTCATTGTAAATACGTCCTGACTAGCTGCATTTTCTTATGTTTATATTACGGAATTTGTGCCGAAAGACGAAAATACAGAAAATATCAATCGAACTCCCTACGCCATCATAGTCAGTGCCCACCCCGAAGGCCTCCCAAAGCAAAACTTGTGGTATTCGCCGCAAAACCAAGCGAACCATGGCCGGCTTGCGAGGAATGACGTCATCTTCGCGTCGCTCACATGGATGGGCGCCGCAGGGCGTCGCAGTGCGAACCGAAGCGTTCGCAGTTCGGTGGACACGCGACGCCAAGGCCGGGGGGGGGGGGGGGGGTTGCGCCCCGCAGGATTCACAAATCTGGCCGGCTGCCCCTTGGCCGTAATCGGGGCACATTAGCAGGCCATACAAATATCCGGGAAGTTGAAAGGCTTTTCGCAAAGGTAATGACCAGATTATAGATACTTGTAAAGTGATGCGTTTTAATGTATCAGTCCGCCTGCGAAATTGTTGTAGTGGAATTTTTCCAAATACTGTTTGGCCGGCGATTGGGGGTGCCTTGTGCTCATCCACACGACCATCGGTTAAGCATGTTGACCCAATTTGTGTGCTCAAAGGTAGATCAAGGTGCTGCGAAACACACTGGGATCACGCTACTCATTACTCACGCTGGTCGAACGCGTGCAGACATCGGGCAAGGCGTTTCTCTCGCTAAATTCGGCATCGTTTACACTCGAGGGGGTTAATGATAAGCATGTGTTCGCATGCTCGTAACGCCTTTTCCTGCGTGGAAAGCTATTGATAGACGCTCTGGGATTTCTCTCAGCCGTGAGCCGCACTGCACAGATGTGCACCGCGAGAATTACGATCTGTGATGAGGCGCCCTTTGAGCCGATGATGCCCAATTTGTTATCGTAACCGATGCCCTCTGAGCCAGCCGTGCATATCCGATAGCTGCTTGAATCGAGAGAAAGAGAATGAAAGTTCATCTGATTGCGCTGCATTGGAGAGGGAAGAACGACGCGACGCAAGATAATGGCATTGGCAGTATCATGGTATAAATCTTGGTGAATTGTGCCCCGATATTGGGAATCGCGATCGCAAATAATGTATGCGTCCTCATGCATGCGCAGACAGCTTCTGTGTGAGGGTGAGATGATTGGAACCTCATGACACAAGAAGCGGGCAGAAATTGACAGGGGTAGCCAGATAAAAAGTTCGATCCGCGAAATCTCTTCGCATAAAGTGGTTACTAACACTTTCGCATACAATATTGTGTTCGGTCCAACAATCGCAAAAACTTCCATCTATGGCCTTTACCGTTTCTGACTCGGCCATCCCTGACCCTAGTAATCCTGCCAATTAAATGGAACAACGGTGTCGGCTTAGGGGCAATACCACGCTGTACCCAATCAGATCACTAATCCTGTCCTGCACCACGGAGTCAATTAAACCATATTGCAGGTTGTACGACCGCAACGCAGCCGTGACGAGGGCCCATCAAGACGTTATTGGAACTGTTCACCCTTGTTGGATGCAGGTTGAGGTATCGTTTACGATTCATGTACGACGTTGCGGGGGCGACGGTGAGGCAGGGTGGAAGGGGGCGAGGGGAGAGGGGAGAGGGGAGGCTAGGGGATGTCGTGTCGTGGCACCCGTGAGTCACCCTCACTGCCTGATCAAACAGTGCCTGCGACTGAGAAATCGCGACCCCCACGCGGCGAGATGCCAGACAGGCCGTCTCGGATTCCTCGGGAAATGAGCGGAAAAGCGATTCAAGAATAGATGGGAGCGGAGACACTGAGGTAAAAGTGTTGTTACAAGGAAAGCGTTATCCTGCAAAGCTTGGAGAGTGTCGAAGTCGAACCATTATACAATCAAGATTGAGTTGCAACTTGCAATCATGTAGCAACGAAAGCACATTTACAACTTAGCGATAATGGAGAGTTTCCGATTGAATATCGCATCCTGCCGGATCAAAAGGCGACCCCACACACACTCGAGCTGAAAGTCGTGATGGACGCCTCTGAAAGTTGACGGCCCATCATATTCTTCGGCTGTGCAAGAAGCGTGTGGCCTGAAAGGCGATAGCTGACAGCCTTTCTCACGTTCTTCACGGCGATGCCAAAAGTTACGATGGAAAGTCGTTTGGTAACATGACGCCGGTTGGCGTTCTGTCGATTTCCGATCGATCTCGACAAAAACGTTTCTTCTTCCGGTCCAGAGGTCGTGATGAAGACGATTTTCTTATTATTATTATTATTGAGTGCTGAACCCAAGTGGATGGAAATAAATCGGTGGATGCGGATTTTGGCACGACTATTGGGGAGAGAATGTACTTGAAGTCGGTAGGTACTCTGCAAACAGACACACTCAGCATCCAAGACATGCGTTTCCCATCTGCCATGATCATCAGAACGTACTAAAGCAGGCTCAGAGTTGCTTCGGTACATGGATGATACATCGCATGTGCTTCAACGTGTGAATAGGTTTGTTCTGGAATCCAGTTATAATTCAACTGACGAACACCTTTCATCAATTAGTATCGTCAACATCCACTGTTCTCGATTATTAATTAGCAATTCATGCAAATGTCGCGTCGTCAGCGAGTGACCAGGATTAGCATACACACGAAGTGCAAGTCCCTGCAGTGGGCACATTTCGCGAGTCGAGCCCGTGTTTACGATCTGCCCGAACCAGTATGAAATCGGAGCATGTCACGAGAGCCGAGCGCTTTGACAGAACAGAAACCCTGTTGAAATGTGTTCACAGAGCACGCATACATGCGCTGTCGAGCTCTAGAAGAAATGAAACTGTCGCCAAACAGTCGAAACACTTGTTCAAACAATTAGGGAGAAATCACGTACGCGCCATAATATAACATGAATTCCACAACCGCCGTTCAAAGATCTGCCTGCCACCCAGGCGCCAAATCAATTAGACCGTTTCTGCGTGGCGCGACGAAAATCAAAAGGCAAAAACAGTCGCTACAAAATTGAAAGTTGCAGTGTAGTCATTCGATGAAACTGCGAACGAGAACCGGAGAAGAAGTAAGACCGTTGCCAATTACAGGAATTGGCAAAAGAGCTGACTAATTACTGGCGGCACGCGGCGCTGCAGAAAGTGGCATGACAGAATCGCGCTGCAAGCTGACAGCAGCGCGCGGGCACAGAGCACATGGCTCCATTCCACGCTTCCTCTATGAAAACACGCGCGGTACAGCAACTATACAGCACCTAGAGCACCACCTGAAACCGTGAAACGAGGAATTCCGTTCCGAGTCGAACCGACTCGCACTCGAAGAATGCGGAAGGTACACGGCGTTTTTACATCACACGTGGCTGTCAAGGAATAATTCGAATCGTTTACTATCGAAGCATTGAAGCGAGCAGCGAAACGAAGAAGAGCTGGATGTATGAAGCGGGAAATTTTACGAATGGCTGACTTACTGAATATTTAATAAAAATTGATGCAAAGCAGCGTACTATGCACCTACATTCAGCCGCTTGAAACCGCAAGACGTCCATTTTAAACTGACAGTACCAATTAAGTATACCTTCTACAAACACTAAATAAGGCACAAACAACCTTCTCGCTTGAAAATCTAATGGCTTGTTTATTGTATAGCACACAACCAACTGGTTTTGCCAAATCTGGCCTCAACCTTTGCCGCCATTTATTCCCCATCAGCGCCGAATAGAGCTGGCTGGCATCGGCAGATAGTCCGGCTCTGCGACTGTCCAGTGTCAAAGACGACGACTGCAAGAGGCAAGACGGTCGTGGGCGGTTGTGTGTGTTCGCTCTTGCCAACCAGGACACGGCGGCGATGGCCAGAGACCCCTCCAGCCTAGCTACACGAACGTTCGCACCGATGGAGGCTATCGATTCGTGCGTTACGGAGGCTGCGTGCTCCTGCCGGGCTCCCAACGTCCCACACGCAGCTAGAACGCTAACGCACCGTGCGTTCGCGGACTTGCGGACCTTCACGAGACTTGAGAGTTGAGACGCACAGAATATTGAGCGAGCGCCAACATGGGGCGATTGACTGTGATTATGATTTTAAGTGTGGGTTTAAAAAATTTAGGAGCCGCAATTGGCCCACGAATTATCATTCTTTACTTTCGTGATGTTCGTATCTGGCAATCAGGAGTGTGTGAGAATGTATAGGTCACGTGAAGATCTGGCACCAGTCTATTACTTTGTGAACCTGGCAGTTATACGAAAGTGGCGGAAGAAGCGCTCCTGTTTTGGCTCACTAACCGATTGAATCTCACCAACACTAACACATAGGTACTTTTGATTTCTTTCGACATGATGGAGGATTGGCGACGCGCCACGACGGCGGTTGTTTAGGGATCGATCGCCAAGTGGGTATAGCGCCGATCTGCCGAGTGCGAAATCAATAGCCGTGCGGCGTAGGTGGGTTTTTTTAGAGGCTAGCGCACATCAGAGGAAACCGAAAGTGCGGATGCGGGGAGACTATCGGATGCCTGCTCATACTTTTATTGGCAATCGAAGCGACGGGGATTGATGGCGAGATGTGGACGTTGCCGTTGCCGTTCGAACGTGGAGGCAAACAGTTTTGGCCGGAGTTCCGTTTGATACACGGGTCCGCAGAGACGCCACTAAAGCCATCATCGACGGCCGTGCCGCGACCGAGTGGATGGCTAAATTTAACCGTGCACGTGAAATGGCATCGGAATCAAAATCGAATACTTGTTTTTCATAATTTATGCAACCGTCCGAGGACGATACAGAAATAAAAGTGAGATTTGGGAGTTGTTGGCATTCTTTGGCCGAGACGTCGGCTGTTATTCTTAGCCGGTTATCAGTTTGCTATATTGAAGAGTGGCAGATCGAAAATTCTGAATATATTTATAACTATTACCTACATACCAAAGTCTCGTACGGCCAATTCTTTACTTCTGTACGATTGACTTCGATTCCTATTAAAAAGAGCTTTATTAAATATTGATTTGTAGACATTTCTGATCAATGAAAACATGAAAATAATATCTGGACGTATAGCTATTAATTGTTGGCACTCGTAAACCACGGATCAAATCACTCAAAAACATCCGCCAGCAATATTGCAACTCTCAAGTATCGTTATTGTGTAGCACGATAACATGTTATCAACTCCCCATATATCGGTCATCAAGTTTAAAGTGCACGTGATCGATAAAATTCCCCAATATTTACCTAAACGCAAAACACGCATACGACAACTCATAATCATCCGCTGGCACCGGTAAAAAAAATGCACCGTACCGCTCGCCATGTGGGTTTCGTCAAAGCGAACACAGTGTACAGCGACCACGATCGTCGCGTACTCGATCGAATTGCGCCGCTCAAAGTAGAGTAAACGGTCGATGCATCACGCCGAGCCATTGTGAGTTGTGAGTTGCGACACAGCTCGGCTGCACGTAGCGTGTATGCACCTCGGGCTGGCATTCTTGTGGTTCGCGGTATTTTATTAGCGAGCAGTGCGCTCACCACACAAAAGAAGTGCAAAAAGAACTGATTGCGAATCCAGCGAACACTCGGGAGAAATTAAATGCGACAAAAACGACTGCTCGCATAACGTAGGTACCATTATAGGTAACGAGCAGTGAAAAAGCTTTGCTGAAATTATCGCGGTCTGGTGCCGTGGTAGTTTTCGTCAGGCTATCGCTCATGAAATTAAATTGCTGTTATCACGTTTGTGCCAAAGTCGAATGGTAAAATGCATGGAAAATCACCGCGAAGTTTTCGATTGAGCGAAATTGGATTTAATTACTAAGGTGCACGTCTGTTTACTTATAGATCGAGCTAATTAACCATGGGAGTATTGTAGACTCTGCTCGCACAAACCTTTGCCCTTGCAGAAAAGCAAAGTTATTTGAAAGTGCATCACGTTGCATTATGCTGAGATCACAATGAAAACTAGGTACACATGACAAGACTTTCATACAGTAATTGCTTGCTTGTTAGATTCGCGAGTCTGTGACGTCATGTCTGCCGAGTGGAGAGGAGAGAAAAGGTGGACACCGACGTGTTATGGTTGCATTATTATTGTTGGTGCAGCGACTGTACACCGGTGCAGTGTACACACTCACGTCACAAATCGAACCAATTACATTGGTCGTCATGTGGAACTAATTTGCAGTTTGACAAACGAATTCTGTACTGGCCTTATCTACACAAGAATGCACTCTTGAGTCGTAGGTAACGTTGCGTTCTGCACAGACAAGTACAATTTACTGAGGTGCAGGCACTTTTTAACTCTGTACGCTTGCTTATGTGCTGAAAACGGAAAGTGCGTCAATTCTCTTCACTGTCGCATAATAACGACGTGCTAAGGTGAAAAGACAAACCAGGACAAACTGCAAACCGTTTTATGCACTTTTCATGACCACGACTGCAGAAAGCAAGCAATGTGTTTCGTCTTCGTATGTAAATTGAGCCGGAGCCATTGTTTTAATCAGTGACGCCGAACAATTCCCAAGTGTTAGGCCACGTGGTCTGCTGTCAAGTGCCAGCGCCTGTCAACACCTGGCCACGTGACTCCACGGGCACCGGAGAAGCCGAAATGAAAATATATGACACCTCCAAACGCTTTCTGTTTGCCCTTGCGATTTCCATGCAGTGCGGCGTACAATATAGGTACTTACATTTGCAGTGCTGGCAACGATTATTCCACAAAAACGTCGGAACAAATCGCCACATCAGCATTGCAAATCGGACCCCAGAAAACAGCGAAAATGACGCTGAATTGGACCATTATCGAGCGAGTAACCGAAAGCCCGGTTCTTTTCAGCTGTCGCATCGTAGTTTTTAGCCCAGCTATATTCCGCACAGCGAACACGAACAATGCCATTCGGAGTGCGCCGTGTGTTGTGTGTGTGTGTGTGTGTGTGTGTGTGTGTGTGTGTGTGTGTGTGTGTGTGTGTGTGTGTGTGTGTGTGTGTGTGTGTGTGTGTGTGTGTGTGTGTGTGTGTGTGTGTGTGTGTGTGTGTGTGTGTGTGTGTGTGTGTGTGTGTGTGTGTGTGTGTGTGTGTGTGTGTGTGTGTGTGTGTGTGTGTGTGTGTGTGTGTGTGTGTGTGTGTGTGTGTGTGTGTGTGTGTGTGTGTGTGTGTGTGTGTGTGTGTGTGTGTGTGTGTGTGTGTGTGTGTGTGTGTGTGTGTGTGTGTGTGTGTGTGTGTGTGTGTGTGTGTGTGTGTGTGTGTGTGTGTGTGTGTGTGTGTGTGTGTGTGTGTGTGTGTGTGTGTGTGTGTGTGTGTGTGTGTGTGTGTGTGTGTGTGTGTGTGTGTGTGTGTGTGTGTGTGTGTGTGTGTGTGTGTGTGTGTGTGTGTGTGTGTGTGTGTGTGTGTGTGTGTGTGTGTGTGTGTGTGTGTGTGTGTGTGTGTGTGTGTGTGTGTGTGTGTGTGTGTGTGTGTGTGTGTGTGTGTGTGTGTGTGTGTGTGTGTGTGTGTGTGTGTGTGTGTGTGTGTGTGTGTGTGTGTGTGTGTGTGTGTGTGTGTGTGTGTGTGTGTGTGTGTGTGTGTGTGTGTGTGTGTGTGTGTGTGTGTGTGTGTGTGTGTGTGTGTGTGTGTGTGTGTGTGTGTGTGTGTGTGTGAATGGCGGGCGCGGCCGTCCCGAGAGACGATAATGATTCCACGAGCGCCGACACCGAAGCCAACAGGCCAACACCTCAAGCGCGCTCTCCGATCCGCCGCAGACAATCGAGGGATCCTGATCGAAAGCATCGGCGTCGAGTCTAGACAAACAATTGGAATTGGTGCACGCGCACCCGCACCCGCACCCGCACCAGCACCCGCACCCGTACCCTCACCAGACGGCATCCATTTCAACGCGCAGCTGAACGTTTGTTTATTGGGACGAAGCCTTACGAGTTACTAGTCTTTCGACTGTCTATTGTGTAAACCAATCCTTGGCGTGCCAGACGACCGCCAAGTGACAGGTGAAATTTCAGTCGGTCGTTTTTTACGTTGTGGCAGTAACGGATCCCCCCGATTTGCTGCGGAAGTTATTGTAAACAGTGTACACTTGCAGGAAACATAGATGTCGAAAGGTAGTCGACTTCAGCGCAAGACCATGGTAGCGATTGAGTAAAAATATATCGATCGGTAGCTAAGGATGCTTATTTCAATGGGCCGGGCTATACCGACAAACCCGTCATAACTTTACACAACTGCTACAGATCTGCCCAACGGGTTCCAAAGAATTGGGAGTATATATAAACACAGTGAAGTAACGCAAAGCTGTAAAACCAAACTTATTTCTCAAACATCGACTGCTGATAAAGTGTGTCTGCCTCGGAAAAGAAATGCATTCTCTAGACACCGCGCCTAGTTCTAATCATCATCAGCGAGAGAAGTAAACGCGCGAGGGAAAAAAAACCAACAACTGGAGCAAAGTGCGATGCGAGAGCGGCGGCTGGCCTGCACGGGAAACTCGGAGCGAAGCTACCTTGACCCAGTTCGACGCCCGTTCGTCCCACATAAATTAACACTTTGATCGTCGGACCCACGGTGCATCGCCGCGGCAGATGTAACAAGAGCTGTCATTCTAGTGCACGTTCCTGTGAAGACGCCGCCGCTGTTGCACTCGACTCAATTACCGCAGTCGGAGTGTTGTGCAGGATGCAAGTGATTCGAGATCATAACAGAAGAGATTAGACGTTCGGGCACTGAGAAAACATGGAAATTGTGGTCGTACTGATGTTTTACGTTATCGAGAATCTAGCTGGCGATTGAACCGACTTGGCATTATACAGACCGGCGCTCTTTATTCAAGAGAGACGTTCATTTTCGAATAATAATTATATGCTTTTCACGAAAACACCCAGATAATTTGCTGCTAAAATGTCAGACGCGAACATGTACGAACCTGGGCCCTCACCCAACACCGATACGCTCAGAGAAGTGCGGCCTATTTTGCGCGCGCACACACACACGCACACACACACACACGCACACACACACACACACACACACACACACACGCACGCACACACACACACACACACATGATTTATGTGTTATTGTCTTCGATCGTTACCTTCCCATTCACACAATTAACGCGCAGAGCAAAGATAAATGACTACAAATCGTGAGTGGATTCGGTGCCTACATTACTGTCCATGAAATCAGTCTGGCTTAGACGCCAGAGAAAGCTATTATATTGACTCTTGATCAGACCCCGCGGGTCTCGATGAATAACACGTAACAACGCGAAGAGGTCGAGCGATCAATCACCGCCGTGCCGATGTAGGGATGAAAGATGAAAGAATTAAGTATTCATGGCGTACAGCCCCGTCTGCTGCGCCGCTCCCCGGATGCATTGATTGCCACCTACCCTCCGAGCCGGCTGCCATGTGGGTCAGGTCAGGGTGCATATGAACACGGTTGACCTACTCCAGAAGCCGCACTGCACACAAAGGGTTGCCCACTTGACGATGACATCGTTCGTTGCAAAAACTAATACACACCCATTTATGTTACAACCCTTCCGAACGCAAAAGCGCGGAGGGTCATTTCCGAGGGATGTCGCCCTCGTTTCGGGCGCCCTAGTCGGTCGTTCGTTGGTGATAATTTTGTAGCTTGTTTGTCCGCATCAATTGAATTAGGTGCACACGCAATTAGGCTGAGTCATTTACTCGAGAAATGGAAAGGTGTCGATAAACAGAATTTAGATTATAGCCTCCAATCAACGTAGTCATTTCGACATCAATAAAAGTGTCGTGAATCGCGATTAGGTCGCATTTCGATCACGGGATCGTTTTGTGTTGACAGTTGCTTGACGCGATGCAATGGCTACAACTTACAAACGATGCAATGGTTAAAGATACATGAATAGAAAGGTATGGTATTGAAAGACGTCCCCAGGTTTATGATGTCGCAATATTGCGAACAATGCAAAGATAATTATGCTATTGTATGCCCCCTGGCACGGATTATCATTGTCGAGTCGTTGTCGTTGTTGTTGCTGTCTATGATGTTGTTGGTACATACCGTAGCTTGGCGGCGTACTCCATCTCGATCGCGCATCGATCCCGAATGAAGTGTCCATACTTCTCCAGAAAGTCTATCCCTTTTTGCGTGTGGAGCGATAAATTTTCATACTGGTCCTGTAACAAAAATGAAAACAACCGCGTTATTAACTTCCATCCCTTTACACAACAATTATTTTGAAGCGAACTCGCCTGATTTCATTATGTGAGCAACCACACCCATATCGGGGCTACAACAAATTACTGTCTGAGGAAGATCGAACATGAAAAAATTAATCGATTTCTAGGAGCCGAATTAAAATAATGGATATGCACGAACCGGCCATCCTTCGCTGGGGCATGGGAACACAATTTATTACCCCTTAACGTATATTTGGATCGCTGGGACGCGCAAAGTTGTTCTTTTGATCAATCATGCTCCGAGCTGCGACGGGGTGGGGATGTGGGGGGGGGGGGTGCAGACGGCTGCAGACGCCGGGACGCCGGGCACCGTCTGACCCAGATGGGCGTCGCGACGCCGCTCGACGCCCAGACAAAGCGTCGTTGTGCTGCAGCGATGCCCGGCACAGAAATAGCGAGTCTTCGCCAGGCTTTGAGGGACGTCTGGGCTGGGCTCCACAGTCCACCACCACGGCCCTTCCCACTCTACCACATCTGACTCGCATGGCGGTTCATGTTCATTTCGAAGGGATTTCGAATTAAAGGCCGAGTGATCTTATTCGGATTTCCCTGGTCATTGGTTAAAGGATCCCCCCCCCCCCCCCCCGCCCACGCTCCAAAGAACGAAAATGTTAAATATTTGGGGTGCTATAGGTGAAACTCTAACATGTATATTGTGTATACACACTTCATGTAGGAAAATTTATCGCCGTCGGATCTAAAAGTTGAGTAAACTCGAGATAAACGAGATACCTAAAAGACTTAGAAGGGATTTTCAATGCCAAGCATGCGCGCTGTGTGATGCTGGAGAGGAGAACTGAACTTTATTGCGGCAACAAACGCCAGCTTTATGTAAAAACGGGCACGAAAAGCCAGTAAACTTGAAATCCCATGCGCTGCGCATCACCATCTCAATCAACGGGCACCAACAGCGGAAACAAGGCGCGCTTCTGTTCGGAGGACGGGACCACGGAGCAATGACGTCACAAGCCGGCGCACTCGCACGACAGTCTCATTCCGTGGAGTTATCAGTCATGCAGACGCGCAAGTCGTCACGGAGTCGATCAACGATCAATTTCATCTGTCCGAGTGATCAAGTGAGATCTAACAAAATGATATCACCCGATGTGTCGTATCTAAAATTGAAATCGCCGTTATCCACGGCTGAAAGGTGTGGTGTCGTCGGGACTGCAAGCGATCGTTAGACAATAATGCATCACCATTATTTTGGGTGTCCTCCTTTTTCCCCCGAAAATAATTAAAAGGATTCACGAAAGGATTGTACGTATTTTCATTGATATATTTTTGAATAAGCCTTTATATAGTACATCTAGCAGGTAATTGAAATTTTGATGGGCAAAATAATTAAAATTTCGTTTAGGAATTCGGCATAGATTTCGCGATAACTAGTGAGTAATAAAACGCCGAGTCGTGCGTACGAAACGTACAGAAATTGGCGCGTAAATGGGTCAGCAGCAAGCGATATATGAATGTCGAGTGATGAATAAGAATGACATCGAATAAATCCACATGAACGCACGCTGGAGGTGTACGATAATGGTAGGGTTTGCATAATGAATTCACATCCTCCAGCCTAGTGGCCTAGTGCAGGAATGTGTATAATATATACGCACTTGGCGACGCACGTACCGTCGAGAGCACTATAGACAAGAAAGTGCGTATAGCAATCGCACGTATTCGCTATGATACTTCGAAAACTCAAATATATATGTCTGCTAGTCCTATCTTCAACACTGGTTTTGAAAGAAACTAATTCAAACCGAATTTGAATGCTAAATAAAGTCTAACTGATCTACACACATTCGTGCTGGTGTCGCAGCGAACTAGCCACGGGCGTCTGGAACTCATGTCCCTTCTAGTGACATCCTCATTACAGCCAATATATTCCGATCAAACGTGAATCCTTGGAACTGGCGCAAAAAGTTGCAAGTATTCGGATCGTTTTTAGCACGAACACCAAGAAAAGCGTCGGGTCTGCACGCAGACTAGGTCGGGTTCGGTTGAGGCATGTCTGCCTTCGATTCAGCATATCAGAATATTGATCGTCTAGAAACCATGCTACCAATTTTGCATTAGTTTGTTTCAACCAGTGTTTAGCTGGTGCACGTTTAGGTTCACGCTCTCGAAGTGCTGTTTTGAAGTTTTCACCTACCTACATGTTTCCCTGTCGTATTTGAGTCGGACAACGTGGGAAAAGGTGTCAGCGACAGCCAAATTAATTGTCAGAGTTATCACCTAATGCAATCGTCCTTGTCTACTGGCCTGGCTTGTCTCCTACCTGATGTTTTCGGATGTTCAAGTAAACCCCACATAATAAAGATTGCGACATTGAGTAATGCGTGTGGCCAAAAGTGAGCTTGGGAACAATGTTTGAAAATTGGATTCCATAAAAGTGAGCGCCCAGCGCAGGACATTCGTGTGCCCACAATCTCACAATTATCTGCCGCTGCAAAAAAATGTTCCGATTACAGCTTGACAATGACAACACACTTTCCCAACAGCCCAGAATGTAAACAAATCCACGATAAAAGTTTTAGCCGCATTCGAAATTCATCTCTATTTTTGAACCAATCTCAATCTCGACTAAATTAGCCTAGATATCTTCTAATTGAAGGTCTTGATTTCTTGCGGCAGCCAGAGAGAAAAGTTCAGATCAGATTTCAAGAACGCGCCTTGCGCCATTTGCACGGCCGAGCGACGATGACACGACCTAGGTTCATACGATTTGCTGGTGCAGAAATCGTCTGGGCAGCAAAGGCCGAAGATCGGGGAACGGTAAACGGAGAAACCGTCGCAATACTGATTCGTCAACGCCAAGTGGACGGGTTGCAGCAAAGCGAGAATAAGGCATGGAACTTTCAGTTGGACTGATTGAACCGGCAGGCAAACTCTCGACCAGTGCAGGTATTCCATGTGCCTACGTGACTCAGTTACAACTGTTATTAATTGTGGAGAAAAAGCGCAGGAAACACATTTATTCTTCATGTGCTTGCACGAATGCGCAACTGCCGTCGCTGCACCGACAGTCAATAGCTGCTGTATTGAATATGACTATTTTACTACGTAATACAATTATATTGCGCAAATTAACTTATATTTTTAGAAGACGAAGGATGCTGGCAAAGTATATGTACAGAGTTACCTTTCTATTATGCACGTTCACATTATTCACAAATCGGACTTATGCAGGTATGTATTTATCAATCCCCGTGGAAAAGTTTCTAACCGCGCGCAGAGTGGTCCCGGCATGGGGGCTTGTGGAGCATTTTGACAACAAACAAATAAGTTGAGGTGGGTGGGTCATGATGATAACACACCGATAAAGATAAAGATAGCGCTTTTGAAATCGAACTCTATCTCCGGTGACGTGAAACTGAAATCAATGCAACATTGTCGCACGCTTTCAGTTACCTGAGCCGGTCTTTTACACAGCAAACACTAGTATGTCTTGTGTCAACAGCCAGTTACAAATTGAAAAACACGTTACGGCCTAAGTACACATGCCGTTGCTATTGCAAACAGACGCTGAACCCTCAGGCTAAAACGTGATAAAAAAAAACTAGAGCAGGATGAAAAGTATCTTCAATGAATATCAAACAATCCGAAAATAAAAATCAATAGCAAGATGTTCATAAAACGAGGAACTAGGTCTAACAAACGAAATCCACCTGATAGTATTACGGCAGCGGCATCGCCCCGAGTGCCATGGACCCGTCCCAGAACATGTAATGATGGCCTACTGAGCGTACGAGTCGGTGATTAGCAAGTCGATTGGGCGAACCAGAACCACCGTGCGCCGACTGAGCGACTCTGCGAGCCAGGTCCATCCGCCGAGGCTGCGCACCGATGCAGGCTGCACCAGCATCTGGATTCTGGGTCACTGGAGGAGGATCCGATAGTCCTATACGTACACCGTGGATGCCCGTGGATCTTGCAGAGGTCACCCGATAAATCCGTCCGAATTCTGGCCGCGTGCCGTCTTTGACCGGCGGCCGTCTGATTTGATTGCCGCGGCGCTTTCCAGTTAGAGATATACGCTCCGGAAAAGGAATTGCCTCCGTTTCAATTACTGGCTTTAAAGTTGGAGTCGGTAGGCACTGTTACTACTTTGAGATTCGATCAATTGGTGGGACCGATCATCGAAACAGGTGGGTCGGCGGGAAAGAAACTAAACAGCGCAACTCGTTATTCACTAATGACAATGATTGGGCGGGCTCCATTCGCACGATATTCGGAAAATTTGCATTTCTTCCATCCGAAGTCTGGAGATGCACACTTCTAGTGCTGGACGCGATGCCGCCAGACTGCTTTGCATTCACCGGTGGTGCTACGAGTGACGATCCAGCCATGCATGGCTAATGCACAGCTAACACGCCGTGGCATGCCCGCGAGGCCCCAGCCAGCCACACACGTGTTTGCAGAAGGGTCAGAGGCCAATGCTATTCACGAGCACACCGGAGTGTATCAGTTGCTGCTGACCCAGCAAATTACTTTCTGCACTTGGCAATATGAAGCCTGGTTTAATTAGGGGCCCGTGAGAGCTTCGAGTGTGCAGAATTCGACAATGGGCGTGACCCTCCGGTACAGACACATGAGTTTGCTCTTGTGTTGCGGTAAATTATGCGAATTGAGTGATGAAGAATATTGGCGCTGAATTCAACGTCGCAGCGGCGTCAACTCGGGTCCCGAGGTTCTGGCCAAATCAAATGGCGTCGATCAATAAAAGAATGCTGAAGAGAATCATGTTGTGTTTTGCCTTTTCTGGTCAAGGACGAATGAAGAAATGTGGCCAAGCTTATTACGAGGAGCACCAATTTACCAACCGATAAGAATTTGACAGTATAAAGTCAGCTTGTACAGCTCGTAGACCACGATTGCATCATTTTCCATTCTGAGGAGATTGGCAAGCTGGTGAACCATGCACAGTATATTACTGAACTCAAACCCTTAGACCTACCTCAGCTTAGAAACTACAAATGCCCATTAGAGATATGGTCACCCATTCTCAAACTGACCCAGCCGAGTGTTACTTAACTTCTGCGAACCCTTGGGAACTAGTAATTCCAGTAAGTAAAGCCGTCTGGACACGCTGCACCGTTCGCCACGACCGAGTGCACAACGAATCTGTAAGTTACGGAGACCGGACCGGTATGTATTGGGGGCTCATGCATCTTCTCGCGTCGGAGAGCAGACTTTCCTCCAGTTTTCTCGCGCGCCCGAACCGCGGGTTGATCTCGTCGCTCACTCTTACTAATTGACAGTCTGGACCGGACCGAGTTGCGCCCAGCCCGGCGCCGTTTGCGGAACTAATGAGTCGCCGCTAATCGGCGATAAATATTCGAGTCGAACATCAGAAAAAAATCCCGATGATACGGACCTAGTTCGCAGAGAAACGAACCCGTCTGGTACAGACTTGTTACAATTTGGCAAAATCATAAATTATCTGTCTTCACTGACGGTAGTAGCACAAGTCCCTAAGTGTTTCCGAGATAAGAGGCTATTTAAAATGTAAATTTCGATGGTCACTTGATGCTTTTGTTTTTCGGCATTGACACGTGCGGCGTTATCCAGAACAGTTGTTACAATTAGGCGACATTAAATCATTATTTGTGTCGGTCCTCTATAGGTTGCTGTCAAGAAGCGATGCCCGACAGAGGATGCGCGGCATCCGCGAGATATTGAGATTAAATTGGCAATCGCCGATCGGTCACGGACCTCGCGCCGGTCTCCCGAATTAAAAGAAAACGACCAGACAAATCATGCCGAGATGGGATGGTCCACACTCTCCACAGCGTCCGCTATATTTTCCACGTCGAACCCGCCCCTTCCGCACAAATCATTCATGGCTGTGGCTGTGACTGTGACATGTTTTTCTGAAAACGGAAAGATATGATGCCCTCTGGATGTAATCGGGTAATCTATATCCTGAAACCGGCAATGTCCCTTTATGATACGATATTTGATCAAGGAACGAAAAGTTTGGTATCGTGATATCATAGACGATGATAGTACCTACATGGAAGTAACCCACTAAAGCGAGCTTACAGTGACAGCTCAGTGACACACGGCTCGCCTGGCGCTTGCAATGAGAACAGCTGCTGGTATAGGCGTGCAACTGCAATTGCAGTTCAAAGAGCTCAGCCACAAGAAATGTGCAAGTGTGACATTGATTTCTCTCCCATCCGGGCGCGGGGGGAGGGGGGAGGGGGCAGAATGTGACACAGAAGACGTGCCGCGCTGGGAGAATTCTCATCACATCCTCGCCGATCGCTGATCACCGATGATCACGTGACTTCGCCGCACTTTGCATGTCACTCGCTACGTAACGTACGTGTGTTTCTCGGGCGGCGGTATCAACAGTCATCTGTTTGGTCAAACACTTTGTGCGCGAAAACTTTCATTGTAAACGACATTTCGCCAAACGTATTCCAGACATTTTACGTCTCGTTGCCAATCAAATCAATTAGAAAATATTGTAATAAGGTTGTTGACATCGATTTGTTGACTCAAGCCTTCGGATATCCTCTCTCTTTCTCTTCGTCCTCAAGTAGGTACACTCACTAACGTCGAAGACGTTCTATTTACTTTTCTTATTAACAAGGAAGTGGTAATTTAAGATTGCTAATGAAATATGTTTGGGTAAAATACGACGCACGTACAGCTAACATCAAATTGCATTATTACATGTCATAAAACCGAACGTATCCATATGAAATACATATTATATCTGTGCGTAGGCGACATCAAAATAGTGCCGGTTCATTAAATGGATCAAGCCTACATATAATGTGTAATGTTTCAACGAATCGGCCTTGGGTGGGCGGCGGTGACCGGCTAAGGAAACGTTCAATTTACAATATCTGTTCTGCATACTCTCATCGCTTGCAACCTTGCCGACTGCCTTGATAAACCCCCAGAGAAAATACCGCGCACAATCACTCCATTTAACCGTGCTAATTAATATATCGCGGTGCGTATGGGTAATGCGATATCAACAAGTCGGTCCGCACATCGTCAAAATCCTTTGTGATCGCTGCGTTTTGATGTACGATAAGAAGCCCTACTAGCCACTGTTTCCGCCTGGCTTCCTATGAAGTGCATTTCCTTGACTTCCGGTTCCTGGCCGTTACTTCCGGCAGAGCGCGGGGGTGTCTTCTCGAGGCAAGGCGGTGCAGCCTGCACGGAGGAGGACGTGTTTTCTTTGGGGGACATGTCTATTGGGTCTTAGGCTGGCGCCGGATTCGATTCAGAATGGTCGCACTCACTTTTTAGGATCCCAGAAAAGTAATGAGGGATCGGTATACTTACAGGATGACAATGATTTAAGTCACTAAGATCCTTGATCGATAGAGGATCCATCATCCAAATCAATTCGGACAATTTTGAACAAAGGGTTTTTGTACCTAACAAAAAATCCATATTATAAATGATAATCTCATTCATCTACGATATATACAGGTAAGAAGAATTCCAAAATGTTAACAATAAGCTGTGCAACAGTACCTCTTTTTATTACATGACTCAAGTAGCGACCACTTAGAATACCTGCCTAATTGTTTGGCTGTAAAAGGTTTAATTCGTCTTGTACGTACCAATATAGCCTAATTAGGTAATTAGTATGGGCTGGTAGCAAGCGGCAGGTACGGGACGGGGAGGGAAACGGAGTGCCTCGGTGTGGGAGGTATTTTCGTCCAGCACTCGACTGCGGGTCATCGACATACGCGCTCGTCTCGCTCAGCCATATACCATCGCATCGTATACCGTGGCGTTCGGGACTCGTACAACTCGCAACTGTTTCGTGCTCTTTTACACGCGAAAAATCACTCATCCTGGCATCAAAACTAAAATACAGATAGATACAATCTCAGCCTCATAGTAAGCGCACAGCTTTGCTATGTAGCAAGTTTCCTAAACTCCAAATAGAATTTCATTCAAGTGATTTTTTGGGGCCACGATCGCGCAAAAGTGGCAGGGCTCACGGCAGGGCACGGCGTACGTGTTCGTATCTAGCACATTGAGTAATTGGCATTACGAAACGGTCCCAATCCGATATCAAAGTTTATGGGCTACGCTTGCAATGGCACACACAGAAAGGTGCACTACGGGCTACGATGAAGCATGGCGTTACGGTACCTTGGTGACATGGTATACCTTTGCAGTTGTGTAGGCGATAGGTACCGAGACCGAATGAGCCGCTAGTGAAACGTGCATCGCAATGTTGACTTGTTTGTTGCAAGCTGCAAGGAGCAAGGATCGGTTCACTGGCTCTCCGACGGTGTGGTCGATACGAAAAGCAGCCCAAACTGGCGACGATTTCCAAACATACCAAACACTGGCAAAAACAGTAACGCGCTACGTCTACAGACGAACACAGACAACTTTTTCAATGCGATGAGGTAGCTGAACTGTGTGGATAGATTTTGGAATGTGTGTAATGGTAGAATTTTGTAAAAATTACTAACCATTGTGACGAGAGTAATTGTGTAATTAAACACGGGCCGAAACGAATAAGACAACCTTCGCCGCCCAACGCTTTCCTTATTTCCCCGGTCTGCCGCCAAACACGCTGTCAGTTTCATAACAGCCAGAGATATATCTCCGAATCCATTATACGGCCATTGTCTATCTTTTGAATCACTAGCGCAGTCGAATGCTTCTCAATTCTTAGCAGCTATTTGAAGTTATTATCAGTTAGCAGTTTATCATCTTTCTAGAATCGCCCGATATCGTATATATACTCTCTGGAGATCGACACAAAAACGCTTTCTAAATTCCTGCTATTCCATGTGTTCTCCTTGCCAGAGCTTTGATCGGAATTCCGTTAGATATCGAACCAAACTCTAAATGATGCTAAAGCGGGCAGGTATTGATCGTGCTTCGCGATATATTGGTTCGCAAAGCTGCACACTCTAGACCGAGAAACTAGACTCGAGACTGGTGAGTCGGGTATTTTGTGAATATTCTGCCAAATCCGCAATCAGAGTAGGCTGTGAGGAAATCAACCCACGCGAGTACAATGATGAGAAATGATGGCCAAGTGATATTATCAAAGACTGGGACGAATAATCATGCAAATATATAGACGAACAAACGACCGTGTGTTTCTTTCTGTTGTGTTTCGTGTAAAATTCGGTGTAGAATCCCGTGTAAAATGAGTAGTACCTACCTAGCGAGTAACTGTACCGCCTTCTCTTTTTTATATATATGACTACACATCGCGTTCTGATTTTGCGTGGACAATAAGGATATTATTCTGCGTCACTGAAAATTAAAATGCGTCCACGGGCACCTTAAATATCTGGGGAAAACTGAGATTATTTGGCTGACGCCTTTGGTAGGTACATATGTGCGATACGATTCCATTGTTTAGATAACATGAAGTCAAGAATGACCAGACTTCCTGACATGAGACAGAATGCCTTTTAGTGCACTCTCTATATCTGTTGCATTATCATTCAAAACTGGCATTTTGCCTCCGTCAGTTGTCACACAACAGGCACATAACTAACGCACAGAGACACATCTCAATTGTGCCCACAACCCCCATGTGTTCGTAACTGCACACAAAATGGCAACGCATTTCATAACGAAATTTTAATGTCGATAAATTACACGAGTGTGGCCTCCCCCATTACCCAGAGGTGTTCACCGAGCAGCACCACATGTTATTATTTCCATTATAAATACACGAAACATCTCTCCGATAATTATTCATGATTTACCCACGGCGAGCTCAGAACAGCGCTTTATCGCTGAAGCCACTCCAATTAATTGGTACATCACGCCCGAACGCGCCGCGTCTTAGTTGCATGATGCTGTGCTCCTTGCCACAATGTCCAAGTGCACATGCACCAAGCATCTGCAGCCAAGTCTGCACCGCGGAAGGATCCGATCAAAACGTGATGGCCGATTGTGACGCAACGTCGAGTTATGAGTTTAATGATCACTTCGACCGACGACGGATGACGGCTTTGTTCTTATAAATAATTCGACGGGTAATATTTTACCATTCCAATAGAGCACATGGCATGTAACTTTCGCTGCAGACTGCTGGCATAGGTTATAATGTACGAACGCGCGGGAGTAACTAACTAGAAGTACATACGCGCGAGTGAAAGTTGGACGAGATCGATTGAATCTCTGGCAAACGTTTGACGATCGACTATAGTATTTATTGTACGTGGCATGTGCTCTTTGAAAGTTACCGAATAGTGGAAATTGAATAACAAGTAGTCAGACAAAAAATTAGCATGCTTATGAATATTTTTCTTATATGGTGAATAATAATTGAAATGGCCAATAGCCGAGAGAAATGGTAATCTGCGTAGCCTACTTTGTATTGTTGAAATTTATATATAAATTAACATGTTGCAACATTTTTGAATTGGAAAAAAGAACCTAAACTTTTCGTCGAGCATATAATATCACTAATTTCCTTCGCTATTCAAAAGTGTACAGGTTAATCAAATCGTATGTGCACTAACTTCAATGGCGTAGGGGGGGGGGGGGGGGGTGGTATATGCACGAAGCTGCTGGGACTTAAATTTCACGTGGGAAACGTCAATTAGCATGCATACTCTTTCCGCGTTATCAATCGACCCAGGTTGTCCATTCTTGTAACACCTATCCTCGTAACACCTACAGACACCTGCCATCCCTTTTCGACCGTCGGACGCCGGACTCGAGCCCTTCGCCGCGACCACTGACTTTTTTTTTCTTGCATCAATTAACCTGCGAAATATTATTGTCGTACCACCTACAGACCCCTCAGGCTCAATACAACACCCCTGTGCTGTATTGCACCCCTGGTTGCACCCCTGGCACCCCAGGTTACAGCACCCCTGTAACCAGTCCCCTGAGCAAGGTATTCGACCGACCTGGCTCCTCCACGGTCGCATGCCGTCAATTGGCGGGCTGTGACAAACGGAGGCGATCATTCGGCACCGACCAAACGGGTGCTGTTTAGATATTGTGCAGTGTCTCTTGCACATGAAAAGAGGACCCGCAACGGGGACATCAGCGCGTGTCGGCCCGTCGTTCATGATTACCCTCGGTGGCCTCCCTATTCCTTGCTACGCTGAGGACGCCGCCGAGAGAGTAGTTTTTCACCGATAGTGTTCGACGCCTCTTTTAGACAACTAGTAAGGGATCGCCGGGAACTGTGTAATTTCCATAGCATACAAATCGTTCCTCCACTACTGTTGGGATAGTACCTCCACTCCACTGAAAGGGCACGGCAAACTTCCCATACCGGACCCGGTTCTGCTTGCTACATGACGAGATGAGACCCATTTTTCACATTTTGGAAAGCTCACTTTGGCTCTCAACTGGGTTGATTTTAGGATATTGCATGTAGATAATTTATCGTGACTTGCAGCTCACACGGCATTCGGTCTATATTGGGTAGCTACACTGCAAATACCTCAAAACTTCTTAACTACATTCATTTTTCTGTTAATTATCATTTATCTCCTGCATCATGCATCATGGTTGACAAGGGGATTTACCATCATTTTGGAATGCAAACATGTAGCCAGTATTTAGGTAGCACCATTTTAATATTTGGTCATGTGCAACAATTACATGGGTAATTAATAATTATTAATTGTGTTTTAGAACATGTTTTGCCTCGTCAAGATATTGTTTAAGAGTTAGCGTATTATTTACAAGACGTTCTTTTAACGAAGTTAGCTTAATTTCTATTTGTCTGTACACTAATGTTCTCTGCTTCGGAAGAGCACCCCTCTCCAGATCGGCGGCGCCCATCTCAGCCTCCTGTTGGAGCCGTTGCAGAAGGGCGACATACTCGAAGATGTTCTGCTGCCTCCTTCCAAGGCGATCTTTGAGTGCAGGCTCCAACGTGGTTGTTGGTGCAGGCTCCAGCAGTACCAAAGTGGTTCCATATATCTCTTAAAATCAAATGCGTAAGAAAGTGTTAGGGGAAATTAATAACCTAATTATTGACATCACGATGATGACCATAATATTATACTGCCGGGTTTAAAACGATACAATTGTTAATTTCTATAGCGCTTTTACCGACAACTTTGACCTTGCTTCAATATATTGTAGGAAAATCTAAAGAGGGGGGTGGTGTTTCAATATTTGTCAATTGGACATCTAATATTATTAAATATAAAACAGAATGGAAATGTACACAGAATCAGTCGATAAACTTTTTTTAAATTAGTGCAACGTGCATTCGAAAATTTGTGCAATCGAAGCACGATTACATAAGTTGTAGCGATTTGCAGAGCACCTGCTGCAAGCAGGGAGATCTGAAGAGGTTCTCAAATAACCTTTCGTTTATTTTAGTCACACTTGAGAGGGAAAACAAAAATGTGTTTTGACAGGGACCTTAATTTGAATCTATATATGACTGTAAAGATGGATCGATTAGTCGTGAATTGGCCATGTTACAACAACGGGTTGATTGCTTGTACTTGGCCTTTGTCAAAACCCTTACATTAGATTTTTACATTAGCATTAGTAACAAGTTTGCGTTTTGGACATGGCCATGCATATTAAAAACCAAACGAAAACTAACAGTTTTACATTGAGCCGAAGGAAGGGGCGTTACGCCACCTCTTCCCGCGAACACGTTGCCCATGGCGACCACAATTTGAAAATGAAATATTTCGCCTGCTGCGCAGAAACACAGAGTTATCTTTTACCAAATGTGTCCAAATCTTTCCCAGTCACTAACATTTTTAAGATTTACACATTTGATCTATTGCAAGGTGGAACAATGTAACAAAATGTAAATGTAGCACTTGACGAATATAGTTATTTTCTTTTGAATGGAGCTTTAGACTCGCCATCTCTGACCCTTAGTTCATCCCCTATTGCCCCCAATTAATTGCATTTACATGTTGAAAAACAGGAAAGACTATAAAACCCTAAATGCTTGCATGAACCAATGTAGGTATAAAGGGGCGCAAAAATACAACCGCTTACAGGCGCTTAATGCCGTCCGGCTCTGCTGTAAACTGTCATTCGTGACCTGAGAGAGTGTTTATCAGCACTTGGATTATTGAACTTTGCTGAGCATCACAGGCAAATACTTTCGCTACTCACCTACGGAAAGGGGCTGCGTCGTCCACCCACGTGTCAACCACGTAATCATTCATTACAGTGGCCTGCTCGGTGTCGGGCGCCTCGTCTTGCGAGATCAAAAATGCGTCGTCGACGCGGTCTTCGGGCACGAGCGGCAACGCTATTAATCTTTGGATCCATTTTTTGGTCTCGGGATCTTCCCGGTACTGGATGACCAGTCCCAGCTCTTGAACCTGCAATTAACAACAAATATATTACATACGTAATACATAATGCATGCCTCTCCGAGCACTACCCGGTATGGCTTGTATATATTCACGTCTTTATAGGAACAAACTAAATTAGAGCATAAATGATCAAAAGGTGAATACCATACCTTTCGCCAAATACTCTGAGAGTAGTGAAAGAGACACCCCTTCTTCACCGACCCTATAACACTTGGTCTATTGCGCCAAACATGCTGGCCTCGAAGTCGGTGAAGAAGGTGCTAGGGCGGAAGGATGACCAGCGCCAGCCGACTGATGGCGCACCTCCTCGAACATTCGGACGTAGATCGTTTTTTTTTAATCTTGAAGCAGGCAGTATACGAGTGGAAATATCTGAAAATAATGAAACGAGTATTATAGAGTTACTATAATATTATGTGTGAATAAATTAGTTCTGATATTTGATGCTTCCCATCTATAAATGCTTCCCACTCACCTGTACGCACATTCGTCACTGGCGTAAGCCGCTCACTGGCGGCGCGCTCTTTGATGACGCCAATTAATTTCAGCTTCGCAATGTCTGTAGATCGCGGCGGGTGGTTGTGGTGTTGCCCCTCTGTTTTGATAGTTTTTATAATTAAATTGTTTTTTAAAACTACTGACGGCCCTTTACACTGCATGTCGTCGCACCGGTAATATACAACTTCTTTCACTTTACAAGACCTATTTATTTTATACAAGTAATCATCTAAAACTAACTTTTTCCCGTTCCGCGTCACTTTGACAAAAATTGCTTCCATCTTCACTGCTCGAGCGTCTGGAGTAAACTAACTTGGGTCAAAGACAAAAATTGCTTCCATCTTCACTGCTCGAGCGTCTGGAGTAAACTAACTTGGGTCAAAGACAAAAATCTACCTGTAATTGTTGCAAGTGCCCCAATATATGAAAATGATGGTAAATCCCCTTTGTCAACCATGATGCATCATGCAGGATATCCCCACGCAAAAAAATTATTTCACGTGTAGGTATTTCCCGGGAAGAAAGCACAAGAGCCCGGATTCTCCCAAATTCCCTGCTCTTGCATAACAACCGTGGTATGATGCCTTGGCGTAGGTTACTTGTTTGCTGTCATCATATTGAAGTTTCACACTGACCAGAGGGATCTGAAGCACTTGATATCATGCAAATGGATCAATTTCTGACAATAAGGCCATGTATTAAAGTCAAGCCACAGAAAAGATTATAATATTTGTTGTACTTTATGTGAATCTGCCTCCAATGTGAATGATAGGTACAGTGATCAATTTAATTAGTCAATTTTATATGGCATATTTCTGCCCTGATGTGACACTGTGTTATTTGCCAACCCAGTGGATCTAAAAGTTGCGAGTTCACTTGGAGCTATAAAACAGATAAGGTACAAAGTTATAAATGCGGACGGTAATTTTATTTGATTGAAAGTACAAGTCCTAGTTCCGAACACTCTTATTTCATTTGCCCTGTTTCTACAATAATTTCGGAATATCTTTTGATGTCATTTCCTGCGCATTTTTTTTAAACAAATTTTTGCGGTCTGGTTAGTGCGTAATCAGTGTTTAGTATATGCTTGCTCTAAGGCGAGGACGTGAAGATATTGTCTAGCCGTTGGTCTTCAACACCGGATTGAAATGACTTTCCAATAGCATAATTAATCTGCATGAAACTTTTTTCAGTTTCATAAAAAATCCCTAATAGCATTTGGCTCGAAAAGTTCACTTCATCACTGCTTGCAATCTGCCATCAAAATTTTAACCGAATTATTATATTCAATTGGAAGTTAACCAATACCGTAAAAGATAATTCAAAGAAAAATGAATGTAGTTAAAAAGTTTTGAGTTTTGAGGTATTTGCAGTGTACCTACCCAATAGACCGAATGCCGTGTGAGCTGCAAGTCACGATAAATTACCAACATACAATATCCTAAAATCAACCCAGTTGAGAGCCAAAGTGAGCTTTTCAAAATGTGAAAAATGGGTCTCATCTCGTCATGTAGCAAGCATAACCGGGTCCGGTATGGGAAGTTTGCCGTGCCCCTTCAGTGGAGTGGAGGTATACTATCCCAACAGTAGTGGAGGAACGATTTGTATGCTATGGAAATTACACAGTTCCCGGCGATCCCTTACTAGTTGTCTAAAATAGGCGTCAAACACTATCGGTGAAAAACTACTCTCTCGGCGGCGACCTCAGCGTAGCGAGGAATAGGGAGGCCACCGAGGGTAATCATGAACGACGGGCCGACACGCGCTGATGTCCCCGTTGCGGGTCCTCTTTTCATGTGCAAGAGACACTGCACAATATCTAAACAGCACCCGTTTGGTCGGTGCCGAATGATCGCCTCCGTTTGTCACAGCCCGCCAATTGACGGCATGCGACCGTGGAGGAGCCAGGTCGGTCGAATACCTTGCTCAGGGGACTGGTACACATACCTCGCGCTGCTGTATTGAGCCTGAGGGGACGAGAATAATATTTCGCGGGTTAATTGAAGCAAGAAAAAAAAGTCAGTGGCCGCAGTATCTGTACGTCAGGTATCTGTATGGCAGGTATCTGTATGGCAGGTATCTGTATGGCAGGTATCTGTATGGCAGGTATCTGTATGGCAGGTATCTGTATGGCAGGTATCTGTATGGCAGGTATCTGTATGGCAGGTATCTGTATGGCAGGTATCTGTATGGCAGGTATCTGTATGGCAGGTATCTGTATGGCAGGTATCTGTATGGCAGGTATCTGTATGGCAGGTATCTGTACGTCAGGTATCTGTATGGCAGGTATCTGTATGGCAGATATCTGTATGGCAGGTATCTGTATGGCAGGTATCTGTAGGTGGAATAGGTGTAACAAGAATGGACCGTATTACCCCTGGCACGACAGGCGTAATACCACAGCCAGGGGTAACCATTACCCCTGGCTAGGGGTAATACGCCCTTTGGAAGGTGCTTATTGGAATGAGGGAACGAAATGCCCTGGAATTTTGAAAGCATTCACTCACAAAATAAATAATTATTTTTAATCTAGTGTGTGAGAAATCCTTGAAATTCTGCAAAACTGTCACGCGCTGTTTGATTCTTTACAAGATATTTACACAGTTAACATGGAATCAATCGCAAGAGCCAACCGAATCGGCAAAGTATTGTAAAATCGGCAAAGCTTGACGTGCATGAGAGCACTCTCAAGGGCGTGTCCAAGTCGCGCCAGCGTCTCCAATCGACGGATGGTGACCGCAAGCGGCGCGTAAAAACGCATTGTGTAATCAGCCCATTAACCTTTCGGCCAGTCAGCCAAGTGAGAAGCTCGTCGTGCAAACGCCAGTGTCAGCGCGATCCGAGTCCGCTGGACCTGCAGCGTCCATGCAATCGAGATCGTCTCAGCAGAGCATCCTACGCCAAGGTCGGCGGACCAAACCGAGAGATCAGAGCGCGCCCCAACGCGTCGGTCTATAAAATATCGCTCCGAATTATGTATTTAGATTTATTCAACCGAATCCTTGTGACCTGGCTGGCAATAAACTGGTGTAAATTGTACCGGAGGGGCTGAGAAATCATGTTTACGATATAGACGATATCGCCTATTTACACAATGCCATGGGTGTTTTATCAGATAAGATCTTGGGTAATGTTTGGACGCAAGATCTTGTTGGCACACGAAGTGTCTTGACAGGTTGCCGCAAGTGCCTAGTGACTTGAGAGATAAAAAATATATGGAACCCCGATCTTTTTTAGTCCAATTGTAAATGATTCGAGGATTTGGTACAGCGGACAGAAACCTTGACGGGGACAGATGAAGATCAACGGGCGTGAAACACATCACCAGGCGGTCGAGTTTCATCCCTCAGTCAACCTTCTCAAGTCACGAAACAAGATTTGATTTTTTTCGACTTCATTTAAAACGCTTCACTGGAAGGGTACGTAGCCACCGGGCAGACACAGCGCTAACCGCATTCTTTCCTCTTTCCAACGTCTTTCGTGTTTTTCAAATTGCATCTTCCCTTTAGGGAGCTCGAATTCATTATTTCCAGAGAGAAAAAACAGTGGATAAAATGAGACTACGTCAGGTAGGCAGTCAGGTATCCTATTTTGGCCGTCGACAACAGCATTCCATCCTTCAGCGTCTCCTTTTCAGTCACAGTGCTCTCGTGTACCAAAGTCTCCTACAGTCTAGCTCATCTCAGAGAACTGGCTGCTAAATAGTTGCATCACGCGAGCAGCGTCTTCGCTCGACGAAGAGCATTGGTACTACTGGGTAGGTAGAAGATCAAGAAGTTGCATCGTGGAGAGAGGGTCAATGTATCCTGCAGACCGATCTCGTCGCAAATCGCCGCAAACAACGACGCTTGCGGTCGCTATACCTTCATTTCTCATACTTGTCTATAATATGCAAATCCCGACATTCGTTTATATAGTATTTCTCCAGTGACGCAGAATGAAATTAAGTAATTCAATGTGACGCAGTTCCGGGATGTTGGTTAAATTTGTCCATTTACTTTGGGATGCAAACTTGATTATTATTGTGATCTTACATCTTAGAATACCTTCATCAAACAAAACCCGCATGCACATCAAATCTATAAAAAAATTCCCAAAACTTCCGAAAAATGAGCGGCTAAACGGTTGAATACGCTGAAAACGTATGGCAATCCTCGCGAAATGACTCATCGGACATCGCTTTTTTGCATGCTGCCTTTCGCAATTGCGTCTACGGGGCACGGACTGCACCGACGTGTCAATAGGTCCACTCGGAGCGGACCGCGAGTGGTATCCTTGACGGAGAGCATGAGTCGCCTGCGTCGAACCCCAGCTCGGTGACTCATGCCCACGGCGGGCGCATTAGGGCACCCACCCACGCAAGGGGCCAGTTGGGCCTCCCAGCGCACGATGCATCATCCACATCGATTACCCCAACTGTTTCTCTGTTGAAACTACTTCCGTGTGTGGGGCGCTAAATGTCATTTCACTGTCGGGGGAGCAGTAATGGAATTGGAGGCAACGCAATTTTTTTTTGCTGCTACTTTATATTGCGATTCAATGTGCGAGAATGCTTCTAAGGATGCAAGTTAATGGGGTGGTTATAGTTACAATCTACGGAAATGATTACGAAACATTTAAATCTAGCCGACTTTTCTGACAAGTTGTCGAGATGTCAAGAAATCCCTTCAATGGATTGAAATCGTCCAGACTGCTAGTCCTACTTTCAATAGAAATAAACTCCATGCACCCATAGAAGAAGCGTAGAAGTAAACATATGTAGAAACCCGATTAAGTTGGAGATCATAGGTTGGGATGGGGTGTTTGAGATTTGTGCGCCGGAAGGAACTTGCCTCGGCATACACGTGCAAGCTGACAGAAAAGGGGTGTGGTCTAGTTTAAAAATGATATATAAACCACTGCAATTTTTAACTACACTACCAGAAAAAATGTTGGTCAATGTTTATGATATATGTATAACAGAGTAAAGCACAAACGATATCGCAAAACGAAAACAATGCAAATGCGACAAGCCTCAACCACAGGGTGATAGGTGCCTAAATCATCAATGACAGCTAGGCACCTCAAGTAAATAAATCATTATTCGAGTTGAATGGAATCTTCGCACGTGCACTAAACGAGGGTTGGGCAGCAGCCGGCGGCTAACGTCGATGGGACGCGAGAGCAGACAGGTGAACAGGTAGACTTTACCTCTAACCCATACCTACTGAAGTAGAGGTGTTTTCGTAAAGAATAACCTCGCAGTCCGATATATACAAAAAATGGGACAGCGGAACTCAATAATTGTATTTAATAGGAATACAAAACTGAATGTTCTGATATGTTATTCAGTCGAATATGATGACGGACAAATTTGAATATCGCACAATAATAAACAAGGTGGGTAGGGCACTGTCAATGGCGCTGTCGTGAGTAACAAGTCGGCAACGTTTTTCAATAATTATTGTCTCCTCGCTGCTAGTACTTACCCAGAGTTCTGTTCCCCAACTCATTTTTGGGCACAATATATTTTTATGTCACAGCTATTCTAACACTTTCTTTTCGATTACACCGAAACACACAGTAAAATTCACCATAAGCACTAGCAAGACGGTCACCACATCAAATCAACATGGCTGACTTCGAACTGACTGAACTGAACTACACGGGAGCGCAGCGCGGATGTGAGAAATTTTGCTCGTGTCGGACATGATGCATTGTGGGGAATTTTACCTCCAGTGCTCTCTGGCGAGCAATTGTGAACTCAATTGTCGAATGAGAAACGACTGTTTGACCATAGAAATTCACTGCTATTCGAACAGAACCGACAACGCACTTAACTTTTTAATTTAATTTTTGATGAGCGTAGCGAGCGAAGCGAGCGAAGCGAAATCATCAATTTCACTACTGCTAAAAAAAACACTTGGTGTGTGTTTGTTTGTTTGTTTGTTTTTGTTTGTTTGTATTTTTTTGTATGTGTGTTTGCGCGCGCTCTACAGGCCAAACGCCTGCTTCGAGCGGGATGAAATTTTCAGGGTGTCTTATGTTCTCAACTTAGACCCCCTGCGTTTTTCAAGAAAATCCTCCACACCCTTCACTTTCAAAGCAGAAAAAATAGCAAAATTCGACAATTGGGCATGTTTGGAAAAGTACGGAAATTTATTTAAAAGTGCGTATTTTTTTCAAATGTTACCAATTTCGATTTGCCTTTAGAAACCATCGAAACCAAATCGAAACATCACACCAGATTTTTTCACTTGAAATTGACTTCAAGAGTTGACAGACATTATAAATTTTGTCAATTTCGTGCATGCAAGTTTTGGAAAGTAAGTCCGCGGCAGAAATATATCTTCAACCCAATAAAAACCCTTGGACATGAGTTACATCTATGTATCATATGACCATCAATGACCTGAAAATGAGCATATTTCCGCTACCCGACAGCTCTAACAGAAACAAAGAAAGGTCAGAATCGCTTACATTTTCAAGTGATCAGAAATTTTGAGAAAGCAATGGCCCGGCTTGCTGCTCCATGATTCTTATGTGCTTTTTGTCTCAATCTTTTTATGCGCTATACACAAACCGCTACGCTCATCTTCAACGCAACACAAATTGCGTTCGCCCTAGTATGTAAACATTTACACCAACAATTCACGTATTATAATATTTTATTTTTATAGTTATGTTCAAAATAGTTATTCAAATTTTCCATTAAAAAAGCTAATCCTATATGAAATACAGTAATTTGTTGTCAACTATTAAAATTTAAAAGATTGGAAATAAATTATGGTATCTGTGATTATAAACCCAATGGAACTAAAATTACTTTAATAGTATGCAAAATTAAATAATTAGAACCTTGAAAAAATACTTGACAATTATTCTCAATGAATTTTAAATATCCCTTTTCTTTACTACTGAAAAATTAAATCTTAAGTTGGTACTTCTGAACATTAATACACATTAAATACACATTAAATTTTAAGCTCATTTACTTGGTTCCTGATTTAATCAGAGTCAATTATGATTATATCAAGATCTGCCATTTTTGATACACTAGATTTAACAGGAGATTGAATGGGCTCTTCCTTTAATCTTTCCATGACCAAGCATTCAGCTTGCATGAAAGATGTCCCCTTCCCCTGAACAGATTTCCTAGCCGTCGGTTTTGTTCGAAGCACCGACACAGACGCAATGGACACAGTGTCACTTATTTCAGAACTTCTTGCAACTGCTTTTTCCTTCTTACCGATGTCAACTTTCGTAACGGGATTCACTGACTGCAGTCCCGACACAGAAGCAATCGACCCAGGACTCTCTTTCAGGACTTCTCTCTGTTCGAGCTTCTGCTTACGCTTATAAACATTCATGCCAGGATTCACAGTGAAAACAGGCTCCCTGGTTTTTATTTGCTGGTTACCGCCGTCAATCGTTTTCCGTGCAGTTGGTTTGTACGACGAATCTCCGGGCATACTGGCCAGCAACAACAGGGCTTGGGCCACTTGATTGTCACTGTCACTGTCATTGGCAGTCAGGTCTTCCAATTCCAAGGTGCCTTCCCCTGATAAACTCGGCATATGACTAGAACCTGCCTCGGAAACAATAGAGCAAGTTTTTTCAGTCTTTGAAGTTCCCTCGGGTCTTCTCAACTTGGGTTTGCTTTGAATTGCATATGTAACGCCTTTGCTTGCTGACTTCTCGGCTTGTACTTTCCTTGGCGGCACATTCTCCTGGCCCTTTGGATCAAATGAAAGTTTCGACGGTTGAACATTTGTGCTTCCTTCCAAAGGCGAGGCCGTTGACGTAGACAACGAAGCTGTGAAATTTGCTGACAAATCAGTATTCCCTATATCTGGCATGGTTTGAGCCAGATTTCTTTCGATCATGACCATCTGAGGCGGACTTAGAGCAGCCGTCTCAGGCAAGGATTCTGATGGCTCCAATTGAATGCCTACTGTCTGCTCGCTGCTGGTCGGAAAAATGTCACGTCCTCTCCGTTGGTACGTTTTAATTAAAGGTGGTATTTGAAGATACTCATCGCTTGAATCGAGTTCTACATCGGCGGAGGTCTCAACCTCTGTCCCCTGAGGATCTCCCTCAACATCTGTAGGAACAAGGAGAACCTCTTTTGCTACTATCGTCGGCACAATCATATTATCCCAGTCCTCTAAGTCAGCTGTTCCTTCATCCATACTCAAACCTTCTACCTCGGCCCTTACGTCATTTTCAACCATGGTATGTTCCTCCTCCATCCCTTCACCTTCGAGGTCCAACTCCTGTTCATTGTCAGAAACAGTTGAACATTCCGAAGTCTTTCCTTCTGCCGATGTAACCGAGTCTCCACAGGCCCTGCCTATCTTTTTTACATTAACAACACAACCAGATTCACGCCCACAAACCTTGACCTCCTCGGTTGCATCCTCGAACACACAAGCAACAGGATTTATATCAATATCATCCGACGTCAAATCAACATCATATTCATTATCCTTAATTGAAAAAACATAGCTGGAATGAACCTCGGAAAAACTGACTTTGCAGACTTTGTCCTCATTTTTCGCAGTGGAACCACTGGGTGCAAGTACAGTGCTTACTGGACGGCTCTTTTCTAACGAATCACCTCTTGCCAGATGGTTCTTTGACGATAAGCCACCGCTGCGCTGGACCATTGCAGGCAAATCACCGCCACCAGGGTGTCTTCTTGGCGCACTTGTGAGTTGCCTATTGGACTGTGAATCACCGCTTGAAATATGGCTCATTGTCGATGAACCACTGCTTAGCAGTCGGACATTTGCAGGCAAATTACCACTAGTAGGTTGTCTCCTTGCGGCTAACTCGCACCTAGGAGGTTGGCTCGTTTTGGCAAGCATGCAGCGTGAAGATTCGGTGATGTTTTGACAGATCTCGAAGACCCTGTTTTCAAGGGCGAGGTCGCCGTCGACAGAGGTGGAGGTCACCTCGGGATCGGACCCGGTTCTCTCGCACCGTCGCACAGTTTTCGACTCGGTGCTGTCAACGATGGCGCTCGGGCTGCCTGGTCGTTTGCGTGACAACAACTCAGCCGTGGTAGAGGATGAAGACACGAGTTTTCCGCTTATCACCGCTGGATCGATATGGTACTTCATCTCTAAGTAGTTGGTCAGCGTTTCCAGCTGATACTTTCTGAGGGGATTCTCTATCTTTTCCATGGCGGGGGTTAGCTGGGTTTGAAAAGGCAGCTGAGATTGTGGTGAGGTGAGCTCAGCGATGATTTGTGGTGGAGGAGAATCCACTTTCAACGTCAACACATTAATTGCAGTCTTCATCTTAGATTCTTCTGTGAAAGACCACAGGGCGCCTGTCAGAGGTAAGTCTGCGTTTCTTGTCCCCGAAGATTTCTTTCCTAGCTTTTTCTTCTTTTTATTGCTTTTATTTCCAGACTGTTTTTCTTGAGATTGATGCCTGCTGCTATTGCTTGCTAAAAAAAAAATATCATCAATTAAAGAATCATTGTAACGGTACCTACCTAGAGGAAACTATGGCAACCAATAGGACAACAAAAAAATCACAATTTTTCTGTAAATAAGAGTTTTCCAGGGAAAGAGTTCATCTTGGTGCTAGGTACTATCAAACTAATAAACTTAAAGTGTCGAGCTCGAAAATTTTGAAATTCGACTGTATGTTTAAAATTTGATATGCAAGTGATATCAATCCATTATGCAAAATCGATAAATCAAAAAAAATTTTTGGACGCCGGGCATGTGCTCCTCAAAACTGTTTACTCACAAGGTGAATCGTTTCCGTCAGAGTCGTCGCCTGTGCCGCCCCCTCCGAGATTGTCCAGCCCATCTTCCATGTCGTCATCGGCACTGACCGCCTCCTCTTCGTCCTCCTCCTCGTCATCTTCGTCGTCGGTTGCGGCGGCCTGCTCGTCGGTCACCTCGGCCGGCTCCAGGTGTTGCTCGTATTGCTTGCGCGTGAAGCTCGCCATCACCTGCCACCAACGCAGACGTCAGGACGAGCATGGCTTGGACTTAATGGTGGATCAGGTAGGTTCAAACGTATTCCAATGTTTCTACCGCAGAAACGAGCGTCAGAGTGGTGATGGAGCTGGCATTCTGCTTAATCTAAGATAGGTACAGTCTAGTTTTCCTAACCGTTTTTAAAAACCTATTTTCAAATTGGATTCTGATTGCAAGTACAAAGAGTTACTGAAAAGAGGGCTAGCCCATTGAGCCCCATGGCCTGAGGGGGGCTGCCGCTGACTACATCATCAAATATAGCGGCAATGGTGGCAATGGCGGGTAGGAAAGCCAAAAATAGTTCCAAGTAGTAGCAAAAACAACAGGAAAAAGAGGCAAAAAGTAGCACAAAAAATATGTATTATCGGTAAGTTTTGGAATTTTCAGTGAAAATATAAGGATGCACCTCTCTTTTACTGAAACCAATGAAACGTTTCTAGATTTTTTTTATCGGCACCTATACCTACAATACGATATCCTTTAGTCCCTGTCCATCCCATGATCCCATATACTTTCTACTGCAGCACTATTGCATGGCTTTTGTCAATGCAATTTCAAGGTGTAACTCCCACTGTTCCACGCTCGCAACACGATCGCACTAACTTTACTATCGGCACGAACTCGAGACGTTATTCTCATCAGCAGATTTGTGCCATGTGACTCAAATAAATCTACAGAACACACGCTCGCATTGGCCAAAGATTTGTTGCCATGAGTTTGGGCCAATAGCATAGAGTCTTACTTAATTCAGGCAGTGAGTTAGAAAACTAGTGTCCCATTTCATTTCCAAAAAGACTCTCCTGTGGCAGTCCCCATCCGTCTCCGCTGTCCAACGCACCTCATCCAGCTTCGAGTCTCCCAACTGCTTGTTGCGCTTCAGCTGCTGCTTGAGCTCCGGGTCTTCTTCCGCAGGATCTGTAGTCTGCTCCAGAAACGTGCATGCCAGGTTCCAGTCGTACAGTTGACGGTCCCTCTGGATCTGGTCGCCGATCTCTTGGAACGTTTTCTTAGCTGGAATCCCAAGGGGAAAATGTTAGGATTTTACTAAGGAAGCTGTAAAGTTCAGGCAGCAACGATCGAATTGTCTGTAGTGGTAAGAACCAAAATCCTTGATAAATGAAATGAACTGCAGGGAAAACAAAATCATAACTATCCTCCAGAAGAAGCAACAAATCAGTGCTCAAAGTTGCCGGACAATAAAATATATTCAGAGCAGGGACTAAAACTGTTTGGAATTTTGGTTTGGCTTTTGTTCCTGAAAATTTGATTTTCCAGTTTTGGTTTTGATCTTTTGAAAAAATAATGGTTTCAAAACCGTTTAACACTGGTTGACAACAGGAATGACATTAGGGTCTAGAAGCAATCTGGTATGCCAGCATAACTGGAAATAATTGAATCTCTATCCACTTCCTCCACTGGCCTTCCCATTAAAAATAAAATCATATCCTTTTTTTCTCCATTAAACTATGATGCATGACCATTTCAAGCAAAAATCATGATTCATAAATTTTTTTTAAATGTATTTTATGAGAATATATTTACAGAAAAATGTGCCATTTTCCCAACTTTTGACCCTAAAAGATAACCAAAAGAAACCAAAACAAACTGAAATATAAACAACAGTTTGTTCTTAGCTTCTTTTTAGAACATCACCATTTCATTTTCAGACACGGGTTTGGAAAATTTTTGGTTTGAACCGGTTTTTGTTGTCGGTTTTGGTTTCAGTCCCCGATTCCGAGGCATCTCAGCTGACCTTCATCATGGAGCTCCGTCGGCCGCAAGCCAGGGATTTTGGCGTCCCTGTAAATCTTGAGGATGTCGTTGAAGTCGGGGAAGGTGGCGTTTTGAAACACGTATTGCTCGATGGCGGTCGCCACATTAGGGTACGGCGACACACACGCCACGCGTGCACGCCTCTTTATGGCGTCGTCGCGCACGCCCGTCAACTCGACGATCTTGCGGTGGATGTCTATGCAACGGCGGCGGTATCGCTGCAGCTTCATGTACGACGAGTCTTCTTCGTCGTCCCAGTCGACTTCTGCCTCCTCCAGTTGCTTGATTCGTAAGTTGCATTTCTGTGCAGAAGGTTGCAAATTAAATGTTATGGCAAGGAGTGTCATAACTCATAAGATAACTAGGTATACTAGTTATTTGTTTTATCTCTTTCCAAGTTATTTTTATTTATTAAGTTATTCATTAGATAAAAATGTGAAAAATTTGTGTATATTAGCTCGAGTAAACATTGCAAGGAACAGAGGTTGTATGTTGGTGTTTGACACCTCTCTACCTGTTCATGTTAATGGAAAAAGAAAACAAGATGTTAAATAAAAATTTTATGAAGAATTAGAGCTTCCATATTACAATAAATGAACTAAAGCTGTTCTAGCCAGATGTACTTTCTTTTTAATTTCCTTAGTACCTACCTCCTTAGCACATGGTAGGAAATTGTTTTGTAAATAACAACAATTTTAAGTGAAAATAATTATTAAAAAGTAGGTACCTACATTTCAAAATAATAATCTGAGAAGCAATAAAGTTTTATAGATTTTTTGATATTCATACACTTAGCTCTGCAAACTTACCCGAGATGCTTTTTCAAGATTTTTTATATGCTTCTCAGTTTTCATTCTCTTCCGTGCCTCCTTAGTATCCTCCTGCTCTTCACTTATTGAAGTCCATCGCTTGTACTCGAGCGGTGTTGACGCAGCTAAAGGCTCATCCACATGGGATGAAAGTGTGCGGTCGGTCACAGCCGCAGATGAATCATTAGCTGACTGTTTCGCAGCGTCGTTTTCCACAAAATGCTTCCTCTTCATCTCAGCATGCACATTTATGAGGCAAGTGTAAACTGAAGCAGGATTCTTTGCCATAATTGATATGTTTTCTTCCAGAAGGGAGCGAAACACCTTGCTCTCTTTGTAGTCGGGCTGAAGATTTTCGTAATACCGGGTAGTTTTTTTGGCGTGAATTGCTTTTACAGCAGGTGAATTGTCGCAGGCACAACATATTTCCATAAACTGTAAGAAAGCAAAATAGGCAAACCACAAATTAAACAAGTATTTTCCCAAAAGTATGAAATACCTATCTAGAAGTTTCAAAACTCACAAGCCATGTCTTAAGTTGGACAAAAGGCTGTATGGGCAGTTTTGAAACACTTAGCTCGTGTCTAGCAGTGGGTCCGTGAGGAAGATGATAATCCATTCTCAATCTTAACGTGAAATGGAGTTAAGTAATTTGAATCTTTAGACTTAATATACCTTCATAAATATGTTACTGTTTGAAGCATCATGATCAATAAGTTTACTCATAGTTGAGTTGATCTCCTCTCTGCACGGACGTTTTTTTTTCGAGCTTGCCGGTCCTGCACGGTAACTCTTTTCACCAACCGGCCGTTTATTTTTTGAAGTCGAGACCATTGCTGGGAAGTGCGGCTCTCTACCAGGTCTTGTTTCTTTCGATGTTGATGCAACTGCTGGAAAATGCTCTACTCTGCTAGGCCTACTTTCTTTCAATGTTGATGCAACTGCTGGAAATTGCTCTGCTCTGCTGGGCCTACTTTCATTTGATGTTGATGCAACTGCTGGAAATTGATCTGCTTTGCTGGGCTTACTTTCTTTTGATGTTGATGCAACTGCTGGAAATTGCTCTGCTTTGCTGGGCTTACTTTCTTTTGATGTTGATGCAACTGCTTGAAATTGCTCTGCTTTGCTGGGCCTACTTTCTTTTGATGTTGACGCAACTGCTGAACAATTTTCTACTATGCTGGGCGTACTTTCATTTGGAAATGCAACCATAGGCAAGTTCATACCAAGTCTATTTTTTTTTGAGCTCGCTGGGTACACAATGAAGTTTTGACCTGTTTCTTTTGATGTCGATGCAACAGCAAGGACTTGCTCAGAGACATGACCCCCATGAGGTGTACTTGTAGTAGAGCCATTCTTCTCTGTACCTTGTCGACCTCCTTTTGAGATCGAAGCACCAGCAGGGAAGTTGTCTTCACTACTGGGCCTGCTTCCTTTCGAAGTCGAAGCACCAGCAGGGAAGTTGTCTTCACTACTGGGCCTGCTTCCTTTCGAAGTCGAAGGAACTGCAGGGATGTGGTCCGAGACTTTGCACCCATTCAACAACCGGAGTCTACCACCTGGTGAACCGTTCTCTGCCCTGTGTGGACTACTTGTCATTGAAGTTGACGGAACTGCAGCCCTCGGCGGAGAGTCAGGGTCAAGGTCTATAATTTCAATAACCTTAGGAACTTTCTGCCGAACATCACCGATCTTCTTGGGCGCGATCTGTAATTTCATCAATCATAAATCATAAATCGGTTCTAAGATTCTAGTACCATGTCAGGCTGTTTGTGTATTGGCTGTATTGTCACAAGTGAGATGTGGGCCGCATTCCACTTTTATTGCAATCTGCTGATAAAAGGCCCTCTAAATGGTTTGTTCCATTGGCTGTGATAGCAAATTTCCAGCAAGATTGGCAGATTGCAAACCTAGTGGAAAACGGCCTTAAGTATAAGCCGCATTCCACTTTGGTTGCAAGCCGCCGATCCTCAATTTACGACCTCCTCAATACAACCTAAATTTACGGTCTTTATTTTAAATACTTTTTGCAGTGCCAAAGAATAGCTATCTGGCAGTGGTCAACTGCAAGTCATCTTCCTGCCAGGCAAGTAATTATCATAACTAGGAAACGCTGCCAAAGTGTTCGCGTTGAAGATGAGCGTATGGGCACAGCGGTACTAAGTTGAGAACGAAGGTAGACACCCTGAACACTTCACCGCAATCAAAGCAGGCGTTTGGTCTGTAGAGCGCGCGCAAACACACATACAAACAAAAAAACACACACACAAGTGTTTTTTTACCAGTAGTGGAATTGAAGATTTCACTTCGCTCGCTACGCCCATCAAAAACCCTTGGAGATTTATTTCAGTTGTGGATTTGCTTTCAATAATAACTTGCATGCACGAAATTGACAAAATTTCTGACAAACTTGAAGTCAACAAAACTGGTTTGATGTTTCGTTGTGGTTTCGATGGTTTCGAAGAGCAATATTCGAAATTGGGAAAATTTTGAAAAAATACGCACTTTAAAATAAATTTTTGTACTTTTCCAAACTTTCCCAATTGTCGAATATTGCTCTTTTTTCTGCTTTGAAGGGGAGGGGCATTGAGGATTTTCTTGAAAAACGCATGGGGTTTAAGTTGAGAACAAAAGTAGATACCCTGAAAATTTCATCGCAAACGACGCAGGCGTTTGGCCTGTAAAGCGCGCGCAAACACACATACAAACAAAAAAACAAACAAAAACACCTAAGTGTTTTTTTAGCAGTAGTGAAATTGACGATTTCGCTTCGCTCGCTACGCTCATCAATTAGGTGACTTTAAATGTTCCTATTGTATTTTATTATTATTACATAGGCATTCCTGCAATGAACTTCGAACATCACGAAACAGCCCGGTGACACCTTGATGTCAGGAAGCCATCTTTATGAAAATGTAATCCTTCAAGGACCTTAAGGGGCAGCGGTGATGTGAAAGTTTCAGGCTCCAAAACCTGGCTCAAATCTCGATTGCTGACAAAAGGCTTACGGAGCGACATACAGAAGGAGGTGGTTACAGAAGGCTTGATTACTACTCGATTGCATAGAACTGATCAAGACCAACTTCACAAGCACTTTTTAGTTTTTAGTACCTACCAACCTATCATTGATTTAAATTGAAGCTTTTTTTGACAATATAATATCAGATGTAACGAGTATTGAACTTATCCTGTAGGTACAAAAACAAAACCTAAAATGTTTTTGAAGTTCGACAAAACATACTATGGTACTACCTAAGTAATGGGCACCTGATCTACCTACAATCATTCAAGAAATTGAAATGGAAGACAATTACCGACATAATGTTGATATTGACTAACTCACCCGTCTGTGGGATGCATCAGTAATTATTTTATCCACGGTAGTAATAGTCAATGCGGGCTTTGCAGTGGAGTTCCGAAGTTTGGCAAATCGTTGCCTCACCTGGTTCATCAATGCATTACTTGTCGGTGGCACAGAAGAAGGTGGTGGCGACTGCAAATAAGAATTTATTATATTATTATATTATAATTAAATAGGATTGGCAAAAACCAATACACTCCAAACCTCCTAAAATAATGTAAGACGAGCAGTGGCATTGTGTGGTTTTTTTTCTCGAGGTCCTCAAACACAATTATTAAAACCCAGGACAAATAACCTTCGATCCAGGCCATCTATGACACTTATGTCATGAATGTCATGAAGGTACCCACTAGCAATAATGGTAGTAGGTACTTGGAAATGTTTAACCCTTGAAAAAATTATGAGACATGGTGTGAAGTGGTTCAGAGCCGCAGTTGGATGGTGGTGTCGGTGGTACTGGTCGGGACCGGTGGCGACCTCGGTCCTTTTTAGGACTACAAGCCACCTACAACAGAGCAAGACCATACCTGCACCACCAAAATGAGATATGTCCGACAAACGAAAATGAGATGGGGTCTTGCCTTTCCCCTAATATGCTTTGCTCCTGACGATTACGAATAGGAATTGGTCTTTGTCTTTGTCTTTATGGAGGTGCAAACCCATGGCTGAAGATAGCTGAACCTATTGACAGACCTAGGTAAGGAGGTACATACCACCTAGTATAAATTGTACTCGGGTACAAAAGCCACGCTTCCAGCTTAGGTACGTACGTGTACTACCTGGCTTGTACCACCACCAGTGCCATAATGCCAGTCGGTACCTACTAAAGCTGGGTCCATCAGAAAAGATGTGTTTTCAGTTATCGCTAACAGGTCGTTTGGGCATCGATCGTCACATTTTTCAACCAAGTTCGCCAATTTCCATTCACATCTCTGTCCTCAAATTACCACCAAACTCTTGCCATTTTGGCTGCATGCTGAAAGGAGATATTAAGGGGACAGGCCTCGAAAAAGATGTCGTTTCTGGTTGAACCTGACTTCACAATTACAATTTCAGTAGAAACCACAAAAACTTTTTGTATGTAGTATCTTCTAAAGGATTGGGCAAGCAATGACAAGGCATGCGGCTGGTTTCTGTTCAGGTATACCTTACACCAATAGTAAAGCTAGTTAGTAACCAACAGTAATAACATTGTAGATAGGTATATAATAAATGGGTAGGTAGGTAGGTAGGTAGGCCATTCGCAGAATATGTGTTACCCACCAAACGCAAGGGATCTTCGTCGTCTTCGGAGTCTAGGAATATTGTTGTTAATTCTTCTGTGCGGATGTTTAGATCCATTATTAATCACCGAATTGATACTTGTAAACATAGGCTAAAATAATAAATGCATCGCAATCAAAGAGAAAACAAATAAAAAATGTCAACAAGTCATTGTCCTCATAAATCCTGCGCGAGTAGACGAGACGCGTCTACGAGTACGAAGGACAGATGTTTTCGCCACTGTATGCTACCAAGCAGAGAGTACCAAGCATCACTGCTCGGCGAAAGTGGGATGCGGTAATAGCGCCAACAGGAATAACGCCAACTAGACGTGGCAACAGTGCAGCGGTTGCCTTGACGGAAGTATGGCCGCCATTTTGTAATACCGCCTTCTTTCAAACGGAGTTGGCGTAAATCCTTTAAATCCTTTACTTGGGGGTGTTAATAAAAATGATTTGACATGAAATTGTTGGTTCAGCGAAATTTGTGTGCGTTGGACGAGTAGCCAATTTGTTACCTCTAGAGCTACCTCGGCGCTGTAGTCTACTATCAATGTCTATGCGCACGACATGTCCAACGCACACAACTTTCGCCGCGCAGTGATGCGGCTACTCGTCAACTGACAGGATTTGCAGCTAACAGATTTGCAGGTGACAAGAAAAATTCCTGTCAGTCGAAACTCCTGTGACCTGCAAATCCTGTGGGCTGCAAATCCTATGGGCTGCAAATCCTGTGGGCTGCAAATCCTATGACCTGCAAATCCTGTGACCTGCAAAAACTATCACATTTTATATGGGGGCGTCGCCATCCTAAGTGGGGGACCAATTAAATGTCGATGTTATTCAAGGGGTGCTAACGTTCCACAGCAGATAGCGCAGCATGGTTATAATATTTGAAAGCCGATAATACAGCTCGCCATGGATAGGCGGTAAACTTGTTCAAACAAAACAAAATCTAATAACTGCATTTTAAACTGGTCCAACTCTATTAACTCATGTAGCCTAATGGCCCGGCGAAATAAACCCATATGACTTCTTTTAACTTTAAACTTTAAACTGTTCCAATCAGTTCCAACTATTTATATTGCCTTTTACAAGTGTAATAAAAACCATGCATATACCTACACTGTTCTGGGAGTACTTTTTGGAACTATTTTGTCACTTGTCATTTGTCACAATGCTATAATGCTGTAGATTTGACATGTTTGGTATATTCATGTTTTGACACTGTTTTGACACTGTTTTGACACTGTTTTGACAACGGGCCTTGTGGCACCTTGGTCTGATGGCACAGGTGAATGACAGGCTGATGATGAAGATTCACTGGCGTAGGAACAGGGGGGGGGGGCAAGGGGGGCAATGCCCCCTCCCCCCCCCCAACTTTTAGACATAGGGGGGCAAATTTTATAGTTGAAATCATTCATTTTGTCTGCTGCTCAGAGTTGAGTATACCTAGTGTTTCTGCTTAGCTGATGTTGAACGAAATCTTTTGACTCGTAAAAACAAATCACTACCAGGAATATGACTAAAGCAGTAGCAGAAATGCAGACTAACACTGTTTATGTTATAGTCTGAGTCATACATGCACCCAGACTGGAGGGGGAGAGGAAGAATTTTGTATTGCTAGTGTAGAGCTGGAATTCGCCACGGCAAGACGCTCTGCTGTATTCGATGTGCGATATTTACAGGCATCACAGAAAACGTGATAGTAATTTTCGTAATGCGTTAATTTGATATCTTTAAGTTAAGTATTCTAATTGTATATTTCTTGCCCCCATGATCCCAGGCTGCAATTTTATCTCAAACCCTCAGATTTGCTTTAAAAAAATAGCCCCCCCCCCCCCCCCCAGTCCGGGTTTCACCACTGTCTGTCTTGCAGCTTGCCCCCCCCCCCCCCAACTTGAAAAGCGTTCCTACGCGCCTGTGAAGATTCGTGGTGTTTAACGACGCACTCTTTTGACAACGGGCCCTATGGCACTTGGCAGGAGGTTCCCGCGGGATCCAAATTATGACGGGGCTGCCGCGTATACCTACTGGGCCATTCCACCTCAAACATAGTTTTTGCAAAATCTCGCAGAAAAGAGCCTCTTTGTAATTTCTCATGGCTTATCGTTCACACTTCACATCTAAATTCTTTATCTATAGAAAATTCTGTGTTAGCACTTCGAAGCTTACTTCAATTCTTCTCCCAGCGTTTGCTGCCCAAATGGCAGTCAACCAAACACACAGATATGCAAAGCGGGGTGCAGCTCCAAGGGTTTTTAACCCCAGTTTACATGGGAACCGAAAAAACTTGGCATGTATTCTTGATATCTTATACAGCTGGCTGTACTCAAATCACATAATATAACCAGAGTAGTCCGCTCTGTTAGCGCAAAATTATTGCAGCATTTTCGGAAACCGCCACGAAACTTATCACTTTGCTAGAACAGACCCCCAGCCCCGAAAATCACGCAGGTTCCAACTCGTATCACTAATGGATGCCCTGCATTGTTGCATTTTATATTGTTGCAATACGGGGCATTGTCTTTGCGATATCATGGGTATATATATATATAGTGATATATGAACGAGCATTTTATATTGTTGCAATACTGGGCATTATTTTAGCGATATCTTGGGTAAATATAGTCATAAATGACTGATTTTTTTTAAAGTCTGATACTCGCAAAACTATTACACCTTAAGAGGCCTCCATGCCTATAATCCGCTTATCGCAGCTTAAGATAACAATCACAACAATCTTGGCAAGCGCGGACACATAAATAATTTACAATCTCGGAGATTAATGCAATTAAAATGTTCCGAGAATCACAGATTAGCACAAACACATATCATCAAATGCAAAAAACATGTAATTTCTTGTATATTGAGTTGTAATTAACACGATAGGGTTCGATTTTGATAGCTGATTACAATCGATGTTGAATCAAAGTTTTCGTGCTCCAAATGGCCACTCTACAAGACTTTCAAGACTTTCTGAAATTCCCGTGGAGTCATAAAAATTAATGCGCGCTCCGAACGTCGGGCTCGGCTATAATCCGCTGCATCCGCTTTGCTCGACGCAACTAACAAAAAAAGCTACAGAATGATTCTTGTTGACAATTCCGTAGAGGGTGATCGCTAAAAATTTGTGGCGCAGACCCTTACGTGTGGCATAAAAAGAGGGTCTAAATGTGCTCGGTAATCGTTGAAAAAAAAACTCTGCATAGCGAAAGAGTGCACGCTGTTTCGGGTCTAAATCTTTTTCCAAAAAAGAGCAAATGGATATCGTTTCACAATCGATGTCTCGAGCTCATTTAGGGCTCATTTAGGCGATTTTTTAAAAATTGCACCATACACATTTTTGAAAATATCAAATTGTGTAGATGACCCGAAATTAGATATACTCTTCCTTCATCTACTGGTAATTTCAAATTAAAGATTGGAATACATTTTGGGGTTCATTTCATGGATCGAGTGGACCTCTGCATTCTACGTTTAAGTGGGAGTGGGGGTGAAAGGATTATCTGACTACAGGACTCTTAAAAATTGAGTAGCACATTTCCAGGGTTGAAATGGACTCTAAATTAACTTGGAAGATACATATTAATAAAGTAAACCAACGAGTTAGTGTGGCCTGCTACATGTGCTGAGAATGTTAGCAGACCTTGTGAACGAATCTACTCAAAACATCGTATAAGTACTACACTTAAGTAGGTACACTGTTTTTACCTATAGTTCAAAAGAAGAGTTCACTCTAATCCCACAAATTGTTCATGAAACAAAAAAGGGCAATAAGGATTAGATGTAAAATAGGAAAAAGGGGCTACCTAGGGGCTACCTACTACCTAGGTGCATCTTACTACAATGGGTTGCGCATGGGGCCTTCGCGGAGCCTGAGGCCTATCTGGGTACTTGCGCCCATGGGGCCTAGCACATTGGCCTCGCATAGTGTGTCTCGAGTATTTTGGGTTGACTGATTTCACGTTGTAAAATATGTGGCTCCTTTTCTGTCACGCTTGCTCTTTGCTTCTAGTTTTAGCAACGTCTTTCTCTACCTCACCTCTCTCCAGTCGATTGCTGATTGCTAGGTGAACTCGCATTGATAATGATTGTGTTTGTTTATGTATATTTAATGAATGGCAAAATTGGGGTGCATTATACGACCATGAGTGTTTCTAAATGTTTAGTTCATTTGTCATTGAGAACACAATACTTGATGGTTTTTTCACTTGCACTTAGTTATTGATACACTCGATAAGACTTGTAAGATTTAACTAATAACTTTGCGAAGCAACAGGAACGTCTGGTGGGCGACGTGCGTAGAGAACTGCACTCGGCGTATACAATCAATGCTATGCTCCCGAGTTTTAGCGCCCTAGCCCTTATATATCGAACAGTCCTAACCTAATGCCTTTCCAATAATAATAATAATAATAATAATAATAATAATAATAATAATAATAATAATAATAGTTTATTGTCAGCGAGATCAAGCCTTGATTTACAGACAGTCAGGTTAAATTACAAATATTATGTATTACATTTTTGGTAAAACTCGTCGAGACTGTAAAAACAACCATCTAGAAGAAAAGCTTTCAATTTAGCGTTAAAACTTATTTTACTGGCAGTCTTGATTTGTATGGGTAGAGCGTCAAAAAATTTACATCCAGCATAGACGGGACCTTTGGTGAACAATGTTAATTTATGTTTTGATAGATCGAAGTTGACCGTATTTCTGGGTCCATGGCGCCTTGACGTGTCCGGGGTCAGGGGCCTGTGATTGTTTACAAATTTAATACAGTTATAAATGTAGATACATGGCACAGTTAGGATCTTGAAATTAGTGAAGAATGGACGGCAGGAGTCTTTAAAATAGACGGTAGCACATGGATCGTGGCTGGCTTTTGCCAATATTCTGACTGCTTTTTTCTGAAGAACAAATATTCTTTTCGTGTGTGACGAGTGGCCCCACAATTCTATCGCGTATTGGATCGCTGAATGTACGTACGCAAAATAAATCGATTTGGCCACCTCAAGATTTGTGATGCGCATAAGTCTTCGAATAAGGAAAAGTCCTGATGCGATTTTGGTGGCGATGTGGTTACTGTGAGCTTCCCAGTCGTGGTTGTTATGTAAACATGACCCCTAGAAGCTTCACTGTCTTGACCTCTTCTAGTGATTTGCCTTGGAGCTGAATTAGGGGGCTGCTGGCAAACTTCTTTCTTGAGGCTCTGAAGTGCATGAATACGTTTTTTTTCTCATTTAGGAAGAGGTTGATGTTCTTGCTGTATTCGCTCATGTCCTTCGCGGCCTTGTTAGCTTTCGGTGTGGCATCTTCTGCTGCGCTGATCACCTGGGAGATGTCGTCAGCGTACATGATTAATTTGTTGGAATTCAGTGCTGTTGGAAGGGAGTTTGTCAGCAGGATGAACAGGAGAGGCAACAGAATACACCCCTGTGGCAGCCCAACATTTTTGGTCCTGGCGTCCGAGAACACGTTTCCTGTGTCCCCTGCGATGTGAACGACTTGAATCCTATCTTTGATGAAAGATTCTAGCCAACGGTTAGCGACATCGCAGATTCCCAATTGCTGAATTGCTGCAGCGTTGCTAGAAGGGTTGCGTGATTTACGGAATCGAAAGCTTTTCGGTAGTCATAACGGAAGCCCAGTACATCTTCTTTTTTGTTCAGTGCTGTCAAAATGTCTGTTACATACTTAATGAGCTGGTCTACTATGCGAGCCCGTTGACACACGACACGTCCGTAATGGAAACGCTTTGTCGATTGCACTCTTGAAAATAGTCGCGAACGATTCGTATTTATCGTCTATCGTACTTTTGCTAAATATGCTGTCCCACTGGCATTCACTTAACAAAAGCTTGAAATTGTCTATGTTACGTTTTGAGAAACTTCTCATCGGTACGACTTTGCGTTTCTTGGATTAGTTCGTTGTTACCGTAATGGTGAAGAGTAGGCTCCGGTGATCTGAAAGATCACAGTCCATCACTCTGCATGTAGCGATATCGGCTTCAATGTTTGTAAACATGTTGTCAATGCAGGTGTTTGAACTCGCGGTGCGTCTAGTTGGGTCGGTCACTGTGGCTCGTAGGTCGAAGGATGCCATCAGGTCCATTAACATATTCTTGTTTACGTTGTCAGTGAGAAGGTCAGTATTATAGTCACCAGCCACAATCAATCTAGATTTTTTCTTCGTGATTGACAGCAATGTCGCATGCAGATTGTCTAAAACTTCCTCAAATCTCCTTGCGGCGATCTATATATGCAGACATATTGTGGCTAGCCCATCATCGCTGTCGACCACTGCAGCTGCTGACTCAAAATCCAATTCGTTGTTGAATTGTGCTATACATTCTATCGGGGTGGCTGCTATGTTATTTTTCACATATATAATGACCCCCCCGTTTTTCTTCTTCTTTCGTCATCCAGTGCTCGGATAGGCATATTACGTTTGGTGAGAGTGAACTCATCTCAAATTCGAGTACATTAATTTTATTTCTAAGGCACTGTATGTTAGTGTAGAAAATATTATTCTCGGATAGTTTATGAGAGTTGTTTACTCCTATCTTGGCTGCGGCCCTTGTTGGCGGCGGTAAAAAAATGTATTGATAGCAATCCCTTCAGGCCAGAAGTCAGGGCATTTCAGAGATTCTAGAAGGTGAGAGGGAGCTCCTATTTTGAACGACGAGTAGTCACCGTGGGTCGTTAGTTTTTCGCAGGCGATATTTCCCTTGGAGAATTCTTGATTTAGGAAGTGTAAGATATCATCGTTGCATACTTTGTTGCTAAATCTGCTGAGATGGAGCCAAACTTTCCTTTCGGCTACAGCGAGAGCTTTGAACTTGCCTTGTAGGTTATCATGTTCAATGATCACGATCATGATCAATGTTATCATGATCAATGTTATCATGTCGAAGCCCTTTAGAGAAAGGCCGTACTGTATGGTGAAATTGTAACTGTTGGTATCACCTCGACTCCTTTAATAGTAAGTATGTTTACCGCTATTTCCGGGTACAGGTGTTGGTCCAATGTATACCTGCTATTATTGTACAGTGGGTCAAGTAGCCCCTTATACTAGAGGGTGGGTGGAAGTCATATCGGGAATCTTCGGAGGGAAGATACTAACTTCCCGACACATGGTACTCTATGATATGAGGTCCCCAAAAATGGCAAACTTAAATTTATTCTAGTGTATTCCCATTGCTGCAGTTTTGGAAGAAAATAAAAACACATCCACAATATCAATGTTGGCAGGGCCCACAATCAGCATCAATCAGCCGTCATTGAACATAAGTTAGCATCCCTGTGTTAACCACGTTAGAATAAAGATATAATATAGAATTTATAGTATTCAAACTGAATAAATAAATAAATAAATAAATAGTAAATGGAAATTGAAGGATTTTGCTCGCTTATATATTGTAATAATAATAGCTCCTGTTAGAGCATACGACTGGCCAGCTTATGCGATGCCGTTTGAAGAGTACTATCCAGGTTTACACAAAAAATATAGTGGTGATGAATACAGAAGCTATTTTATTGACAAGTCCATGTTTACAACAACAAACCGCCCCCCGACAAACCCAAGCGGTCATCTCTCTTTCTTTCTCTATCTCTCCCCCTCTCTCTCACTGGGTCTGGGTACCTGCTGTGGCGCTGTCTTTGTTGCTATTGGCTCGTCACGCGGTTGACCGCATAGACAAACAAGTGTCAAGAGTGTTGTCGCTTATTTGCTTTATTTCTGTGAAAATAAACGGTATTTTCTCATGGCCTCCGCAATAAAATGTCTAAATAGTAATTTACTTTGGGTTGTATTACATGTGTTTGATTCTAAAAATGGATAGGCATGGACACTTGTAATCCAAACTTACTGCAAATGTTTCCTAAATCGTAACTTATTCCGCGTCAGTTGCCTACGAAAGTTCTAGTTATTTTTCAGCCGCACAGACAATCACTGGCGTAGAAATTACGCCCCAGATTCCAGCGGGGAGCACGATTTTCCCCCGAAGTAACTTATCGACGAACTGGCTTCACTCTTTTATCCGCTACAAAGTGCTACGCTCATTTTAAACTCAGCACAAATTTCGTTCGCGAAGTCCTAGTATAAACTAGTGCCATACGGATTTCTTCTTGAAAGTCAGATCACACGTGATTTATCTTTCAGGGGTGAAATATGCCGAGCTCTCGGATCTACTCAACATCACTCTATGCTAAATAAGCTCTTAGGACTGTGCCATAGGATTTACATAACGTCCTGCCAGTGCGTCGTTAAAAGGCAAAATCCACTAAACAGTGGTCAAAATCGGCGTTTTGTTAGAAACACCCTGACAAGCTGGCATCCGGCAGTACGGGGGAGTATGTCAACCGTACAGCCACCAAGGCGTAATCCGTTCGCAAGCGAAGATAGTTTGCCATTGATTTGCCCTCAAGATATGCAGTGCAGTTATAAGTCGTGGGAACAATCAATGATGATCATTATTGAAACGACGATAATCGACGTGGATCATATTTATGATGTTTCCGTCGATCATATGCACGAACTATATTTCAAAGTAAAATATTTTCTTAGCGTTTACGTTGAAGAAATTCATGAATATACCTATTTGTGAGGTAAACGCTAGCACTTATGTTGCGTATCTTTTCGCTAGAAAAAGTTCTTGCATTGACTATTAGTATAAGAAAATATTGAGAGGAGAGGAGGAAGACTGGGCTGCAACGGTTTTTTTTTTTAACACTTTTTAAAATAACACTTGTATTTGTTCATTGTAATTGTATGAGGAAATCTCCGTTACTAATGGCGGGCGGCGGGTGTTCGATACTAACAGCCTCGATGCTGAGGTACCGCTGAACACAACACAATAAGAAGGTGCATTACAATTAAAACTAACTATGTATCGGCTGTGAATCAAACCTGCACCGGGTTTCCCTAAGGTTAATCGTCATCACCTACATCAGCCTGTCATTCACCTGTGCCATTAGACCAAGGTGCCATAGGGCCCGTTGTCAAAAGAGTGCGTCGTTGAACACTATGATTCATCATCATCAGCCTGTCATTCACAAGTGCCATTAGACCAAGGTGCCATAGGGCCCGTTGTCAAAAGAGTGCGTCGTTAAACACCACGAATCATCATCATCAGCCTGTCATTCGCAAAAAAAAATTATAAGCGAATACTTTTTATTTGCATAGTAGTGCGAGCCTGACGTCACCCTACAGTGCGGTCGCCGTGTAAGAATACGTACCTATGACAGTCTGTCAGTAGGACACATTTATTTTAGGAGAGATTTTCGTTTCAACAAATGTTGCATTTCATGTTGTTGGTACATTCAAGATTGACGTTGAAACGAGTTTAGGACAGTCTGCTTTTCGACCACGTCGCTAACTGAGCTTCTCTTGCTGTGTGCTCTTCCAGTAGCACTTTCTGCAGCTTTGCCAATTCAGTTTTAGCCAGTGGTGTAGTCGTAATTTTATTTTTGGGTATACGCTGAGTGACCAGACTATCATGGTACTACCTAGCGGGGGGGGGGGGGGGGGGGGTGAGGGGGGGATGATTTACTTTTTAAATTTTTAGTTTGTAAGGTTTTAACCTGAAAGGCTTAGTAAGAATCCAAACCATGACCAATGACTAAAATAATACCACAGATAATACCACCCTTAAGTACCATACTGTATACTGTACGAGGCCTACTGCATCTGCTGTACTGTACACGGGATTAAAACTATGCAATTTGAGTTGCACTACATTGCATGCATTTTGGCGAGAGTAAGAATTGTCTTTGCAAAACACGTTTCAAAGTTTTGCAAATATTATTTATTGAGCGTATACTCTGAAATTGTTTTTCGGTATACGCTCGGTGTCGAAAAGTGTTTTTGGGTATACGGCGTATACCCGTGTATACCCTCGACTACACCACTGGTTTTAGCGACGGCCAATGCCGAATACTTGGCCGTGCTGGCCGATGAAATCGTCTCCTTTGTCACAAGCTTGGGCCTGCGTCGGCAACTGTTGCTTGGCGAACCTGTGGAGAAGTCCCAGGGTGTCGCTCGTTAGGAGTTAGGGTGGTGGGACAGAGTGGAATGTTGTGAAGAAGGTATGGGTTAAGATTGGCTATTAATGGATGCACGAGACAACACCCCTCAATTTTAATTTCTCATATTGATGAAAAGTAAAGAAACTTTCTTAGAAAGGCAAGTCATTCTCATGAACCTACTCAACACAGCTTTTGAAAACTTGATAAAAATATGCCTAGTGATGGTATTAGTCGGAAAATACCTTTGTTCACCAAAACTGCCTCGGTAGCCCTTTGGAGTTGAGCGTACTTTTCATTGGCTGGAAGTGGAACGCTCTCGTCAGGTGTGGTACTCCTCCAAGCAGCGTTCTGCAGCGCAGGGTGCTTCGGCCGACGGAGCATGGCCGGCGAGTATTGGGACCAGTCATACTCCTGAGCAACTAAAACACAAAAAGAATTGTAGTCTCATTGTTAGCAGATAGTTTTACTGCTACATGCTGTTACCTACTCAACGATTGATCTTTTACTTTGTACTAGTTCAGGCTGGAGATGGACTGTGCACGAAATCTAATTGTAAATGTGAATTTAAAAATGTTATGTGCCTATGCATAGTAGGTTTGAATCTTTAAATATCTTTAACAATAATGGCTACACTAGAATTAATTTGAGTTTGCCACTTTCTGGGGATCTCATATCGTAGATCAACATACCAAAGAGTTGAATGATTAAGTTTCTATCATTACCATTAAAAATAATAATAATAATAATAATAATAATATCTTTATTTGTGAGACAAAATGGCGAGGTTCACAATAATCAAAAACACAAAACAAATGGTAAAAAATTGTATTTATTATTACCATTATGTACCATATTGCTCTTTACAAATGGTAAAGAATTGGAAATCAATTATGCAATTAAATATAAATTTATTAATGCAATAAATCAAAAATTTAACATACCACCCGATTCGTTTGGGTCTTTGGCGATTACCACCGCCTTTGCCGCAGCTGCAGCCTGCATGCCACTGCATCCTGGACGGGAATCGAGCACGTTGCAGGTTATCTCGATGTCCCCGGACTGGAGATAATAACAAAAGTAACCGTCAACTTTTATAGCATTATATTAGTTTGTATATTTTAGGTATAGAATCTACTTTATGTGAAAGCAGCGGATTTTTATGTGTCATTTTAGGTAATAGTTGGGGAAGTATTGTTTATTATTTGTACCAAATACCAAGCAAATCATAACACAACACAGGTTTTCTTTGCAGTATGTAACCTACTGGGCTTGGAAGGAATTCGAGAATACCTGTCACAGTTAAAAACCAAGTCTGATATATTTAGTTTCTCACCCCAGCCTCACTTGCCGGGTAATCTTGCCAGTCGTGCAAGTTGTCTGGCTTGTCTTCGTCACTGCTTTCCATATAGGCAAAAATGTGAGAGGCGAATGGTAACAGTACACTCAACATTGTAACAAATGTAAACTCAACAATGGTAACGAATGGTAAAGAAACGACCCAACATTGATGGTACAAAACTTCGACTGAAAATAATCTAGCTGATGATAGAAAAGGCTATTGGTTAGTTAAAAGTGAATTAAATACTCAGGGAACGTACGATTTGCCAGCGGCCTGATGTAGTCGCTGTCAGTGACTGACGGCATGCCGGTTGCAGCCAGCGGCACTAGTTTTACAACACGGTCCAGGATGCCGTTGTTTGTTGGGGTTGGAGGCACGAAGGGTCCATCGCCGGTTCCTCGAAGACTTTGCATTTGCTTGCTGGCTTCTTTCTTTGCTGCCTTTTTGAGGCATGCATATTTGAGTTTTATTTCTTTAACCGATCGTGGACGTTTTGCTGTGGCATTGAACTCGTCCACTACGATTTGCCAAACTCTTTCCTAGCAAATTAAATGACAAGTAAGAAAAAATATTTGTAACAGCCAAGGATGTTTCAGGTTCATTTCAGTCATAGTGTATAACAATACAACAGTTCTCACACATTACCTTTTCTTTCCATGTGAGAGAATCGCTTTTTTTGCACTCGATTATGTGCTTATATTTCTCGACCGAGTCAACAATTCTATGTTCTTCCTCGTTCGTAAAATTCGCGGCACGAATGAACTTCTTACCGGAAGCCATTTTAAAACAAAAAATCTAGCCTTGTTGCCAAATTAACCTCTAGTTCACAGGATTGGTGTTCGGCGGTTATTTTCAAGTCGTAATACGCTATGAAAATTTTGTTTTAGGAACAGCTTGTTCAGTGAACAGTTGTTAAGTGAACAGCGAGGAGGAAGTTCATCGATCGTAATACCGGCCGATTATTATTTGATGTCTCTGACGCTTCTTTATGTCTCTAGAATCGCCTGTATGCAAACCATGTACCCATTGAGTACAATGCAATTTAGAAAAATATGTTTCTGCGCAGCTAGCAAACAACTAGTAACAATAAAGGAATTATGTCAACTCAGTTTGAAAGAAGGCGGTATTTAATAGCTTAGCGCTAGTCTTGCCGGCCAGTCTGTGAACCATATGTGCGAAGTTACCGACCTGAATGCATAGCTTGCCGGGCAAGTTTGAATTGGCTCCTCCTCCAAGCTCCTCCCCAATCCTGTCACCTGCAAATCCTCAAACTGTCCTGTCACCTGCAAATCCTGTCAGTTGGCTGCCTCCCAACAAATTCGGAAAAGTGGTGGCCCGCTCGGCGCGTCAACCAAATAGCAACGAGCTGCGACTTTTTCGAAAGGTTGTTATAGGTGGTTAGGGTTGATCAATCAAAGACTTCTGCACTAAAAACTATGCTGACTTTAAAATATTTAATATTTATAATAGGTGTAACAACTACGACAACAAAAGACTGGGGCATAACATACTCAATTTCCAAATAATATAATACGAATTGCAGCTCATTAGTATTATTGTTTTGAAATCCATCATAAATTAGTCCGTCCATGGGTCCAGGTGTACTGTAGGGCGCAAGATAGTAGCTATGGTGTCCAAAGTTAGCTCCTTCAGACACATGTGGTTTGTTTCCATTACACAAGTGTAGAAATCTTTCATATTAAACTCGCTGTAATCTTCCGAAGAAAGTTCTGCCGCATCATCTTCAACAGAGGTTGCCTCGGGATCTGTTTCTCCTGAAGAATAAACAAAGCATGAACAGAAATTTATTAGTATTTGAAAATTCTTTAAAATGGAAACAACAATTTCATCAATAAAAACAGATTAGTAGGTACATTGAAATGAACTGCTCTTACCACACAGGAAATCTATAGGCACAACAGCAAGCACATGCCGGTCGTTTCTGGTGATGTGGAAAGAGTCAAACTGTTCTTGCACTTGGTCAAGAAACATGCGCATGTGTGCATCCCAGTGTCGGAACTCCTTTAGGATGATGGCAAAGTTACGGTTCCGGGGTCGCACAAACCCCACCTCCTCGAACAAGTTGGCCAACATGTAGATCAAGCCCACGTTGAACTGGGTCAGCATAGGGTAACCGATCAGGATCAGTGTATCGTCACGCCACAGCTGGTCCACGGCCTCTTTGATGTCAGCGAATGCCTCTCTCTCGGCAAGCCCATTGTTCTTGATGATAGTGGGAGACCATAGCGTGGATTTGAAGTCAAGAATTTTTGAATCTGAAATATAAGTTGGCTTACCTTACTGGAAACTAATTGCAATTCTTTAGCAAAATTTTGGTTGGCAGGTAGGACAGTAACAGAAATAAAGAGGTGACATTAAAATAAACTTGATGGTCTCAACATTACACTCACCAGGAAACTTTTCTTGGAGTTCGACAGTGAACGGCGACACGTTATCCCCATCGCCGTTGCTCTTGCGTGCTTCTTTTGGCAACAATTCAAATTCCGTGATGGCCAAATCTTCAACCGAGTTGTAAATGTGTAGCATTTTACCAATACAGAATTTTGAGTTGTTAATTCTTTTCACGGCTTTACCAGTCTGGATTCGGTATTTTGGTTTTGTTTTTGGAATCTGGAATTTCAAGGGAAGTAATTACATTACTGTTCATTGTAATCATCAAGTTATCAAATGAAAGGACTCAAATGCAAATAATATCTTCCACATATAGGCCATCCAAACCAAATTAATCTGAGCATTCAAATCCCAGTTTGAATTAGTTTTTTTCAAAAGTAATCCATCTTTCCCCAGCCTAGCAAATTTGTAACTTTTACATTATGCCGTTATTGATTCTGATGGATAATATCCCCATTGTTGTCCATGTTAATTTTTTAACTTTTTAACGGAGAACGGCAAAGTCAGAGTTACGAAATCACAGTGCAGACAATCTAGGACAACTCATTGTCATTGAAAAGGCTGTTCTCACAGGAGCTCAAAATGTTGCAAATGGTTGATAGACAAAAATGCACTGACCACAAGCCACTTGATATCCTCATCGCCATACGGCCAGTCAATGCTCAGCCTGTCCATTTCGGTTTGCAGAAGCTGCAGCATGCTGAGCGGGGGCAACTCCGCCTTGCGCCGCTTGTCGTTGTATGAGCCGTATTCGCAGCGGGGGTCCAGGTTCAGAGTAAACGTGTGCTTCTGTCGAAATCAATGAACATGCCGACTACGCATACACTATACATCATACTATACATTGATTTTATGCTGTTATACCAGCTGCAAAATTATGCAAAAGTCATTTGCTGACAAAAAGAAGAGTGTAGGTCTATACAATGCTATTTTCTACTGCCAAATTCTTATCCGAGGACAAAAGCAACGCATTGGAATCTCTTATGGCTTAAATATTGCTAGAAGGCAGAAGAAAATGTATGGATAATATGGATAGTAATTAATAACATACCAGCTTGTCTTTTCCAACAAGTTCGTTAGCTTCACCTAGTCTTGACATTTCGTAAGTCTCCATGAATCTGTTTGAGACCAGAAATCGGCATTTCTTCGCTAGATGTCTTTCGCGGGGCTGCAGGCCACGATAGTATGATTCTATATTGCTCTCGATAACGTTAATCTGGAAGGCAAAACACAAACAAAACAGCATCAAGAAAATTGAAAAATAAACCACTTAAGAGTTAAGAAAAATATCTGTGCATCGATGCACAGATACTTTTTCAATTTGTGATATTTGACAAAATATTGTACCTGATAATTGGTAAACTGGTCAGCACACTCCCTCAATTGACTCAAAAAATCATATGGAATTGAGATCAACTCAAACATAGCATTTTTCTCTAGTTTTGAACCTGAAAAGAAGTAAATCAATCATTAACTAAATATCAATAATGTAAGTCTGACAGCCAGAAATTCAGTTAAACATTTGCTTTCTAATTACACTACAATGGAACAATGATTGGAAGAAAAAAATGAAAATAAATCGTGTTAACATCATAAGTAAAACATCTAGGCACAATAAAGGTTCCAATCAATATTAAGCCAAGGACTGAAAGGTTTAATAAATAAAGCCAAGGTTTTATACCATAAAACTTCTGCAGAACTGCAAGCCAAGGACTCATTTCATCCACTCCGCGATATTCTAAACAGATGACGTAAACCTCCGAGTTGCCTTCTTTGCTCGTTGCGGGCTTATTTACAACAACCTTCTTAAATGCACAGTTCAGCAAGTACATCAAACAAATAGAATCAGCTTCATACATAGTAAACATCTTGAGCAAGAAGCTGCCGCCTTCTGCCAAAGTGTGCAGAGCTGTGACTGCTTCGCAATAATGAAGAGCTGCGACGACGGACTCCTGTTCACCAGGATCTTCCTGACAATCAATGCTTCCATCAGCCGTAACTAGCATCACATCGCCATTTTCTTGAGCTTTAGATACGATAGATAGCATATTGTCCAGGTCCATCAGGTTTCCTGTAAAGTCCAGGCCAAAATCCCAATTCTCCAAAGTTTTCAATATGAAGCGGTCATCGTTGATCATGTTTGAAAGTGTGTTTCCTTCGTAGTAAGGGTTCAGAGTAGAAGCTAGCCAACGCCAAACAATGGTAGGGTTTTTCAGTTTGAGGTAGTGGTTCAAAGAGGTGATGAAAGCACCAGGAGCTTCACACAAGTGCACTGTAGACAGGAAACCAGAGTTCATTGCCAACGGAGGAACCAACGGAAATGTCATGACATTCTCGTAGAATTTGCACCATGCCTGAGTTACAAATTCAGGATCGAATTCATGGCGGAGTCTCCACTGGATATCTCCAGCTTTGTTTGTAGATCGTGTATGTTTATGCCAATCATCAAGGTTGAAGTCATTTAGTTTATTTTTCACGATATTTAATCGATTTTTCATCCTTAAAAATGAGATATCCTATAGGGATGTGTAAGAGTTAATATATACATCTATTTGACATTGGTAATGTAAAAATTAACAAATACTCTGGCTGGCAAGTAATTTGCATTCACGATCATTATGTCAAGAATGGTTTCAATTCAACTTACCCTCCATTTACTGCAAACAAACATCCTATCTGGATGTGGAAGTAGCCATTCACTAATAGGTGGTTTGAAGTAGAATTTCTTGTCAAAATAATCATTAACCGTCTTTGCAAGCCTATTAACTTCCTCGGGAAGATTTCTATCCCTATCGTAGCTTCGTTGTGACTTTCGAGATTGGAACGAGGTGGGAAGATCTTTCCATGTGTTTCCGGCATCTTGGTTGGCCTGACTTAGAGATTTTTGATCACTTTCAAAAGATGTTTGTGAAATACTAGTTTGCCCTGCCTCTGCAGATGTAGACATGGTAAGGAGGTACCAACACCGAGATCCTCGCTAGATCGTATCTGATATTTCAGATTCGTGGCTTTTTGTCATACACTCATTTTATTACTGCTAGACCTCGCTAAGGCTTCTTTATTGACGTTAATTACATCTGAAAATAAATAAAAGTACGTTGGTTGACATATTTTATAATACATTAAAGCATCGATTAAAGTGGACAGTGGATATCTACTCAGCTGTCTAACCTAAACACAGACACGATACAAAGATCGAGGAGCCTACGTACAAAAAGTGTGTTAAATTTTAAAGCATATTCCTTTTCTTTCATATCTCAATGTAATAAATTTAGGCAAATGTACAAAAACACCGAATATCTGCTAGTCCCTCCTAACCCATCACCAACCACCTCTCCACACCGCCAAAAATAAAGTCAGCCATTGACCGCGTCGCACATGGTCACCGCCTTGTATTTTTTATTAATTAGTTGCGTAACCACCCTTCCACAGCCTTGTTTCAAAAACACGCGCTTGCGATCTCAAACTTTCGAGGACACCGGCACACAAACAGTTTTCTCTCCTAATTGAATGGTAAGAAAAATACACCAATGCAAAATAATTTATGGTGACTTTCTCACTCCCCATCGTAGGTACTCCAGCACTTATTTGTTTTTGAAAATTGATTTTAAATGGTTTAGGGGCGAAAAATAAATGCAGGCAGGCAGGGTTGGATAGGGGGAAAAAACCGGCCCACGAGAAAATCCATTCCCTCAAAAAAAGTCACCCGAATTCTTTCCGAGGGCAATCCCTAAAAAAAAAACACCCGACTTTTGTCACCCGGCTTTTTCCGAAAGAGTCATTCTTCCTCGAAGTCAAGAGAATCCATTCCCTAAAAAAAAACTTCACGCGCCATTCCCTAATAAAACGTCGTCACTCCTGTGAGGCCTTCCATCCGTAGTTTCCACTAGGGCTAGGGCGGCCCCCAGCTCGTCTACCGGCTCAGAAACTACCGGCCCGTCGGGCATTTGCCCGGTCACCTAATGGGCCTATCCAACCCTGCAGGCAGGTGCCTAACAAATGAGTTGTAAACTGTGGTTGTAAACCATAGATAATATATTTTGCTTATGTACACTTTTGATGCCTACAGAATCACACATCAGAATTGCCCAGATTTATACCTAGAAAAGCCAAACAGATGTCTGTACCACTACCAGATCCGATGACTTCAGTAATACAAAAAAAAAATGGAGTGAAACGTAAAACATTTTATTTTCACTTTATAACATTATTGCAATTCTTGAACTCAGGTGACACTTTTACTTAGGGATTGATTTTGTTAATTGCTTATATTGCAAGTCGACTAATCCTATGCATTCTTATACCAAGGTTACGGCTAGGGCTTCGCAACCGCAATTTGTGTTGCGTTGAAGATGAGCGTAGGTAGCAGTTTGTATATAGCGGATAAAAAAGGTGGAGGCAGAAGGCCTATGAAAAACATGGAGCACCAAGCCATGGACCATAGCTTTCTCAAAAACTCTGATCACTCCACTCGAATATTTAGACGGTTGTGATCTTCTTTTGTTCTATAGAGAGAATCTCTAAAGAGACAGCTCTATTGAGCTGTCAGATAGCGAAAGTATGTTTATTTTGAGCTAATTGAGTACGTAGATGTATATTACGCCCAAGGGTTCTTATTTTATTGAAGATATATTTGTAGCGTGATTGCTGAGCGTAGCGAACGAAGCGAAATCATCAAATTCACTACAGCAAAAAAAAACTTGTGTGATGCCGATGTGCTGTCTTGACAATGCACTACAGGTTTTTGCGCCGTGATTTCACTGTCGCAAAACTCTCAATAATGTCATTAGTCTCTAACTTATTCAACGAATCGGTCTCAAATGACATTTTGGCCATTGATGAGAGTCTTTTCACAGCCATTTTTGACCATAGGTGGTTCTTAACCCATGTCAGCGTTGAAAAAGAAATCGCACTTTTGAAATCACTTCACAGACAATACAATCGATCGGTAAGACGCGACACAGACACCAGAGGCCACGGAACTAATTTTGCTGACAATGTCCAGGATCAGGTCACGCCACGAACACAACCATCCCCATCACAGCTAACGCGGCTACTGACTATGTGTCATGCCACATTATTTATTTACTATTACCTATATAATACATTACTGGGAATATTAATATCGAGAGGAAAACCTGGAAACAATGTTTCAACGCTGGTATCTTCGAATCTCAAGATCATTTCCTAAAATTCGCAAGAGAAGACTGATGTTCAACAAAAGTATAGCAACCAAGTAGCCGGGTAGAACATTGTTGTTGTGTGCCAGCAGAGCTGCACTATTGCCGGAATTGTTCAAATTTGCCTGGAATCAAAGGTTGTATTTTCCTTGAAATTGCCACCGAAGAGCTTTAGCCTTTATTGTTGTCAAACATTGCAGTTCAATAAAACTTGACTTCCTAACATTAAAAGAGATATTTTTTTCCCCTAAAAGTCAAATCTATCTACACCATAGCGGCGTCTTTTTTGGCGCCCCCCTCGGACGCGGCGCCCCTGGGCTCTACAGCCTCGTCAGCCTAGGCATAAATCTGGCACTGGTGTTTGTTTTTTGTTTTTTTGATTGTATGTGTGTTTTTGCGCGCTCAACAGACCACCGCTTGCGTCGATTGCGATGAAATTTTCAGGGTGTCTACCTTCGTTCTCAACTTAGTACCGCTGCGCCCATACGCTCATCTTCAACGCGAACACTTTGGCAGCGTTTCCTAGTTTACTTCAATTACTTCCATTAATGAAAATGACTTATTCCTGATATATCTGGCAAATCTTTGCCTTGGGCAAACTTGAAGTCAACAAACCTTGGTCACCGAGGTAACGAAGGAAATTGATTCATTTGTCAAAAAGTACCCAACATCACAAAAAAAACACTACAAAAACGCTAATAAAAATCAATCGGAAAGTCCTACCGACCTAACATTTTCAGGCATAATAATTATGTATAAGGTCGACATGTTTACAAGTTTTGGTGAAGACATATAAAGAACTTTGAAATTTACAGAGATTCAAAATGTTGTAAAATCGAAAAATTTCGTGAAAATTGATTTATTAAAATATTTCAAAACCGATCTTTTCCAAAAATGCTAAATCAAAAGTCTCACTGGTTTTTCTGTGACTTTTTTTGGGGGTAGTGAAATTGAAGATTTCGCTCCGCTCATCAATTACTTAGCCCAGATTCCGCCGTAATCGGTTTCAAAGGTAAACAATTTCAAGGACAACAATAGGGATTGTATCCATCAGAACCGATAACGGCATAATGTAAAAGTTATGTGGTCCCTAGGCAGAAATTTGTTACAATGACCAAGTACCATTCACTGAGCCAGGGTCTTGGATTGTTGAATTGCAATTATAATGCAAAATCATTTATATTTCTCTCTTATTGGAAGGGAGCGTTCACTTGGAGCGGATTAAACGATCAGCAATTTCCAAGGCCGGCTATTTATAGTGTACTTTCCAGCGAAGTTCTTGTCTATTCTCCTAGAGGGAAAGCTACATTAATAAGGGGGCCAATAAAGCACATTTCATATTGTTGCAGGTAAAGTGACTCCAACAGCGAAGAAACCAAAGATGTTGGCGGCACCACAATTCCGAAAGGTCACTAACGCAGAAATAGATTCTTGTAATGCCGAAGTGGCAAATGATTTAGCTGCCACAAATGTTTTGAATGAACCCAAAATCAAGAAGGACCCAGTGGAAAAACCAAGCTCGTATGTTCGTATAATCGCAAAGCCAAAACAACTATCATTAGATCCAAAGGAGCTGCAAAGTATTACAAATCTTCAAAACTGGTGTCCTTCAATAAGAAACCCTGTAAATGAGGGTAAAACAGGAAATAAGACTACGAAAACATTCACAAGCCAAAAGGAAGGTTCGGATGACTCAAAATCTGTTCTACCTATAGTGAAATTAACACAATACAACCCAGTAGTGTGGAACCCTCCCATACGACGAACTATTTCGGCTACTGAAACTTCAGCAACCCCAGCAAAAAGAGCAAAAATTTCTGAGACTGATAAGTCTGACCTTAAATCCAAAGATAAACGCAAGGAAATGCTTGAGAGTACATTGGAATATGAAAAAAATAATAGAAAAACTCTAAACCAACTTGAAGACCATGCAGTATCCAATGATGCTCTAAAGCCCACAAACATAACAATAAATTTTCTAGTGGAAAATCTAGAGAGCTTAAATGAGCAGGAAGAAATATCTCAGCAGTTAGCCAAATCATGCATTAAAATCTTCTCTCCAGAGAAGCTGGAAACATATGACAACTTTATAAGCTATTCTCCGATAGAGGTTGACAAAGACCAGCAGGCTCTTATTGAAGAAAACCTACCCAAAAGAATTTTGGTGGGAGATTCTAAAGTGGCATCCAGTCCAAATTCTGAAGAAGATATGTTTCTCAGCCAAGAACCCTCAGAAGACACTTTGTTATCTGCAGAAAGCCAGAACCAAAATTCCCCCAAAAATATGTTGGCTTGTAAGGTATGTAATCTAGATCTCTTTATAAAACTGCTGATCAATACAATGAAATTTTTTAGGAAAAGCAAAATATAAGTTCTTAATTAATGCTTTTTTTGGGACTGAATTTCAGAAGGAAGAGACTCGCAGAGAGAATTTGAATGCAGTTCTAAATAATATAAACGTCAAACCAAATTCAATTAATGGTATTTTCCCTAAAATTTATCCAAGCCAAGAATCTTCAGATAAAGACATGTTCGAGGCTGAAAACCAGAGTGAAGATAATTTTGATGTAAATTGGATCAGAGAAGTTGCAAAACTCAAGACAACCAGCCAAAGGTCGTCAGGTGAAGGAGTTTTTGTTGAAAAAATAGAAGATGACAAAGAAGCCACAGAAAAAGACATGTTTCATTCTGAAGAGGAAATCATACCTTTAATTAATGTGGGTATTTCCCATTGTGAAAGTCAACACTCAAAGTCTGGGTGTATATTATCGCCTCCAATTAATGGGGTTGGTGTTATCGCTGAATCGGATCTTTTAACAAGAACACCACCAAGGCAATTCGAGCTCGACATATTTTCTTGTCAAACCGTCAAGAGGGTTTGCCTCGAAAATCCAATTACACTACCTAGCCTGCTTATGGACAATCAGTTGCCAGAAATCTATGAAGAAGTATGTGCGACACGTGATAACAATGTCGGTACGGTTTGCACTGAAAATCTAATTCGTAGTCTGTCTATGGACAACCATTTGCCAGAAATCCCTGAAGAAATATGTGCGGCAATTGCAAGAGATACCGCTGCCCTAACGGGTTGCACCGAAAATGAAATGAAATTACCTAGCCTGCGTATGGACAATCAGTTGCCAGAAATCCCGGAAGAAGTATGTGTGGAAAGTGATACCACTGCCGTTGGTGTGGTTCAAGTGAAGGAAATTCACCCACACTCGATAAGTAACGAAGTGAATGCGATTGCCAAGACGATTTCTCAAGATGAAAGCGTCATTGCTAGCTCAGTTAATGATACCGTGTATCTCGAACATGTCACTAAAGCATTGGAATTAACAAATGATGTTGAAATGGCTGTTGTTAATGTTGGAGCATCTGATGTCAATGTTAGTAAATGTGCATTTGAAGAAGATCAACATGCAAAGTCACACCAGTTTACTATCATTTCAGTCAAAAAGGATTTTGTTGATTTGTGTGTACAAAACGAAACAAAAAATATTCCCGATAAGACTGTTGTCCAAGAAGATGAGATCAATGCCTTTCATCTTGCCGAGGGAAAAAAGACCATGGCAGAGGAACAATTGCAATTGGATGTGGATAATAATTTAACGAAAGTTGACTTCAAGAATGATGATAATTCTATTGTTGTGGACAGAATCGATCTACTAAAAAAAGTTGATATTTCTAGTGCCAATGAAAAGAGAAAGACTGAATTTGTGAAGTTTATCAAACCCAATACATTTTCTCAGAATGAGATGATGAGAGATGATATAAATTCTGAGATTCAGGGCTCTTGCCTGATAGCCAAGCTGAAAATTCCTCCAGAAGCCAAAATCGGTTCCCCTAAATTAAATGCGAATGAGAAAGCAATGCTAGAGGGATTTTATACAAGAGAAGTAATTCTTTCCCCGAAGAAGAATTCTGACTGTAAGAGAAATTCTGAAATGCAGAGTCTTCAAATAGACCGCAAGGATAAAACTTTCCAAGCAGCACAGATAGAATCAAAAAATTCAATAGAAAATGAGAGAGTACTTACGGAAGTTGATTCATTAAGGAGTAACGCCAAGGATGATGACGAACAAACAGTCATAAAGGAACAGCAGAACAAGGTGAAACCATACACCTACGAAATGGAGCAAGATTTTGACATTAGCCAGTCTCAACTGATCGAAATTGAGAGTGCAATCATGCGAGAGTCCCGACACCCGGGCCCCACGGGCCGCTGTGTTTCGGCCAAAGGTATTTCGAGGGTGGTGGGGGGATTTCCGAGGGTGGCCGAGACGGCACCCGGAGTCGTATCGGGAACGTGCGGGGAAGCCCGTACACCTGGCTTTTCCATGCCCAGTCTGCCGCCGATGCCAACACTCAACTGGAAGAAGAAAGTGCAGGATGATCGGCAGAAACTACGAGCTGTCATTCATGAAATATCACGGCTAAAGTAGGCATAGCATAGTTTTCTATTGTTTTATACTCTTCATAGGAGCGGAGTTAACATAGGAACGACCTGCTGACAAGTTTCCGTGGTGAACCTGTAGGGATTGGAATCAATTTCTGATGTAAACATAACATTTTTTTAATACTGTGATTCAATATGATATTAATAGCGATTTATATTGTAGCCTACTGCCTAAAGAGTTTCATATGAAACGGATAGCAGAGTATGTTATATGTTATGTGTCCCATCAAAATATTCAATTTGAGGCCAGGATTTGAGATCTACCTAAAGTCCTAAATGTTCAAAATTTAAAATCTGGTCCCATGACTGATGGCATTTACTTTTCGCTTGTTCTTAGTGCCATGCTGATGTCCGTTCGTCGAGAGGTTTGGCCAGTTGCTGGCGTCAATCCTGAAGCTCCGCCTCTTAGCGACATCAATCGGCAAGGACCTGGTCCCGTAGGCCGCAGATATTGAATCAAAGCTCATTGTCGACTGGCAAATTGCGATTAAATTAAATGTCTTATCTTTAGAGCGGTTTTTGTGATAGGACTTCCATTTTTCATTTTCACATGCAGATCTTTCATTATGGTATTATAACTATAAGCAAGAGTATAGTTTACTTGAATTGCAACGACTTAGGAGGAATGGTTGGTAACTTGTATTATTAGATAAAGTTACTTTGTATTTCAATAATAAAATACAGCTCGACATGTAATTATGTGAACAATATGCTAGAAATAAAGACATTTGTAATATTTACTCTACATCAACACTGTTTTAAAAATAATTTTGATCTCATTAAGTGCTTGGGCACAGAACTGAATTTGACTTATTTTACTAAGTTTAAACGCATAGTATTATTTTGTTACATTACAACTTTAAAATGCAGGCCATAAGGCAAATCCTTCGATGACAATACAGGTTTGATTTTTAAACTTTAGCGCGTGCGTGTCAAGTTTATGCCACTCGGACTGCGTGCATATAGAAATAGTGATTTTGAGTATAGCTGTCACTGACAAATTATCAGGATTTGTATTATTCTATAATTATGTGAACACATTTTGTAGAACAATACTATTTTCTTTCTTAAATACGATGAGACACAACATCTGGTATGTAGAAAAAGCAAGTCACGGTACTTTCAATCACATTATAGCAGCAAGACTAGGGCTCCATAACCTATACCATTGATCCTACCAATCGTTAATCAATGCCTATACATTTTAGCTTTTTGCAATTTGTAGTGGTTATAAACAAAAACAAATTATTTTTTTGTTCCCTCATACTCTAGCATGGTTTCGGATTTTTTCTATCCGAACATGGGGGGAGTAGAAGAGCACATATTTAATTTATCACAATGCCTTATCCTCCGTGGGCATAAAGTAACGGTGTTAACGCACTCTTACGGTGATCGAGTCGGTGTACGTTACATGACAAATGGACTGAAGGTCAGTCAAAACCAATGGTTCAGCTAATTATGCTACGTTTAGTGCTATCGTCGGCTAGGGTAACACTAAAAGTAGCATTAGACTTATTAAATTACATTAAATATTTATCGAAATGATTTGCTTAAATCTTGTAACAGTTTTATATAAAATCAACAGGTATTCTACATACCCGTCCGAGTGTTCTACAATCAATGTGTTCTCCCAACGATGATTGCATCATTGCCATTAATTAGATACATATTTATACGAGAGAAAATTACTATTGTTCACGGACACTCTGCATTTTCTACATTAGCACACGAGGCAATGCTAATTGGTCGATTAATGGGCCTAAAAGTAAGCTTACCAATGTTTTAATAGGAGAAAACGTACTTCCCAAAATATGATTGGTTTTGACTTGTGTCAATGGTTAGCTAATTGTAATTACATATATTTTTTTATTTGCAGGCTGTATTTACAGATCACTCGTTATTTGGATTTGCTGACACTTCCGCTGTTCTAACAAATAAATTCTTGGAGATCTCACTGGCAAATAGCAATCACTGCATCTGCGTATCGCACACTGGGAAAGAGAATACAGTTTTGCGAGCCAGAGTGCACTACGACCGTGTATCTGTGATACCGAACGCTGTGGACACGGCAGCGTTCACTCCCGACCCTAGCAAAAGATCAAATGATAAAAGTAAGCGACTGTTACTTTTTTGATAAAGTTTTACTTACAGAAAGAATATATTATATGTATTATTATGTGGGAAATATGAGACTACAGATGAAGTTACCCAGGTTATTCACTCCTGTGCTAAAAGTAGTTGGCTGCAAAAGCACTCACAACATGAATTGCTGCATTCCCCTCACTTACTTACAATCAAATGATTATACCTGCAGGTGCTGGCTGAAATCACTGATTGTTATGCTTCTCTCTCTCTCTCTCTCTCTCTCTCTCAATCAGTGCATATTGTTGGACATCTCTTATTGTGATGCCGAAGCACTCCAGCGAATGCCAAGGCTCCTCTAATCAATTTTCTCCCTTAGCAGAAGCTACATATGTGTGACAGACTATCTGTGAAAAGCCATCTGTGATGAAACTTAACAATATGTACCTAATCAAATATTTCATCTCAACTTCTATTCCAGTCACAATCGTAATTGTCAGTCGACTAGTCTACAGAAAAGGAGTCGATTTAATGGCGCAAATCATTGCGGATATCTGTCCACGTTACCCCGAGATCCAATTCATAATCGGCGGAGACGGGCCTAAACGTTGGCTGCTGGAAGAAGTACGAGAGAGGAACTGCCTTCAAGACCGTGTGACTTTGCTGGGCAGCTTGGAACACTCGCAAGTGCGAGACGTGCTCACGAAAGGGCACCTTTTCCTCAACACGTCGCTAACTGAAGCGTACTGCATGGCTATTGTTGAAGCTGCGTCATGTGGGTGAGTTGGAACATTCTCACTTTAAATAGTCACTAAATGCTTGTTGTTGTCAGTACCTCACCTCAGAAGCTATCACAATAGAGTAATAATTGTTTTCTTGAATATTTGTTGTCTTGAACAGAATTTGTAAATTTTTTCAATCATGATAAATCTTGTGAAGTTGTAAGTCATTGCAGGTGAATACTAAAGTAGCCACTAAAGCTTCCACTACATTTTTCAGGCTGATTGTAGTCAGTACTCGTGTCGGAGGTATCCCTGAAGTATTACCTCCAGAGTTAATCTATCTTACCGAACCAAATGTGCCATGTAAGCTACCATCAAATTAAATAAACATAGCTCCTTGCCACCACTGGTACCTACCAGTATTTGCAATGTATATGAAAATAAAAATAAAAAATCATTTAATTGACCATGTTACTTCCATGAGACTGGCCCCCCGTAATCATCAGCTTCTACGAACCCTTTGAAATTCAATGCTACTATCACTACAACACTCATAAAGTTTAAAAGGTCAAATTGCATCTTTGTATTTAAATTTATAAGGTACTCTTGTAAACATGTATTTTGTATTTTCTTGCTTTTCAGCACTGCTTTTAGGTTTAGAAACAGCCATAGCAAATTTGAAATCGGGTAACGTCGTTTCGCCGTACGTTTGTCACAATAGAGTCAAGTCCATGTACAGCTGGATGAATGTAATGGAGAGAACGGAAATCGTGTACGACACAGTATTCAGAGAAGATACCAAGACACTAGGCCAATTGCTGAAAGGGTACGTAAATATAACAAAAATACTAAATGTAGTATTTTGCAAGTGTGAAAAGCCAAAAGTGAGAGGACATTTTCTTCTTCAGTCACTTGCCGAGCGGGGTGTGGCCTTTTCTGTTGGTGATATCACTCTGCTATATCATGCTACGAGCACTAGACTGGCTTGTTCCAGAGCATGTAAGTTATGAACTTAAAAATGTCTTGGAAAAAATATGATGCAATTTAATACGTTTGGATTTAAAAGCATTTGACATAAATTGGCATACCCTTAACTAGGTACTGGTACAATTTTTTACAGAGTATAGATATTGCCTATGATTATAACATTCATAAAACAAAGGACACTAGACTCCACAAAAAGAAACTGTAGAGAAATCCTTCGACCACTGCTAGCGTAAGGGGATAGGCTATTCAGCTGTTCCATATGCTGTGTGATTGGGCCACCATTATTGATGAGCGTAGCGAGCGAAGCGAAATCTTCAATTTCACTACCCCCAAAAAAAAGTCACTTGTGTATGTTTTTTTTTTGTATGTGTGTTTGCACGCGCTCTACAGACCAAACGACTGAACCGATTTAGATGAAAATTTCAGAGGACCTACCTTTGTTCTGAACTTAGATCCTCCAAGTTTTTGGAAAAGATCGGTTCGGAAATTTTTTAAGTAATCAATTTTTACGAAATTTTTCGATTTTTCCAAAATTGTGATTCTCTATAAATGTCAAAGTTCTTTACATATCTTCACCAAAACTTATAAACATGTCGACCTTAGACATATTTATTATGCCTGAAAATCTAAGGTCGGTGGGACTTTCGAGATGGCAATGGTCAGGCTAAACGTTTTTGTGTGCTAATATGAACTTTTAGCATATGAATATCTTATACAATCGTTAAATTTGATGCATTTACAGTTTAGTCGCACTGACAGCAGCACTAAAAAATCTGATATGGCGCGTGAAGCAGTGTCAAGTGCTTGTATTTAAACTCAAGTTTAACATATATTGCTCTGCAAAACCATCAATGTTTTATCAAGATGATTTTATGTTGATATATCAAGACTTCTTATAAACAATTCCCGACCTGATAAACTTAACACTTCGACGTCCATAAGGTCTCATCGTTGGCTGGTAACCTGTCGGCATCGTTTTATAAGATCCGCGTGCGACAAGGGAACTGCTGGAGTTGCCTGTCCCCTCACGGCTAATAATGATCGAAGAGAAATCATTATGTTATAATCATTATGGCTTATCAATCCACGCGATCGCTACAGGCTGCTTTGAGGGTACCCTGCAACGTCAACGGAACTGAAGCCTCTTTATGGTCATCATCGAACCAATGATTATTTTACATTATTTTATAGTATACCATATATCCCCCTACCCTTATCCTAATAGCGCAACAAACAGTGCAAAATTTCTCTAGTGCTTATTGTACGAATATGATAATTGTTATTTATTTTTAATTATATTATATTACCAATTTCTTGGTATAGGTGTAGGTAAATTCAAATAGAAGAAAAAGCAACATTAATGTGCCATTTTTGTCAACTGTTTTTGAAAATAAAATAAATAAATGTATTTTTTTTATCATCAACGAATGCTTTATTGAATGACAACATTTCATAATTCACAAAGCCTACATTCTATAAAATTAATGCAGCTCTATGGATTTCATCTAATTAGTGAGTAGGCATTGGAATTTTGAGATTGTTAATCTTTTCATAACATAAAAAAGGTTTACAATCAGCTACTGATGACCTTGTACTCGTTGATTCCCATCCTCTTGCCGCTGCTTCAACACTTCTAGGTATGACTCCAACGCAAGCTCCAGTGCGTCTCTCTTGGCAGAATCTAGTTGAATGAACGACCTGACGAACTCTGCTTGATTTTCACTGTTCGCTTTCGCTGACATTGCATCAGGGTGGACGTGATGATACAGTTTAATTAGAGCCACAGCATCATCAATCCTGTGGGGAAGGCAAGTTTATCATTTAAATGTTCTAGTGAGGGTACCAATACCAAATGGCTAGGTAAGTGCTACAGCAAAGGAGGAACGAAATAAGAAATACAATTTGGTGTCAGGAGAAGATCTATACAATATCATTTAGACTTCGCCTTGTTTACTTGGAGGGATCATATGAAGTTGTTGTAGCAAGGCCTGTTGCATTTTTTTGTAAGTAGAATTACTTTGTGCAGAGTTCTTTAATAGTTTACCTAATCATACAAAGGTTTCAAAATGCATACCACTTTGATGGTTTTGCTCTATTGTGAGTGGATTTCAGTCCTGCAGGGAACGTGGCTGGTGCCGAAAAGTCCCCCACTTCGTGTCGCGGATGATTCGGGAGGTGATTGAGATCGAGGGGCAGTTACACATCATAAACACTCGCGACGACTCGATCCGAGTAGGCGCTGCAGATTCTGGTGGCATCTACCGATCCCTCCTCCCTGAGTCCGAGTCTACAGTCAATGCCCAGACCAAGCGGTGACTAGACCACCGGCCCCGAGATTGAGTATCGACGGCCACGGCCCCCGTGCAGCAGCCATCCACCCACGGATGTACGGATGTGTAACTGTGTTGCTAAACCTAAGCCAAACAATTGCCGGCCGGCTTGAGCTCTGGATAGCTGGTTACCTCTCCACCGAGCGGAGGATGGCCGTCCTAACGACACAACACACAGCAACTATCTGCTGCACACCATAGACCTGAAGCAAACCATAGACCTGAAGCACACCATAGACCTGGAGCACACCATAGACCTGGAGCACACCATAGACCTGGAGCACACCATAGACCTGGGGCACACCATAGACCTGGAGCACACCATAGACCTGGGGCACACCATAGACCTGGGGCACACCATAGACCTGGAGCACACCATAGACCTGGAGCACACCATAGACCTGGAGCACACCATAGACCTGGGGCACACCATAGACCTGAAGATGTCTGCGCCTTCACAGACGAAATGTCGGCACCACCCACGGTCTTTTTAGGAAAAAAACCCGCTCAAAACAGATAACCACTCACGGCTCAGAACCACTTCACATTGCCATAAACCACTGTATGTGCCGTATTTTTAATAGCATCATGGTATTGGTACCTGTCACTGTGAATGATGTCAAGAAGTAGATTGTCAATTCGTTTGTTCCAAGCCAAATGAAATGCAAGTGGGCCGAAATGTCTCGTCGATCGAAGCAAGTCGTATTTGCTGGCTTTATCAAGGTGATCGTATGCAGCTGCTGTAACTCGAATAAAGTCTGGATCGTCGGGCTCGAACTGAACACATGCTCGATCCAGAACAAACTCATAATTTTCTTCATCAAACAGTTGCTGCGGAAGAGAAAGTACACGAATATCAAACTGACATGTCACTCTGTAGTGTCGACACGTACACCTCTCGAAATGAAATCTAGTTGCAAATCTCGAATAACAGATTGTGAAATTAACAGTGATCTATATCCAGTGCCTAAGTGTGTTTCTGGTAGGAAGATAGTGCTAAGGTCTAAGTCCATTAAGAAAATAAATAAATTTTGATGAATTCTAGAGAACTTACTTTCATGTTCTCAGGCTCAAATGTTCGTGGCATTCTCATTTTCCTGCCAGGTACTGGGAAATAAATTTGGTTCATTCTGAAGCGCTCCTCCCATGTTGCATCTCGAAGCTTTCCATCTTCATCTCGCACAACTATGAGACGGTCCTTCAACACGAGAATAAATCAATTTTTGTTCAAATTTTGTAAAAGGCAACATTTTATCATTATCATCCATTCTTAAGCAGCAGGTAGCATTCATAGTTGGGGAAGATCGTTTTGAAATCAATATTTTAAAAAGATCAAGGTCGTCATCAAAAGATTTTATTTCAAAAAGATCGACTTGCGATTTAAAAAAAATTAATTCAATTGTTTTATAAAAAAATCAAATAAGATAGTTTTCAATCCGACAATGGACCACTAATAGAAAATTCATTGCTTCTGTTTTGGCATTGTCTCTAAAGAAAGGGTCAAATCAGAAGCCTTCTGTTGTTGGATATCCCATTTAATGGGTGCAATTCGTTATCCGCTCAGAACACACTGTTCGCTAACTAACTGTAAAAATCCGTTCCGTAATAGCGAACGATCGCTCAGAACGCACGACCATCGCGTTCCGTCATTCACGTTTTGATAGCGAACGAAACGCTCGGCGTTTGAGAAAATCGTTTTATGCGTTTAATAGATAGCGTGCTATTTTCAACATTATCATGTGGTTAACAGATGACATTTCTTCTCTGATTTGACTTAAACCATGAATTTAGGTACCTACATACATTTAATAATCTGTTTTAAGCATGATGACATTGTAATTGCTATGAGTCAGGCTGGTAAAAATATTAATTACGTTTAAAATTGAAGTTTGCGACATATTCGGTAAATTATCCAGTAACCTGCGTTCAGTTATTATCCAAGTGTTTGGTGACACTGGCGTAGGAACAGGGGGGGGAATGCCCCCCCCCCCAACTTTTAGGCATAGGGGGGCAACTGGGGGGCAAATTTTATAGTTGAAATCATTCATTTTGCCTGCTGCTCAGAGTTGAGTATACCCAGTGTTTCTGCTTAGCTGATGTTGAACGAAATCTTTTGACTCGTAAAAACAAATCACTTCCAGGAATATGACTATAGCAGTAGCAGAAATGCAGACTAACATTGTTTATGTTATAGTCTGAGTCATACATGCACCCAGACTGGGAGAGGGAGAGGAAGAATTTTGTATTGCTAGTGTAGCGCTGGAATTCGCCACGGCAAGACGCTCTGCTGTATTCGATGTGCGATATTTACAGGCATCACAGAAAACGTGATAGTAATTTTCGTAATGCGTTAATTTGATATCTTTAAATTAAGTATTCTAAATGTATATTTCTTACCCCCATGTTCCCAGGCTGCAATTATATCTCAAACCCTCAGATTTGCTTTAAAAAATATTGCCCCCCCCCCTCCCCCCCCCACAGTCTGGGTTTCACCACTGCCTGTCTTGCAGCTTGCCCCCCCCCCCCAACTTGAAAAGCGTTCCTACGCGCCTGTTTGGTGACGTAAATGACTAACAACACCATCAACCAATCAGCGTTCTGTGCGTTCTGATCGAATAACGGAATACACCCTAAGTAACTCTGGAAAACACACAGAATTTAATAATAGTGATTGTGAAACACATCTGTATAGACATTGTTAAACGATCTTGATCTTTTACAACATTTTTAAAAAGATGAGATCTCGATCAAACTAAAAGCTCGTTAAATAAACAGAGATTGCGATCACATATAAGATCACTAAAAAAGGATCTCGATCGCACGATTGCGATCTTTTTAAAAGATCCTTTCCCAACAATGGTTGCATTCATTTAACAGGAAAAAATAAGAATCTGCAATATCCTGCAGCATCAGTGACCAAATAATAGGATAATGTTACGTACAACCACAGGTAGAAGGGCTACCCAGATATCCACTCCTAGGTATACCAACAGCAGCTCCGCGAAAGCCCTCCCCCCGCAAGCTAAATTAGTTTCGCCGGCCGTCACGGCATGGAGCTACTGTTCTTTGTTATAAATCACCTGTAACCAACTGAGGAAAATTGGGTCCCTTGCTTTAATTGACCTTGCGCCTGCAGGCAAAGTTATTAGCATCAATATCTTGCTATAACCATACCTAGGTAAGGTAAGGAATATCTGGATAACCCTTCTATCTGTGGCATCATGGTATATTAAAGCAGCCTGAAAATCAGACAATTATACATCTGACAGATCAGAAAAGATCCCATACGATTTGTGCAAACCGTTCCCGTTTTTCAGACTGTCGTCCCAAAAAAGACCATCTTAGCATGAATGATGTCTTGAGCAAGCTGGTTCCATATTTGCAGCCTGGAGCGCTATACCTGGTAAACAAATCCTTACACTATGCCCGTGACTAATATTGATGCCCAAACTAACTAAACACTTCAAAAGAAGCCCGAAAATACTGGTTTCGAGAGCCTTTGATAAGTATTAACAGTGTAAATCTATCACTCAATCATTTTAATTACTCACTTTAATATATTTAAAAATAAAAAAATGCTTACTCGTTCCGAAACACCGTAAGTTATGTCTGTAAAGATGTGCTTTGCTTCGTCATAGCCTTTCAATGCAGGATCTTCTGAAAGAACTCTACTAATATCCTTTCGCTGTAGCACAACTGGTGGCATTTGAAGTCTATGTTCAGCCTCTATTTCTGCATTTTTCAAAGCTTGATCCAGTTCTTCCGTAGTCATAAACTTATACTCAGGCGGTTCCAGTGTTTGACCCTCTTTACGTTTACGGAAAACCTTTTTCAGATCAACTCTCGTAAGTTTCTTTAAGAGTTGCTGTACATCATTGTTGAAGAACACTGGCGCTGGATCACGTGTATCGTCTAAAAAAGAGATCGGGAAGTAAATTTACTGGGCGATAAAATAACTTTTAGACGGCACTTGCCTTTCACTTGTTTGCAGAAGTACCGGGACATTGAGGTTATATTATGTATCACACACTCTCGCAAAAGAAAGTACTCTGCACACATACCTCTTAAACGTGATGTGGTATAAATACCGCGAATCGCACGTGTGTTTTTATATGTAGGCAATAAGAGAATAGAATTATTGCAGCTGCAAAATGATCTATTTGTAAAATATCTCACGACATTCCGAACCGAACACGCCATTTTCCCCCAACTGAGGATTGGATTTGGAATTGGATTGCACGTACAAGTACGCCGAAGTAGCAGGCAACAGGAAAGTCACTAAATTCCCAATACCGCTATGAATGCTGCAAATATCATCCAGAACTTTAAAAAAACGGCAAATCAGCAAATTGTCTCAGTTTTTTTTTCTAGATCTTCATTTTAATTTGTATTCTGTGGTCTTGGCATTGCACCACTGATTAAATTCAGGGGTAATGTACATTGCAACTTGACAGCTAGATTTTTTCGCAGTTGGTACTTTGGATTTATCACCAACAAGGTGTTCTGTTAGGGGGCGTGGTTATATTTGACAAGTAGAGTAAGGTTTTGATCAGTTTTGATAAACAACAGATAATGTTGGAGGTGTATTTAGTATACAATTTCATTAAACCAGCAAATCACACAGATTTTGAAATATCGGTATGTATTTTTACTGTCCTCGTCGTTTTCGCTTTCGGCTAACTTTTAATCTTCCAGAACTTCCACTTATCGGTTTATGGGAACAGGTTGGGCCTTTTCATGGCCATAACTAACCTTCACAAAAATTACCTTGTTGTTATTGGCTATTGCCGAAAAGGCCTAGCCACATCGACATAACATTCGTCTAAAAGTAAATGTCTGTATTAAATGTAAGATATCTTGATGTATGAACATGTATCTGTAATTCATTGTCAATTTCGACAAATCTAAAGCTTCTGTCAAAATTTGATTACTGACGCTTGCACCTTTCTGTACCTATATGTACTATGTTATAATTTTTAATTAATTTTTTTCAGTTGGGATTATGCACTTTTACTTATTCTCATGTGTTTTGCTAAATCTTATCAGTTCTTTCTTTTTTCCAGGTCAAAGTGATTTGACCCATGCGACGCAAGATCACTGCATCATGCAACGTGCACCTCTTCTCAGCAGGGGCCACAGCAGCTTTTAAAATCGTGTACGTTTCGAGAATCACTGCTCATCTTCGACCCATGTAGTAAAGGAGAATTAGTATAGTTCCCTTAAGTCATGCAGGACTATAACACAGTCACCCATTTGGGCTCATCCAGTGAGACAAAGCATTTAATAATGAATGAAAAGAAAGACTTGAGTGATGATGAGAGCAAAATACATTTTAATTCTGAGAACACATCACTAGTGGGTGTCCAAGCAAGAAGGCACGAAGACGTCGATGCATCGCCTACAGAGGGGAAAGGGCTATTTAATCTACGAGCGTTATTTTTTCTATTTTTATGGTACTTTTTTAGTGGATGTACACTATTTTTAAACAAATATATCCTATCCTACATGAAAGGGGATCCAACAATTTTAGGTAAGTCTTTGAAACTGTTTTACATGGATAAATCTTTACTACATTTTAGTTAGGTAAGTACATTACAATCTACAGATAAATTTATCTTATGAAATATCTAATATTTTGCAGGTACGTTTCAAATGCTCATGACAACAACATGCGGATTTATCCAGATGTATTTCCCATGTGGCATGTACAAGCCAACACAGCGCCTAGCCCGTCCTCCTGGTTTTTACTGTCACATGACACTAGTCGGCTGTACTCGTTTCGTAACAGTCATTTTAGGACTCATCTCATTAAACTATGTAGCCGTAAGCTTCACGGAAACAATCAAAAGCTCGGCGCCCTTGTTCACGGTACTCATATCGAGGTGTATATTGGGTAAGAATTTGGATGATCCAACAATTACTTACTAGAACAGGCAAATTCATGATTTTGTCCATTTCTACAAATTTGTCAAAACTAGGTACCTCTGTCTGGTAAACAAACTGTATATCTAGATGTCAATACTGATTTCATATTATTTTTCCCTGCATTAGGAGAAGCCACAGGGCTGTATGTGAATCTTTCACTCATACCAGTAATGAGTGGGCTAGCTTTATGTTCAGCAAATGAGCTCAGTTTTAATACACTCGGATTTATTGCGGCAATGGCGACGAATCTAACGGAATGGTAAGCAATAACTTTTGTCAGGCCTTTCTGAAAGGCTAAAATAATTTTTTATGGATGGATGTATCAATTCACTAGTTGCTAATCTCTTGTGTTTCTTCTTTTTAGTCTTCAAAACGTTTATTCAAAAATGCTGATCAGCGGAGAAAAATTCAAGTACACGTGAGTTGGCCAATCTCGATTAGTCTAGAGTCAAGAGAGTTATGCAATTGCATGTTTTGTTCTAATTATCAGAGAGCATGCAACAACGTTTATAAATGTGTTTCATAACTCCCTGATTACAAATATATAGGTTTTATTTTGCATGTTTAGCAAATTTCGGCACTTTTTCGGGCAAGCTGCATATTTTCGAATTTTGCTGCATGTTTAGCATAATGTGCAACTTTTCGCTGTAAACTGTACATAGTCATCCGTGCCAAAAAATTCATTGTAAACTGGGAATTTTTACAAGAAAATAATATACGTGGAAATGTGTATTGCAAAATTTGCTAAAAATATACTCTGTCTCATCTTATCTTGGTTGGACTTGCCAGGTATACCTGTGAGTCTGTGGGCTAGATAAACTCACCTGTGGGCTAGATAAAGTTTTCCGGGGCGATGCCTTCAACTTGGAATCAGAGTCACTAACTGCCCATCAGACAACCTTGTTAAGATACATGCCCATAACGTCAGTAGACATAACGCTCATTTTCAGCCTATACAAATGTGCTGTCCGATAGTTGCCGGAGTCTGACGCCAGAAAACATCAAGATGATGCTTGTTAGCCATTGTGCAGCAAGATTCAAGCTGCCCAATCTGTAGTGATGTATATATGTGATGTAAATTATAATACAGGAATACTTTTACTGAAAGTCCGCATTTCTTTTAAATTGGCGCGATAAGCGAAAATAATGATTTTATTTGATACTGCATACTTGCATGTTTTGGCACTTTCAGTTGCATGTTTTGGTGTTTATTTTGCATAACTTTCTTGGCTCTTTCGATTACCAACACACCCAATTATATCAAAGCAGGTGCCTATACCTCACAACTTGTTCTTTTAATCTTTAACTTACATTTTCAGGCCAGCTGAGCTTCAATTTTATACAAGCATAGCATCGGTGGTAGTCCAAATCCCGGCATCATATTTCCTTGTCGACTTGAGCGGCGTACAAAAGTCGACGGATTTCCCTCTGTTCTCTGCATTTGTCATCAACGGGATCTTCTTCCATTTCCAAAGCATCACAGCTTATGTGCTGATGGACTACATCAGCCCAGTCACTCACAGGTATTTCTCACTTATATTTTATGCATTTTATTTCCATGGGGTTTGAGGGTTTAGACAGAGTCACAGGGCCAGTGATAAAGCTTCCGCAGAACAACGGAGCCAGGAATAAGGGTACCAGTTTCTCTTGCCAGAGGGTGCTATATTTTGAAAACCTGCCTAGAATGTGTAAAGTTTGAGGTGGGTCCATCAAATGGCAATGTCAATTACAATTTCTCGCTGAACCCTTGTGTCGGATGCAGGTCAAATTGAATCAATTCGAATTTTGTTTATTCCCCGATAATTAGAGTCCAGAAGATTTTATTCTAAAAATTCTAGAATCTTTGTTTCAATTTTATAGCAACATTTAAACTTAAAAGCTGTCATGCATCGATCATCTGTGCAAGCAAGCGTTCACTGCATCCCACATCTTTGTCCATCCCTTGCGCAATGGACGAGCAGTGTTTTTAAAGTGGATCACAATTGCAGGGAAATATAAAGGCCTTTAGAAATTAATTGAATCCTACACATCTTACAAGTCTGCAAATGCAAATCACTATTGGTCCATTCACAAAAGACAGTGCAACATTTGTATGCTGTTTAAATTGTTATTTGGAATCAGGATTTTTGTCTCTCATCTCAAGCTATGAACCTAATCAGAAATGTATATTTAGCATATTATAAAGGAATTGGATTTTGAAATAAAATTTATGAAAATCCAGGCTCCTGATTAGAAGAGTCATTTCTTGGACCTAGTATGTACTGAAAAATAGCTAACGCAAATGTCATTACCTTGCCAGTGTTGCAAATACTGCGAAGCGAGCATTCCTTATCTGGCTGTCAATCATCCTGTTTGGCAACGCGGTGACTGTCCTGAGCGGGCTCGGCACGTGCATCGTCGTGGTGGGCGTGCTGCTGTACAACAAGGCGCAAGAGTACGACCGACTGAAGCTCAACAAGGTTGGTGACACCAAGGGTAGCACTGCCAAGTTCACACGCATTATCAAATAGAACGCGCACCTGCGATTGATTGGACCTTTCACCAACTTTATTTTCTTTCCGAAGTTGTGGTTTTCGTCCAATTCTGTGAGAATCAGAATCGGTCTAAAGTCGAGCGGCTTCGACAATTCGGTTGATAAAGTTGGTAAATGGGGTGCATCGGTTGGGCGGCTACGTCTTTATACAGGGCGTACAATACGCACTCATTCGGGATTTCATTGAAATATTAATTTGCTAAGACACGATTGCAACCAAATCATGAGGATTTATTGTGCATTCTGGTATGCCTTGCTTTGGTCTGGAATCAGGTTTGCATTTCACTTATGGTATTAGACTTTCTTGTAAACTTTTAAAATGCTAGGATCATTTACCCACATGGAATCATTATCCTGCAAGTTGATCAATCTAGGGAATATTTATCAACACATCAAGACAACCAATTTCAATAGCAGCATGGCCATTAGAAGAGTGGGCACATGCTTGTGAGCAACCAGTGATATTCTTTGCCCAAAATCGAATGCAACAGCATTTTTCAATTGTGTGTGTTCTCTTTTGATTATTGATTTGGTGTAATTTGCTTAGATTTTCCTAGAGAAGGGTTGATCAACCTTTTACAAGTTTAGGTTAATTAGGTAAATAAAATAAATACAAATTAAAAAATACATACATGATTAATTGATTGATTTGATGTGTTTGGTACTTTTCACAATGGTAGGTAATGTTAATTATTAAAGAATCACTGGAACGATTAGTACCTAATCAAAACATATGATAAATGGTAATAATTATGATGAAACAATAAGAAAGTTTGACACAAAGCAAAATATTGCACAAAATCAACTTCGAATTTACAACTAGTTAATTTTTGATATGACGGCTATGTAAATTTCTCAAGATCATTTTCAACCCCAACTGTTTTGATGGTTATTTTGAGAAATAATTACAAAGTTCAGAATTTATTTTGTTTTGATTGTTAATTGTTTTGTTGGTTTTCAAAGTTTGTTTAAACTCGTGAAGAGTAGGAAAATCTCACAAATTTTATTATCTCATTTATGATTTTAAAGCTTGATAAAATGATACAAAATAGTGTCAGGGTTGCCAGATGGTTTAGCGGGAGAGTTGTTAGTTCAGTTTGCCAGATAGCCCAAAGTCGCCCAAAGTTTGAAATCTAAAGCGGTTGCCAGGGAATTAACAAAAACTATTATTGAAAACGGTGCAAAAAAATATCCTTCCTGTAACCAGCAGCCATCCTATGGAGCTTATTGTCGGCAAATTGGAATACATTTATTTCGGTTAAGAAGGTAAATCAAACTGTATTCCTTCTCGGCATATCCTTCTAGGACATATTGTATATGTATTTCTTTTCATTTTTAGACCAATTTATGAAAAAGAAATTCTGATAATATTGATATCACTTAGATTGGGTTGTATCAGATAGTTAAACCTTAACTATCACTTGGGACAACCCAATCTTAGTCCACAATATTCAATATTCAATAGCAATATTCAATAGGTATTCAATAGGTAGCCGCAAGGTATGAGTGCTATCCTCATTGGTCCACATAGCGGGAGCTCCCTAGGAAAGTATGAATACTAAATAGGCCAATCAACAATGTCCATTTTAGCACCCAATTTGAATGAAATTACTCATTTGGTTTTTTGAATATTTTATTTTTTTTGAAGGTGCTCGATATATAAAAAAGAAGAGATCATTTCTTGGAGACCTCTCATAAGTTTGAAAACGCCCAAAATGCGATTGGCAACTTCAACTCCCCCTAATTGCGACAAATAGCCCAAAATGGCAACCTTGAATGGTGCAGACAATCATTCCATTAGAGTTGTAGATTTATAAAGCTCTTCAAAAAAAATGCAGTTGGTACATTTCTATCTTTTGCTTTCATTTATTTTTTTTTGCGTGGTTTTTATTGATTTAATAAAATTAGCCTTTTGGTATTTCTCACCTGACTTGTTTGGTTGTGCCTACCTTAAGAAACTAAGCTACCTACCTACCTAGAATATATACAAGTAACTACTAGTCTCTATCAACGATTAAATAAACCAATTTTGTTAAACAATTATTTGATGTTCAGAGCATTTTTTTGTGTCATGTTGTGCACCTGTCATGGAAATGTTTGTATTATTTTTAAATATTAGCTGTGCTCGTTTCCTTTGAACCTACCTCGACTATCGAGCGATAATTTGTGTAAAGCTGGCCTTTGCACTCATATCAAAAGGGGGACTAGTGCAATACAATTTTGTTTCAGAATTCCGGAAATATATTGAGTGTGGTGAGGCATAAAGTCCGCAAGGTATGAGCCCGTTTCACTTCGACATTTCAATACAAGTATTAGGATGTTGAACTGATCTACTGTAAGTGTCCATAAATATTTATACAAATTGTTTATACCTATGTACATAAAGCAAAACTTTACAGTCATTTGTAGAATATTTAATGTAAATTTTGATTTATTATAATATCATATAGAGAATAAATTGTTGAAAAGATGGCAAATTTCTACCTCTTTAAAAATTGGATTCCCATCCTTCCTTAAATTCCTTCTTAATTATAATGAATAATAGCTGAATCAAGTTTTTAGGCTTGCAAAAAGCCAAATTAACTGTTAATCTAGTAATTATAGAACTTAATAGTACATTGTGCCCCAAATCCAGGAAGTTCATATGTGGCAATCAAGGTCTAATATCAAAAATCAATAGAAAATTCTTGCATTTCAGTTTCAAATAGTAACTGTAAAAAGGTTTCAAAACCTCTATATATACAACGACCAGAGAGAATGATAATTGTGGGTAACAGTGTGCCTACAGATAGAGAGGGTGCATCGAAAACTCATCAGCACATTGTCAAAATATCATCAGATAGGTACCTCCAACCAAAGGCCATATCCCAGCAGTGAGCGTAAAAACAACGGTGGTGTGTCGATCGGAGTGAACAAGTCCTCTTTCAGATGGCTGGTAACCGGTAAGTATACCTACACCATTTCTGTGAAATCGCCTCCAAAGGCAAGGTGTGAAGGACCAGCCAAGGTTTCATGTCATTTCAACAGCTGTTACTTTTTTGCGATTTTTTACTGAAATTGTTTGAATTCTCATTTCAAAAACCAACCAACGTTTTTATGGTTTATACTCTTGCAACTGGGCAGTGTTGCTATACAGATTGGACCAGGTTGGCTTGTCAGTGCCTTGGAGCCTTGGGAACATCATTTTATAAACATTGTAGAATAGGTAATGGTTTGCTGTTGAAAAGCGAACCTGGTCCAGGCTGTATGTATAATGCCACAGTACCTAAACGAGAAGTTTTTGTCAAACCCCATTTTTGACACAAAACACGATCAGTAAATTTGCACATTCAAAACTGTAAAAAATCAATTTTCTGTAGTAGATTATTTTATAAAGTTGTAATTATTTTTAATAAGCTGCCTGCTAAAATAAATCAGTGCACTAACATCAAAAAGTTTCGAAATAGTGTGACAAAATTGTATAATATCATATATATATTTATATATATATATATATATATATATATATATATATATATATATATATATATATATATATATATATATATATATATATATATATATATATATATATATATATATATATATATATATATATATATATATATATATATATATATATATATATATATATATATGTGATTCGCATCGGGTGAGCGTAGCGGAGGGCACCTATCCACTCCACGTCCCTGAGAAGCTCACTCCGGCTATGAACCGCAGGGCGAGAAAAGCGGCGGTCACCCATCCACCCCACGTCTCTGCTCAGTGTTGCTTAACCTTATATGACTTGTCCAATATTGCAATGACTTGTCCAATATTGCAAACTTGTAATCAATCGGGACTAATAAACAAATTATTATTATTATTATTATTATTATTATTATTATTAAGTGTTGCTTAAACTGGCAGATCGAGTCCCAAGCAGTATGTATATATCCGACTAAATATGCAAAGCAGCGGTCACCCATCCACCCCACGTCTAGACACAGAGTTGCTTAACCTAGCACTATAGCAGAGTCCCAATCTCACTCCGGCTATGAATCGCAGGGCGAGAAAAGCGGCGGTCACCCATCCACCCCACGTCTCAGCTCAGTGTTGCTTAACCTTATATACATCGTCCAAAGCGTCCAAGGAACGCAAGATGGGTACACACAATCAGTCTTGGCTGCAGCCAAAAAACTGTTAGTTTTTTTGTGCCTTGGCGGCGAGATAAAATGGAGCAATTTGACCCGCTCGAGTTTTAATGTAACTAAAATCTTACCTTTTACTGACCCGCCGCGTCCCGGGGTCTTTTCAGAGGCACGCATTTTGAAGTAATGAAACAAGTAGATATCTGGCAAAATCTTTCGATTTGCTTTCATATTTGGTTGTGATTTGGTATTTGAATGACAATGTTCAAGTCAATTGAGTGGAAATTATAATCACCGTGCCTTCAACCTCCCGGCTCCCACCACACTGTAAGGCGTACAGCTATTAACAGGAATAAAGATGGAAATAGATATAAATTTTATCTATACAGAAATTTCTTAAAATTAAAATGGAGTGCATTGCAGCGAACTATAATTTCCATGGATACATAGGTTGCACAAGTATCTATATATACGAGTAATACGAGGATTTTCGGAAACGTAGACGTGAGTCTGCAGAGTACCTACACACTGCACAAGACCCTGCAGAGCCGCGCAGAGCAGGGTAAAGGGTATGGTACACCGATCAAGCACCGACCCGTCGGCAGAACGTGCCGGACTGCCTAATTATTGTTTCCTGCAGAGCAGAGCAGCTAGCATGCCGAAGCGCTATCCGCATGAGGCGTTCCGTGGGCCACGGTCACTCCTGGCTCGGCTCTGCACGATTGATTGATGGAAGTGAGCCAGCTTCCGGGAACTGCACCCTGAGTTTTAGCGAATTGGTTCCAGTGTGTTTGGCCGAGGGGGAAGGGGGGCATTATTGAATGCATGTTATATTATTAGCACTTCGCTCATGAGCTGAGTGGGTAAGAGCTGAGCTGAGTTGGAAAAATACAACCTATTCCTTTACTTTTGAGTGCTGATCATATCTTGATCATATTGTAATAGTAATAGGTATTGTTTTGCCCACCCAGAAAATTAATTTTCGAAATGTGCAACCAAAATTTTGAATTACAAAATAGTACATAATGGCTGAAGGCTATATTAAATATAGCCTACACACCCACACTACAAATTTTGTAGTGTGGGTGGCCAATCCTGTAAATGGGCATTCGGAGGCTTTTTTTGAACCTAATATTTTGTATATTATATGTACTGCCTTTCTTACAGCTAATAGCTATGTATATAGCTAAGGTTTTCTAACAATTTTTTTTAGAATTCTACTAATTCGAGCTTTGAAACATCTGGTTTCCAGATTAGCATATTATAATGCATGCACGTACGTTTCTCCAGTGTCACTTATTTTCTATATGCGACTTCCCAGAAGCGAGGCGTATAGCAAGGGTCATGGGCGCCCGGGGCAAACCCAAAAATTTGCGCCCCCCCCCCCCCCCCCATTCATTGGCGAAAATTCTACGAAAATTCGGGGTCATAACTGGGTTTTTATATTTTAACCCTTTTGTGACTAGATTTTTTGGCCGAGAATTATTTTTTAAAGATTTATTTAAAGAAGTAAGTATATTAGGTCTCACTCTATGAAATGGGCATATTTCTCTTGATTTGTTCATCCCAGGGGAGCGTTTGACAGTAAGGAGAGTCGACTTTTGGACCCTTATACTTCCATTAGTTTAAAAAAATCTCAAAGCAGAAATAAGACAAGGGAAAGAGGACGGGTTCAAGGGCGCAGCCCACGAGAAAAAACAGTAACTTGCGGTTGTAATTGTGGTGAAAATCTATGCGTTTGAGGGAAAATTTCATCTGGCGATGGAGACTTTTGAAAAGGGAATTTAAATAGGCATAATCCTCTAGGCATTCAGGAGGGAAGCCAAACAGGGATTTAAAGGAGCCCACCGAATTGCTTTTAAAAGAACATATAGTGTACAGAATACCAATTAATAATCGCACATTTTCGTTTTGGCTTCCACGTGACGTATCCTTGGGGAACGGCTAGCGCCAGCAGCATGCGCCCGACCGCGCTACGCAGTGTCTATGTATTAGGCCGATAGCTTTCGCGGTAGGGTCGCTTGTCGATTTGGAGTGAAAATGGCACGACCTCCGTGTAGTATATATGGATCCGAAGTTCTCTCAAACAGAAATCGCGGAAAATAATGTTAAACTAGCCGAAGAAAGGAGACGATGAGAGTTATTTGACAGAAAATACCTTGTGGTGTCTGTTTTGTTTAGCACATCAATGTTTTTTGTAATTACATCGATAGAGCCGTGCTCAGTAATGCACTCGCCTTCCTGACACAACTCTCGTATTTGAAATGGCTCTTTACAACAATTCGATGTACTGTCGCTGTCCATTGAGATGCAACTGCCTCTGCGTAGCGCAAGCCGCTGGCGTTAGCCGTTCCCCAAGGATATGTCACGAGGAGGAGCCACGCCAAAACGAAAATGTGCGATTATTCCGACGCAAATTTTTTTTTTCAAATAATTCAAACGGGATGTTTTATTAATTGGTATTCTGTACACAATATGTTCTTTTAAAAGCAATTAGGAGGGCTCCTTTAAGAACGACGGAAGAAGTTCATAAAACCGGGGGCGACGCCAATGGCGCAAGGAAAACCCTTTTGCGAGTAGTTTTGCAATGCATGAACATTAGCCCTATAGTGCCACAGCTAGTGACTATTTTCAAGGGCAGAGAACATTCTTTTGCTTACACTTTATCTTAAACTGAGTAAAATCGGTTCAATGAGCCCCTATATAGGCCTAGCGCGCACACGATCATCCTTCAACGCGACGGAGAAAATGGGTAGTGCTGTAACAGTTATATGCAATAAAAAGTGCACCACTTGACAATTGACGGCAGGATCAAGAGGATATAGCTACATTATTTTTTACTTCAATCTTTTTAATTTTTCCGTTCCTTTTCTCTCTTTTCTCCTTTCTTTTTTCCTTTTTCTCTCCTTCTTTTCGGCGCCCCCATGTGGCTAGTGCCCGGGGCATCTTGCCCCCTATGCCCCCCCCTCGTTTTGCCTTTGCCAGAAGCCTTAATCTTATACAGCATCAACTGTCAAAAAGAATTCACCGATTTTGAAGAAGTTGCTGTACGTCGTATCGATCTAGAGGTATAACCACCATCACTACGTCCACCAGCCACATTTTGGCCATTCATTTTCGACGCCTAAACGAATGATGCCAAGCGGCTAGGCCAATGGCAGAGTCATCCGACAGCCAATGGGAGACAGCAGGGGAGTGGTTTGGAGGAAATGTATGCACAGTTCCATACGCACACGCATCCTGACTCCCAGTCCCAACTACTGGGTCTTCTGTTCCAGTGCACGTGCGATTGTGGACGGCAGTGGTAGCGGTCCGGCACAATATCAGTATAGGATCCATTGTAGTGGCGGGGCTCGTGTGACGAAAACTTGTAGGTTTCATGTGGTCGGTTCCACTTGGTTTTATAAAGACAGTTTGATATTCGATTTCGAATAAAATATAATTATCGTTTTATCGTATATATAAATAACAAATCGTTATTTCCGAGTTCGGAGGAATGTAAATCAACTCCATTCGATCCTTGAATTAGGAATTGTAGTGAACTCTGCTTGAAAAGCAATATATACCTTCGTGAGGTGCACAGAAATACTTGAGTTAAAATGACGGACCTAAGTCGTACGTTTCTCACCAACGCCAATTTGAACTACGAGAATGCACTGCTGTACGGATCGGCGCACTTGCTGTCTCAAATTCAGGTAAGATTCTAAGTCAATTTCTAGGTCTTTCGAATAAGTATACCTATACTATGTCAAATATCTAAAGAAATTTGGGATTTTTCAAATATATTTAGCCAACCGATTTACGATCTAAAAATTTGTCTCACGCGATTGGGACGGTCGTAGAAAACATTTTGCATTTTTGCTATCAATGTTATTAAGGATGCGGCATATAAATCTGGGCAATAATCAAATTATTTTACAATGCACAGCTCTGCGCAAATAATTGCTACGTTTGTTTAGACGGTATTATATAACCATGACAAGGAGATGATATTTTTCGACCCCTGACATAATTGGCATCGGGCCCCAAGACTGACAATATTTTGGAATATTGATCGAGAAATGGATTTTTAATTGAAATTCGATTATTTTCCACGCTTAAAGTTGTGGTGTGAATTTGTTTTGTTCATTTCCCCCTCTAATGTTCGGGAAAATTATTTTTGGTTAAATTTCTGGTCCGCGAATATCACTTTTATCCAAGTTTCTTACATTATTTACCTAGCACCAATTATAACATTGGGATGTACAGGGGCTTCTTTGGTTCCCAAACTATCCATAGCCCCCCGCGCTGAAAGCTTCAAGATTCATCGGGTGTAGCATCGCAGACGAAGTATATTATTTACTAGGCATACTAGTAAAGGCATAGTAGTAGGCATACTACTTACTTTAGGCATATTTTGTCTGAAACTGCAATCAATAAAGTAATCTGAGCACGCGCTTACAATCACCAAACGCTGATTTGCAAGTATCTAGTTATTGATAAACGTTCATTGATTTACAATCAATTAATCCCACGGCTAGGCGACGATTGCCGCCGGGGCCCCGAGCTATTTGACTGCAGGAGCCCCCAGTTTTCTGACCGCGGGGACCCCCAAAGTAGGCGACTTTTAGGGTTTTGTTGAACCGAAAAATATAGTGACGACCTTTTTTAGAGAATGAAATATATTATGGGGGCACTTAGGACGTTCTCGCCGCCGGGGCCGGGGCCGGGGCCCTTGTGTATGCCAGTCCGACACTGATCCCACGCCACGATTGAAATGTTTTGATCTTACGTTGAGGGCACCGAAAATGCAGGGCTGTTTGCCACACAAAATACGTATTACCCTTCCGGGCTGTGATTGTCGACTGCAGACATTAGACACCGAGCAGTGTTGGCAAAATGAAAACAAACATGCGCTTTATTTTCAACTAGATATACCTATTCTTATTTTACGCCGAAATTGAGCCGAAACAAAGCATTGCAAATTCATCGAAACTCTCGTAGTCTACGAGCGGCGGCTTTGGCGGCAAAGCAATAGATTTAAGATAGAGTAGAGGTACAAAGGAGTTACTTTTAGTTACTAAGAACATTCGTTCCCTTCTATCCGCCGACAAAAGTCCGACATTTGTCGTATTTATCTTCTACGGATTACAATTCTTAGCTCGGTGTTGTAAGAAAAAGATATATTTATATTATTATTAAAACATGAGCATTTGCAATGACCGGCAGGGGCCCGGAAAGTGAAAAGCCCGGGGTGCGATAGCACGCCCGCACCCCGGGCCAGTCCGCCCCTGTTGAGGTATGCCAGTATGCACATATATGTTTATTACCTATAGGAGGGGTATCGAGAAAATGTTTACGTTATTGGTGGAAATGACTCACACAATTGGGATGAGAAAACCGTGTTATACTTATGTTTAAAACGGCGGCCCATGTGTATCCATATTATATGTTTATGTTACACGTTGTGGTGTTATGCAGTGTAATGTTCAAATACCGTTTATAGGTATAACATAAGCCATGATTGAAAGAGCGAGTAGTATACCTACATATCTTTCTATTTGATAATAACAGGCTGCAAAATGAATCATAGGATTATTATCATAAACATTTAGTTTAGGGGGTGCATATAATCCTCCACGACATACTTAATTTGTGGGACTTATATACTTTCCTATAAGTCCTATACAGTGAAAAATAAAACGTTGGTGATAATTGACAATATAACTACTCCCTGTTTTATATGCTTGCGACGGAAGAAGCTAATGTTGAAACACACATTGAGTGTCCTTTGCGCGTGGCTCAAGGTAAAACTCGCTCTCTCCCGCACTGAAAATAAACCAGCAACGATAAACCAAATAGGGCTAAATCCCCGTCGCAAGCGTTTTTCGGGCTTAAATGTAACACACTGACACATTGTTCTGTGGAACCGATACCATACCATGTCCATACGGTAAACCCATTTGCGAATGACACTGGTTCCAAACCTTGCGTGTTGCGAGTTGCGAGTTGCGACGGTCAAAACTTGCAGAGCTTTGCTGTTTCTGCTTGTACACATGTGCAAGAATTGTAGACGAAGGCATTTAGATTGCCATTAGAATTTTCGTTATAGACAACACAATGAAATCTGTTGTAAATATTATGTTTTATTTCATTTTATTTCATAATGGTAATCCGTAAAAAATGGGAAACGGGGGTCTTGTCGCATTTGGTTGACTTGAAGATTTCCCCCAAGGCATAACTAAAAGTACATTGTTTCAGCTGGCATATATATGTGATAAAGTTTTACGTACTGGTTTTACGATCTGTGATAGTAAACAAGGCTCAAAGATTATTTTCTTCTTTCATTATAAGTGTATGTAAAACATTTAATTAATACTTATAAGTTTTGAAGAAGGAATTTATTTTCAAAACAGTATTTTTAAAATACCTACATGATGGCAGGGACTGATAAAAATGTTGTTCAGCTCATTTCCAGCAACTCAGCACGATTTGCATTTCGTAATTTGTCATTTTACAGTTATATAGCATTTCCAAACTTTGGCACTGTTTTCCAAACATAGCCATTCATGTTAGTAAACACATTTTCTGGGAAGCTTGAAATTGAACAACTTATTTCGAAGTAGCCATCAGTTAGTAGCATTTTGCTTACATAACAAATAACAATTACAAGTTTTCAAAGCTGTTTTGTTTTCAACCTGCTCATTTGGAACTTGGAAGTGGTGTTGCTCCCTCTTGGATGTGTTTTATCAACATTTTGCAAGGAGCAATCATGGATTGAGTGCCTGCTTACCAAACACTGCATCATGTGTTGAAAGCTGCGGAGAGCGTGCACATCTACATCATCAGATCTTCGATCAAAGCCTGCCTTATCGAAGATCAGATCTTCATAAAGCCATGCGGACATTACTCAATGGAATTTCTAGAGAGCATCGTGAACATAAAACACTAGTTTTGTTTGTAAAATTAGGGGCCCTGCACATGTGAGAAAGTACTGTGAGTTTTTTCGTTTTTTAATATCGTAGTTTGGAATAGAACGCACTCAAATTAAATAGCTCTTTTAAGTGGTTGCGTATACTACATGCATATTGATAATTAGATTTCCTTATATATTGATTTTGAATTGGCAGAAAAACGGAGAAAATCTGATGTATATATTATATTCCCAAGAAAATTGCCAGATTTACTGAGTTTATAGAGGCTGCTAATCTGGCTTATAAATTCATTGGTGGTGAACTCTTCGCTGACCCGTACCCTTTTATCTATACGTGTTGATACTTATTTGCAAATAAACTAATTAGAAATCACTCTACAAACATTTTATTATCATTACGAATAGTATGTTATGAAAACAATTTACTAATTATCATGACATTTAATAAAATGTGTTAAAATATCTAAACATTATAAAACATAAAAAAAAAACACGTTGTCAAGTTAAAAGTTAAAATGTGGTTAAAACTAATAGTATTTATTGAAGAATTCCGGCAAAACGTGCAGTTATTGTATGTTCTATTAAAATCTGCGTCCGCTTACCTTACCTCGAAGCTTTCATTGTATGCATTGACAGCTTTGTGAAGCTATAACTTAAAATCCCCCCCCCCCCCCCCCCCCCCCAAATGCGTCGAAATCAAATACTTTTACTGCGAACGATGAGCAAAGGTGAGATCCATTATTTCCTTTAAAGTGAGATTATGTTTGGTATACAATACATTCAAATATATACATTTTCAACTCGATTGGAGTATAATTTTTATTTTCTATTGAAAATAAATATCAGTGAAATTCGAATGCATGGTATGAAAATCTTATGTTAATAATATGTTAATATATTTGAAATCTTTGGTACAGTTTGATGAAATCGAATAATTCAGACTTTCGATTCAGCCAACTAGCGAACTTTTTTCGAAAATATTATGCCTACAAATTCGAATCGAAATGCGGTTGAAAAGGTAATAAACAAAACATTCTCCATGCCACAGGATAGAATAGCGCAATTTACATTTTTGCCTCTTGCGGCTAAAAATCGCAAGCAGTGAACTCAGGCAAACATATCTCCATACATTTGGGGGCACAGGTCATCATAGAAACTAGGTCGGTTATATAGTGTACATACGACTTATTTGAGGAGATTAATAACCACGCACTTTTCAATCTGCCAACAGCAAAGCATCGGCGACAATGAATCCCGGAAGATCAAAGAGGAGCCGTTCAACCTGAGCTCCACGAGTTCCGACAGGACAGCGAACGACACCTCGCAGTTACTCGGTGAGTGAACCAACAATCTAATTATTCTCATTCTGGGCACGGACTTTTGAACCGATCATTCATTATCAATCATCATCATCATCGGATCGGATCGGATCGGGTACTTTTCACGGACCCGTGGTTTTCTTGTCATGATTTTCTTGTGCTGTTGGGTGGGGGATAGGGGGAAGTCACCGATGACCAGAACAAGGTAACAAGGACAATGTCGTGATTATTATAGGATGGAGATCAGGCACCCCAAATAATAGCTGGGCGGTATTTTAGTCAATTCCGTAAGTTTGATTAAGGGCCCTGTCGTGCACAATCACAGTAAATGGCGAAAACATAATTGCGTACATGGTGTGGAAAATAAATCTGTGGCCACACTAATGGCCAGTACATGCATTATACGCATTTCCACGCTTTCGAGCCCGTTGGCTGCAGGGCTCGTATTCTCGAGTTTTAAGTCAACTTTTAGTCAAAGTGACTAACGCCGTTTAAAACTTTCCTGGAAGACTTCAAGCATGCCACAATGAACGTTAGTATACTCGGACCTTTGGCAAATGACTTAGGAGTAGCAACTTCTACCAAAAAGGTCCTGGAGTCGCCACAATACAACGTAAATAAAGTGACTAAAGCATGACTTAAACTCGAGAATTAGGACCAGACTTCCAAGCCTTATACAGTTCAGTGCATAATGTGTAGGGAAGTAGGTATACACGAAAAAAGAGGACATATTATTAAAATCCGTTTTACGAGATGGAATTATTGGGACAAGAACATAACATATTACTATGTAATTTTAGAATTAATGGCGTGAATGTATATTCAGGTATGTATATAATATATGAAGATGTTCCAACGATTAATAACTAACTGAAGACGACCGAATCTTTCACTAAACAGACTTTCTAATAGCCTATGCGAGATGAAAAATATCTCTCGATTAATTTGAACACGCCGTTTGGCTAAGTGTAGCATTTTTAAAGTCGTACTAACTCGCTGTTTATTATTAGATGTTGGCGCGAGCGAGCTATAGCAAAACATTTGAGCCCAACAAGTAACAAATGGCAGCTGGAAATGGAATAATTATACCTATAGATATGAGGTAGATCTTACTGAAACTATTTTTATAGCAATTTTATCCACATATACTTTCACATAATATTCGGAAATCGGAATCCTTCCCAGCAGTATCATGAAGATGTTAACTAAAAAAAAAACGATCTGGGTATATGTATTGAATGCACAGTGATAGATGTCAGCTCTTCTTCACGAGAAATTACGAAGGCAAGGAAGGACACACGATAATGTTTCGCAGCTAATAGCCAAAACACATCTACCTTTTCGAGCCCTTGGGGCCAAGCCCGTCGCCATCTAAAGCGCGGTTTGTATTGCAAATCATCGCTCTCTGCATCCCATGACATTTGGGGCTCCGACGTGCTGGGACAGGGCGGGTGCTCTAAAGAAATCGAGGCAGGCCTACCTCTGCTCTATATACCTATTATAACATTTAAATATGTGCGTCCGGATAAAAAACAATGTGAAATACAGACATTTGTCTGATTGTGAAACTGATGACCCAAAAATAGGGACGAGCGCACATCACATTTTCTTTGAGTCGACTCACATATATTATAACGTTTCCGCAACTAAATCAGCCACGGGCAAATAAATTTCAATTCCATTGACGCTTGCATCCGCAAATGCATTTTCTACTCGGCTTCGATGACGAATTGTGAACAATTAGAGATGACTTTTATTAAAATCGTAATAGCTGCATAGTAGAGTGAATAACGTCCAGTGCGTGCTTTCTGCGAAGTCCAAGGCAGGCACGCACGATCCGGTCCAGTAGACGACTCTTTACAGCACTCACCCCGAGCAATAAATAGCTCTGGGTTAGCGCGCACTTCATTAGTTACCCGGCGGTTACCCTGCACTTACACTTGTACCTCGTAATGCATGTTGACGGGTTTTACGATAAGTTATTATAAATATGTGCATTAAAGGTTTATAAATAATCAACAGTTCTATAACTACGTGGAGGTTTGTTATAGGATATTTGTAAGGCAATTATTTGAAAACGTTTGGTTTTGGAGGTGATAACCGCAGCCAACAAAGTTGTATGTTCTGCTTGGTTTATTTGTATGCCATAATTCAAAACTGTTTTCTTAGTTCTTGTACATGACACAAAATTATTTCAAACAATCTGTCAAAAGATTTATTAAGGTAATACCTATTACTATTAGCACAGCTTATAGTAATATACAATAGGTACACAAAATTCGATTTTAAATTTTCTACGTGGCTTAACTCATTTATATAAAATAATTCCTACTGTATATTTTGTATTGACGAAATATTTTACTTTTTTGTAAAAATGCCGGAACGCCAATTTTCATAATAGAAAATTACTCTTTACCCCCCCCCCCCTTTCAATCTAATCATTTTAATTATTATAAATAAAAAATATGTAACTTTCTTCATTATATCCACAAAACTCGGTAAGCACGCTGGCACACGAAAAACAACACGCGGACGCACTAAACCTTATTTCACAGTAAGGAGAGAGTCTTCGCCTCTTCCTCGTGGACTATCGCTGCTGCTAGACACAAGCAAAGAGATTCAAAACTGCCCATGGCCATAGAGCCTTTTGTCTGGCTCAATACATGGCTTGTATGTTTTGAAACTAAGCTAATGTCTAGTAGCAGAGGGCTCACGAGGAAGGAGCAAAACACGCTTCTTCCTAACGTGAAATGGAGTATACATTTCTCCAGCGATTGCAGATATTCCCGCCGATGTTATATGTATATATATATATATATATATATATATAAAACAATCCGCATGCCTGCTGCTACATAGCGCATTAGTCTTCGATTCTGTTCTTTTGGCACACTAACTGAGTTTGCTAATTCCATGCTTTCTGCAGCTTGAAATAAGCTGTCTGAAATTATGCTGCGCTGAAAGCGGCTTGTAGCTTAGTCTGCTGATATGAAAGAAACATATACACTACATATGTACTGTAGAATAGATCTTATAATTTCAAAATTCGTCACCAAACATCTGCAAGCTTTTCACACATAAATTCGCATAAATTTCTAGTGTAATTCAAGATATTTCTCACGAAGACGGCGTGGTATTCGCATCACTCTTTTTACTCCACGCTCAAATTCATATGAGAAAAAGTCATCTTCGTGTGACTCCGATGTTATGGGATTGCGCCATCATTGCAGGGTCGTGTTGAAAATCCTGATTTCAAATTTTATCAGACCCTAGACTTATTACTCCAATTCGCAATGAAAATATCAAAATAACATAGAAACGTTACAGGATGCCCTGCCACGAAATTTTCATCTTTTTTCATCGACTTTTTTCATTGACTTCATTGATTCTAAAACTTGTATTTCCAATTAAATTATACAATGATCTCAGACTGGGTCAATTCAAATAAACAACCAATATTATGTTAAATAACAACAAAATCTAACTGCAGGGATGCTAACGTACATACCCAAAAATCGAATAATCTCATCTCACAACCTCACAAATCACAGACAATGTATGGAGGTATACCTACTATACATACACACAAAAATCAGAATAGCACTTGAGACCAAAGAAGACCCGTTTCGGGACTATCGATGTCCTGTTGATTACTTGATCTGAAAAAAATATCGTGGATCACGAGTAAATAAAACTAAAAATACCAAAATAAATACCAGCTTAAATACCAGTACTAGTGCTGGTGCTAAAACCAACGATATCCGAAAAGCGATTATAGAAATGTAACTGTTCGGTCGGCATCTCATGTGAATAGATGTGTCAAAGGAGTCGAGTGAGCCGGTCACACTTCTCCGGCTTACATGAAATTGCAAACCAGTCGACAGCAGCTGTGCTCTAAAATTACGCCAACTTCCAGCTATGTGTCTAATCAGCAGCGATAACAAATGCTTGTAGCGTATTAGGATCCGTGTACTCGCTCCTTCCTTCACTCAGTTCTGTTCTCCCTCAGCTGGGGCAGCTTGCACCTTGTAGGGCATTACCATTGGCACATGGGTCACTTCATTTCGCGTACTGACTACTGCGTGTATACTGTATAGTGCATAGTGTCGAACGCACCACCAGTAACTAGGTATAATATATGTGACAAGAGGTTTATGATTAATGCGCTTTTGAAATTACTTTCAATGTGGGGACAGGACTGGGCCCCATTGTTTTGATGGGACAGTGTGTGCCAACTTGGTAATACCGTTCGAGTTATTAAGATTGAAACGTAGCAAATATTCAAAGATTTGACCTAACACCCCCGACTAAAATTACACAACAATTCCCATCCACACATTTGTGCCTATACTGCCGAACATCAATTTTAAATGCATGTATTTTAGCTGAAAGTACATTTGCAAATTACCCGGAAAATGTGTTTGCTTGGAATTTGTACATTTCAATTAAATTTCCACAAAGAAATCTTTCTCGGATCAAATATGCATTTTCTGATGCAAATCTTAGAATTTTAGATGCAACTGTGGTCGAGCATAATTGGCGATTGAACTTAATATCAACAAATGCTTAGCAATGCTAAAGTACTGTTGACATCAGCGTATAATGGACTCATGTATCTGAATCAGAATCAGAAATCAGAATCAGAAATCAGAATCAGAAATCAGTAGCGTCCAATTGGTGATCGCCTGACTCAGGCTACGCTTGCGTCGGCGTCGGTGTCGGTGTACCTCGTTCTGACCCCTCCCTCGTCTGCCCATGCCTCCCCGCAAGTATCTATCCCCTATCAGAGAGGCAGGGAGCCATTTTCTGGACACAAAAGCCCCCGGGTCAATTGACTCATTACAAGGGCGTAATCCGTACCCGGTAGTTAGCGCGCGTTCATCTACAAGTATTAGTTTACACTTTTTCTGTAACACTATCTTAATTGGAAACTGATTCCCTTTTTGGACATCGATATAATAGCGCTAGTTGCCCTAAGGGGAGTTAAGTGAACCCTATGAAACACAAGCAATGTTACTCATGAAAGTGCATTCACGTTTCTTCCTGTGTTTATTGGATATATTTTGTTTCTATAATAGAAGTTAATTACGCGATTTGAATCATGATTTGAATCATAATTCAATTAATTTCCACTTTTTGTTGACTTGCTGGTACCAATCATTTTATACCTTACAATTTACATCACACCTATTCATGTCAAAGCAAGCATAGCAAGGTGACGGGTTCTAAAGAAAGTATTAATTATTGATTGACAGTATTAAATGTTATTGATAACTATTCTATTGTTCTCTGTTTTTCTGAATATACTCGAATGAACGATTCATTGAAATTAAAAGCTGTTTAATTGAAACGCTGTAATTTCGAACAATGATGTTAGCACAGGTAATTATTATCACACCTCTAGTATTTATGGAATTATTGCAAAAACAAGAACGTTGGGTATTTCTCCCTAGGCACGATGCATGCACCTGTAAGCCAGTAATTCGTTGTAATAGGTCACCTAAACGGTTAAAATACGTGTCAAATCATTCGATTGTTCGATTTATTAACTTATTGAAATCAACGCTGTCACATAAACTGAAAGTGCAGAGGTCATGTCTCAGGAGAATCTATGCTGAGCGATAAATTTTCACTCCGTTATGCTTGTCGACAACGCACTAATGAGAAAAAAGTAAAACACATAATATAGAAGCCATTAAAAAAACATACACAATCGATATCATAATGAAAGCGAAACTATCTAAGAAATGGGTATATACCCATCTCATAGAAACCGTCCTAATTATTGCATAGAGAACGTAATAAACTTCAGCCTCCCAAACTTGAAACATGTATGCTGAAAACTATATGAGATGGGTAACTCCATGCGTAGCGCCCACACCCAAAACCCGTACTATTTCCGAACTTGACCAAATTCACAGGAGGTTTAGAACGCAGAAAATAAAAACCCCTTTTTAAAGGTTTTCTCCATATTCCCAACGGCTTGCCCGTGGCGGGGCATGGAAAAACCCAGCATTTGACTTCTTGCCCCGCACGGCGAATCACTGTTTTCACTGTAGCGTGTGAACAAAATGACTAAGAAGGATGGGACTTATTCTAAAATCACATACACGCTTTTACAAACAAGAAAATAAATATATGATGGTTCCTTGCTAAATTTGGGGGTGGAAAAAAATCACCCCCAAATTTCAACCCCTTATAACTCAAGTTGTGATTTTATTTATTTTTTCATATTTTTTATTAAGTATCTCCAACTAATCATCTATTCAGAAAAAAAGTTTTATGCTTGTGCTAAGCCGGAATCCGAAGTTATGAATTTTTTACTGCATAGATGTGTATGCATTTTGTTGCGTATTTGCACGTCTGTTAGCATGGTAGATGCAAATCGGCACTGTCGGCGTCGCTGTCGCTGTCATCGTCGGTTGTTGCGGGTCTCTTTAATGCCCCTTCCAGTTTCTTGAATTTCTTGCGAGGATAACTTGACTGGGCTAACTTTTTCTTGACGATGGGCGATTGCCCTAGCTCCACCAAGCCCACGTTGATGCTTGACAAAGCAGTGTCTTGTCGTAAGGCATGCTCTTGCACATCGACGTGAACACCACTGCACCCGGGCTGTGAGTTGTCGCCTTCGCTAGAGGTCGTCGTCGTCGCAGGAGAGTCACTGCTAGTTGGTTTTTCGTATCCAATCAACTCTTTCCGACATCCGACGCAGATTTTCCCCCCTTCAGGTATTGAGGAAATATTTGCAATCATCCACGGCTGGACGTTGGCGAGGGACTTGCGCCGAGTGTGGGAAACATGTTTAAAAGGATTGCAACACTTGATTCTCAAAAACGTGTCCATGATTAAAATTTAACTATATTACAATACAACACTAAATGCTATAAAAAGTCTCACACCAATAAAGTATATCAAAAGTCAGAACCAAAGTAAATATTCAATACACCCCTGTACGACACACGTATAAATAACACGAAGGAAACTTTGATTCACTCCACTTTACACTTGCACTGAGCTAAGATATTTTGCGACTGACCAAGAGACCGATGCAGAAACAACTGAATTCGCAGGCTAACGGCTAAACTTCCGGCCACAGGGGTTGAAAAGAGAAACAGGTAGAAAGGGTTGCACGTGTTCGCGATGAGATTCTTTAAATAGACTTAGGTAAAAGATCAATTTCGTCAAATCCATGGACAAAAAGCATCGGCAGAAACAGGGAACAAGTATACTGGACACAGGCGCATTTATCATCATGTTTTTTTCAACAAACAGGCCCAAAAATGTTACAACAATAAATACAATTTGAAACGTCAGATTCCAATCCAAATTCACATTTTATCAAGCTATGATAATTAAATGATAAGCAATGGATAAAAGAACGCCTCAGACTGATATTCATTAACCATGTTCGACAATCATCGCAAAGGCACACATAAATGCATACACATCTATGCAGTAAAAAATTCATAACTTCGGATTCCGGCTTAGCACAAGCATAAAACTTTTTTTCTGAATAGATGATTAGTTGGAGATACTTAATAAAAAATATGAAAAAATAAATAAAATCACAACTTGAGTTATAAGGGGTTGAAATTTAGGGGTGATTTTTTTCCACCCCCAAATTTAGCAAGGAACCATCATATATTTATTTTCTTGTTTGTAAAAGCGTGTATGTGATTTTAGAATAAGTCCCATCCTTCTAAGTCATTTTGTTCACACGCTACAGTGAAAACAGTGATTCGCCGTGCGGGGCAAGAAGTCAAATGCTGGGTTTTTCCATGCCCCGCCACGGGCAAGCCGTTGGGAATATGGAGAAAACCTTTAAAAAGGGGTTTTTATTTTCTGCGTTCTAAACCTCCTGTGAATTTGGTCAAGTTCGGAAATAGTACGGGTTTTGGGTGTGGGCGCTACGCATGGAGTTACCCATACCGTTCACGTTTCCTACATCTTTTTTTTTTTTTTTTTAATATCGTTTAGTTTTTTCCTCCATCAATTACTGGCAGGTAGAAATTAACTTTAAGGCATACATCACACACCAAGAGCTGCCATTTCTTGGTGTGTCTATACTTTCTAGGGGTAACTTATTTTGGAAAAATCCAAATAGGTTTCTTTTCTGATTTTCGGACTTCCATGAAACACATAAAATCCGACTCCTTCGAATTTCAATCAGACGGGCAAACCGGCTGACTTTTCAGTTTTAAGCATCAGGTAATGGACGGTGGGTGTTAGTAATGTTTTGTTTTCGAGCAAATTGTTTTAACGAAATAATGCACACGCCATTAGGCATTATTTTGTTTTTCTTCGCCCTATTAACTCCTACTGCTAACAAGGAACTGAAATCCTATAGCCATCGGTATCAGAACGTTGTTGCTATTATACTGTTTATACTTCTTCAGGCTTTTTATCTACGTTTTATTTTCGCTTCATTGTTTTGTTTTTTTGTTTCTCTCGAGATGTCTTTATTTATGTAAACACTGTATTCTATGGGGTTGGTTGGGTACAGCATTGCTATACAGGCTACTGTATTTTTAGCCAATGATTTTGTTGTCTTAACTTTCACTAGAATTCGATCAAATTTACAATGTTGTATTGTTTTTCGTATCTGGTCGGTACTACAACGTTGACAAGTACAATTTTTCAGAGGCTCGACAAAATAAAGATCTACGCCAATTGCCAATTGGCATACTAACTCATTCGAGAAAGAAGACAATTCAATGCAAGAAAATAATTTTCAAATGCTGGAGTCAAAATGTCATGATAAATGTGAAGTTCGGTTGTTTTAAAAATTTCCAGCGGGAGTGGATCAAAAGGCACGTAGATTTTTGGAAGTGATTCGCACAGGCACGTTGATTCGCAGAGAGAAATAATTTCCCAGTGCAAGAATTTTTGACAATTATTTACCAAGTGGTAACGGGCGAGGAACGGAGGAACAAGCAAAACTTTTCAGTGTTTTAAAACGTTACACGTGACTTATTAAGTTTCAGATTTCACTGAAAAATGTTCAAGCTCATATTCACAACTGCGCCTACATTTATCGATTCAACGATTGCCAAACTGTGACCTCTGACCAAAGTCGAGACATTGATTTGCATCAAATTTTTCTGGCATGAAGCAGAGCAAAAATAAGTAATATCCATGCGTTCTGCAGGAGTGTTAGGACAAAAAGAACATCTACTAAAACTGCTCGATGACAATTTCAACCGAGAAAATGCATTCGAAAGAACAGCTATTGGCAATCGTTGTTGCAAGACATAGCGACGAATGCACGCGTGCACGTTTATAGTGCCCCGGTGCATTCAGACACAGGCTTGCATATTGCACTTATAATCAATCAGTATTGGGCAGTAGATCGGCGAGGCTAGATCGCTGCTCATTGTATAGAGCTCTATATCGACTGGATAGGCACATTGTCAGTGAGTACCTATACAAACACTTTGGCACTGTAGTTGGTTTTAATTGTATTGCGTATCCAATTATATTGTGGTATTATTGATTAGATGGTTAATTTTAACAGCTAATACTTTTCTTTTAAATACATCGTGTAATAGCTGCATACCCACTAAACGTCGAAAACTTTGGTCTTCATGTTACAAAGTGCATGGGGGAGTAATTTTGTTGAAGCAGTTAAATGCAGTTATAGCAACGAATGGCATACCACAATGGTTCCTTCATGACGGGGTGCAAAATTCTTCTCGGGAACTTGGCGACATTTCTAGGAGACTTTCCCATCCGGAAGTGCAAAGATTGGCAGGAAAGATTCACGTGTGTTTTCTATAAACTTTACACATCTGAGTCATTAAAAAATGTGCACATGGTCGCGAACCAAGGCTACCTTATTATTATCATGATATGTCGGTGTTGAATGACATAACGATGCGCGATCGACAGCTGTTTGGTACATTGACAGTTGGCAAGCTAAAATACTGCAATTTCTTGTTTCTCCTGCCATCTTAAGTTTGACAATCAACTAAATCGACTCGTCAGGCTGTTCAAGTATACTTGGTACTGCAGTAAACTTTCACGAGGAATTCGATCCAATTTACAATAATATATTGTATTATTTTTCGAGTGTCCGAAACTACAATAGCTTAATTAATTGGTATCTAATCATTAGTCTATATAGTCCTACGGTTTGAACACTGGTCCTAGAACAACCGTCAATCCAAAGTAATTTCGAAACTAAATAATAACGTTATATTTCTTACCTTAGCCTAACCGTACGTAAAAGTAAAGGCTGTTGGTCTTTTTATCAAACAAGTAAAAAATTTACGGAAAAGTGAACTTTTTTAGAAGTGACAATGCCCCCTCGAAGGTAATTTTAAAGCAACGTCTTTCCTGTTTAACCACTGGATGGGCAGTCGTCGTTTAACATCATCGAGTCTTTGGACACTAATCAGCGGCTCTGTTGCCCAGTTCCAGTCTCCGAGTTCGTTCACGTGGGCTCGATCAAAGTGGAGGGCCAGGACCACCAGGACCATGAGCGCGACCTGCGTATGAGCCGGCCCAGCAACCTGATCAGCATCAGCAGCAGCACCAGCAATCAGCAGCTGCAACTGCAGGACGACACGATGTCCATGTCAACGTCCACCGTCTCGACGTCCACCAAGCAGACGGCGTCGTCCACGTCGTCCACGGCGTAAGTAGACGTGCAGCTTTGGCACTCGATCATTCAAGCCACCACCAATGACCAGAGTTCGGATTCATAAATAACTCAGGAAACCCAAATTCTGCAAACATTACTTACATTAAAAATTACTTACAAACATTTTTTTAGTAGATATGACACCAAAATCTCCTCTCTGGAAAACTTAACTTCCCAATGTTTGTGCAGTCGACTGCAAAAGCAAGGCCTCCACCAAGCAGAGACCTCCACCAATTCATACCTCCCAACAGAGAAATTGGCGCGATTACCTTTTTTGGGGAATGGACTTTTTGAGTTTTGTTGAACCAAAAATATAGCGATGACCTTTTTTGGGACACGGTGTCCCACAATCAGGAACTTACACTATAACGTCCCAATCCTTCACCAGTATAGTGCCCTTTCGAAATTGTTGCTTATTTTGCTAAAGAGTAAACAATAAACTTGCTCTAACATATAGGGATCAGTTCAGCATTTCTGAATCTCTGGCTTCTATTGGTAAACATTCGACCAACTTCTGACCACGTTCATGAAAAATCGCCACGACTCAGGACCCGAAACCAAAACGCACTGCTCTTTGCTCTTGTCCCAGATCCAGCGGCAGCATCTCGACAGCGGCGTCCTCGTCCTCGGATCCCAACTCGAAGCCGCCGTACTCGTACGTGGCATTGATCGCGATGGCCATCCAGCATCAGACGCACAAGCGCGCGACCCTGTCGGAGATCTACTTGTACATCACCACCAAGTTCCCGTACTTCGAGAAGAACAAGAAGGGCTGGCAGAACAGCATCCGACACAACCTCTCGCTGAACGAGTGCTTCGTCAAGGTCCCCCGCGAGGGGGGCGGCGAGCGGAAAGGGAACTTCTGGACGCTAGGTGAGAACAGCAATTATATGTTTATTGTATTTATATATAGCTGTTTGGGGTTGATGATTCGATCTCGAAGACTTTTAAAGTGTTAATCAATTAACGCTGGCTGTTGATGCTGGAGTTCAGAGTATTTACCGGATTTTCTTAGTACTAGATACTAGTATAGATAGATAGTTAGTATAGATTTCTTAGATACTAGTTTTCTTAAACAAAGATTCATCACCGTGTCAGCGAATGTGAGCACCAATTCAGACTCAATCAACCGGTTCCAACTATAGAAGTTTAGTTTGGAGTTGTGTGCAGTGGCGTATAGTGCTGGAAATAAAGTTGGGGATGCGCTAATTCGTCAATCGAGGGGGGGGGGGGGGGCAGTAAAACGAAACTGCATTCTTAATTCCGCATTTCGATCATTATATAAACACACCCTATTTTCACATATCAAACATTGTTTTTTTTAGCACTTACGACTATTTTCGCTTGGGTTTCACTAAAACACGCCCACATGTCTCGATTTGCGCCTCAAAGGGTGTGCTTTGGGTGGGTGGGAAATGGGCTAGGTAAGGTGAATGGGTAGGTATATGAAGTGACATAGAACAAGTATAGAAAACTCGCAAAAGTTTGTTGTTAGCAAGCTAGCAATTTACGTACCAGCGTATACCAGCGAATTTCTTTAAAATAACTGAGTATACGCCAATTTAGGCACGCATTTGCCTAAATAATAGGTGAGTATACCTGCCTATACCCTGGACTGGACTTCATCACCGGTTGTATGGATATCTTAGGCAAGGCAAATGCGTCATCACTTCAAACAAGCCCCCAAACGCAAGGCGCTTGTTTTGATTATTTTGCATTTTATGGAGCACATGTTAGTACACGCTAGTTGTAACTGTAAAACAAATTGCATGTGTCTCGATATTGTTTTTGATTGCGTAAATGTGGCAGACCGTGGCTTGGTTGCCGAATTGTGCAATTTGATGACAAGGATATAATTTTTCTCACTGTCACAATTAGGTTAAGGTAAAGAATACGTGGAAAAATGTGTTGGATTTGCAAGAGTTAGTACGAGGATGTCATAACCATCTTGCTGACGTCACATCGAATACTATCCGATCAGAAGCGGCACCTCCACGTAGGCACAAGTGCTAATTGTGCAAGCGCAAATGTACTTTTTTTTTCTGATGTTTTTTCCGCACTCTGAATTGTTTCCAATACGCTTCTGGTTTAGCAAATTAACACCTACCAGGAACGCAAATGTTATTTCTAAATTAATGAAGCATGATATGAATCATTTCTGATAAACAAGCAATACGAATTAATCACAGCAAAGAAATGTGAAAATATCACGAAAATGTTTACTTGCAATCGCACAATGAATGTTTAGCAAGCAATTATTATGTGGCGTTGCTGAATTAGTTCAAGCATATACACAAGCAAAATCTCGGGTTTTATTTTTTTCTGCAAATAATGTGACGCTGGCACCACTTAGCCCTAATGAGGATTAAATCATGCTTTTATGTGCGAAGGAGATTTAAAATAACAACATGATTACATTTCGTGAACCATTGTGCGCCGTAGTTGTACTCGCAAATATTAATCCCACGCAAAATATTGTCAACTGCGATTTCTTCGTAAACATACGATCCGATTTCAAATTTCAAACTAAAAACCCGGTAAAACATTTGCTCTAATCAGTGACATGATCAAATTATGCCAATAATTTATTTTGAATTGCAGACAAAAATTCGTGCCTTTAGATAAACTAGCTTACTTGCGACTAGTTCTAGTTTTGACTTTTGACTCAACCATTTTAAATAAAGATCAAGATTTGCCTAAGAAATATGTATTGTTCTGAAACTTCGGAGCCGACACGTTCCTTTGTTAGCCAATCTGAAGTGGTAGCTACCAACCAAGTAGACCGTTAACTCTCAAACAAACAAACAAACAAACAAACAAACCAACCAACCAACCAACCAACCTACCAACCAACAGTTCAGCCAATAACCAACCAACCAACCAGCAGTTAAGCCGACAACCAACCAACCAACCAACCAATCCAACCCAACCAACCAACCAACCAACCAAACCAACCAACCAACCAACCAACCAACCAACTAAAGTCAACCTACCCAATCAAACCAACAACCAATAATCAACCAACTGAATTTACCCACATTTTAAGAGGCCTCTTGACATATAATCCGCATAGCGGCTTAAGATATAAGGACCTCGCAAGTAGGAAGTTGAAAAGAAGAACATCTCCGAGATCAATGAAACAAAAGTTTTCGATGAATCACTATGTACATAAGCACATACAGTCAAATTGGATAAACTTACATTTTTAAGAGGAAATTGTTACTGGTTTAAGCAGATACCAGTATGCAATTGATGGAAGGGAGGCGAAGCTGGAAAAATGTGCACCCGAACCGGGATACATTTTTAAGTTTTACATTTTTAAGTTTTTGGGGTGATCATTTAAACGACAGTATTCGATATCGATAGCCGATTTTCATCGATGTTGAATCAAAGTTTTCGTGCACCAAATGGCCATTCTATCAGACTTTCGTACCTTCAAGAGTGGAGTCATACAAATTAATCCGTGCTCCGAACTTCTTGCTCGGCTATAATCCTCTGCATCCGCCTCTCGACGCAACTAACAAAAAGCAACAAAATGATTCTTGTTGGCAATTCCGTAGAAGGAGATCGCTAAAAATGAGTGGCACTGGCGCAGACCCTTACGCGAAGAGAAAAAAGAGTGCCGAAATGTGCTCCAAAATCTCTGAAAAAACTGTGCATAGGGAAAGAGAGAGCGCTGTCATGGGTAACAACCTTTTCCCGAAAAAGAACGCATGGGTATCTTTTCTCAATCGATGCTTAGATCTCATTTAGGCGATTTTTCAAAGTTTGCACCGTACACATTTTTGAAAATATCAAATTTTGGTGGTTATCCATGACTAGATATACTCTTCCTTCATCTACTGCAGTATGTTCAAATTAAAGATTGGAATACATTTAGGGGTTCATTTATCTGTTCGCTTGGACCTCTGCATTCAACGTTTAAGTGGGGGTGGGGGTTAAAGGATTACCCGTAAGGAGGCCTCTTAACCCACAATTTAACCAATTCACCCCCACCTCCAGACCCGCAATACGAGGACATGTTCGAGAACGGCAACTACCGCCGTCGCCGCCGCATGAAGCGACCGTACCGGTCGACGGCACCGTACCCCAAGACAGTGTTCACCGACGGCTACCATCACCACCACAGCGCGCACCACCTCGCCTCGAGGAACCTTTTCGCCGCCACGCAGTCCTATCCGCCGGCATATCCACGGTTCGATCATAAGTGAGTACCTACCACTACCACTACCAGAAAGTATGGCCCTTCCACCCCTTTCAGTCTTAGCCGGTCCGCCGACTACCCCTGGCTAGAGCCTAGATTACATGAATCTGTGTACATGTCCTCATTTTGGGAATAGTGTACTAGTGTACACTGTACCCAATATGAGGACCATCAGTGAGTGAAATTAATGAAGAATGCGGTGTGAAAGAAAGATATTTTTGGTGGTTAACAAAGTTTTAAACTTGGTAAGGCATCGTGCATTGTGGAAAGCCTCGTAGCATCCGCGCAAAACTAGTGGTTCTAACTTGGCGTTGGAAATTTCCCTAAGCGTTCTAGCTTTTCCCCATCCAAAGCCAACCCCCGGGTGAACTATAACGGAACGCCCCATACGTTCGACCTACTTAAGTTTGTGTGTTCCTTTGGTGCGCAGCTCGCCGTGGCCGATGGGCGCAGCGGTGCAGCAATCGTACGCGTCTTCGTGCCAGGCCATGAACGCAGCCGCTGCGCGGGCAGCCGCAACCAACTCGCAGTCGCTCAACCCGTACAGTCAGCTGCAGAGCCAGTTGCAGCCCGTGCCGACCATGCAGATGTCGCCCATGAACACGTACAACCAGATCGGCTCGTCGCTGGGTGAGCTCTTGAGTCTTGACATCACGTGCTTGATGGCTGATTCGGGGTTACCTCATTTTCTAGATTTTAGTTAGCATTGGTGCACTGCTGCTCTGTACTCGGTTAAACCGTAAGAAGGGGTGAGCGGTACTCGTTCCAAACTCGATTACAAATGCCTTGAATTGGGACAGAGAAAATAAAAGGCTCCAACATGAAACAAGCAGGAGAAGGTCCTCATATGAAGATGTAAATTATCATTTTCGGATGAGATGTGGGAATAATCCCGCGAATGGCTTGCCTTGGGATATTGACTTTGAGTTTGCTCCAGCGGGGAACAGGAGTTGAATGGAGTGACTTGCGCGAGAGGATCACATCCTCAAAGGGGCCGACAACAATTCTGGGAGTAAGAGTGAAACCAACCAAAAATGGACCAAGACTATTGTTTCGGTCCCAGCACTGAAATTGCAGATGCTCAGATTGTGACCAACTCGGAGAAGGGAAGAGAAGGGAATAAAGTGGAAGGGAAGGGAAGGGAAAGGAAGGTGCTTGCTAAGACAAGGAGGTCTGACTCCTAATGTGTGTGGGTTGCAGGGGGCCCGCCGACGTCGGGTGCCGGATTCAGCGCCAATTTCTCGCCGTGCAGTCGCCGCTCCGAAGACTCCATGCGCTACCCGTTTTGGAATGACGGTAAGCTCACACTTCCACTTTCCAACCGAGAGAGCATCTTCTCCCAACACAATGTCTCTGTGCATTGTAGCGTTTTGCGACAATATTTTCAAATTGTAACGGCTCGAACTTATTTCTTGAATCTTTTTCAGCCATGATGAAAGACGACGCTGGTGTGGGCACTACTGGCAGTATTTTCTCGGCTGGCATGGACTTCTCACTTGGTGCCACTGGGGTCGGGAACCGCGCGAAATGCTACTTGTAACCTGCAAGGCAGTGGTTTTGGTGAAGTGGTCTGGCGGTCGGTATGTTTGTTGTGATGTGGTTATCATTGTCATTTTTATCATGTAATTTGATATGCTCAAGAATATTTCATTCCTTCAACATTTTGTGGGGCATTACGAGTTTTAGATGAACTTCCCTTCATCAATGTTTATCAGTAGTATGAGTATCCCACCTATATCAAATTTATTTTTAATAACTTTTTATATTTTTGTTTTATAATTATCGGTTTTGTTTTCATTTAATATTTTATGGTTTGTTTGACCTAGAGTTAAACTAATTTAAAATGCCTACAAAATCAGCTATTCAGTATATCAAAGCTATATTATTTATTTCGAGTGATCGTGAAATTAATTTATTAGGGCCATTCTAAATAGTTTAATCACACAGCTAAAAGTTTATTGTTCAATGTAGTGCAGAGGATCATTGGCATCTTTTCATGACACTTGGTTTGTAAATTACGCACTGAAAACAAAAACTATTTTGAATAGTTTTCAACATCTCTGCCAAGCATGAGATGAGGAAAAAACGCAAGAGGAAATAAAAATAAAAACTAGCTGTCAAGATAAATCGCTTAGTGGAGTTGGTGGGTGGATGGCCCCTTTCCCCCACACTCTCTTTAAGAGCACCCCCTTGCGCTACGAGCTCGAGGAGAAATTATCACCTAGCAGGTGCCAGAAACTCTTAAAATTCCAACCCCTTTCTGCTGGTTCTGAAGATCGTAAATGTGAACGATCATCACCCTCAATTTCTTTTGGATTCGTCGCCGGGATCGAAAAGAGTTAGCAAGTACATAAGGTCGGAAGGTAGTAAAAGCTAATGACAAAGAAAGATAAACATTTTTCGTTTGTGTCTTCTTTAATTTTAATGCCCATTTGAGTATTCCGTCCAGAATGACCTATGCAGGAAGTTCTTTGTGTGAATGGTGTCAAATGAAAGACATCTTATCAAGATAATATACAGCTAAATATAATTTATAATTGATTATTATTTCTATTATTATTTCTATTATATAAACCAAAGTAGCCATAAAAATATAGAAGATAATACACCACACATTATTTATATACATAATAAATCAACTATCGCTTGCATATTGTGTCTAAAATAAGCATTCATTCAAAGACTATACTGGAAGGATGAAATTTGTAACTTATATATTGTTGTTGATGTTGTTTAAAATAAAAATTTGATATTTTGATGATGTATGAAAATCAAATCACATGTTTCTTCATATAAATCCTTGGCGCCAGTTGATATCCAGTTTCTTGTTCTGTCCTGCAAAATGCAATTATTTTCAAGTTTTATCTTCGAGTCGTCTTAATCTTTGAGCATAATATTTTGACTGTTATCAGGAAACGTGCTGTTTAGCGTAACAGGCATGTCCATTAATCGGAGATAAAAATATATGAGGTCAACATTCAGAGATGTCAAGAAACAATGGCACGCTTTTCACCTCGCTGCATGTTTCTGAAATCACGCACAACTGCAGGTCTTGGGCTCGCTATTGTATTCGGTGTGAAGTTCTGATTGAATTTTCTTTTCAACAATAATATAATTATTATATTGAATTCGATTGATTTTCAAATTTTCACATATTGATGTAAACAATTTTAAACGTTAACGTGTAGCGGTAGCAAACGTATCGTATAGCCAATCGCAGGAACTTAGCTTACACTGAACAACGTTCCTACGTACCTATATAACCCTTGTAAAATAGCATCAACGACAGCGACATAATAGTGGAATGATTTTAATAGCGGGTTTTACCAGTATGTATCTCCATTTTATTCTGCTAAATTATTCGAATAGAGATTCAGGGTGTACATTGATTTAGTTTAAAAAGTCAAATTTCAAGTGCATCTAGTGGAGTGGTTGATCATAAAGGTGGGGGGGGGGGGGGGGGGGGATGGGAAAAAGGCGTTCAAGGTCATTATTTGAAGCAACTCACAAGTCAGCCTGCGGAAAAGTGTGGCCCTAGATTGTAGACATCTGGGTGATGGGTTTTTCCTTTTTAGGGTTCTCGCAGTTTATTATTTTGCAGCTCCAACGAAAATTTCTGCTCAAATTACTGCCCAGAGTCACTGATAGCACAGCCAGACAATTTAAAACACACGTAATTGAAGGCTTCCCTGTGAATCCACCACAGAGTGAATCTATTCCTAAAGTTAAGTACACATCAGTATTACGCTTTTTCCTCACTTTCGAGCCCGTGGGCTGGCGGGCTCGAAAGCGAGATGTGTACTGGCTACAAGCGCTGGAAGGAATATCTAAAAATTATAAAACCAATTGGGATCCAAGTTGATAGAAACCCAAAAAGGCGAAATAATCGGGTTTGCGTGGAAGTTCACGTGATCCAAGTGCTACCAGTGAGCATAGTTCACGGCTGGTTCACTTCTAACACCCTCAATTCCATACCATACAAAACATGAAGTTCATATCGAACATATTTTTTTTATACACTTCCGTTTCGGTGTCGTCTTTGAGAGGAAATGCATAAAACGGAACGTTCTGTTCTCATCTAGGACTACAATATATTTAAAACAAAAATCTGTGAACTTCTGGACCATTTTGTTTGCCATGTTAGTGGTTAATTAAAGAGCCATTAGAGATGCAGTTTCATCTTAGGCCGAGCGCAACTGTTTATATATCGCACATGTCATCCGACTAAAAGGCAATCCGTGTAGCAGTCGCTCCACTTCGTCTCTTTCCTGTCGCAGTCCCGGTGTTGTCGTGGGCTCTTTCCTCCCAACTCCCTGAGGACGCCTTGGTTTGGACCGATGCCTGCTATAGATGTTCTGCCACCAATGCATCTCTGACAATACATGCATCAGACTCAGAGAGGATACCTACCTAATAGCGACCGTCATTTCTTAAAATATCCTCAAATTCAAAACCTCTATACGAAAACGGTATTGAAGGTCTGGTACCTACCGAAACAGTCGTGCTGACAAATAACGAAAGAGACTCTCAAAATATTTTTGATACCTACTTTCAAAATATTTTTTACTTTGATGACAAACATAGCATCCGAAAGAAAACACTGGATTATAGAGGTTGCTACGCGCTACGGCCTGTTTTACTCCATAGTTGTGGTTCATGTTGCCCATCTGTGTTCTAATCTTTCTATTCTAAGTTATCTGTGTTCTAATCTTAATCATATTGTATTTTCTTTTGACCATTTATTTAATTTTCAGTTACACACGAATCTCTCATATCAACATGGGTACACAAGTTGCCACCCCCCCCCCCCCCCTTTCCAAATGCCATGGGCCGATCTCCTTCAATCTCCAACATCAAAGGACACCAACATATCAATTCTGCAAGAGTTGAGAAAAATTGAAACAAATATGACTCTGTCGACTGTCCTGCCTGCACTTGATGTTTGGACGTTGGGTCAGTCCCTGCTCACTATAACCTCTATCATGCATGCACGTTCACATTACGAATTTGCAGATACAAATGAAGGATGGTAACTCGGGTAATTGATAGAGCATCCGTAGCTTGCAATTAAATCGCACTTTGGCGCTTGGCACTACAAAAACAAACAAAAAAACTGGTCCAATTTTAAATGTTCATGATGAGTTTGATTTATCGGTCAGCTATATTCAAACTTGATGCTATGCGATGCTAGTAGAGGTGTACCCAGTTTGCTTGTAAGCGAAGGCAAGAGTTTATCCTGGTGGTCCTATCAAATCCAAGCTAATAAAGGCAGGCGAGAGCAGAGATTGTCGACGCCGCGTCATGTTGGAGGATTTGCCTGATTGAAAGCCAACAGCTGAATCCTTCGCCGTTTTGCCGGTGGAAGGGGGGAGAGGGGCCTGCGCCGTTTGCCGCCACACATAATTCGGGAGCTAAGTGTCGACAGTTTAGAGAAATATACACATTCCCACTGACACTGATGTAGTGGATGCCTAAAGTTAAAACACCGTGAAAAATAAAACACATATTTTTTTATCGTTCTTTCTTTTTACCTCTATCTAGTCAGCATGTTGAATAATTAGTTTGGAGCTTGTTTTAGAAATAATATGGTTGGTTAGCAGAGACACGATCACGCCTACATAATTATCTGAACTAATTGGGCGACATACATAAACAAATTTGTTAAATCAAGCAAAATTGTAAAGTTTCTTGCGTATACATAATGATTGATATAGAATGATTTTTAGTTTATACATCATGAATGATATATTATTGCTAAGGATGATAGGATTATTATGCTCATTATCTCACCCGATTTCTTTGTCTGTTGAGTGTTGAGCTAGTTACTATTTAAGTATTTTTAATTGGTGTTGAGTGTGCCGGTATAGTCCATAGATATATTTTAACACTCTCCTCTTCAGGACAATGCCACGAAAAATGTGAAGGAAAGCAAATATGGAATGGAAATAATTTTTGACAGCCGCCCACAACTTTCAGTGATGCGGCGTTTTTTCCTTCCAATATTGATGTGCTACGGCTAATGGTAATATCATTTTATCTTCATCGGTCATATTATCATATTTTTCATAATCTGCAGTAGGTAATATTGATGGTATATGGCCTGTGGTGGTCAAAATTATAACGAAGCCAGCAAGACCACTTTCCGAGTTTGGAAATGTCAGTTTTATGTATACTATGTAAATGTTGTCAACCACAAGAATAAAAATTTACAAATAAACTTACTTCATGACATATGGGAAATAAAAAAAGTAAAAAACCAATAATAAAAAATTTCATGTACCTACTAGGTTACGCTACACAGGTATAGGGGGTATAGCTAACTGCTACGCCTCATGGTCCCCTGATCACAGCAACCAAACTAAGCATGCTTTCTCAGCTCGATAAATAATAAAATTACTTGTCAACAAAGTTCACTTGCCGCCCGCCCAGACAATAACATTTGCTCAGGTACCTCCTTAAACTTGAATGTTTCAACAAAGAACTACTGAATTCACTTATAAAACGTGGAATGAAAGATGTTTTACTGGTGTACCTACATTGCCTGGTGATGGGTTTAAGTTTTCCTACTAACACGCAGACTGTAAGTACCTTTGCTAAAAGCATCAAAATGTTTCCGAAATTTGTCCACACAAATAAAGCTTGTGGCAAATGACGACAGTAAGAGGTGTTCAATATTATGACTTAGGTGGTTTAGCAGTGAAATGTTTAACATCCAAGCAACGTTGTGTACTAAAATGTCTGCAAATAGTTTCAATTTATTTATATAACATGCTCTACTCGCTAGCAACAAATGTTTGTTAGGGTTGTCGAGATTGAACTTTCTTTACTCTCTTGACTATACGTAGTACCTATATAGCAATTCCACTGCTTTTCCTGAGATTCTTAGCTCTTTGCCCTTGTTCTATGTTTACAGTTTACAAATAAAATTTCAAAAAAAAAAACTGAAACTATTTTTTAATTTGATCATTGGTCTCAGGCTCAACAAGGTGAACCCTTACCTCCAACCATGACCTATCTGCAGCTGTAAATTTGACAAAATCAGTGACCTCAACCATCATGTTTTGCTTGCCTCTCCTCACGAAACAGGTAGTGCTGTCCCTATATACGAGCAAAATAATTTTTATTATAATTAAACCTTGGATAAGGGTAACTTTTTGTTTGTTATATTATAGTTCTGAACATTTGTGTGTATATACACTTATATGGGGAAGTGCCTGGGCAGCAGTACTAGCTCACGGGCCATCCCTGGTACCATTGTCCATTAAACCAACCATTACCAATATTGGTTTCATCCCTGGTTTAGGCAATGGAAATCACAATCATTAGTCAGCGATATCTAATTGTTGACTTAATTTTTATTATAAGAAATTAACTAGCACAAATGGATCTCCTACAGTAAATGCACAATATACAGTAGAATCATAATGTAACCCTCATTAGAAAATACTTGTTGATTTGCAATCCCAATCAACCACTTTATCTTTCAATTCTGCATCTAGTGCATGCGTAACAATATTAGAACATAGATATTGTGAAATAATTGCTAAATGATATAATGAAACCTATAAACTAAAAACAAGCACTGATTACAATTATATAATAGTGACATTAAATATTCATTCTGCATTTCAATCTTCACTCAGCAAATCTTCATCAACATTAAAATCCTGCAACAGAAAAGGAAACACACCTTGAATGATGCCTTTGCACCAGAGGGCAAACGGAAACAATGAAGTCCAAAACTGTAATTAAATACCACAGCAGTAAGCATCCCACCCTCCTAGATTGAGGCACCCCTAGCCCCCTATTATCTCTTGCCCCTTGGCATGGGTAATGAAATCACAAAGTGGCAATGTTCCTACCCAGAAGCAACTGGTGGTTCAGAACTAAGCTCAAAGCAGGGAAAATGGAAATAATAACGAGTCAATATTTGCCCTCTATAAAAAATGAAAGTAATAAAACTCATTGCTCTAGCCCTAAAGCGTATAATATGTTCAATACCAACTCAAAGCTGTAAAAATTAAACAATTCCAAATGGCTGGGTTTGAATTAAGGGTTACAGAAATTTACAGCTAAGATTCAAGTGCTGGTCCAGATTATCACTAGGGATGTTGCTATAGGCCCCTTATTTGATGTCGCAGTTCATAATAATATTTAAGTTGACCTGTAGTTATTTTTTGAAATTATTTTGATTAAAAACTTACACTCAGCTTGACTGGACTTGATTCGAGAGCACCCAAGCGTGGACCTCCATAACGCTGTTACCCACTGATACCCAGTTTGATACAGTAATTTGGGGAATAAAGCTGACTATTAAAATTTTTTCAGTGCCTTTTAAGCATATATCAGCACTGACCAGGTTATCGTCGAGGTCTAGGTTGTCCATGTCGAGCTCGAGCTCCTCTTCCAGTTCCTCGGTGGTCATGTCGGCGATGTCTCGCGCCGCGGCCGTCGGGGTGGGCGTTGGCGCCACCGTCTGTGCAGGGGGGGCACGGGGCGTGGGGAGGGACGGGGGTGGGACTGCCAAACAAAACAAAACAAAACCGGTCGGTGAATGCACGCTCGTAAATCATAATGCAGACGCTACAACGAGTGATCAGGACCTGCGGGGATGACTAGATGACCGGTTTACGTGATTGGATGTTATTGGTTGCAGAGCGGAAGGGACGTGAAAGTGTGTTAAACAGAAAACTGGAGGTTTCTTTCCTTTTTGACTTGATTAAAATTTTAATTGATTATGTAATGCATGGGTGCAATGGATAATGTGCATTGGTGGCAATCAATTTCCAGAGGAACAAAACACTAAACAGTAACAAAGTAAAACTCTAACTGCTAATTACTTCACAAATATTTAGAATTGATAAGGTGATGAAAGTTTTTCTTTTCTCACCACATTGACCAGTACACAAAACAAAAAAGTAGAAAACACAAAGGATGAAAATCTATGGAAAGAATGACAGGAAGCCGGAGCTATTTGAATGACCTGGGATAATTTTCTGGGAGGAGATACCTAGATGACAATTGGATGAAAGAATGACGGTGGTTAATGGTGATTGATGATTGATGATTGATGGTTTACAGTTAAAATTACATACCTAAGCTAGACTTACCTACCTATAACATACACTCTTAAAGTAAGTATAAACTCAATAGCAGATTTTTTTCTCCGTTGTGAGCAAATCAAAATACACAATACAAACATTGTCATGTCACCAAGTTCAAAGACAATGTTCAGGAAAATCTCTCAATCTAATGAGAATATTGCCTGAAATTTAAACTCGACATTTAACATATCTACAGGATTTAAATCAATTATAAGTGCGCCATTAGTCATTGGATCTAGTTGAACTCCGGTCAGTTGCACTTCAACCAATTGCCTCATTTTAAGATCCAAACTGGAATGAATTTCAAAACACATCTCCATACATTACGGAAAGGTACAGATGCTAGTATTTACCGTTTAATTCTTCAGTCACAGGCTCCGTCAAGCCGAGCAGATCTGTGTCTTCGGCGTCACCAGCTCCGCTCCCGAGGAAGGTGCCGGTGTAGTGGAACCGTCCGCTTGCCTCTGCTGCCTTCATCTCCTCGATCGGGTTGCGCTCATGGTTGCCCTGAGCGACAGAAACACGTTACACACATGCACAAGGCAGACGCGTGACAAACACAGTAAATCATTGGCTTCCGTTGAGTCTCTGCATCCATAGTTTGCACATTTGGAAACTGGATCACGTGTGATAAACTGATGAATACTTTTCAAAATTTGAACATTTATCACAACTTTTTTGATAATTTTCAAATTTCATCGAAACTTTCCACTGAAAACTTTTCGCGCTCGCACATCGCTACTCACAGGTATTTGTGCGTACGCCTCGGCCGGCAGCAGCCTCTGGCGCTCGGCCTTGAGGTACTGCTCCGTCTTGAGGGCGTCCACCATCCCGGGGAAGAGGTTCTCGTAGTCTTTGGGGTCGGCCAGCGACTGCCCCGCCTTCTCGCTCACCTTCGACAGCAGCTCACGCCAGAGGCCCACCACGTGCGAGATCTTGCTCGGAATGTACGTGCTGCAGGCCGAGGGATGGCAGACTTGTTAGTCGTTGATTGGCAAAGGGTTGGCATTTTGTTCTGGGCAAATTCGATGCCGAACAGTGTATTGAGATTAGAGATACATAATAACTTAATAAGAGTTAGGCATGTGGCATTTTCTTGACTAAATTGAATTAATTTTCAGCAGGGATGCTTTTCGTTAGGTTCACTTGCTGGGAATCTAGCAATGGAATGAGAATCGAAAGAAGCTACATTTTTTTAAGCGTAAAAACACACACAGGAGATACAGAACAGAAGTGATTTAATAAAAGAAATCAGCAGTGGTGAAACAAGTGAGAATAGAGAAATAAATAGGACAAGTTAAAAAAGTGTTTGGTAACATTCCATGGGTGCAAAGTAGGGATGCCGGCGGACATCTGGATAGTAACCGAATAGTTTCCAAACCGGTTACAATTAAAACTATCCGGATATCCGGGGGAAAAAATGAATTTTTTGTTAATGAGAGTACACTGCAATGCATGCCTTCTCCACCTCTCGAGGCTCTGGCAACGCTGCTGACGTCATCCCCCCCCCCCCCCCCTATACACCCGGCCATTGTCAATCAGCTGGTGGTTAACCAGTAGCGGTTGAGCGGTTGACATGGCGGACGCGAGTGCGAGTAAAAAAACATCTTTTGCGTGGGATTACTTCAGTGTTTGAGCCGGCAAATCGAAAGTGTTGTGTAAAAAATGTAACAATAAACTTTTGTTTAATGGAGCCTCTACCTCATCGACAATTAATAATCTGAAATCCCATGGAATTACCAAAAATACAGCTGGGGGGTTAGCGAAACAAAAGACATCCGGATAGTTTGGACGGATATTCGGATACGAAAAAACTAACCGGCGGCATCCCTAGTGCAAAGCCAACTGCTAAATGCAATATGAGTGCATTGTATGTTAATTTGTAACCAAAAGAAATGTATGAACACAGAGAGGTTCGACGGTGGCCTTGTAATGCCTCGACTTTGTGCGGCATACCGTGCAAAGAACGCTGCTTCCGGCAAGCGGTCGGTGGCGATGAGGATGTCCAGACAGCGCTCCACGTCTCCGAGCAGGAAGTGCGACAGGAACGCCACGTTGTTCTTGCCCGTGCTGTCAGCCGTCTCGCCGAGCTTCTTCACCATCGCGCCGTTGCCTGAGACAAAGCGCTGTGGTTGATTGACAGGCTCGGAATGGCGGGCAAGGTGGCGTTTTTGCATTTCGATATCTAGGGGTATTTTAATTAGCTGAGATAACGAAACTTATCTCATGCGAAAGCTTTACATGATCGCCACCCTGGTGTCCGTTTTCACTTTGCACTGATGCTCAGCAATAGTAATACCGTTTTACAGTGACCACATGTTGCTAGTCTATCGTGGCCTGTCTTACACTGTCAGATGACATCTTAAACGCTGTATGAACTGACAAACAACTTCTCAATGTGAACAAAATTCTGGCCGAAACGTCAGAGTTTCAGTTTTTCTTGCCACTACACAATCAGCTGTAAAGTTGTTCAATTTGTAATCCATCCCTGTTGTAAGAATGTAAACATGGAATGTCACAGAAAATAACTAGTTTTCTGAACAAATTTGAAATAACTTGTACCTATGAAGACAAAGTATGAACTGTATTTGGGATGGTTTTCAGCCATCCTGTCCACCAGTCCACCAAGTTTCAGTCCACCAAGTAAACCCCCAGAAATAAAAGGGTACCAGTTATGGTTTTTATCAAATACTGGGATCAAAATACTGAGACAAAAAAACTGTTTGTCTAATTCAGAGAGAGCAATGTGAGTAAGTTTTAAGGAGTCCCAGTTTCCAAAGCCCCATCGTTGACGCGATGTTGCCCCATCTCACCGGAAGACGTGGCCAGCAGCAGCAGTCCACCGAAGTCCTGCGCATTGTGCAGACACTCCTGCGCGAGCTCCAGTTGCCCCTTGGAGGTGGCCAGCTCGGCAAGTTGCCGCCACTTCTGTTGCGAGGCGGCTTCCGTGGCTAGTGCCAACGCCGTCTCCAGCTCGCCCAGCTGCAGCGACAGCTCAAATCGGTGCTCGGGGTCCGTCGAGACCGCGAGCGCCTGCTGCTTGAAGCCCTGAGCAACAGAACACATGACGGTGTTAGCGGATGGCGGGGTCAAAGCCGAGATATCTACGCTGAAAAAATTGCTTAAGCTCAAGCTCGAATCAGTGCTCAAGCGCTAAAACAGAAGAATTTTAGCGGAGGGTGGGTGGGGACAAAGCCAACAAATCTTCCCCGCAAACATTGCTTTGAAGTTTAACTTGACAACCATGATTTCAATTGCAAACTAACCCTCCCAACAAAACGGTTAAAGTGGGCAGTCGATGGTATTAAAAATTATTTTTGATGATTTCGAAAGATGATATTAAAGTGAACATTTAAAGGTAAATATTATGAATCTTAAGTCTGTTCATTGAGCTGTGAACTCGGGCTGCTATCCTTACCTCGTACGGGATACACTTTCCAGGCCACACCATTGGTCGGATAGCGAAGAAACCTATATTTTCAGAATCTTCAGACTCCTGACAACCAATTGAACCATTTTCATTTTGAAAAATTCTCCCGTCAATTACTTGCAAGCGTTTTAATACAGCCCTGTTTTGCCGGTACATTGAAAGATGCCAGTTCCAGATGAGAATTTACTTCTTACTGGATACACTTTCCAGGCCACACCCGTTATCAGATCGCGACGAAATAAATATATAATGAATCCTCACACTTCTGAAAACCAATTGAATATCTCAGGACCTTGAAATATCTCCTGGGAATCAAAAAAAAAGTTAAATTAAATTTACCTCAACAACCATCAATGAACGGCCTTAAATGTCAGACAATGGCGCATGTAAGGCATGCCATGGTGGGCATTAGAACTACTTTATAAAGAAAGGAAAACTCACCAACAGATAGAGAAACGCTACCTAATCAGTTATTGATGAGCGGCAACAAGCCGCTAGCAACTAGCCCAAAAAAAAACCACGTAGGTACGTGTGTTTGTTTGTGTTACTGTTTGTTTGCGGTCTACTGGCCAAACAACTGATCACTAAGCAACCACTAAGCCATCTGTCAAAACTCACAAAAGTAAAGCCCAACGCACCTGTTTCTCCAAGAAGTGTGCCACCCTCGTCCGCTGTCCCTTGGGTATCGTCGGCAGCACCTTGTCGGCCGTCTCGAAGTCGGCGCGCATCACTGCCGTCTGGTATTCCAGCACGGACAGCAGCAGCTGGTACGAGACGACGTTGAGCTCCTTGTCGCCGAGGTAGAGCCGGTTGTCGCGCGGCACGTAGCCGAGCAGGTACATGGTGCGGTCCAGGTGGGATATCGTCACGATCTCGCCACCGACGTAGTAGTTGATGCGGTTCACGCCGTTCGTGTAGATGAAGCAGTCGCCGACCCACAGGCCGGTTCGCACGTTCTCGTGGATCTCGCCCAGGAACTGGGGACCGGGTCGTGGTTAGACGGTTTGTTACGATTGCCGAGTTGTGAAACTATGTCGATATTGGAGCTCATTCGTTTGTTGGAAGTATACGAATGAGAGGGAATAAATAAACCACTAAGAGTCAGTCCAATTCAGCTACGAACCATCTAAAGAAAATGAAATTGATCAAAACCTCAATTTGTTTCAAAGCCAACATCGACAACTTTAGAAATCTACAGTCTCTACAGCCCACTGATCTCTAATAGCCTGGATGGAGCATAGTATCCTGCTAGCAGCACTGATCTCTAATAGCCTGGATGGAGCATAGTATCCTGCTAGCAGCACTTATCTCTAATAGCCTGGATGGAGCAAAGTATCCAGCTAGCAGTTAAAAATTGAAGTCAGATGACAGCAAGGAGTCAGCAAGTAATCATTGTTAGTAACAGGTAGGAGTCCCAAAATCTGTGGATTCCCTATGATTTCAATGCTAATTTGAGAGTTTTTAAATTGTTCACAGCAATAATACTACATAAAAGGTGCAGCAACTGGCACTAAAATAATTCCTGGTTATATGAATTTTGATTTTGCTCTGAATTCACTACTTAGTGAAATTTTTTAAAGTTTGTTGGAGCCTTTTTTCGGGTTTGACTTTTCACACTGTTTCACAGCGTATACATTCGCGCATATTTCGAGCCTAAGCATCAAGCAGGGACCATATATACTTATTATAAAAAGCCTCTCTGAATGCTTAACACTTAAATTTAATGTAAATATTTGATTAAAAGCTACGAAAATGGTTAGTAAAATCACTATGATTAGCATGGGATCTTATGGGGAGGCTCAGCATTTGGGACTCCTACTTGTTGATTGTTGACTTCAAAACCGCACTACGGCAACAGCTATCCAGGTATTTTGAGATCAGTGCTACAGTCTCAACAGTTAGTGAAGATTAGCAGAGAGTGACGATACAGTGTGTTTCGAGATGAGATTGTCAATCAAGGTGTGGCTTGTGTGTCTTGCAATCAAATACCTAGTGTGTTGAGAACTAGCTGCGCTTAGTTTATTAATAGGAGCATCCCCTAGAACTTATCGCACTGATGCCAAGATTTTTTAAACTCCACACTGAGATCCCAACCAGGAGTAACAACTGAATTTGCATTGCATTTGCTGAATTGAGTTCAGTTATAACTCCTAGTTGGAATCTCCCCTAGGTGTAGGAAAACGTGGTAAAACCAGGCCCAAGCGTACCTCAAAAGAGTCTTCTATCCCGTCCTCCGTGAGTCCCTCCTTGGTCTCTTGGGCCCGCGCCACTACGCTGGCGTCGTAGCGCAAGATGAAGTAGCTCTCCTCTGTCGCAAGACAGACAAGCTCGCCGCTCTCCGACCAGAAGACGTGGCGCGGCTGGATCTCGATGCGCCGCACCAACTCCAGGCTCTCCCAGTCGTAGAAGGCAAGGCCGGTCACCGAGCGGACGCCCAGCATGAAGCCGCCGAAGATGCCTGCGCGGTGACGTAGGGTTGATGAGGTGGCAAGGAAGGCAGAAGTAGAGCAGTGATTCAAGAAACGTAATGTCCGATAGCTAGATCAGCTAGATTCATAGTGCTTTACAATAAAAATTGCAACAACACTGAAAATTATGTACGTAATAATAGGTATCTGTCTTCATACGATGCTTTCATAAACGTCGATTGACATGTAAGAAGATTATTTCTGGTGAATATGTAAAATAAATGTCTAGACTAGATTCTTGAAGGGAGGTTCAGAATCTGATCAGTATGTGGGGAATCTGTAATTGTAAGTACCGACACAAGTTTGAAAAATGTGACATAAGCCTGTGCGCAAAGCTTTTTGTTTTGGTGGTGCAATACATTGGTTCCTGGGAAGTAGAGACGTGCAGGATTTCGATAGGCTTATGCATTTTCATTGCTTATCATGTCAGCCTGTAGTGTGGTGCCTGGTATGTGTTGGGTGCAAGCAAAGCAAAGCAAAAATCAACACAAAGTGCAAGAGGATAACGAACACAGTGATCAATGATCAATATCATCATTCAATCTTCTTTGCCGTTACCTACATTTCCGTATATTTTTAGCTCTCGGTTGGAGTTATTGGCGATATTGGTAGAACCAAGAACGCATTTCCTTTGTTGCACAATGTGAACATTTGCTGATCGTTGTGGAATTGAAGCGTGTCAGCTTTTACTTACCCTGGCAATAGTACTGGCAAACTGCAGCAATAAACAAAAGAACAAAATAAAACTATCTCTATCAGCAGAATTTTGTATTGCTTTGGAAGTGATGAGAAGAAACTGAATTAAATTCAAGATTCAATCAAAAGAAGGTAAGTTGTTTTACAAAGGATACTGGTGTTGAATTCAAAAGAAAGTGCATATTTGTAAGATCAGGCTGAGGCTTGAAAGTTGAAATGGGTTGAAAAGTTTGATCAAAATGTCTTAGTACCTTCGGCTCCAAACTCTGGCTTGAAAGACTTCTTCTCCTTGAAGTTCTTGAAAACTTTGACGGTGGAGCTCCCTTCGCGGATGGCGTACTCGGACGAGTCTTGCGCCCAGACAAACTCTTGCGCCGAGCCGTACGCCTTGTTGCGCAAAGCCATCGCTGTGTAGATAATGTACTCGCCATCGCCGCAGACGACCACAAACCTGAACAAGAGCATATCACCTAGTGCTCTCAGAGCATACCAACCGAAAACATCGTAAGTTATTACTCTGTTGATTGCTTCTCAAGTTTTAATTTACCTACTTAATTTTCTATACAAGCACCAAAAGCTGACTCCACATACTTTGAAAATTGTTACAACCTATTTTGTATCAAGGAGTTTGATTTATGAATTATAATACATGACACATTTCTTGCTCTAGCACAGAAAGATGCCAACATTCTTGGAAATGCACACACAGGAATATCCCAACGGCAATCCAAAATTTCTTGAATGGCCAGAACAGGGTTCCATAGTTGCATACCGATGTCCAAATATAATCACGGGCTATTAACACACAAAGAGTACCATAAAAGTCTACTGCCTACAGAGTGCCATCGCTCACCTCCCGTTGGGGTTGTGCGCGATAGTCTGAGGATAGATGTCGCAACTGCCCATGTCCTTGACGGCGAGGGGCAGTCGCTCGCCGTCCTTCACCTCCGTGCCTTCGCTCATGGCCTTCAGGTTGGCCTGCTGCACTTCAGAGTGCCGCGCCCAGATGATCTTGCCGCCGCTGACGTCCATCGAGACTGCTGGCTCCTCACGGCCCACCTTCACCATGATGCTGCCCTCGTCGTAGCTAAACGCCGGAGAAGAATTATTTTATGCTCAACGTTTCCCACAGCCTTCTAGCAATATTATGGCCATAAGAGCCAATGTACTACAGCTAAAGTTAGAAGGCTGTGCAATGGTAAACTCAAATCAATCCTAGTGTAGGTATGCTCCAAAATATTTAGGGGGAAAGTACCGTGCAAGGTATGGGACTTCTGAAATTGTCTGTCATTGAAAGGACGGATAGTTGTAGGCTTAGCTACAAGTGCACACAGACGTGCATTGTGAGATCTGTTTTTTATTTAATTTTCCCATGTATTTAATTATTATGTATGGTTATTGCTTTTTACCTACATAATTGTTTCAATCAAGGCAAGTGCATTAAATTTCTTAGACTTGTGTCTACTTTTCCTACCCTCTGGCAAAAGTAAAACAGCAAGACTTTTATTTAGCATTCAAAACCCAGCTTGAAATAGTTTTTTTCAATGGCAATTGCATATTTTTATATCAAGCATCACTTATTAAGATACTAAAATTTTCTGAAGATCACAAACTAGTCACATCACAACTAGAAGTCTATTTAAGTATAACTCTGGGATAAGATTTTTTCTATATATCATCTATATATCTGAGGAAAGGCTATCTTAAAAGATTTAACAACTAACAACAACCAGAAAATGATTTTTGGGTTCCTGAAACCTTATATGTGATGGAGTAAAAACAATCTATGGTAGGTAATGCATTTGCCATTATTAGAATGCTTGATGTATTCTCACCCCAGCGCTACGTTGTTGGAGCCCTTCATGATGGCGATGGTCCAGACACGTTCCAACCCATAGTTGAGCGACGACTCCAGACGGTACGTTCCTGCATGCCAGATACGAACGGTTCCATCCTCACTGCCGGTCAGAACAATAGGCAGTTCTGGGTGGAAGCAGACGGCAGAGATGTTCTGTGCATGGCCTGGAAAGAGCAACGATTTGAAAAGTTGTTAGGCTTGAGACATGGTTGTTGGTTCCTGTTTCAACCTTACATGCCCAACAGCAATTAATCTTTAAGTTAAGAACTGCATTTTGAAAGGTTGGTAACTTTAAAGAACTTAGCAGAAATTTCAGCACTACCTGTAACCAGATTAGTCTACTATGGTTTCAAGTTTTTGCAACTTTTAAGTCTCCAAATTGGGTAATCACTGTGCAAAGTTCCTCGGCATTACAGTGGACCACCGACTTTCATGGACCCCTCATATCAACAACCTACTCACTAAACTGGCGTCAGTGAACTTCATGCTCCGGACACTGAGAAAAAAAATGGAACTCTCGGATGTTCGCATGGTATACTTCGCTTGCGCTCAATCCTTACTTGTGTACGGGCTAATGTTCTGGGGAACTTCCTCAGACGCACCAAAAGTATTCCGTGCCCAGAAGCGGCTCGTAAGGTCGATTCTGAACGTTAGCCAAAGAACATCATGCCGGCAGGGCTTCAAGGACCTTCAGTTCCTGCCGCTGCCATGCCTGCACATACTGGTAGTTTGCACCTTCGTGTTTGCGCATCAGGACAAATTTACACTAGTACGGGATATCCACCAGCACAAGACCCGGAGTGCGGGCAAATTAGCTACGGAATTCTGCAGACTGAGGGTATCATCTCAGTCTGTCATGCAGGCTGGAAGAAGCCTTTATAACTCCCTGCCAGCAGAGGTTCAAAAGACCGGGGATATCTCTAACTTTGAGGAACAATTGAAGTCGTACCTCCTCAAAAACATGTTTTATAGCATAAAAGACTTATGATAATCATAACCACTAACGATGTATACTTTCTCCAGACATAGTTGACACAATCATTGTAATTGTACCTTGGACTGAAAATAAATATACAAAAATACAAATACAAATACTAATCATAATTCATGACACTATATAAAGAAGGGTCAGGAAAGAGTTAAAAGATAAATGAGAAGCCACAAAGTTTAAATAGAAAAGTTCTGCAATACCTTCGAGTGTTTGCACGCATGTTTTGTTCTGGTAGTCCCAGATTTTGACGAGCCTATCGTCAGCGCCAGAAATAAGGTACGGTTTGTCTCCGCCATGGTAGTAATCGACACAGTTGACACCCTTCTCGTGACCATCCAACGTAAAGTTGGGAGTAGACGAGCCAAGCTGCCAAACCTGACGCACACATAAGCAATCTCGTGACATCACCGACCAACAGAACAACATCTCACAGACGGATTGAGTGTTGTATTCAATTAATGGAGAGACACTTGGATATTTGAGCATTAAGGATGCCAATACTTATGCCTGGTAATAGGTACGTAGGCAGGCTTATTTATGGTCAATGTTTGGAAAATACAAAATAAATTGAGTTGTTTACCTTCACAGTTCTATCCAGGGAAGCACTGGCAAAGGTGTTGTTATCTTTCGGGTTGATCACGATCTGCATGACGTAGTGAGTGTGTCCTTCAAATACTTGCTGGCATGACCATTGTTTTTCCCAGTTCCACAACTTGATGAGCATGTCGTCTAAAATAAATCAATAAACGAATCACATTCCTCATGAGCTTTTAACTGAAATAAAGATACTGTACCTACGTATTATTTACTCACAAAATAATGTATCTAATAATATGTTATTTATAGTAGAGCTGATAAATATGCTATTTTGACATACCGCTGCTTGTGAGCAGATACGGTTGAGTGGGGTGAACCGTGATGCAACGGACATAATCGGAATGAGCTTCAAATGCGTGCGCTCTTTCCAAAGTGTTGTAATTGAATACTCGGACTTGCATGTCATCCGAACCAGTGACAATCCAGTTTTTACGAGGTACAAACTTTGCTGCACGTACTGGCAAGTCACATACCTGTGAGAGTGAGATAAATTGAAGGTTAGGTATTGACTGCTCAAATAACACAATATTTACATTAACTCTTGTTACTCTCAAATCAGAACAAACCTCAAATGATTTAACCAATTGCTGGCTTTCATGATTCCATACATGAACGTTTCCATTGTATAATGATGCAAGCATCCACGGTTCTGTTGGATGTAGATCAACACATTTCACTCGGTCAGATCGAGCAGTTAGCTTTCTTTTAATATCTAACCGAAGCGGCTGTAACAAAAATTACTGGTCAAAAAACGAGGAAATGAAATGAAAGGGTTGAGTTTAATAGTTTTACCGTAAGGAAACGGAGAAATGTTTAGGTACCTACGTACCTATGTAGGTACGCAACAGATGGGTGCTAGACCCCAAATAGCTCCAAAACTAAATCGAGCTAGTTTAATTATCAGCAATGAAGTTTGAAATATCTATGTTACCAATTACTCCAAACGTTAGAATTCATAACAAGGGAAACAGAAAACACCAAAAGGCAAATATTCTGTCACAATGTCTAGTGAGGTTATGAGAGGTCATGAGACACCGAAATTCTACTACGGTAGGCCAAATTATGGGGAAATACACACAAAATTTCTCAAATAAATATTAGATGAATGCGTTAGACACATCACATACCATTTTGCTTCTTCTAACACACAAATATCGAATACAAAATAAAATGTACTTCTCACACGTCAAACTATCGGTATCATGAGCATAGACGTGGCCGGTCTCTACAGCGCAGGCGCGTGGCTGTCAGTGACATGAATCCACCGATCCCAGCTGAGATGGTACGGAAATTTAGTCGAAAATTGTGTTTATTAAGATAAAAACTTAATATTTGTGGTCAGCTCAATTCTGTACACCATAAATAAACAGTACTCTTTATATTTTAATAATATTTTACGTGCAACGCTTATATATTATTTTCTAATATAGCAACATAATAAGACAAAATAATAAAAACGTGTATGTTCTACATCTATGCACCCCACATTACTTGGCAGTACGATGAGTAGCATAATTTTGTATTTCAAGGGTTGAAAACAGTATATCGCATAGTAAATTTTGGGGGTTCGTGAGCCCAGAAGCTGAACGTAAGCCACAATAATTCATGTGTCAAGTTACAGGTGACTCGAGCAATCGATACACCGGTTGTAAATAGGGACATGGGGGCTGGGGAGTGACTGCTTAGTGTTCATTTAGTATTAGAGGTATATTGTTGGGCCGGTCTGTTCTGTCCACTGTTAACTGTAGTACACAGAAAATAACTGCCAAAAGTGTGGACAATTATTTAAAACGAACTGTGGGTTTTTTTGTTGACTTCCAAGATGTATGTGTGACATGACATTGAAATCAGTGAAATATTGTAGTGCATCCCTTTTTGATAGAACATAAAATACAACTGAAATTAAAAAAAAAAATAGAAAAAACCATAAACAGAAGGACCATGGACAAATATGTGTGGACAGCTCGCGTGATCCTTGTGTCGAGAGATACTCAAAAATTGCCGAGTATGTGGAAAGAACCGAGGGTGCAAATGGAACTTGGCAGTAACAGTAAGTTTTGCTTCACAGATGACTTATGCTTTCAACATTCAAGTTATTGTGGTTGTTATTTATTATCTCTCCATTCCGTTCATTCCATAAATGCATTATTATTTCGCTCAAGCAATTACGCAACACACAGATGCTAGGAATTGGAATTGCGAACATTCCGAACAATTTCGCTAAATAGCGATTAGACCGGAAGACATGCAGTCGTCCTGGGTCGGTATAGCCATTCTCCAAAGCCATTCACCATGAGATTGTATTGTTGACTTGACGCAAGAACGTTAATTGTTCTCATGTCATCTTGGATGTCATCCTCAAGCTTTTATCATGAAACCTCATGCCACCAATTCAGTGAAAATAAATACCTACTTATAGCATAATTGAAAAATAGCTAAATTTAAACTACCACGCCAATGTGGGGGGGGGGGGGGGGGGGAATAGCCTGAATATGGGCACAGATATGGGGTTAAGTTATAATAAGAACAATCATTTCAAAGATTTTAGTCCGTTCGCACTTCATACCAGACAAACACTCGTGAGATTAATGCTTGATTCTATTTACTTCCAGAAACCAAGCATAAATAATCATTACAAACTGACATTTCCAAAACATAATAGCATGCACTATCGCAATGTAAATTGTTTCTTGTTTGCTAGAAATGAATTGCATGCAGACAAAGAAACTAAATATGCAAGATGTGGTCCGTCACTGTGAGCCAGATGCCTGTTGCCATGTGATTCTGTGACTGATACGCTGATGTTACCGCCTGATAATTTAAATTTATTGGTGAATTGTTACTACTCACAAAACTCAGATTTCGGGCGGATTGTCCGACCATCTTCATGGGGCCAAAGCTTATTTTAATAAGCTTTTAATACGCTTATTTTAATAATTTTATTTTAAAATAAGCTTGCACCCCATGAAGATGGTCGGACAATCCGCCCGAAACGTTGGGAGAATAAATAGACCTTTGACACAGTTTAATCCAAAAAACAATTATTATGATCATAACCTTTGCTGTGAAAATCTTAACTTTCATATATATAAAGATATTGTGCATGTGCTTGTATCTATTTTTAATATCTTTTCTTATTGTATTAATGTCTTAAAAAGCTGAGCGGAGCTCTGCGAAACGTCGACAGAATAAACTTATTACTTCACAGTAGCATTAACCGAAAAAAAATGACTAAAACCCTTTGTGGCTACGAGAATATTCGTCAGCATATATATATATATATATATATATATATATATATATATATATAACGTTTTGAAGCTAAGCCTATACGGTCTAGTCCCTTCATTGATTCGAAGTGTAGATCCAATAGTGACGCGGTTTAGCACACCAGATACTCAATCTTCTAAACACTTTCACCAGGATCAAATCTTTGTGAAAATGATTAAATATTTCGAATTCTATACTAAATTCCCTCCGGAAAGTCTGGATCCGTACCTTTGGTCTGGATAGTGTCAAAATAATTGTATGCTGTGTACTTTTTCGTCGCGAGATAGGACGAGAGCTGTGTACCAAATACTATAGCTGGTCTCTTTTAGCCGACAGAAAAGTTATCGAATATGGCTTGAAATACTAAATTACGAATATTTCGTGATCATGACAAAAACCAAACAAAACCGTCATACATAATTTTGTGTCATAGCTGCAAGGTATAGGGATGAAGCCAACGGGAAAGAGAATGCATACTATTCCTTCTCTTGAAGTACGGATCCCCAAATGGAAATTCGTCATCAGGTTTAAATAATTAAAATCTCCCGAGCAAATAAGCTCGTGAATACGTTGCAATTGCATGCAGTGTGCGTGTAGGGTGCGTAATATCGATCCTAGAATACGCAAGCGAGAGACAGGTGATACACGGGCTTCACATTTTGAGTCACTTAAGTTAGCCCAGCCACTCTATACAGATGATTAGATATTAGATCAGGCATGGGCAACATTTCGAAGTCCCTGATTCAAAATTTCTATGCGTTCGGCGGGCCGGACGACCACTTGCGTAAATGGGCGGGGGGTGGGGGAGCAAATATGTAAAATGAAGCACCATCGTTATTTAGACGCACAAATTGGCCAAAAAGCATAGATATGGGCGCCAAAATGAACCTTCAATATTAATTTTTTTAAATCTTGGCCACTCCCCCTTTTCCAAGCTTTAAATACGTTCCTATTTTCGTTCTGTTTTTGAAAAATTAAAATAAAATACTAACTAAACTAAAACTAAATCTAATCTAACAGTATATCCGAAAATTCGGGTTTAACTTTTAAAATTATTTTTATTCAGACACGGCAGATCTTTCATGCTGTCCAAGGCCGCCGGGGGGGGGGGGGGTTGCTCATGCTTGTTATAGATGAATGGCCCATAGTACTGCTTGCAGTAAGCATATACGCACAATGCCAGATGTTGTACGCATAGCACATGTATATACATGCCATGCACCATGGGTACAAAATGGAAACATTAAAAACATTATAGTTGTACTTTAATTAATGCCGCTCCTATTTGGGGATTGAGGATCAAGTCAAACCTTATAAGACAACCACTTGCAAAGAATACTAAATTAATGTCTTGCAATTAAGACGTTCGGCGACGTTACTGCAAAAACAGTAATTCGAAACAATCTAGTTTGAAGGCCAATATATAGTTTTTCATTGTATTACTATATTAATTGGATTATTTATTTAACGTGATATTTCATCATCATGTTCGCACATGTAAGAGACAATGTGGGCAAATTGGAAGCCTATTATCAATCAACATACCAACTTTAATTACCAGCGACGTCTTTCTTCGAGTGCCACTCTCGTTCTGGTAGTGAGAGATGAGACAATAGAGCAGTGAATTGCGTCGTCCGAGGTGACATTTGGAACGGAGTAAATAGGTGGTACGGGAAGCAATTTGACTCGAATAGCAGATATCCACAAGGAAGCAAACAATAGCAGAGGGATTCGTAGTTTGTCGTGCGCGAAGTGTTCTATGAACGTTGTGAAATTCGACCGGAGAATCACGTATCGGTGAAGGAATAACAACTGATTAAGCAGAAGAATCAGTATTGGTGACGGAATCAACCGAGAAAGACTTCCAGTAAGAAATCAGCAGCGAGTAAGTCATATTTTGAGGTCGTATACTGAACACATTTTGGGAAAACTATTCAAATCAACTTTCTCTCAAAAATGTAATTGACGCAGGTCAACCAACCCCTATAATTGATAAACTACTACCCTGATAATGATATGATTAACCAGTGGCTTAACCATACATTAATGACGGTAACCATGCCGTCTATATTTATAAAGGGCAGTTTATGAAAGCCTTGCAATAAATTTGCATTCGCATGATAACTTAGATCAAATTGTGGTACAGTGAAGCTGTTGGATAGATATTAGATTTAGTTCTCAAGTCTCAACAGAACCCAAGTTGCCAGAAAACGATAAGATCATTCGATGGACTATAATATTACAGCTGACCGCGTTTTGCTTCAATGAGTACCTAATAAGATTACTTAGAGCTTTGACTGCTTTGAGACACGTCGAATTGCCACCTATTCTGGGCCAGACGGTTTGATTAAATGTGATCTGGGGTGCGATTGTGTAACTTTGTGGTTTTAAAACCATTCGTTTTCCATGTCACTCCCCATGGTTTAACATGGGGCAGTGATTTGAAATCGAGTGATTTTACACAATCGCACCCCAGCTCGGATCATGCTCTGTGCACTGATAGTAGAAATGAGATCGCTGCCATTGAAATGGCGTTCTTTCGAGAATCCCAGATTATTGCATTCGTCTTCTTTTGCTGTTGCACTAAAATTTCCGACTTAATTTCCTCTTTCCAATTTTATAGTACAGGTTGCAATAAAGTTACTAAAAAACACTCACGTGCACAAATGACATTTTCTCCTTCGTCCTTAGTCTTGACATTGTGACTTTTGCGAGTATTCATTCAAAGAAAAATATGATTCTAGCTGCACACTGGCAAACAGAATGAGAGCTCATTTCCGAATGGCGTTCAGAACTTCCTGTATCTTTGGTGATAAAGAATTCCTCCAGGAAGTTGTTCCCTATATATTTTGGTAGGGATCAGAAAGCAAGGAATGGAAGATCCAGCCAGAAGTAAATATATTCTCTCTAGTACACGAGGCCGTTTAAAATGGTACACACAAATTTGATACTAGAGCGCGAGCTCCGTCGCAAGCATTGTTATTTTTTGTTGACTCAACATTAATTAAATGGTAGCCAATGTTCGATAAGGAAATCAGTTTGTTTAATTTAAAGACTAAGTAGGTATGTCACAGGCTGTTGCTAAGATATATAGGTACCTATACCTATATATAGAGAGTAGGAGAAGAGTTATTTAATTCTTAGCTAACCCCTTATACGTAACACTTTCAATGTACATAGGTACTTGGAGGAGAAACGCAATGGAGTCACTCTTTGGGAGTTACAAGAGGAGGAATAGTGATCTTTACGCGAGCAAAACTATGCAGTCTAAGTCGAGTGGAATTTTCCTGATAGACCAATCGCTGGCCAACGCGAATTACACGACCAGCAATCTCCTGTCCAAAGAACAAATGCTGTCTGGTGAGTACTCAAATGCACTTTCTCAATCTCCTGTCCAAAGAACAAATGCTGTCTGGTGAGCACTCAAATGCACTTCCTCAATCTCCGATGCAGTTGACACTTCGAAAGCTTGGTTAAGCATCGTTTAAAATATTATACTCGCTCTCTTTACATATATAATCAGTTCTTTTGAAGAGATCGCTGACCGATACATAAATTATTTTGTATTTTCCAAAAGAACCTAATATAAATGAACGAGTTCATTTTTTTAAATCAGTTATCGCACCCAATGATCTCATGGCATTTCGTCTTAACATCAACAAAACCAACTTACCAAATGTGAATTTGTTCTCGCTCCCGCGGAAAGGTTCCTAATGTTTACCGACAACCGTGGATTGAAAGGATTCCACCCATTAAATATATTTATTGAAACTTGGTATTGCACTCATCACCCAGCCAATCCAAAACTTCTCACTCATCCAAAACTGTCTCTAGGTTTGGTTCCCCTGTAAGTATGCGGGTTTCTCCCATACACGTGTGTACTGCTTTGAGCCTACTCGGCAGGCGCTACGATCACAGCTTGCTTGTGGCGATACCATTTTCAGTCATGCCTCCGTATCAGTACGTCATGAGACAATGGCGTGTGTATCCATCCATGTCTTATTTCAGAGCTAGGTCAAGAACTTTGCCATTGTTTTGTGGATGCAGATAGGTTCAATTTGGGTTGTTTACGTTTTCGGTGGACTTCAATACGGACATCCTGTGTTTAGAGTATTATTATTATTATTATTATTATTATTAATAAATTGAAAAAAAAAAAAAATGACATTTACGGAGCTTCATTTTCTTTGGGCCGGGTACCGTACAATACCTTACAACACAAGAACAAGTTTATCGAATAACTGGTAATTTCTAAGATTGGGTTGTACCAACTGATAGTTAAGCTTAACTATTAGTTAATATTTAACTATTAGTTTGCAACTCATGCAAAGCCATATAGAGCTAACTAATAATTACATTTAACTAAAAGTTTAACTTTAACTATCAGTTGGTACAACCCAATCTAAGAAGCAAATCAATGAGTTAAATATTAATTTGTCGCCTTGGCGAAAAATGTTTTGAATTTGATTGCATTTAATTTTGATACTTTTAAAACCAACAATTTGGCTATACAATGGCATGCAACAATAGGACGTTTTTCGCGAATTTTCTTTGTAACCAGGGTTCACCTGGCGGACCATTTCGACAAAATAACTTTCTGAAATTTATTGGTAATCTAACAGCTGGAACTCACAGTAAAAACGCCAGATAAACACCGTAAAATAAAAAATGATTTGCTTCTGTTGTTTGCTACCGTTCGTTGTAACGTACCTGATGGTGCTAGTCGGAAAAATAACCGACATCGTCGTACAGCTTTGGTGGAAACCGAGCCCGAGGCTGGAGCCTGCTACCGGCTGTCAGCCTGGTCCAGTCGCACTGGATAAAACGGATCAACGGCAGAACATAACGAAAAGTTACATCGAGAAACAGAGCAATGCAAAATTAAGCACCAGTGAATTCGATAGAGCACTTTCCGATAATCCCGTACCACGACGGGAGCAGGAATTTAGTCAGCCGTCGGAGTCTGTCGCTGGACCCACAAGCGTCGTCCAGGGAGAAATGAAGAAACTGAATGCACCGACGAAGAGTGAGATGCATGGCACTGCTAAATCAAGCTCCAGTCAACTCGAAGGAGCCGCTTTTGACGAGCATGTGTCTCAATGGAGGTTTAATGACGCAAATAGTGTGCATTCTCTGCATGTTGACCGTCTATGGTTCGAAGTGGAGCCAAGCCTCCCTTCTGTGCACCAGCTCAAGAAAAAGGCCCAAGAAACCACGCTGGCCCTAGATTACCCACTCATTCGGCAACAAGAAGATTACGATTGGGTCATGGAAGACGACACCTTATTTGATGAATACAACGTCATCTTTCGTGATGCGGTAGACATGTTTTAATAAAATCGTTCGCTGTCTAAAATGCAATTTGGGAGTTAACCATTTTTATTTAGAAAGTGCATTTCTGGAAGGAAATGTAACTGCAGTGAACTAATAACTTTAGGGACAACTATATTATATTATAAAGTTAAAAGTATACCAATTTATTCATATCTATAGTTGTGAAGAATATTTTAGTTTTATTTTTAGTTGATTGCTCAGATGTGGTTGGATATTATTGGATATATGTTAACATCCTGAGCTCATATTTTTATTAGCTAAACGTGAAACCCAGCTGTTTCTCTGAACATGACATGACCTGACAGCAAGAGCGTTCAACGACTGCATGACTTGATTCTCGACCAGCCAGTTTTTTCATAGTGATCTAATCTAATATGCTATTTATTATCATTGTAGAATAATACATTGTAGGACTTGTATTGAAAAATATCTATGGTTATTTGCACGTTCAATATTGTAACCCGTGTTGGCAGCCCAAAAGAATCCCTCGACCCAAAAGAAAATGTTGTGTCCCGTGTGTGTGAACATGGGGTTAGCGCTCGTCGTGTATATTGGCTACCTTCTTGTGGAAGCCATCCGTCACTTGTTCCGGGCCTTCGCGACCGTGCCAGGTGAGAACGTTTCAGGGTCAGTCACTCGAACTCCAAAACAAACTACAAACCCCATGTGCAAGGCCGTGGGTGTCTTGACTCTTGGTGGAGGCTATGGGATTGGGAAGTGGATGTCAAAGAAGTTTTCTGAATTTAGTGTGGGAAATTCCTGTACACTATTGAACTATTAAACATATCTCCGACGAATCACTGTGATTTACAACCAGCCTCCGAGTATACATTTGCATAATATACTCGATAGTTAGTGGCTATCTCATGAGCGTGGATTCATTATCACAGCAGTTTATCACATGAAAGAATAATTTATTCTATCTGAAACGAATATATTTTGGCCAATTGTTTTCTAACAGTGTCTCAGTGAAACCTAGGATGACTCCGAGATAGATATCGACTGCATTTTATTCAATGTATAGCAGGTTTGATCTTCTTTCATGGCAGAAAATGTAATTCCGGCGATCAAAAATAATTTGGGTACTCTGTGTTATAAAAAACTGCTGAGCTTGAGAATAGTATCCTGAACCTTGTTTGAGTTGATCAATTAGTTCCTCTTTGAGGTCAAAAGAAACTATTACTGCTATAACTATATCTAATTCACTTTTCTGTTCTTTAATCTTAAGCCAAGAAAGTGGCCTTGGCTAAAAAGGTGAATGTCCTACAAGAGCCCACGACATTCGGCCCTCAAGGTCATGAAGATTGATAAGCTAATGAAGTTCATGAAGCTCATGAAGATTGACTGGTTGCAAGAAAGATGCACGTACGCCAGTCGTTTATTTTGAGACCTTGTGGACGAAGCAACAATGCAAGCGAATTAAAAATTATGACACCAAAATAAGGACCTACAAGGAAAAATTCAAATGCCACAAAATTATGGCCCGTTATCCTCAATTGCTGCACCCAACCTAATGTATGCACATAAAAAACTGAATTTGAAATAAAGCCTGTTTTGTCTTTTACTTTATTTGGAGTTTCTTTTATGAGCAATGTGAGATGCCGCGAGGGTAAAGACGTTGAATCAAGATGAAAACATGATTTCCTGACTGAAACAGCGTAGTGAATACAACATTTTAACATATTCATTGAACATATCTTTAACATTTTGATTGTTCCATTTTGACCATCTTCACATTGATAGATTTTGATGTTCGTAGACCGCCGTCCCTCACGGTCCGAAAATTTTGGTTGATTCCACTTCCAGTATTTTCCATGAAAAATTGCCCAGGATACATGTCAAAAAGACCCGCAGGAAACGACCTTCCGTCAAAGAAAATTCTATTATCACAAGGATAGCTGCACTTTATACACGCAACAATATTATAACAAGCAGAGTTGCCTAACAACACACCAATACCAATCCAAGTTCATTGGCAATCCGCGCAACATATCTCGACCTCAAAACGGATAACATCCACCAATAAGAAACACAAAAAATGTTTTCGCTAACCAAATTCGCGTTCTTGATTCCGTCTCTACCCTACGACAACAGCCCGGTCAACCTGGCCCCTGAAACATTATCTCTGGAAGAAATCCCGACCGCTGCTTTTTGGGTGCTGGGTGCATCCCTTCTGTTCCTCTTCTGGAAGATTGGTATCTTCGGAGTGAGCGTGATGTCCGAAACGGAACACGTTCAGACGCCCTTGGTAGCCGTCAAGTTCTTCGGGCTGACCCTCTTGGTGGGTGGAAAACGAGTGCACGGAGTGCTCTTCGAGCCATCCGAAGAGAAGGAAAGTCTGCTGAACCCGTTTACCGACTACGTACTAAGGCTGAGTCAGCCTTCGAGGCATTTGACTATTCGGACTGAGGCGTTTGACTACTCGAACTCAGATGATTAGTTCAGAACTTGACCTAGTAAGATTTTTGGCTCAGATTTATGCTCATATTCCTGTGAATGATTTGTGCTTTTTTTATCTATTCGTTATCGATAAATTCGTTCCCAATTTTCTTATCACGCGGTATTAACAAAATACGCGATGAAGTACGGTGAATCAAGAAAAGAAGAGTGGTTTTTCACGAAATATTGTCAAACAGTGTGGTTGCGTTTTAATAAATAACATATTTTGACAAATATCGAGTATTTATTGTGACATGCTGTTACCTTCTACGAGGTTTGGATGGTTTTTGCTGCTTCAGAGGTTTCCCGTTTAGTAGCACCTGGATGATGAAGAAATCCCAAATTTCTCAAAGAAATTTGGTATTAAATGACCAAGTAATCTAGCGTCATCTCGGCTATATTGTTTACTACGTATTATATCTACATACTTTGCATTTTAAATTCTAATGCTTGGCATATATGATTCTAAACACAAAGAACAAATTCTGGTTCCTGTATACGAGTGCGACAAATTTCAAATTAATTTTAAAACAACCTACTGCGTAAAAACGGTTGTGTTTAACAAGAAACATTTTGTATTATTTTACGCATTTGGCAGTATACACTTGTTTTTACTTGCAATTTCTCTTTGCTAAACATTGACCAAATTAAATAAGAGTAACATGTGTACCTACTCGAGTACATTGGTAACATGTAATACACTCACCACGCGACTGGCATTTTTCTTTGTTTGCAATGTAATTAGTTTCAATGAGGTCATACACTTAGGTACAGCAACGCCATCCACAGGTACCACAGGTGCTCAGGTTGCATTTCATTTGGAAAATACGCATTGCAAATTGAAATAATACCAGGCACTTACACGTTTCGGTAGCTCAATCTTGCTCTAGCTATAGTCGGATCCAATAATAGAAGGAAGATTTTCAGTAATAGTTAACTTTTCGTTAGGGCATCGGTTATCAGATTATTTAACCAAGTATTATATTTTCCATTCGCATGTCAGTCCTCTAACCACTACCGAACCCTCGGCCCTATTGGCTGTGTGTTGGGTGGAGATATTGGCGGGACAAGCCAGGTGAAATTCGACATACCTTTAAGAGCAGAGTCCGAAATAGAGTATAGAGTTTAGACTGATATGAGCCGCGTCGCTATCGTGCAATGCTGGCACCTGATTTATACAGGAATACACTGACAGGATGATGCAAGATTGACAATTTATTATTCTTATCGATATTTGATGACAGCCTTACACGGAAGTTCAGCGATCTCTGAATAAGTACTTATTATTAGGGAAGCAGTCAGAAGTAACGCACTATTTACTTCCAATTTGGTCCTAATCCTTATGGATATCGAAAGCAAATCAAATACATATGAGATGTCTTAGTGAATTTAGTTTGGAATCAAACTCTCGAGTATCGTTAATCGTTATCAATGTTCGTAATCTGTGTCTGATTGAGGGTCACTGGTTTGACATGGTGTTCTGATAAAACCGATAAAACTTGTTACAAAAATCATAAATTAAATATAGCGACGATGTATATGTTAATGTTTCGATTTGCTAATTACAAATTTAAAAAAACCAATTAAGAACAAGTTGAAGAGTGCTTGCAAACTTTTACTATTTTAATGAAATGCAAATATCATAGTTTTATCTTCGACCATTGGTTTTATGGCTATAAATCTATAAGAAACAAATGATCTTAATATTAAAAAATTATGTTTCTTGCATAAGCAATCGATTACATCAATTACAATGGATGATTGGTTTGATTTCATCTGAAGTTCGAAACTAATCGGAATTGCATAACGACTCCGAGCACATAGCTGATTGCAAGTCACCAAGGCTGTAAAATTGCAATCCGGCAGTTGAATTATGGGTGAATAGCATTGAAGATGATGCATTTTGATTGCTTAAAGCACTGTGCTCTGTGCGCAAATCGATTGCAATGGGTTATAAAAATCAAAATAAAGTCATGAGGTAGCGCCCAAGTTCCTTTTGAGTAATACCGAATCTTATAATATTACTGGAAATGGATATTTTGTCGATGAATATTAATGATATTGAATGACATTAGTATGCATCCTATGGTGCCTTGACCTGTGGGGCTATTGTTTATACCTTGGCGGACAGGCTCGTAAATGTAACTGCCTTGATTATTCAATCAGCTGATCGAAAGTGTGATCTTCAAGTTCAATTCAAATTCAAACTGGCTAACGCCAACGAATGAAAGCCCGAGAAATTGTAAAGGGAATACCAGATCGTAAGTATACTCAAATGTTTTTGAACATTTATTTTTGATTAATAAATCTATATAGACATTAGAAAAGCTTTCTTTTCTCTTGTCCATTATAGTCGTAATTGAAACCACGAGTTTTCTTTTTCGCAATTTTAATTTTATAATCTGAGGCTGTAAATTTTCATCAGACGATGTCCGATCATCGAAAAAATCTGGTAGTACAAATATACTGAAATGCAAATGTTTTCTATGGATTTATACTAATAAAATTCAGAATTATCAAGATTGTTGGGTTATTGGGTCAAAGTTTGACTTCAAGGCTTGTGTACTATAGAGCCAAGAGATAAGCCATGATTGAATAACAGAGGATGCAATCCCATTATTAGGGCTTCAAGTCAAGGCACAGATTTATTCCACTAGAAGATTTACAATTAGTGTCATCTTACCTTATAAACCAACCCAAGCACAATATCTTTATTATCAGAGGAAGTAATAAACATTCTCCAAACATACAAGCTTTTTCTTCGAATTTGCAATCATACGTCACACATTTACACATTGTTTTTCTTCCTGAACCTGAAATTCCTTTTTACAGCTGTGTAACGACACAACTAATCACCTCCTTATCTTGTATTTTCTACCAATTAACCGATTTCATCCATTGCTTTTTTATTTTGATAATCACGTATTTATACAAGTTACAACACAAGCCATCGTCCAGGAGGCTCCTAACATACTTAGATCACTCACAATGAGTCAGAATTGTAACAAACGAAACACATTTTAATCTTATCAATAAATTTGTGAGTGAGCAATATCACTACCTGGGCGTCAAGTACTCAAGTAGCGAAGGAACTTTGAGATGTGACCAGTGTGACCGGCACTGTGGCTGACGCTGACGGGGAGGTGCCAGTGGTTGCTCGGTCGGCGGCGTCGGTTCGCTAGATCGGAGGAGAGCTTGAGCAGTTCGCCGCGGAGGATTAGAGACGACGCCACGCGACGCTCACTGGATCAGCTCCGTCGAGGGAGCGTCGTTGTTTTAGTACTACGTGTGGCTTTGAAGAGATAGTGAAATGCCTTCCGGTAAGGTTTTTACAAGTTTGATTTCGGGTTATTGGAATTTCTGGCGCGTTTGTCGGCATGCTTTTTTATTTTTGTTTATTTTTTATCTTGGGAGTTTGATGAAAGAATAATACACAGTGGAACACCTGTTGCTATAGAGCTATGAAAATACGTAGGTACACGCGCTGTTTATTGGGTTTACTTTCTCCTCTGATTATTTGCAGATTTCTTTCAATATTTCTTTATTCGGTTTGAGTTATATACGCAAATTTGCTTTTTATTATATTGATTTATTTTAAAGGAAACAAGTAGGATTTAGAGTGAATAAGGATATCTTCGGTATCATTACTCATGTTCGTGCCATAAACGTTTTCTATGAACTGTTATCGGAAATACTGGAAATGTTATTGCCCATATCGAGGCAATTATGATTCAACGCAAATTGTTTGTCGATGTACTATAGTAAAGACCTGCCTCAATGATTAAATGAGATATGTTTAAATACAAGTCCTAATTATAATAATATATTCCGCACTTGATAATCGACGAATTGCACAGTCAATTATTGCTGTATAACGGGATATTATCGGTGCAAAATGTCACTTGGCCGGTTTTGATCGACTTCATTTACCCGTTGACACCGGAGACCTTAACACAACGGTGACTATAGGTGTTAAGTTCTGCAAAACTTTCAGTTGACCTGAAGTGAAAATGATTAACTCATCTGTGCCATTATAATAACATATAATAATATAGGAAGTGTGTCAGTCTGCAGGTAAAGGCTGCAGCCCCTTTAAGTAATATCTTTGCAATTGCAACTTGCTTGACTAGGGAACGACGAGTTTGTTCAAAAGCTATCAACCGTGACTAAAAAGAAATGAAAAGCACACAGCAAATGGCAATTATATATGTATCAGTATAAAGGTATTCAACGCTACTAATCTTGATTTTACTAACATTTGAGTAGCTAATTAAATTAGAGACTAAATGCGAGATTCTTTTGTTCAAACAAATGATTTCTATCTTGTAAATTACATAATTAGGTTCAATACCTAATGCATACATGACTTGTAAATAATCATTTAATGGTCGTTGACATTAATTGTCTGGCCCTCGTACCAAACTTATCATTTGGCAAATACTTTCTGATACCTACTCCTGTCTTTCGATTTGGACAAGCAAAATTTGAACGTATTACCTACTGGAAATAAGTTAGAAATCTCCTACTATCCTATCCTATATTATGCTATACTATATAACTGCTACTATCTATCTTCTTCTACTATCTCCTGCTACCAATAGTAGCCGCGTCCACGTGAGATTTGTTTTCCGCAAAATCATTATTCTTTGTGCATTTGTAAATTTTTCGGGGTTTCTTCTTCAAATTTTGGGACCGTACTATTTTTGACGTTCTGCGGTGCTTGGTGAGGTTTTGGGGCTGTTTGTCTAAAAATGGGCTCTTTTATGGGAAATTTTTATCGAAATTTAGATTTTTCCCTAACACGAGTGTTTCATTTTTTAGAGCTCTACTTCCGATTACGGATCCTATAGAAACCCCTGGCCGATCTGACCGTCGGGGCGCTTTGGGGGGGGGGGGGGGGGGGGGGGGGTCATTTTGATTGCCAGCTTCTTTTTTATATACCAGGGGTGAAAGAAATCGTCATTTTCATTGCTACAGACCCGAACCAAAGTGCGTCGCAAAGTCAGAAAAAAAAGGCGGAAATGGCTGAAAAAACCATATATTAAGGAAATTTTTCTTCTTTCATCAATGTCATTTTTGTGTGGAGGGGGGGGGGGGGGGGCAGAGGGTTGAGGAGGCCCACACATTAAATTTGTGGGGGGGGGGGGGAGATATGCTATACACCACTAATATGAGCAAATCATTTTTATTCATATTATCTATTATTTATAGTAGGAGCCATGAACTGAAAAGTACAAAGATGCCCTCGCCCGCAGTACACTACACGTGCGTAGCACGGGCCCACACTGCTAGTTGACATTATTATGTTCATCAAATCAAAATCACATCACACTTATGAGATTCGTGTCAATACTAATTCCTATCTTTATTAGAATATTATCTTCAGCATCTTCACATTCCCTTAAAAAAAGGTAATCGCTTTCTATTGTCCGAATCCAGCAATTGCTGCATGCTCAGTCCATATCAGCCAAATCAACCATGTCGTTATCAGAATAGAGTAGAAATCCTATTTTCAAATTTCCTGCCACATAACATACAAATTTCGTAAACACGCCAATCACGGACACGATTAAGTTACGGGAACCCGGGGGTAGAAATCCCCCATCCCCACTGGGGGGGGGGGGGGGGGGGGGGGGGGGGGGGGGCAGGCTGAAGTGTGCCTGGTCTTGCGTAATTGTTATTCCGTTTCAATATTTAAAACCTCGCTGACCTTACTTAGAGGTTACTTGAATAATTATCATGCTAAAAAAGTGGTGTGACCAGGTGTATGGTGTATAAATAAACTCATTATAAAGTGATCGGTATGGTAATACACGGAAGCGAATCAAAGTGATGCGACATCACCTTCCCATAATATCATAATACCGATAATACCAATGGGCATCAAATCGCCGACCATCGTTGCAGATGGACCGCACTACATACTGTTTGATTAATCTTAATCTGCACTCGGCGCATTTATCAAAGCAAGGGATCGATCAAATCAATTTATTTAGCTTTCGTCTGGACGATGTTGGCATTGACCTAAGACTTTGATTAAGTTATCTTGCGATGCAGATAATTTATAGTCACCAGTTCTGGTGATAGCCGGCGGATTTGACCGATTTTTGCGCAAGTGCTAATAATTATTTCCTATTGGGGTGTCTGTCTAGTAATCAAAATGTACAAAACTTATAGGAAAACTAGTTGGGATTTATTTTTCCATTGTGCATTGAAGTAATCGATAATATATTACTATTGGCCAGCTGAATTGGGGAAGGGAAACTTTACTCGTTAGCCGTTTCTCCCAGGTAACGCCCTATAATAGTCACCCTTGTTTATAGCACAGCTTATAGCAAATAAATGAGATTCATTCACATACCAAATTTAGTCCAAATTACATTTTCTCCGCAACCGATTTTTTACTTACATGCATGCAATGATAAAAAGGGTAATTTTATCCGTCTACTGTCACTCATAATACATTATTTGTTTGACAAATTCCAATTAGTTTCTATCAAATCAGAGCAGTTTGTCTTTTGCTTCAATCGCAATTAGAATTTAGTGTAGGCTGGAATGCAGTGACCGATTATTCAAATCATGCTGGCTTCTCTTGAGGCATCCTATTATGGCACACGTATTATCCTTGGTCTGAGCGTGACGGTCATTACGCTATAGAAGCGTCGACGTCGGCGTCGGCGTCGGCGTTGGCGTCGGCGTCGGCGTTGGCGTCGGCGTCTGCGACGGCGTCGGCGTCGAATCAAACAGTTTCGAACACACGTTTTTACGCCGCTTTACCCGCTCATTAAAACAGGATAGTTTAGATAATGAATCCTACAACCACAGCTCGTGTGGGTACTGGGCTTATCTCAGTGTTTACTCTCGCAAACTTAAAAGTACTCGTTATTACGACAGGGGTTATCTTCAAGTGTTTTCATCTGATTGTAATTCGGCACTTACGTCAAAAGAGAGCTAGAATATGGAATTTAGTCCAAGAGTGATTTTTGTGAGAATAAAAAAACGAGTCTTGCTAGAGCACTTGAGAGTGATAAGAGAAATAATTAGTGTCATCTATAACATAATTTTACTCGAGATATGCAAGCTTTTAGTCTATGCACTCTTGAAACAATTGAATACAATTAAGGATTTACACAATATGTCACCAATGTCACCATGCTAATTTATAGATTTACCTCTCATATGGAGTTTTGGTGAGAGAGGTTGCTTTTTAAAATTCTAGCTGGGTCCAAAATTTGGCCCCTTGGTACGCAGCTCTCCTTCGTGATGAAATAAGTAGCAATAAGACTTTATACTCATTATTCATTAATACTATACCCTCCTGAGTCCTGACATTTATGAAGCAAGTTCGATGTAACAATAAAGGGTACCTTACCTATACACTTCATTGGCTTGCCAGGGACAAGGAAACAGTCGCATCCAAAAGCGGATCGTACACTCGGGAGTCGTGGCGATAGTGAAGATATACAGACATCTCCACTTGTCACAAAAATAAGTTTGTTATATCACAAAGTCAGAAAAAATGCACGGTTATATAAGCAAACCCTCACATCCCCATGTGTTAATATTTAAAAGTATGTGTATTTATTAAATTATTGGGTAAAAATCAGCTACATGATTCAAAATTAAGAAGATGTAACTATTATAAATTTCCCAATTCGCTTCAGGTAATTAACTTTTAAAAACATTAAAATGGCTCTCCTGGACATTTAGAGTAATGGTGATATCTATTGATGGCATACTCATTCGACCAAAAACTGTTTCTTCGCAGGACTGAAATTCAATAACGCATCTGTTAGTTTAGAGTACGTAATGTAAGACTTCAATTACAAGCGTCGGGGATCTATCCCCGAACTCCGAAAGCCCATCGCGGCTTCTGAGTTTACAAACGCACTAGCACAGAGCAATTTGTACTTTACTTATTCCCGGGGTTATCTAGTTTTATTAATTCCTAGTTGAGATCCCAGCTATTAGTTGCAACTGAATTCAGCCAATCACGCAGCGAATTCAGTTGTAATACCTAGAGAGCCTATGTACGGCTTGAGAGTGGCCATCTCTGCGTATGGGCGCCATGTTTTTACCAACAATTGTACTATTCAACAGCCCTTTCAGCAGTAGTTGATACGAGACGACCTTACCTCACCATGTACATAATACGTAGATATGCAAAGGAATATGAGAAACTCATATAGGCAACTGCCACGTGCTTCGTGATCAACTTGGTAAAAACATTGCGTCCGTTTAGCATGGGATTTGAACAGCCAATAGAAAAGTGTCATCATGTTGGCCACTCTATAACCCTATGTAGGCTCTCTAGTAATACCTAGTTGGGATCTCAACTTGGTAGAATCTAAACTAGCCGAGTTGAAAAACTCAGTAAGCAGGGCACAAGAAAACGCACCGACGAGGCGAGTTTAGCAGCGATGTTGGCGGTGTCAGATTTGAAAATTCAGGTGTAACTCCTAGTTGGGATCTCAAGTAGTTCGGAACTCAACTAGGAGTTGAAAAACTCAGTAAGCAGGGCACAAAAGAACGCATTGACGAGGCTAACTGTGTTGGCGGTGTCAGATTTGAAAATTCAGTTGTAACTCCTAATTGGGAACTCAACTAGGATCTCAACTAGGAGTTAAAAACGCGGTAATACAGAGCACATGAGAACGCACTATCGAGGCTAACTGTTTTCACGGTGTCAGATTTGAAAATTCAGTTGTAACTCCTAATTGGGAACTCAACTAGGATCTCAACTAGGAGTTGAAAAACGCGGTAATACAGAGCACAAGAGAACGCACTGACGAGGCTAACAGATGTTGACGGTGTCAGGTGTGAAATCAGGGTTCCGGCATACGGAGATCCCCACGTTCGGTGCCGGCGTCACGGGATGGACCATCCTCAACATCTTCATGGCCGAGTTCATCGGAACGGGCACGTTGCTCTTCCTGGGCTGCATGAGCATCGTCATCGGCGCCGATCACATGACCATCTGTCTGGCGTTCGGACTTGCGGTCGCTACCATTATCCAGGTACGCATCACTTGCACTATCGGGAGGATGGGCTAGATAGTTGAGAGTTGGCCAAGTAGTATAGATGATCAGATGTAGTAGATGGGCAGATGTAGATGATGTAGAAGTATCTTTCCCATATATGGGAAAGATAGTTGAGAGAATTGCCATTTTGCCAAAGTTCTACGACTCATGTATGTTTGTCTGCAATAGTTTTCAATAAAACTATTTCAAAATGGGATATGAATGCTAATTAAGAAGTCTACTCGATTTCACTGACTAACTGGTATAGGGGAATCTATTAGACTTCGCGTAGGATTAAAAAACTAGTTTCAAATAGTGTTTTGGGTCACACATTTTTGGCACTCAAACTATAGACCCAAAATCTTCTTCGTAGATTATTATAACTTCTGCCTGAATGTATAGTAGCCAGTGACAATAATATGGTAAAAATGTTTTAAACCAATGGAATGAAAAGTAAGTGTAGCCCCACAGGCAAACAAGTCAAGTCAACTTGTAGTCAGTTGTTTGATCCGCATCCGCATACCCCCATTAAACGAGGAAACTTAATTGCAGAGTATTATTTTTATAAAACAACGCTGGTTTTGAGTATGCTTGTATGTGCGCCTTTATTACGATCTTGGGGGCACGTATTTAATTAATTTCACTAAGTTGACAGACCCTCAATAAACAAATCAATTGTCACGCTGACGAATCAATCACTATCTATCACACCAAACTCTGCGGAGGCAAACGAGTTATATTTTATCTGTCCCCTTTTGAATGAAAATTCCAAATCAGTGGCGTTCAAGAAGTCAAGTGAGACTAATACCGTGAATTTATTTATATACATACACGCGGTCTATTTGAGCCACTCACAATTAACACATTCATCAAAGCAATTATTATCAAATTAGATTTGTGTCAAAAAATATATGAAATAATGACCAATTAACCGAACTAGAGTTTACCCCTACAATGGCCCGAGAATGCCGGTTTAAGATCCGTTGTCCATCGGCTCCTCGAGAGTGGGAATTGGGAACTAAAAACTTGAAACTAATCCATCTCGGGCCTGGATGGCTTTTGTCTCGAACACAAACTTTGTTTCAATTACGCCAAATATAAGAATATAAATAATTTCATAAGGTTGAACCATGCCTTTGTCTAAGTAGATTTATCAAATCTGAAGCTTTTCTCAGATTGGAAATGAAATGAAAGCGAACGAATGAATGAAAAAATGGATTAATGAATGAAGTGAAATGAGTGGAAGCGCTTTCCATGTGCCAATAAAAGGCTCGAGAGATCTTTCTATAATTGCACAAGCGTGTACAAAGAAATAAGAGCTGGATCACAATACATCTACCAGGGTTTTTGGTGTCCATAGCAATGGTTATTTCATTGCACAGTGAAGTGAAGTCATACCAACTCCCAGTTATCATGGCAAATCATGACTGTTTCGCGTGAAAACAAATTAAATGAAAGAGGACTCTCGACAAGGATTGCAGCTCCCCGATTGGGCGATTGGTGACTGACGTGTCTCGTTGCAGACCTTCGGGCACGTCAGTGTCGCACACTTGAACCCCTCGGTGAGCATCGCAGCGGTGATCCTCGGCAAGATCAACGCCCCCATGTTCGTCGTCTACTTCATCGCTCAGGTCCTCGGCGCCACCTTGGGATACGGACTGCTGCTTGTGAGTTATATGTACATACAACAATACTAATATAATGCAATCTTAGCTAAGCTCTAAGGTGACACAACCCTCGGCACTCAGTGCAATCAAGTTAAGCAGCATTGCGTTGGTTCAGGTTTTGGATGGGACACCATGGTGAAAGTGTTAATATTTGAATGTTTGACTCAACATGCCGACAAAATGAATCGGTAGAGAAATGGAAACACACTACTCGCCTATAGCGTCCTTCGGAGGAGTAGTTAGATGTAAAGGATAACTTTGACTCTCAACCCAGTCTTGAACCCTTTGATCCCACGTTGAAAGGATTTCGAACATGGATACTGATTTAGGGTGAAGTAAGTAACGGAGAAAATTGTGCAGCGAAATCAAGATGTTCAGGCATCGAGGGCATTGTATAAACTGTGCCATAACTGGTTAGTTCCATTTTATGGACAAGCAAATTACTTACACATATACAAGCATAATATTATGTTCAACGCTTACAATTTTTAAAAACCTTCGCTATTAGACGTCCAGGCGAATGTACACCCTTTCGTTACTAACGGTAAGACAGGGTATAGCTCAATCACTTGAAAGTTATTTTCTTTCTTCAATAATAACGAAGACTTAGGCGAGGATACAAGAAAAACGGCGTGGTGCCAATCAGTAAAAAAAACTGGCACGAGACATTTTAAAATAGTCAAAGAAAAGAAACGAGATTTGTGTCGAAATAAAATACAAAAGAGCACCTCCATGCGACGTCAGTCCAACCTCATTTGCGATTGGCTCAGGTAAACACACCCTCTAGCCGACGTCAGAGTTATTTCGGCAAGATTATTCCTTGGATGCCGGCCACATATGATTTATTTTACACTCTTGTTACTATACCTTGCCACACATTGGAAATATATTCTAAAATTAACGAGCGTCGACTGAAATGTGAGGTAGGTGAAAACTAAAAGGATGCGTCGAGCTTCGGACGTATCTCAAATTCAAATCTCCAAATCACGTATTGACGGAAATAATTTTTTTGTCTGGTCGCCGGTCTTGGTTCTAGACGCATTTGAGCTTCCTCCGCTAAAAACGCGTGAAGTCTTGGGTAATGTGTCACCTATTCTTAGGTTTTTGCCGTTGACAGTGTTATTTGAGACTTTGGAAAGTGCATGCGAAATGCACGAGTGTATTCTTGTCTTGAAGTCAGGCGGTTCCAAGGGGATTCTGGACTGGTTTTCTGCGATTTCAAAAGCAACGATCACTCAGCGCTGTTGATGCAATTCTTACAAGCAGTGTGATTGTGCCAAATGCATCTATCTATAAATGTACCAAAATTTTAATAAACTCTAAGCAGCAGTGCAGACCAAAATAGCTGTCAATCTGTCAAGGTTTCGGACACAACTGATGCTCCCGTCTGTAATTTACTTTAGATGCATTCGGGAAACCATCGGTGAAGTTTCTGTGCTCAAACGGAAAATGCAGTTTGAACCACCATGCTCGAATTATCGGAAACGTTCCTGTTAATTCCATAATTAATTAACCGCTGAAATTTGTTTACCTCTGAGGGTCAATTGCAGGCGCTTAACAGTCATTACAGATTGCCGCGCTACGTAAGCCGTGCGGACGTGAATTTTAATGAATGGGCCCCGCGAGGGCATACGGCGGGGTCGATTAAATCAAACGCGAGGAGCAGAGGGAGTGACCAACGCATGGGTGGAGGCCAAAAACAACAGAAACACACGCAGATAGAGATAGCGATCAGTTGCATTATACGCACTATGTGTCATAGGTGCTAAATATATGGCTGGTCAGCCACGTGCGGGTTTGTGGCCAAGGACCGCACTCGTGAAAGGTGATTTGTACGAATTGTGCACTGTTGGGGGAAGTGGAGTGGGTTTAAAAAAATTTAGATGAGTGATATTTCTTGTAGGGGTGTGTGAATTTAAAAATAAATTATTGGGTGTACTACTCCTTTTTTTTACAGTTACCTATTACGGTATTATGTTCTATACAAAAAAGCTCTGATTATTCGTAATATTTCTATGTATGAAGTGGACTATTTTGCATCACAATACTTTAATAAATTAACGCCGATTTACATAAAACCACAACAGTCTCGGTTTTTCAAGTTCATTGGAAAAGAAATGAAATTGCTTAAAGCGTTGTACTATATTATAGTAGAGGAGAATAGCAAAACGAGGGTCAATCAGCACACAACTCGTTGGTTTTCTCATGCAGAATAGTACAAGTGCAAGTGCGAGAGACGCTTCGGTCAGTTTAAATTGGTACAAATAGATTTAGCGAGCGACGAACCCGGGAGTTCTGAATGACGTTCTTGTGTTCGTTTCTGAAGGTGGCGGCCAAGAAATCAATCATCTTGCGTAACTTCTGAGCTTTGTGCTCGGATATAACCAATCCCGATTCCCGAGACCTATTTAGTAGACTTTTCCACGTGCTTTGTCTAAAATAAGCATGGCTTTGCTAAACAAAAAAATATCTGTGTAAGAAATAACCTACCGAAAATCTAGCAAAACATGATCTCATACTTTTCGAAACCTATCTATATTCCATACACATGTGCATTTTGATTTTTAAGTTACCGCCTCCCCTGCTACTGCTGTCAATGCTGTTTGACCCTCTATGCTGCTCCAGGAATTTGTTCAAGAGTATTAAATATATGGTACAGAAAAGTTGATATCTTCCAGAAAAATGGGGACATCCATGGTTACAACCAGCCTGATAATGTGTTTCCTATTTTTTCCCAGCCAGTTTTTCTAGTATTTCGTATATGACTGAGGTAAAAGTAAAACAAGCTCTTGTACCAATTAAGCTAATGAAGCAAGCGCATGTCAAACATGTAAGCTCTTCTTAGAGCTCCAAATTTGCTTTGATTGTTTCTGTGGCTAAGCTAAAATCTAAAATCGAAATATCTTAATCTTAAAAATTTGATATCTAAATATATGGAGCTGGAAGTAAAGAGTTTTGAAGAAGTTGAATTTTAGCAATTCATGCATGACTTGCGCTTGTTCCATTAGCTGAACTATCAGAGATTTGGAAAAAGAATAAAGATGTAATATTATGATCTTGACTAAAAGCCCTGTTGTTTCTTGTTCATCAGGGCATGACTCCGTCGTCGTTCATGAAAGGCACATGCTGCACGGTGCCCAACAGCGAGCTGACCACGCTCCAAGCGATGGCTGCCGAGTACCTGGCGACGGCCATCCTCATCTTCCTGCTCTGCGGATGCTGGGACAAGAGGAATAGCGACAAGCACGATTCTTTGGCCCTCAAGTTCGGGTTTGCCATCACAGTGCTCGCCTTGGCAGTGGTGAGTTGGATTTGGGAGGTCTCAGAAAATGTTGACTTTGTACAAAAAAATTTCAAATTTAGGTTTGATTTTTGAATGCTAAGTAAAGTCTAGTTTAATACTTAGTATTTTTGTCAAATCCTGAATCCTGAATCCTGATAGAGTAGCTGGGACATGCTACGAAATGTAGGGAATTTAGAATTCCTTCAGCATTCAAATTCAATTCCCAGTTTTAAATAATTTTCCTGAGAATTAGTCGAGGTTCAAAAAGGAAATATAAATGCGTTTCAAGAACGTTTACTTTATACGAGAAGGAGATACTTGACCAATGTGCACTAAAGTTAAGCGACATTGTGCAGTGGCCGTTATTGAATGGGTTGTCACCGCTCAGTTTATACGTTGGCGGACAGGGAGCGCTAGTAGTACCATCGTTCGCTGTGTCGAACAAGAACATTTTCGCTGTTGGCCTTCAGTGGAGAGTTAAATAAAAAGTGCTCTTTGCAAGTAACAATAAAAATTGTACTCGATCTAACGTGACACTGCTAACAGTTGCGCACTTTCAGTTCACATTTCATGCTTCGTACAAAATGTTACGAAAGGGCTCGGCCAAGTAACTAAACATCTGATGGGAACAAATTTTCTCACTCTATGCCAAAGTCGGCACTCGTAAATATTTAAAAATGGTTTTTCTTTCTAGGGACCGTACACCGGAGGAAGCATGAACTCTGCCCGAACGTTGGCCCCCGCGATCTGGCATGGAGAGTGGAGACTGCACTGGGTAAGAAATTACAATGGACATCGAACCTAAGGACTGCATAGGTACTCTTATCAGCACCAGGTTTCTGTCTCCTCCCTTCTAAGATAGTTTAGGTTCTTCATACACCTCACCATCGTCGTCTTATTCACCAACGCCAATAAATAAGTTCCAAGTGGCATGTAGGTAATCAAAACAGTGAAACGTTTAATTAAACAAATCAATCAATCTATTCCCCAAAAAATTGAATTGAAACCCTTTTCCCGTATGGCATCTAAGTGGACAAATAAAATTATTGGTAAACATTTTAAATGGCGGCACCCACTCAAGGGCTGGTTAAGGAAAAAACGGCCAGTTATATATATATATATATAGCAATTAAGATGAATTGGCTGCTAGAAAACGTAGCACAGCACTAAAAACAGGCTATACACGTCGCTAAATTTCTTTCATTTGCAGGTATACTGGCTGTCACCTTTGGCTGCAGGCTTGTCGGTCTCTGCCTTTTATAGACTGATTTTCGACAACGAAGTCAAAGCTGAATACGTCGTTACTCGCGAAGAAATCCCCCTCAACCAGACTAGCAAACAGAACGAGTCAAATGCGTAAGCAAAGCACACAACCCAACCATGACTGGCGGTATTTTTGATACGTTTTATAGATCACGGTTTTAAGGTTATGAGAGCTGTAAAAGCATCGAGCAAGTGATCGAATGCGTAGGGAATTGTCTGCTGTAAAAGTAGTGTCTAGTAGAGGTTGAGAGTGTTTAGAATGAGATGCGGTTGTTTCAGCTAAAGATTATGAAGAAAAGCTGCTAATAAAGTGTTCGTAATTGGTACGTCTGTGCATTTAATTTAAAACGTAGTAGATATGTTAATTAATATATTAATATAACAAACGAACTGTGTTGCTTAGGGGACTTCGTAAATCATGTACTGTTTAGCAATTTGAATTGCTAGAATAAGGTTTTCAATGAATCTAGGCTAATGAGTGCATTAGGGGTTGCAATGTTTTGTATGTACTTTTAAGCATTTCTTGTTAAACTTAACATCGTTGGTTTATTTTATCTGTTTTATTTCTTCGTTGTTGTCTACATTTTCTTCGATATAATAATTAGGTAAACTTACATGAAAGAAAGCGCTTGATTTTTATAATAAAATTTTCAAACTTCTCGCTAAATTCTTGGTTTACTATAATATTTACCTCATTGTTATTGTCCTCATTACACTAATTGAATATCCGATCCGATCCTGTCGTACACTATTTATTTCCTAAGTTCATAGCAGGCTCAGGGAAAATTCGAAGATGCGTCTTCATGTACCCCTAGTCCTGAGTTGGTGTGTCCTGACAGGATAGACCATGGTAAGAAATTTTGTCCCTTTACGATACATCGCGTGTTACTATAATGCAATCTTTTATATCTGAAGAAGTTTTCCTCTGGTGACCTACTTTGACCTCCGAATAGAAGTTTCATCTCGCAAATAGCTTCCTTCCCCTTGGGTATCCGACCAAGTGACAGGTCCCACCAATCTATGGCATAAACTCGCACGAGACATGTAGCCAGCCTCCGTAAGAGTAGCTACAAGACGCCAACAATACATTAAAACACATTTTACATCATTGGAATAACTCAGACCGCCGACAAATATTTCAGATGCACCACAAAATATTCATCGAAACATGCCAACGTACCGACACGACCACTACATCCCCCGCGTAGATCTTATCGGGTTGACAGTATTTGATCAAACTTTTCTCAGCTGAAAATAATTGATTTTCTGCTCCAGTTGCGTCGTCCAAAAACATTTCCAATTTAAATAAATAATAGTGTGAGAAATAAATTTATTCACATCAAAAATCAAATGGACTGCAGCAAGCACGAACACATTCGCCTCGATGTTCAAAAGAGCTCTTAAAATTGATAACGAATAGATTATTGTTGCCAAAAAGGTACTAGATTCTGCTACAGAAATGAGGAAGATCTGTTGGTAAAAAGCGAGGGAAACAAGATGCGATCCGAAACAATGTGAAGTGAGATTTGTTTGGGGATAGAGTTATTTTACACAGTCCAGCAGCAATAAAATTGCAAGTGGTAAGTATTCATAACCAAGCCTACAAAGCACTCATGGCTTGGCCCTATCAAATAGGAAGCCCTCCTTCCTATTACATGGATGTGTCATGAACGCATGTAGACAATCCAATCGTTTCAATATCACTTTGCTTCACAAGATATGATATAAAAAGACACGAGAAATGACAGTGATTCCTGCGGCAGGCTTTTTCGCAATATTGTTATTTTTTGAAACATATTTCCGAGCCTCCCTCCGTTTGAATGGCTTGCTAGAATGGAAACGAACTGTTATGAAAATCGTCTTTGCTTGCGGATTGTGATTTCACAATGAGAGTGGTTTTGTTTAGTTTCCTCAAGGGATATTTATTTTCGTGGAGTTGCTATAGTTTCCCTGGCTCTAGACCAGGAGTTTTCGATTGCTCCCAGAGGGTACCAACTCGACCAATTTCCATTGTGACTCGGGAGAATTCCCTTCGAGAACTATTCTTCTGTATAAAGAAGACGACGAGCAAAGCGAATGTAAAAAAGAGCTGTGGCAAAATGAAATTTTACTGGGAAAGTACTCTGTTTTACAGTGCTGTAAGTTTGTGAGGCGATTTTTGGACTTACTGTAGTTTAGCTTCTCATCAATAACAAAGAATTTATGCGTCTTGTTCCTAGGCGTACTTACAAGTTACAACTCGGAAGATGCTGGTAAACGTTTTTACAGTGCAGTGACGATTGCCCAACTGTTCGAAAACTTTTAGCTTTTAGAGTCGTCTTCTGGAAATAGAGCACTTGTGCAGGGGATAGGGTAACTAAACTATCTTGACTCTCTCAAGGAGGTAGACGAGCTTTATCGTAGACTTGCAATCTTCTAAAGTAGCGAGATGCACTACTCATGGGATGATCTGTTGTATCGCTGTTATAAGAACAGCTATCCCAGTAAATTAGAAACACTTTTAAATTGTTTCATATACCGCAATGTTTGCTGTGTGCTTTTAATTAAGGGAATGTTTATGTGTTTGTAAAGTTATGTGCACTCGTTTCTATATAGGTACGACTATAGAAAGTAACTACCAAGTTTTCACAAACAATTCTCGTGCATTTCCCAGATTCCAAGATCTTGGTTTTGTTCTTCAACACTGCTGAGAAATTCTTAAATCTTATACGCTGCGATATTTATGGTCAGCTTTAATTTGGCTTCGGCTTTTTGGTTTTCTGGCTTCTATTTTTGGCGTGGGGAACATTACAAAGAATAACTCCACAGGGAAATGAGTATCGTAATTAAGGGACGACAAGAAATGCATTCATTAGGAGAGAAAGAGCAAATACCGTCGAACGTTTTTGACCTAGATTGCACATTTCGACATTTTACAGTAAACTATGAGTTCTATCCGCTCTCCCGGCAAATAGCGTAGTTAATTTACGCTTGTTCATAAAGAAAATACACTGCAATTTCAAGTATCTCCTGTACAAGTATAGCGTTTCTCTATATAGTTGCAAAATTGTATATAACCCCGTCCCTTTTATTCAAAAGGAAGCGGATTTGTTAGAAATGGACTTCCTGAAACTAGCCGATGACGAGAACGGATTGGTGCATTGCTCCCACATCAGTCAGGAAAGTGTCTGTCTGTTCTGGATGTGCGTGCTGAGGTTATCAGACGCGAGCGTGAGAAGTATTGACGGATGGAGGATAACAATTGGGGGAGTGGTGGGTTCGAGTGACCTAAACTATAAACGAATCGATATTGAGACTCACTTTCCTGCCATCTTTCTTTGGTATTGTGGTCGGAGAGTGTGAATATGAATGAGAGACTGCAAGGTAATGAACACTTGACTTTTTCGTGCATTTGATGTGGTATTTTATTGATTTTTTTAAGTAGATTTTATGACTGTAGCTAAACTCTAATGGGGATTGTCATGATTTTGTAAGCAAGGTAATTGGTAACAGTAATTCCCACGATCATGACCGGACCACAAAGGGTCAAATGAAAGTGCTAGAAAATGATGGTACAACAGGAAAACGTTTGGAATAATGCACCGACAATTCTTGCAAGAGAAGAAATATATTGGGAGTACCAATACGTTATTCTGCGCCGTACACTGTTGAGTTTTGTATAGCGATCCCATTTAGTGCGTCAGAGCCGGAAATTGTTAAATTCGCTAAAACGTCCAATATTTATTAATTACTTAATACATGCACACTGCACCCATTGACATAAAATCAATAAAAACTTACATTCAGTTTATTTCGTTCCATTCGAAACGCTGCTATTTAAATGCCCTCTGTGCTGACATAATTACCATTTGTCATTGTCCACAGTTTGGTCCGCAATCGTCGGCGAATCCTCAGTACGACTCAAGTTTTAGCGAAATATTAATGGACGCATATCAAAACAGAACGAACTACATATTATTTGAATGCCAGAAAAAAGTAGCACCTGAATTCTTTTAACCGCTCTGTAATTAGGTTAGATTAAGGTTAGTTTAGGAAATATGAAGGTTCAGTAATGGGTAAAAATAATAATTTTTATAATAATTGTAAGAAATAACTGTTAATTGGAACGTCTCAGATTGAATGAAAGCATAAATGCAAAAATAGCAAGCTAAGTTATTAATTAAAGCATTCAGACTTCTGAATATGAACTCTTTAGCCTATTATAGAGAGGTCCTGAATTGGATTGACAGGAAATGTGAAAAGTTTTCGTGCGTTTCTTGATCTCAAGTAAGAAAGAAGTAAATGGAGTGATTTTAATTCGCAAAGAGATCAACGAAACAAGTTATTTGGTTTCGTATTCGTTTGGCGTTTACACACGATTCAATGACATAGTCGGATCGTTTGTGCTTCAACTCGGAAAAGACGTTTCCCTCCTTTGGCGTGGAAACCCAGGCCTGGAAAATCGGGCGTGGAAAAGAATAGTGTGTAGTGTGTTTCCTCTACGTCGAGACGCTTTCACGCGATTTAACCTCTCATGGGGATCACATACCACCGTATCACAGTCGTATTTCACAAATTTACAAATATTCCCAAACTAGCATTAATCAATTGATGATAGTTTCTCGACAAAAAAACAACCTATTTTATTTCCTGATTCTATCGTCCGTGTCAAACCGTCAATCGATTTCAAAAAACGTATAGCATGATTTTGAGAATTGTTTTTAATTAAGGCTGTATTTGCAGTTGATTTTGTGTGTGGTTATTTGCGGAACTAAAATAACTTTTTCACCCAATAATTTCACCATCTGTATACATGATCATATAGAGAATGATTGTTTTATGGGGTATGGCGGCACGTCAGCCACGAGGAAATTTATTAGATGCTACAGAATACCTGGAGAAGTGGGTAGTATAAAAAAAAAGTCATTTGGAAATGAAAGAAAAATTATCATGTTGTTTTCATTTTAGACGATATTGTGCGATTTCGGCATTGTTCGTTTACCTAGCCGCTGTACTAGCAAATATAATACAGTTACTCCCAAATTCTCCCACAGGGTAAAATCTTGTGTGGTTTTAACTCCAAAACAACAGTAACATCAGGGTCTACTTCCTCGATTTTCCTCTACTAATATTGTGCAGTTCGACGGGAAATAACAAAAATAAACCAGTTCCGTTCACATGCAACGTTGTAGAGAAATTTATATAGACACACTGCTAATGAATTGTTTAACTTATTACGCTTTGTTTTCGCTAAGCTCGTCGTATTTGCCGAATTGAAAATTTAAGCAATTATTAATTTCATTTCCACATCGTCATGCATTAATTATTTTGAATAGCGGCGTTATAAAATGCATAAAGGACGCACTTTCCGTAATTCAGTGCCAAACTCTAACACCTCTTGTCACTAGACTGCATTTCAATGGCGGCAAGCGTATTTTCGCCCCGGATGTCAAAGCTGCTTTCCTCTCTCATGCTTGAATAAATCGACGGAATAAACAGCGACTCTAATATGTCGCCTGTTTTCATGGATTTTTATAACACTTTTTCTGCCTTTACTTTAATATTATCATTTTGAAACTTCTTGTTGGATGCATTCTTTCTTGTTCTTTTGTGATGGAGCTATTTTAACTTTACTGATTTGTGACCATTTTACTGGATGTTTAAGGTATAGGAAAATATGCATTTCATCAAGGAAAATTCGCTTTCAATTTTCTTTCAAACTTAAAGAAAACTGATTGGGTCTTTTATATGGCATGAATCAAAAGCGAATGAGTTTATTTTTTGTGACAAAAAACTCGAGTAGGTTTTCATGTCGCACAAAATTCGATATTTGATTAATTAAACCTCCGTGGTGAAGGTAGGTATACGTCACTATATATAAGTATATAAAGAGAAAAACGTATCACATGGAAATCTCTTCTGAAAGCTTTTTTGAAAGAAGTCGAAGCCCAATCACATTGGCAGCGTGGTTCGATTTACCTACCCGTCAGTTGCACGAAAGCGCAAGGCTTTGCAGACGTACAAAACATCTCGATCGCACAATGTGTGTAGGCTTATCTTAAATATTTTCTACGGAATTGGTCACTCATAATATAAACTGGACAGATTTTTCGTCACGGAAGCCAATCAATTTCAATGTTGAACTTTTCAATACGACGATTCGAATTTCCTGTCGTCTTATGTAAAAAAAAAAACGCCATGGCAACTCGATTTTGAAAAGATTCACAATTTTTTACTTTTCTTTTCAAAGAAGACGTGGCTTCTTCAAAAGCTTCCATTTTAGACGTCAATTGCTTTCCAATATCCAACCTCTCCGTGTGCCGTCTTTGGCCTGGCCTGGCGTCGTTTTCGTTTCCACAGTATAGTCGGCTGTGCGCCCAAGAAAAGTGTCTCCCAAAGAAGCCTCACCCCCCCCCCCCGACCCCTAACCCCTAAGCATCCCGGCCGACTGCTCTACATAAGAATCGTAAAACCATCGCTGCCGTTTACCCCCCTACGAATCGACGAGGCTCCGGTCGTTTTAGACGCTTCCAGTTTCAGATGTATTCAAAAAGTTTCATGACTTTATATGGCGAGTAGTTTATTTTTATGTGTCCATAGAATTTGCGCCCTTTTAGATATAGATGAAGGAAAAATTCTGTGCCATCAATATCACCATAAAGTATTGTTATGCGTTTGGAATAGCCCGCAACTAACTGCAGCATGAAATTCCTTTTTGGTTGCTGAACTCACTATTTAGAGTAGCACTATAAGTACTATAACCTTCAGAGGAAAATTAGAAAAAAGTAGCAGGAATGATTTCCTGACAAACTAGGCGCATTTGAGTATTACTCTTTATATTATCATAGATTAATGAGTTAATCTATGATATTATGTTCTTCTTATGCTTAGATTATTTTCTTTATTTTATTTTTTATCTATACCAATGTAGTTAATTAAGACAATAAAACGATTATTTTTATTTGTTCAACCTAATACCAATGCTATATTTTGATACGGTTTTATGAACTGTCGCGACATTTTCATGACAACTGACAAATATCGTCGCGATATCACCCTAAAAGCCAATAAGCGTCGCCGAAAAAAAACTGTCAGTGAAGATGGCATGTCGCAACATACTATAGACAGTCGGAGTCGGATATTTCCTCGGACCTATTGCCAAATGCCAGAAGTTGCCGACAAGTTAGTTTTCTCCCCTATTCCCAATCAAGGGGCTGCAGATCTGAAAGAAAATAGTCGGGAAGAGCAAAGACGCTATCTCAGGACCCGACCGTCGCTGCTGGAGTTTATTGGATTCCAGCTGCTTTCATGCTGGCACTGTCAATAGCTGATATTAGATCTTGCCGCGCGTCCAAGCAGCAAAGAAGTATTGTTGATTCGCTTTGATTGACGTATCACCGGCGCATTGTTGTAAGAGCCCCACCCACTCTTCTCTCTCCTTCGTCAAGGCGCTATCCACACACGGAAATACGTGATAACTTTCTCGGGACTCTATAAAGGGAAAAATAAGTGCGCACTTTCCACCCGATGTCATCAAATCTTGTCACGAAATCTGTTAGCAGTTGGTGAGAAATTGTCGGTATTACTTCGAAAAAATCGAAACACAGTTACTCGGCATTTCACGCTATTGTACAAGCTTGTAGAGCTACAGTAGTTATAAAGTAGAGGGTATACTTTGCAACGGTCATTTTTTATTTTACAAAAAAATATACACATTATAATATACTGCAAAAATTTAAACTGCAAAAATCTGATCGAAAAGAAAACGCAACCGGTGCATTGAACGGAAAAAATTAAACCTAATATTTGTGTGGTATAAAGTGTGGCGTATGCGTTTGGTTTGACTCGTACGTAATTTGTCATTAAATATGGTTTTTGGAATCGTGATGTCTCTGAGGGAGTCACATGGAAGTGACATGCCGTAAATTAAACAAATTTATCACTTTGCTTCAATATGTGCCCTGAATCTAAATATAATTGCCGCTCCCTCGGCTGGCCCAGACAGATAGCACTGCTCTGAACAAGAACTGCGCGTTGCGGAGCGCGGACCCGCGAACGGCTCTGCCATGCAGCTCTGTTCACGACTTTTTTATGCGATTACTGATGGCAATTAATAATTTGGCCTTTCAGTTGCACCATGAAAATATTAACGACCAATTTGGACAACTGGCCCGTTTGAAATTAGTGGACCCTTGGCGCAATGGGTTTGATTCGAACGAATTCTGAACCCTTTCGCCGTTCACTGTGGGGAAATGGATTTGATACCGACTTTTAGAACAGCGTTGGAATAGATTTCCGTTTAAAATTGCTTTGTTTTTTAGTTAAAGAAAGTCTAGAAAAGAATTCGAGGCACAATTTTGCAGGACCCATAATTTAGTCCATCCTGATCACATCCCAGTGCGCAATTACAATGCAAATGAGGCAAGGATAGCCCAGGAAGCAATACAAGGAAAAAGATAAGACAAAAGGGCAGTCGAAGCCCTCTGCCTCCTCTTCTTGGCTTCGAATTCAACAATCGGAATTACCCATTCGACTGACGCGGCAGCAGAGATCGAAATAATCGGGCGTCTTTATCGGTCAATTTCCTCCACTTTCCTTGTTCCAACTTTTCATATTACCCCCCATGGCTTGGCCTCGTTCAAGAACCCCACCTCCTTTCCACACTCTTTCCTCTCTGTAAGCGCGAGACCACATTTTTATTCATTCTCTTCGAAACGTATTCCAACCATGGGAAACCTTTCATTTCTTTTGAGTCCACTTTTCGAAAAGCTTTTCCGACAATTTTCATCGCGCTTTCCACCGTTTTATGCAAGGCATCGAAATTCTCGACGTGGATGAAGCTGGATAATGTAATGCACAAATTCCCCGCCAACAACCCGCTAACCAGCCACCAGAGCACCCTGGCAAAAGGGGGCACGAACTCACTGACTATTTATTAATTTCCAAGATGTAACGCGACATTTTGGGGGACTATGACACGCCGAGAAAGTGTCTCAGCTGATGTTTTACCAAAATACAATTCATTGTCAAGTCAGTGAACTAGAGAGTTACTTACTCTACACATATCAAAACGCTGTCAGAACAGACAGTCATTTTGATTAAGAATTCAAGTTGTGAATAAGAAGACATATCTCTCCCTTCAAACTGTCTTGAGAGTAATGCATTTTTCATGTGGTAATTGCAAATTTCGAAAAATTAATCATTTCGTTTCCCAGCGTCCTTGATATATTATAACGCGTGGTACGAATGGCAAATACGGGAATATTCTACGCCACTTATTCGGCCCATTGTCATCCTCCTCACGACGCACGCATGCATGTAAAGTAAACTAACTCTCGAATGCAAAGTGGTGTTTTTAAAGAATATGCAGAAGTAATCTCCTCTTGCCGCGAAAGCGCACGTACCCTGCCTATAATACTATAGCCGCTATGCCAGCTAGCTGGTGCTTGGTGCATATCGCAGCCCCTCATCCATACAGCATGGTAAGGGCCATGGTGGCAGCAGCAGGGGTGTGGGTGCCCTTTCTTAGGCATCCCGCGACTAATGCATTCATAACGGGCCAGTATTGCTAGCGAGTGGATGGAATAGGAATAGGGAATTAGCGATGATATGCGTTGTCGTCATCGCTTCACAGATATCCGACAAGACGCCATTTTGGGTTCACTGAGCTTCGAACCTACGCTCTTTCTGGTTTTCTGGAGAGTTTAGGGAAGAGTTTATATAAGATTACATTGCTTTAATGTATAGTGGGATAGGATGGCTGATATATCGACGATGTGTGTTCACACATGCATAATATGAAGTACAAAGAGTTTGTGTAATACGAAGTTAGACGTGTTTTAAATTTTCTGGGGAGAAAATCAGGAAGTTAGCTTCGATGAGATAAGGCGAGACGTGTCTAGAAAGTTTTCTTATTGTCGTGAAAGATGAAGTTAATAATGGGAGCGAGCAGAAAATAGGGATTTCGATCACTTTGCGATCCGAAGGGATGAGCAGATTCTAAAAATTGGAACATAACTTGAGATGAAGCCATGTAAGAAATTTTTCAACGCTCTTATTGTGTTCGTATTTTTCTTGTACTTCTCATAAACATAATGCCTCTGTGAACATAGCTGACATTCATAATTTCAAATAGCACAATTTAAAATGCTTGCCAATTTTATTTGCTCTAAATTTTAAGAGTTTTCTTGTTATAGCTCTTTTTGGACACATAAGTGTCAGTTTATATCTTATATGTTCTTCATACAGAGTGTAAGTTATGGGCAGAAAATTTAATAAAATAATATGCTCCAACAATGGCATAAAAATGCATCTATAAATGAAACTTTCTGCGCGTGTTCTTTTTCTAGGAACAGGTAAGTACCTACCATACTATACGATCATGACTCATTTATTACTCAGAAAAACGAAATATCACCAACTTAATGTCATTATCAGCGACCACTCACCATCCCTTATCCGCCCACTGCCCTATCAACACCCCCACACGCCCCAATCCCACCACCCACCACTCAACATCATCTTAATGCATGAACATAATACCCCCACTACTTAGGAAATTTCCCCAGAATCGATCGGGATCCAGTTTTCACCAGGTTTCAATAGGTGTACAGTTACATCGATCGATTAGCAAGCCCATCTGTCTTCTCTCTCAGCATCTTGAGACGTACGTCTATGCCGACCCTGTCAGCGTACCGACGAATACCAACCTACTAGTGAGTCAACATTGTTACCAACAAGCCAGGCCCGAGCGCAACCCGCTATAGAGGTTGGTAAATATTGGGCCTCTTTCTTAGCGTCTTAACAGTAAGTACAGAAGACGTATAATGTAACAACAAGGCAAACATGGATTCATTTCTTCGGGGAGTGGACTGAGAAGAAAAAAGTACCAGTACCATGTGTAGAAACAAACTTTGCCGTAACAATTTTCCTCTACTAGTTCATTTCAGGAAAAGTGTGTGCTCTGATAAATTTGGCAGAGATTTGTTAGAAGAACACGAAGGCATAAAAACCATTTCACCTATAACCCACGAGAGAGTGGCTATATACATTAGATATCAACTTTGGGAAATCAGTAAGCTTTAGATTTCACTTAGCAATGTTAGAAACATCACAGACACGCAGTGTCTAAAGGTTAGATAAAGTAATGTGACACGTGAATGTTGAAATTGTAATAAAATGTAGTGTAATTATTTCGAATTTGCGACTTACTAAATCAGATAACGTGACAGTAAAATAAATATGACGACTACAAATTTGAAACATTTTTTGAATAATGCGTTAAGAAGTGTCACATAATGTACGTGCACCATGGTTGTTATTTGCATATCTGCAATGCAAATGGCAAAGCGTTGGACTTTGTGTCGTTGCCAAATCCCTCACTCCCCAGCTGGGCTAAGCGCGGCGTTTATGAGCACCCTGAGCGTTATGCAACTTGTGTTCCATTCCTGTAAGGCGGGCCAGTCTAAAACTAACATGACATGCCATCCACTCGCGCGCGTTTTACTGTTCAAATAAGAATGAGAAAAAATTGTTTTGTCGTCTGCCCGAGAACTAATTTACATAGAAATAAAACGTCGTTGGAGCGATACATCAACATTTAAGTCTTGTGCAAATGTTGGGTCGTCTGGGGTTCGTGATGGTGCTTACTTCGGGGCACATTCGGTAAATAAGCAGGTTCTAGTTCTACATTGAGTTCTTGCCTTGCCCTTATGAATTAGCAGAGAATTTTAATAGTGCATTTTTCTAAAAATTTAGGAAAGCTTTTTTATTCTTCTGATGCAAAATGATATTTTTATAATTTTTTTTATAGATTTTTATAGATTTTTATTTTGTATCATTTTACCTGTTGCAACGGGGTTTCGACGCTTTTTGCTCCATTGAGTCGTTACATGGAAAATGTAAAATAGTAAATCATATAAAAATATTTTATTACACCTACAGTTTACTATTTGGTACCTATACAAAATTATGAATCCTCACAACCGTAATTTCCCCAAAATGTAATGAGCTTGCGAGACGTGGACCAAAACAGTCGGTGGCTTTATCGTTGCAAAAGTGAAATGAAAATCACCTAAAACATTATATCAAAATATCTTGAGTGGAAAGGTAATATTGTACCTAGACCATTGCGCGTCATACAATTACATTCTACCTGTTTTTAGAATTGTGTGAACTTTTGGCAGGCATGTAAAATGAGTGGCCTCTCCTACGCACTGCAGAGCTCGCACCCCAAAAAGGCGAATCGCATGACTGCACATGATCTGATAAGTTTGGTGGGATCCTGACCACCCTGCGTAATTGACCTAGACCCGTCTATGAATCCATTATTGCAATCCACTGTAGAATTATATCCAGTTCAGCCATCCAATAAAAATGGAAATCCGAATATTGATCACCACAAATATAACAAAAAATATCTGTTTCCCCAGTCAGAAGTCGACCTCTGTAATAACTCGGTGCATTTCACTGTCTGGGGATATGAACAAAATAAAAATTTAAAATTGAGTCCTCGTCCCTTAGGTATATACTGTGCTAATTACGCTAGTCTCTCTGCATCGCCATGGCTGAGACGAATCCTATTTCAAGAAAATTGTTGACAGGAAATGCAAACCAAGAAACTTTTTCATATAATAATGAAATCAAAAAATTATCATAATTTATATAACTAACATATATATAAGAAAAGACAAAAAAAGTAAATAAAACAAACATCTCTGTCTTATTATGCGTTTATAAAAAGTAAACAAATTGTAAACATCACTAACATTGAATTAAAAGCGAACCCACGTGACATCCGATTCTAGCGAAAACATTTTATTGACTGGACAGACAGCTCATCCCGGCCCGGTTAGCGCATGCGCGAGCGCGATCGAGCCGTCTGCGCGACAGACTAGTGCTAGGTTGCGGCATCGGACCGAGACCAAGACAGCGGTCCATTCCATTCCATTCCCAAGTCCGCCGTGTGCGCAGTGAGAGCGCCGCCCGCGACGCGTAAATACCAACACACTAACTTGCACTTTCAATCAAAACAAGATATAGAAGCGCATTCAGTGGAGGATTGCGTGTGCTTTACACGTGTTTTTCTAGTGTGTGAGAAGGCTGGTTGGCTTCGCGCGGTCGGTGCTGTCATGTAAGTTGGAGAAATGGCGCCACAAGGTCCAGTTTGTGCGAGCACATTTTTGACAGTTGGCGGGGTTGCCGGGTTATCGATGTTTTGACATGCTTGTTGATGTGATCTTGAATTTGGGATGTGAACGGTGTTTGGGATGATGCGATGATGATTGGTTGTCAGTTTTTGGTGGGGGTTTTTGGGGGTTTTTGGTGGTTTTTGTGTTGTGTTGACTGAGATACCTACATGTGTATTATTCAAAGTAACAGCTGAGCACTGACCTAGTCAATGTGCAACATTGGGAAGTAGAGTAAAAGATCAGTGGACATGTATTGGAGAATTTTGTTATACTAGCTTTGTTATGGGTGCGCTTTATTCAATCTGTGTAACAAGTCGGAGAAATTAATTGGCTCCATTTTTAATGCCTGTAATAATTCGATATCGCGTGGTCACATCGATTGCCCCGTAAACAGTTGTCGTTAATTTTTAAATTTCATTGCGTGAGGAAGTCGACTGACACAAATTAATTAGGGTATCTCTAACTAATGGTCAGTTATAGACATAATGTGTGCTATTAGCCAATTAATCGTGAATACAATTTAATCTGATAATTAACATAATCGTCTGGAAAAACTAGCACTTCTGCCTAGTGGCTATTCAGGCTGGTGTATACCTATTTACGTCATAGATAGGGTGTAGGCAAAATACAAGATCACCTTGCCGACGAAGATCTTATCCAGGAATGCAAAAATTACGTAGAAACACATTTTTTATGATGCTCGAGTGTATAATAACTTGTTATATTATTACAAGCCTAGAGTTGACAATGTAACCTTGTCCTGGGTAGCAGGTTCTAAATTTGCGCCATGGGTAGTATATACCTGTTCGTATATACCTTTCTTGAGTGGCAGGAGCGGTATGCTCCGGTGTTCATAGCAGACATGTTTTTTAAACCATTAAAACTTTTCCTTGATTGGTTTCTACATTCAAAAGTGGTTTTGGCCAATCACACAAAATGGATTAAGAGCTTTCAATGGATAACTTCCAAGAAACTGAACTTTGCAATCGATGGCTCCAAGCCACAAGAACAAAAATGTGGTAACCTACCAGACGTCGATTTTCATTTTATAATACCATCTAGTCCAGATAGAATCTTGAAAAAAGCGAAGACTGCATTCGAGGCATGGAGGTAATAGGTCTAGTCTAGTACTTCACAAGGGCGTGTGCACTTCAAGGAGGCGGTCTACATAGAAGCTCCACAGGCATTGTCGGTAAACTTGCCTGCCTATACTACTTTTCAACTCGATTGTTCGCATTGATTTGAACAATATGGTACAAAAGCGCTTTTTATTCATGACCTTCGCATTGAAAAGTTGCTCCTGCAGAATGGTTGCATTGCTCCTTCGTCCATGCCGAATGCACACGTCTAGCCAAACACTTGGATGCATTATGGTGCATATTATACGGTGCAAGTTCGCGATAAGTTGCATCAATGGAGGTTATTCAACTACCCTTATGTCCGAGTCAGATTACGGCGAGGAATGGAAAACAACTTGGCATGATTTGGTGGTAGGTGGTGGTATCGCGATCGCGTTATCATTTGCTATGGTTGGCCCTTTGGCAATCTAATGCATTGCAGTAAGTAAAAAACGTATCATCGAATGGGGCTGGCCGTTGACTAGTTTGCCATCTTTTATTTAGGTGTGGTGATCAAAGTGGTTTCACGCGAAGGGGAGAGTGGAAGATGTTGCTAGTCAAAACACAGAACGAATCAAAAGTGTATTATGTTACAAACAAATCTGAGATGATTCTATTGCAGTGGGCAATTTTAGAACCATTTCGTAGGTTTAGATCCACTCCTTATACAATTCGTTTTTCTTTCCCTGTTCTTGATACCTAATATCTTCATAGATTTTTGCAGTCTCAAACGTTTTTTTCTCATTTTGTTGTAGTACCTATACAGCCATGTACGATGTCAGATTCATAAATTAAAAGTGTCACTTAAATCAAAATTGGTATTATAAAAAAGCGGCAAAGCTGTGATGCTTGCACTGTACGTTGGCAAAGAGGTACAGCTGGAAGCAAAGAGGATATGCAGTAACTCAGATCTCCCTCCTCTCAATCTCTATATATATATCACACACTCTATCATTATCCATGAGTAAATTATTCCATGCACAATCACTGTAACCTTACACTTCGTAGTTCTTTCTCATCTGGCGAAATAAAGCTCTATTATAAATGACATCAAGCGTACAATCATCCTGTCTCCCTTTAGGTAGGGCTAGGGCTGTAGGTATATACGACCGCACTGAGTAATGATGATAAATAGTATAGTTTACCATTTTAAATTTGCTCGGTTTTTTTATTTGGTAAATTGCACGTAGAAAAGTGTTGCAACAAAAGCATAGCGATTCATTTTTGTGAAAGTATAAATAGAAATGTTTTACTGAATAAGGCGACCGTGCAGTAGACAATTTTAAACTCAAACCCAGCGATCACGTAAACTGGGGTTCTGTTTCTCAAAGCATATGTGCACTGCGAAACCTATATACTTTGAGTGACAGCTCCAATTCTCGTTTTAGTTGTGCGAAAGTTGTGCATCCACCCAGCCACGTGCTTCCGCCTCTCTTGTGATATGAAGTCATGTACTACCCAAACCCCAAGCCCCAAGCCCCTGTGCACACTGCACACCCCACCGTCTCTGTTTGGAACCACGCGATCCTCCCTTTACATCATCTGCGGATGACAAGAAGAAATATGCATGCCATCACAAAAGAGATTGGACGACAAGCATATATGTCACTACTCACTACAACCCACTTTGGTCCGTCGCTCGGTGCATAGCAATTTTGAGTGATTGTACCACTGATTTACTTGATGCGGTTTACTTTGCCGAAATGAATGTTGTCTGAATTTCAACATTCTTGGTGCATGACTGGGGGATGCAATTTGGGCACGCAGTTTTTAGGAAAATTGTGTATGGATGGAGTAAACAGCATGACACGACATTTTAGGACGAATTATTTGGAACTGTCAGATTTTTTTTCTTTGTGAATTTAATATTCCTCGTCCCTATTTCGTGGCCAAAAAATATCAAGCCTCCCTTTCACATATATTTCCTCGGCATTCAAACACATTTTTTAAAACCCAAAGTGATCTGAATACGTCAGACCATGCTGTTGCTCAATCAATGCTTTCAATCTCATTGTTCGCGGTGACCGACACCACCCTTAAAATGACACCCTTGACGGTCGCTCTTGTCAAAAAATACTGCATCAGGGCTCGCACTCTAATCCCGACACCGGGCCCCTGCTTTCATTCCGTCATGTACACGACGTTTAGCGATTACGCAAGTCCATGTACAGTCCATATACCGACACGGTATTTACGCCCTTAGTCTATACTATAGCGCTAGCTCTCATAAAGAAAACATTTGGAAGTAATGCAAATTTCTTAGTCCCTTACCTGTAGCGCCAAATTGTTTCATCATGCCAAGTACCTTGATGAAAAGGACGATAAGCGACATGAACCCAAAAGAAATCACGAATGCCGTGTTCACCGTGGTACTATCTTATCGAGATTGTCCGCTACGCATAGGGTCATCAATAACGTCCATTGAGACAGCCACAGACGAATACAAGCGGCAGGCACCCATCCGAAATAGGGATCACTCGTGACCGTCCGTGTTATTTGCTTGATTACACTGAAGCATTTCAACATTAACTAAAATCCCACCACATCTCGATGAATTCCAGTGCGTACCAACGTTCCATTGTGCGTCTGCATTGCGTGTAGTATGTTTGTCTGGAGCGGCGCGAATAGCCGAGCCAATTTGGCTGGGATATTTCATGCCCTTTGAGAGATATCAAAACGGGACATAGAATTCGTTGCGGAGAGGAATTTCTCTGTTTATTATCTGTCTGGCCATATCCATAAATGCCGGATATTGAAATTCCAGGATAAATCTCGGTTTCGGAGAAATACGCATGCAAGTCCTTAGCCTGCCTGTGATTCCTGTTCGTTGTCCTGCGAGCGCAAACAATGATTATAAAATGTGATAGTGCCCAGAAGCAAGCCCCGTGCGGATTTTATATTGAAATAGGTATAAGCAAGAGTTCGTGTTGGTTTCGATCTCACGTCAGCAAATAACATGCTGCGCAATAGTACTAATTATTATTCTAAGGGAGCGAGGAACTCGTCTAGAATCAAAATATAAGATAATTGGTGCGGCACTGCTATCCGCCGACGACGTCGACGACGACGACGACGACGACGACGACGACGTCGACGAGTGGGACGTCGCTGTTTTGTTTGTTTTCGGTTTTTCGGTTTGTTCGAGGCAAGGAGTTCGTTTGTTTGTAGGTTCCATTTTTGATATCCGAACTTCAGGTTGTGGGGGGGCTGGGGGGGGGGGGTGGAGCGTGTTTTGGTCGTCGTTTTCTTCGTCACGAAAAATGATGTCTCTTGCACGGAAAGAATATTCGCAGAATAACAAAGAAAAAAATAAGCGTTTTATATTCGTTGAAATTTTATCGGGTGTACTGTGCGATTGGGAATGGATTAGAGTTGGTTTCGGTGCTTTGCCGGGGCTCGGGGCTTTGGTCAATATGAGAGGACTTCGTTTGATGAGTGCGATCGCTAACCGATTGCGTTTTCCTTTTAGTGACTCGTGAATGTTGAGTTTGGGACATAAAAACCGTTTCTTATAGCCGCAATATATTTCTTTGCGTGCTGCTTTCTTTAGCTTTTTGACTTTTCGTTGACTTGACGTTGCAAAGTAATAAGCTTTTCTTTTGTGTGAGCTCAAAAATTATGTTTATTTTATCACAAAGCTTGCGAAAGATATAATGGAAAGGGAACGTACCCCAGTCGAGTTTCAGGAACTAGGTATATTAATTAAAACTTATTGGCTTATTATAATATTATCTTTTGAGACAGGAAACTACACCGCGAGCTTTCTGTGATATAGCGAGATAGCGCTTTTTGACGAAGTTGAGCAAAGAGGATATTGCAGCTTGCTGGCCTATACGGAACAATCAAAGAAAGATGAAAGGCTTATTGGAGATCTTAAAATATTCAGATATTACAAATAGAGTTCCCTTCACGTAATGCAGTAAATTTCCGTTCCTTTATCTGGTGAAATTCTTGAAGAAAAAAAAACGTCTTTGAGCTCAGACATAAAGGTTCTTATAAAACCAGCTAGGTTTCGAGTTGGAAAGTAATTTAGTTAAAAGAGGAATTCTTTAAGTTAATCAGTTTTATACGAAGGGAAAACGAATGCAGTAGACCTGGGCCGTTGATAATTCCGTAAAATCTTTGTTATATTTCTGGAACTATATACAATGGGTGGTGTGTTGTGTTACTATTTAAGCAGAAGGGTGGTCGACGGTCGAATAGAAAACCACAACATTGGTTGTTGTTAAAAAACGAGGAAAATGCAATAGAAAGTGGCAAATAAAAAATTGAAGGTGGCGTGGCGTAGGTACATTCTCACAAGTCTCAAAGTAGACAATGACACAAGCTCAAGCTCAATCTTTTGCGTGTAATGAAAAACGGTTATCACCTACCAAAAAGTGTTCTATAATTTTCATCAATATCAGTCCAGATATTCGCTTGGAATATAAATGAGTTTCAATTCTCGCCATATAGAAATGCCTCCCGCGACTTTGCTTTAGGATTTCTGCAGAAGTTTCAGTGGATATCATTTACATCACTTTATGCAAGAGCAAGATTATGCTCTATTAGCCAATCCCATTGCGAGGATTAAAAGCGTCGTGGGCATCACCTCAAAAAGTCGTTACACGGAGCGGCTGGAATTCTAAAGATGTGCCAATCCACTTTCTCAATCGACATTACCGCCACGGATGCGAACCATTGCGAGTCCACTTACTACTTAGTTCAACTTTTATTACAAGCCCAAACTTCTCACGAATGTAAGAAACGTTAGATTGGCAAAATAAGTGATTGTCAAAAAGTAGCTGCTGGGTCACATTAATGAGTAGTGTCTATAGTCGATACCTACTCGATTGAAATTAGTTTGTCAACCTCGATGGAACGAGATGAGATTACTTTTTGTCCTTTTGTTTTCGCGTGTAGTCGAAAAGTATGCCGCCCTTTTATTGGTTTCATTATTATATTTATTTTTTGTGCAAAGCAGAGATAGAATCGCGAGATGTGCTATCGCGGACGAAGACTAGGTTTCTTGCGAGTCGAACTTGCCGGTATCGATTAGATCAGGCAGCAGCTCAACGGATCCTGTCTCCGCTCCTTATTGTGTTAGTGTTAGTGTTATTAACGATTGCCGACCCATTCCCTGAGCCGCCGTGCAGGACCAACTCTCGAACAAGATTCGAAAATTGACAGGTTAATCGAATAGCAATCAAAAGAATCGTTCGTAAACATCGGTGGAAATAAAATCTTGTAATATTAGATTGCCATAGCCAGCCATAGTTATGTGTGTTTTCACGCTTATTCCGGCAGAGTGCGCGCGGGGCGTGGATCTCTTTCAAAATGGAGTTTTTTTGACACGTGTAATTACAAATTGTAGTGCGCTGTGTAAATAATCCCCTTGTATAACTGTTTTTCCCAGGTGCTTGTTTTGCGTTCGCAGCAGAGGACGCTTGTTGAATTCATAAATTTAAATTGCATCCCTCTGCATTTTTTTTTTAGTTTTTTTACTAATTTATCGCCGCGAATATCCTATACTCTTGCCGCAAGTCCGGAAAGCCGACATCCATCTATACGATATATTCGCAAATACACGTTCATACACACAACAAGGAGAGATATAGGATAATATTTCAACACGAATTGCATGGGTCATATTTGTCAGTTATTATTTACGTGTACAGAATTTTATTTGTGTCTGGCTTGTCATGTTGTAAACTTTAATCGAGTATAGCTTGGCGGGACAGACAATAAAAATTTATATTACAGTCACCTCATATTCGGAAATATAATTTTAAACGCACGTAACCACAAATTTGTGCGAGAGCTGCAAAATAAGGAGGTGAAAAAAATAAAACAGCGAGCCGTATTGCACACTATAACAGTATGTTGGTTTCTGGTTCAGTTCTTTTTGTGATTGCTGAAAACTGCCGCGTAGCAAATGATGCCTTCGACGGGCATGGGTTGGTCGTTGAGGAAGTTGCACGGGGGCGCTGGCTTCTTGTAGACGTCCACCTCAGAGACGTCTTCTCCTGCGGCCACTTTGTCTACCCAAGAGTAGTTGTTAGTCGACGCAGTCAGCACGTCTTCGTAAATTTGCGCCGGCTGGAAAATATATTTTTGCATGGAAAATCACAAAAATAAATGCAACCTTTTTTATTTTAACGAATCGGAATCCGACTGATGGGTTCGAGAAGTTTTGTTGGCTACGAGTGGCGACGAATTCATTATGATTTTCAAATAATGATGGTGCCATACCCCAAAGGCTGAGGTAGAGAGCGCTACAGTGGAACATGGCCATCGCTAGGTTTTGGATCTGGAACTATCAGGAAGGAAACGCTATTCACAGACTGAAAAGATAAAGTTTTTCGTCGTCTGATTTGGTATAGCAGGAAGGAAACTGTCGTGACATTCATGCAGAAAATTCTAGCGAGACTTTTCTATATGCTTCGTTCCAATCACCAGTAATAATATTTCGAATATTCGACCGGGAGAGATTTTAATTCAATGTTCAGTACACCGACAATGTAATCGTGTTACTCCTGAGCTTCTGTAGGCCGCTACTTGAATGACAGCGTCAGTGGACAGGATCTCTCGACAACCTCTTCAGAGAATCCTTCTATGGCAGCACGTGTATTGACTGAGTACTCGAAAATGCACCGTGCTTCATGTTCTATTATGTTGATTAGGTGCCCTGGGAAAAGCCCCGGGCAAGTCGAACATTTTTACTATTTTTTGGTACGAAATGTGTGGTTCTGCAAGTTGTAAGGTATCGGTGCATGAATGACGCTGCAAATACATTCTTCTAGTATAGGATTGCAATGAAAGAATTGATTTACCAATGCTTTTCTACAGGTACGTATACATCGTGCAGTCTATGTCTTATTGTTCTAATCTAGATAGTGAAGTAGTCAGCCCTGCTAAGCCAGTAATAATTCTAAGCTAAAAATTTCATAACTCTTAAAAGTTTTGTTTAACTATATTGTCTTTCAAGTTTTTGAAACTTTGTATAAAGTCGGAGGCGTATTTACTTTTAAGCTTTAACTTAGACTTGTATTCTCATACTTTTGGAGCAAGTTTCCGTTTTTATCTCTCGCTCATTCATCAACGAATCCGGTACATTTTTGCTTGCTTTTTGCGCTTATCGTGCTGGTAGCTAGATGAAAGACAAAGCAATTACACCGAGCATACTTAGTTGAATAAAATATGTAGAAGGACGATCCATCAACCCTTTTAAAATAAAACCATGGAGGCAATCACTTTGCTGTAAAGTGTACAGAGATGAAGAAGTTTGCGATGCGACCTAAAAAATATACACTAAAGATTACGTACATCGTAATTTTGAAGCTTGTCTAGGCAATGTACATTTTATTGATGTAATTCAACTTTGTACAACATTTTCTTAATTGAATACAAATATATCGCGTCATAAGAGGACCTACTAAACAAAGGTGACAGCGACAAACGTTGCAGAAAATAGAAACAAAAGGCCACCGACAAAAGAGACGAAACTTAATTGTACATCAGAATCCGCGAGATCCCCTTGTCACACAAGAGTTTTCTAAAAAAGTGATGCCATTCATTACATATTTGAAATAGGTAGCACACAAGCATGATTTGAAATACTTTCATCCATCATTAAGGCGAACAGTTTGAACGGAATGCACGTATTCCACTGCACTTATGATAAAGTGTATTTGCCATTCGGAACATATATATCGAAGTGGACGCCCGACGGACTCGCGCTCGTTACTTTCGCCAGTGGCCTTTGACATTGTTTCACTGGAAGTACCTCGAATAGATCAAAGCATACCCCCCCCCCCCCCCACCCCCGACCCACCGTTCTAGACGAGAACGCATCAACCACGCGCGGCGCGTTGACATGCTCTTGCTGCTCGATGTCGGCTAAAAATTTGTTGCGCAGTAGGTGCCTTTACATTGCTCAAGTACGTTCGCTCTTTGGGTAGAAGCTCTGTGAATCTAAGGTGATATATCGTAAGTGATTTCTGCAGATCGGTGATCGTTCGATTTATATCTAGGTTTCTCTAATTTCGCCTTTATTTTGAAGCAGTCTTTTTTTATGCATTTCCGGACTTAAAAATTGTATGAAATTCTCCGTTTGGCATATTATTTTGTATCTCCTGCGTGTCAGGCTGACCGCCAGTATGTAAGAAATTGATAAAATGCATGCGCCAATGCAAGATGCTACAGCAGCAATTATTGTCTTACACACGCATGTCTCCCCTGCTCTCACTCTATTTGGTTTCACCAAACCAAATATGTAATATTTTTTAAAGAGGCTGGAATTTTATTGAGCATCCTTTGAGGGTCGTACCTAAACTATATGAAAACACATCTCATACATTTTCGAGGCTAAACTGTCTCCATGACAAAACAAACAAATTTTCTCCACCCCCTGACTTGCTGATATCCTATCACGCGAGGGTGACAGTTATTAAAATTCTAGACTCATGTCTACTGTCCTATCTTTAGCACTGGTTTGAAGAAAAAAAGCTTTGTTAAACTGGGATTTGAATGCTAAATATTCAAATCCCAGTTTGGAAATAGTTTTTTCGAGGGTGGCGGTTGTTTTTCTAGTTACCAGCACGTCGGTCAAAGGCTGCAGTTGCCCCGTCGGTGGCATGTTGGAGAACGGCACGGTCAGCCTACCGTTCTGCAGGACGAGTAGCAAATACCACATGTAGTCGTTCCTGATGGCCTCGTTCTCTTCGCTCACTCCGGCGAACAGGTTGCCACTCTGCTCGAGGGAGTGCAGCTTGGTCAGCCAAGAACTGATCTTGCATCTGTCTGCGAAATAATATCGCGTCGCATTGTGATTAGCTCGTTTATGATGGCTTTGGGTGACATGGTTTTGTCGGCGGTTTGGTATTTTATTGGGTGGAAAAGGCGTGAAAATAGCTTCAATTCCAGTTTCCGGGAATGCAATTGGGCGAAATACCAAATCAAGTATTGAAAGGATTATCAGGTATCGAGTGCATGGCAATAATGTTAGGCAAAAACTATATATTCCATTGCACCGCAAATTCTCAAAAAATCACATGGATATAATATATCAAATTGTATTCTCCCTTCACTATGAGTAGCTCAGAGCAAGCGCGATAAACCTTTTACTACCTTCGAATTGATCTTCGATCTAAGAAAGAAAGTTGAAAGTCTCAGTTACGTGGCGCGTGGAATTTTTGTCTTTCCACTTTTCCGATTGAATTGCAAAAGCCCGAAGTGAACTCGGATTGCCGTATTTATGGGCTCGGCGGTATAAAACTCGGGCTGCGCTCGCTCTCGAGCCTCGACGCCAAGAGTGCATGCAAGAGTGCTCGGTTAGGGGGGGGGGGCTGGGGATGGTTGCTCTAACGTCTGATAGCGATTCCCAGGGGCTGCTTCTACAACCGCCACATCACCAAGTTTAATTATGAATCTCTACATAACGGGCTCTTATTATAAACCGTATAATACTCCAAAACAATTATTTGAATCTGGGAGACCCATAGCTAGTAGCAACACACCGTATTGTTGGCATATTAACATTTAAGAGAGAAAATGGTGTAAATGAAATGGAATTGTGCGTGAATACGAGAGTTTGGCACAACACTCTCATGCCAGTGTGGTGTTAAGATAGTGGAATGACAATTTCCATCGCATTTGACTTGTTTTTGGGAGTTGACAATCACCTCCAGTGGGGAACAGCTGTACTAACGAGGTGGCCAGCATGCTGTTGTAGTAGAAATTCTCCTGCAAGGATCGCAGAGGACTCGGCATCACTGGAGGCTGCTGCGCCATGTCTGCGGCTGATGCCTAATCGGGGGAGGAGGGGGGGGGGGGGGGGGGGGGGTAGAGTTTTTGAAATTTAGAAACACGCTCAATTTCGGAATTTAGTTTGTGTATTTTAACTGAGTTCTATGGAAACGCGAAATGGTTAGTTTCTGAGTGGTAAACAATGGAATATAACAATGTTAGGTTGCAACCGAATATCACAATTGGTGATTATATAGTTCGATTGGCGTAGGTATATTTTGAGCATGTTGTCTTGTTCAGTTCTGATATAGTTTGTATTTAAAATCTCTAAAAGATTTCTAGACTTTTCCGTTTACTTTGGCCCTGAAGTGCCAAGGGTAATTTTGGTAGTAGATATTATGGTCAAGTAAATATCTCCGAGGTTTTTTGGAAAAATATAATAATTGTTATACGTGCACACGCATTTTGCTTTTCGTTAACCATAGTTCGGTTGGTAATCATTTCAGAAGAAACATATTCTGACTATGTCCATTCATTCATAAAAATAACTACATTGCGAAAATTGCAGGTTTTGGAAGTCGATCCTGGTGACCACGCTCTCTGCTGAACACGGTCAGCTGACGCTCGATTACGTGGCTAACCGCAGCGTAAACACTGTAGGAAAAAACCTACACGATTCGCCGGACAAAAACCTTAAACGAAAATCTTCCCTCGATGGGACTCATGATCCAATAAAATCAAAATACCTTCCCGCAAACCGACGGGGTTTGTTCAAGCAATCTTTCAAAACAAAACGAAAACATGTATACCAGTACTCGCAAAAATAGTAATACACATATGCGATTTATCAAAGTCGATCAGAACGTAAGAAAGAAAACTGATTACTTTGACTGTTTGAAAATCAAAGGAAACATTAATGATGGAAGCGTCGGTGTCGGCGTCAACGTCGGCGTCGGCGTCGGCGTAGGTGGCTTCATGTTTTGGTCCCGTGAGCGTCCGAACGAGACCCGAATGAGACAGCTCGGTAATGGTTTTGTGAAATTGGATTCGTATTTTACAGAAGCGTTCAACTGGCTCTCCTCCATGCAATCTTCAAGTGAATGAAGTTCCGTCCAATAAGAGTAGAATCAAGATAATGTTTGCCCTTCCCCATGCATTGCCCACTGCTCTGTGAGCGGCTTCAATCTTGGGTTGCACATCTATATAATGATGTTATTGTCGCATCATACTTCACAGCTCTGACTTTACAATTTTCTATATTTCCGAACCTGATTCTAGCCTGTCAACTCGTGTGTAGCGCACTCAAAAAATCAACTTCTCGAGCTGGAAAACATTATCATGTTTTTCATCGTGGGACTTTTCGGAAAGACATGGTGACGAGAACTGTCACAAAATCACGAAACTCGGGTTTGCTAGACGTCTGGGACGGAACAGCTTTCTCGTACGTAACGTCAAAGTTAGGAAAAATTGGTCTTGTCTCTCAGTTCACCTTTCAACAAAAAGTAATTTCCGAAACAACAAGACCATCATATCACAAATACACAAAATAGATAATTTCACTGAAAAGTAAAAGTATTCGTTTCTTGGTGGAGGAGCCGGGTGTTGGATGTTGATTCCAAGTTTTCTCATTTCATACCGTCACGGCGTGTGGAAAATAAGTGAACTGAACTTTGTTTAAACTTGAAATGAAACGTCACTGAACAAATGGAATTTAAAAAGTTGTCATTCTAAGAAAGAGAATGGTCCGGTAACGCATTGCTTAGCTCGTAATTAATATCATTAGTATAAGACCACGATGCAGAGGAGTCGGCGCGTTGCTGTTAAGGTACGGACATTTAACGTGCAGCAGCACCAATTAGAAGAAGGGTATAAATATTCTTTCAAACACTCATTAGAACAAGGAATGGACAGACGGTAACGTTATAGCCAAGGCAGAGAGTAATTGGTTTTAATTACTTGATATTTCCACAACACATGTTCCAGCCTTTAATCCGTAGAGCACACTTCCTTTTAATATAGCGTCGTTAGTCTGGGAAATGGCCCTGGCCCCAGGTTGGCGCTGGTGTACATGGCTCGTCTTCAAAAGTGTATTTTCTTTAGCGCTAGCTCGAGGAACAAATTTACATCTGCTGGCCGAGTTATTTGAGCAGGTGGTCCTGCTTCCGTTTTTTGCGCTTGGGACATGGGATTATTATTAGGCGATGACTTGTGGCCATTTAATAGCATTTTGGCAGCTTGCTCATATTCGAGTTGTCGCCGGACAAAAGTGTTCGGAATTGTTTCGAGTATGTGTTTAAAAATTTGAGAATGCGATTTGTTGATGTTGCTGCTGTGCTATCTTTTCTTCGGCTTGTAACTTTCAAGTTATAGGTTGCGATTTTTTTACCCCCGGAAGCACCCCGGAAGCCCAAGTATTTTGTTTCGCGAGTTGGCCACGGTACAAGTCAGCTCATGCTCATGATCATGACAGGAGCTTGCGCAACTCAGCACTTCGACTGCAAAAAAGTTTGCAGATGAAATTAAATGCCTTCAAAAACATTTTGCCGGTTTTGGAGGATGGATACTAGCAAAACACCCTTACTTTCATGATATGGATTTACAAAGAGAGTTAATTTTCCAGCTGGAATGTTTAGTCATGTATATTTATTATTCAGGTCAAATACTCAATGTTACTCAAATCATCTGCATATTTAATCAACGTCAACATTATTAATTCCGTTTGACCATAGAAAATATTTTGAAATTTCCGCTCTACTAGGTATAGGGAATGTTAAAATTCTTTCTGTATTGAAGTTTAGTAATATACGAGCAAATTCCTACATACATTTGCGTGGAATATGATAATTACAAGCTATTCGAGACTGAAAAGTGTATGGGTTAAAAACCTTACATTGTTCTATGGTAAAATGCACATGAGATTTGCACAATATCCGAGACTTTTCATTTTGAATGCATACTTCAATATTGTAAGGGTTGCCATTTTTACCGCAACATCAATATCACTATCAAATATGGACTTTCCGTACAAAACCCTCTTCAACTCATGTTGGAAATGTGGTATATACATTTTATCCACACCTATATCATCGAACTTTCATCTAACGCTTGACCTAGGTATCTCAAATTTAATACTTTCAGCTCAATCACTAATTGAACGTTTGACAATAATCAATTTCTCATCAACCAGAACGATCCGAATTGATGCGAACAGATCCGTGTCTATTTGGCGAAGCACTCGGTCGCGAGATCCAATCACGGATGCTGCACCACATAAGGCCGGCCCGGGGATCCCATGCGGATGAAGCCGGGTCTCTGATGACGATCATCGTGTAATTAAACGGGTAATCACTATAACACTTCAACGGGAATAGATCGCACTAGAGTTGGCGCACTAATAAGATATTAATTCAATTGCCCAAGTAACTGAAATGCAACAAGAGCAGAATCAATATGAGATTTTCGCAATTACTTGCCACTTACAAGTAGAGAGCAGTTTTACATTGCTAACTATACGAGTGTTATCAAACTTGGGATTTTATTAATTGTGCAGCATGTTCGTAAGCCAACATCCTGTCTCCTATCCTTGATCTCGAAAGTTTTAGAGTGGCTAGGGCACTCGCACTTGGAAGTTACTTGCGAACATGTTGCAAAATTAAGCACACGATGCTGCAGGCCTACCACCTCTAGGTATAAGTAATCGGTAAACTACATCGAGGTCGTAACTCGTTAATTCGTTGCTGGTTTAGGGGAAATTGTCAAGCTTAATTAGGATTTTTTTAAATAACAAGTTTTCTCATAAAAATGCTAAATAAAGCTGAAGCTGTGCTGAAGAAAATGACTCCCATGGATCAAACCTAAAAGTGTTACACTGCGATTTGCATCCTCCCTAGCAAAACCCAATATCTCGAGACCAAATCAACGCTTTGCACGAACGAAAGATACAGTTGCAATAATGATCATACTATTTAAATAATTGATTTTCATTATGCCACTCCAAACCTTTCCACCTAATCCAACGTTACAAGTGGTGGGACGCTCCAAATACGGAATGCGAATTGAAAATGGAAATCACAATTCTTTATTTCTTTCGCCCTCGTGTGTGCCTGCATGGGCATCGCTCGCTTTGTGAATGCTGAAGTAGTTCTGTGTGCATACCATCATTCGGCAACATTGAAAATTCTTTCAGTTTTCACTCAGTGACGACGCCATCAAAGGCGTCGCGGCGCCCTCTGCTTCAACTATTCAACTACAAACCGTGACTCGTAATATCGCATGATTCAGTTTTTTCTTTAAATCTAATATACGGTTATTTTATGCTGACTCATATATTTTATAATATTATTTACCTTATAGGTACTACGCAACCCTTTTGAGGGGGGGTGGAAGGATTCTGCCTGATTTTCGTTATTTTCATGCAAGACAAAAACTCGGATGTGCCCTGATACCTCCGGCTTTTCTTGCTGTTGGACAGAAACAAACCTGGTTCCAATAAATATTTTAAAATATCGTTATCTTGTTCGAAATACCAGCATTTACTCATGTTTACTGGCTACAATTGAGAAAGATATACCTACGACGAGAGAAAAGAATGTGAGTACCTATATAGAGCGTTCTTATATGATAATAGGTAGATAAACGGGGTTTAGAGTATATATGCACAATTTACCAATTAACCATTGTATACCAATATAATGTAACCAATGTAGGTTAAATGTAAATATATGTTAAAGTAACCCAGTATAGCAGTTAAGGGGGAGATCACCTCCAGATAACAGTTTCAGTAAGTCGTCTCCTATCGGCATGAGACACATCACTTGTAGTACACATATGTAGACCTACACGCAGTACACATTTTTTCAAGTTTGTTCGAAAAATTACTTTCAGGGTGGCCAAAATCGCACAATTATAGCACGTTTTTTTCTCAAAACAGATCAAAAGTTGCCGAGTTCTCACGGCCACACCGTTAAAGATATCGTTTCAATATTTCAGTATGTTGTAGACAAAATACGTAAATAAGGGCGACCATGGCCCTTTTCCCCAATTATTCGTTGCACTTTCGTATACAATGGCTCGAAAAAGGTTAAAAAATGAAGAGTTTCGGGGTATGTTCTAGCATCCCAAGGGCAATTTTTCGAAAAAAGGGTCATGGTCGCCCTTATTTACGTCTTTGGTCTACAACATACTGAAATATTGAAATTATACCTTTTACGTTGTGTCTTGGAGAACTCGGCAACTTTTGGTCTAAAAATCCACTTTCTGACGAGTGTTCAAGTGACATTTGAAGTCGCATCTCTTTTCCCTACATTTTTTCAAGGACTCTAGGCTCTAGCTCGACTTTTGTCGATATGTTTGTACCCATACCAGCTACATAGACTTCGCCTGTGAATCGAGCTACATTCCTTGAGAAAGTATAGAACTAGTCCAACTACAGGCTACGATCTTTCAGGAAAACAGAAATCCTTTGTTATTTTGCAAGTTACGTATTCTTAGAGATATTGACAATATCAAATTACAACATACACAAATCAAGAAGCAAAAATGTATGCACAAAGTCTCATTATAGAAAAGAGGGCTTATTTAAGATGACTTGTTAAATTAACGCTTGACTGCATAAGCTTTATGCACCCAGCTTTGAAACTACAAGTTCAATTAGGTCTGACAGACAACCTGAAACGCATTCAACAACAAAGCAAAGCTCAGTAAGCCGATAAAACGTCCTGCAGTTGTACCTCACGCACCAAGCGTACACGCGAGTTGCGTTGCGCGCAGCAAAGTGCGTACCGGCAATCGACGCTTGTTTATTACACGTTTCAGAAAACGACGGGGCAACAATAAACAATAGCGTGCTCACTCGTGAAAAACACAACGGGTCCCGCTGCATAATTGATACCCAGTTGACTTATTTAAGCGCGTAGCAACACAGTGAGCGCGAGCTTACCAACCTCTCCTATAGTTGCTAGCATGGCGATGTGTTAAAACCCCCTCTGATACTTTAGTCTCTCGACGAAAAGGGGGTTTACCATGAACTGCTCGCTAGGCAGGGATATTATCATGTTGGTGGCTATAGGGCGAAAGGATGCTAGTGAGTGTGGGCGATGTGCAATGTTTGAATTGTTTAAACTGTAATGAAGACAGCGTTAGCGTTGGATGGTGGTGGATTGGGTAGGTGAAATCTTTAGGTTACCGCTTTGCTGCAAATGTGAATTGTTTTGTTTAAAATGTCTGCTTGAATAAATGTATGTAAGTATAATTATTCTTAGATCCTACCACGTTGTATGTTAGTTCGTTAATATTAGTGCACCGGAACTTTAGGTGAATAGTCGACTCACTGAGCATTCAAAACCTATAGGCTGGAGAATAGTTTTTTTGAATTACTGAAGTATTGTTATTATATTTTTAAAACTATTACTTTGGGTGTTGAGGTGCATTAGCTTACTGTACCTCGTTTATTATTACATCAATCGAAAATTCCTTTCAAATGAATAACGAATCCATCCTCACTGTACAATAATATATTTAAACGACAGTAGGTAAAACACGTATTTTCCTCGATTTTTAGAACAATTCGCGCTCTCAATTAGCAACACTGGCTTAAAAGATAGATGACTGCATCGTCAACGATCAATACCGCCAAACATTTCCCGAGTCGTTTTATCCGCTCATGATTTCCTAATTCCTCTGCTTATGGCACGGCGCTGCGATGTCTAGAGTCTGCAGGCAATAATTCATGGTGTCGACCACATCTCCAGTGCAGCCACACTTTAGCACGTCTCGTCGCGACTCCCGACGCCGACGCCGACGCCGACGCCGACGCTGGCCCACGTCGAAATCGGGCGTCAAGACGCCGGGAAATTAACGTACCGGAAACATCGCGTCACGTCCGACAAGCCCTCCCCCCCCCCCAAGCCACACCGCCACCCTGGGGTAGCTCTGTCAAAGGGGTGCGAAAGGGGCCGGGGACGGGAGACGGGGGAGGTTTTTTGGAAAAGACAAACTTGAGCCATCACTTCACCAACTTGTTCTCTCGCGTAGTTTACATAAAATAAGACTCCCCCAAGCCGCGTGACCCAAAGGACATAGTGATCTATAATGTTGGTAGCAAAGCATGAACAAGTCGTATTGCGTTTCCTGCGTGATACCGTGGTGCAAAGTATTGTAAAAAGGTATAAAACAACGTTATATTTTGACACTAGCACAGAGTAGTCGATATATTCGATGTATTAGTCTGAATTGCTGCTCTTCGAACATCAAGTACGCACGAGCCGTGTTTTGCATGCATGTAATCAAGTGCTCTTTGCGTAGGTACAGTATTTGTTTTATGCTCCAATAGATGTCAATTTTGTGATATTACTTGCCACAGTTTGTTCAGTAGATACATTGCTTTTTGTGCAGTTATTTCAGCGGATATTGAAAATATGCGATGCCATGATTTTGATATTGCTATCAATTTTCAATTCGTTCCTAGAGAGTAACAAGTAATGGCAGTTTTGTAATGCTATGTTCACTGGGTACTAGATTTTATATATCGGGAAGCTGTCATACCTCATGAAAAATGAAACGTTTTTAAATCTGTAATGGCGTGCCTAAAGTACAAAAGACTTCAATACTTATTATGTCAAGCTACACAGAAGCGACCGTAAAGTTGAAAATTCACCTCAAAATTAGTAGACTTTTCTTGACATCGTAAAGCTTAACGATAAAATTACAGCTAAGGATAATCATGAAAAGTGCATTAAACGAGATTTTCTAATTTGGCAATCTGGCCATGGGGCGGAGAACGCCGCGAGGAAACTTTTGAGAGGCGTCGCAGGGAGCGCTGTGACCGCGCTTGAATGGATTTTCAGGAGGCTGCGGCGAGGCTTATCGGCATCCTTGAAGACGAGGACCCAGTCAAGTGATCAAACGCCAGGAAGGCCGAGGATGCTGCGCTCCAGTCGCACGTTAGGAACGGGAAATTTTGTCGAGTGGCTCGAACAGTTATCGGTTATCAATATCTCTCGTGCGATTAGCCCGTAATCGATTCAAACAATCTAGCGCGGGTCTCCGAGGACATTTTAGTCCGCGTTGGCACTGGGGAGAGAGACGGGGGTTGATCGAAAAGTATACCTACTCAAATTTTATGAGTTCAGAGAGGTTGATATCAGAGATGTTAGAGGATCCCGGCCTTGAGCGTGAAACCGCTTCATAAATTTTTTCGAAGGGCATTCCCTTACTTTGGTTGACTTTAGTTTTCAGAAAATTATGATGAATAAATGCCTATTATAGCTTTTCTTTTATATTTAATAATTGAAGTTAAAAAATATCATGTTTTATAAATTGTTATATTTTATATGTGGAATTTGAGCGCAGCATTAATTTTCCGTGTTTTTTCATCCCCTAAAGTACCCGTGGGTTATAGGACCAGGGCAATGTACCCGGGCGCCGAAATACGCGCCCCTTACACGTATGAACTATGAAGGGAAGACACCGAGCATCTTACTTTTCCCTTTCCACGTCACGGGGCTCGGATAGTGTGGAGTGCCTTCGCGCGCAGTCAGGACTCAGGATTCAGGATTCAGGATCAGTTTGTTAAATCTCATTATGTGCGCGCGTCTCCGCCTCCCACGACGTCCTGGCCGCGCTGCCTGCTACCAGACTCGATTACCTTCGGGAACAAGGGAGGAATATTAGTTCGCCCTCTGGGGTGAAGCAAGTATCTCGGATTTATTTGATCACATCTATCCTGTTTTAGATATTTTTTTCCTCATGGCACAATCAAAATGCGTTTGGTGTTCAGCGTTTGCCAATATGAAAATTGATGCCTGAAATGCAGCCGCCCACGCATAAAACGAAAGGAGGCTGAAAGGAGAACCGCAGTGTTTGGTACTGAAATAGCTGTATGCAAGCTGGGACGGGTGGAGGTGCCGAGTTTTATGTCGATTTAAAGCTGCAATATTTTCTGTGTCTTTTCTTTCCAAGCAACTTATGTTATCAAATTATGCTCTTGAATCTTGATACTTATATTATACAGAAAATGTGTGGAATACTCGGGAATATTTTGTTTTCTTCTCATTTTCCGTCTTGTTTTGAATGCAAAATTAAATTTTCTAAGAACTGATACCAACTGAAATTGATTTTAATGTAATGTGATTGGATTTGACAATCTCGCTCTTTGACAAATGGTTTGTAGGTCTTTGATATGAAATACGAGTTTTATTTCTTGGGAAACAACTATATTATACTTAAACAATTGTTCTTAATTTTACTGAGATGCCATTCGAGGTAGGTACCTTTGAAACGCAAACTGTGTAGCCTGCGCATATGAAACTTCCATCTCTATAAAACCAGTCACGAATAAATTGGCAATTCTTTATCATCTCCATAGATGAAACCAAATACTTTGATAATAAATCACTGGGGTATATATAGGTACTAATTGTCGCAAAAACTGGACGCACACGGCACAATACATGTTTCTCAAAACGAATAAATCAAAACCACACAAATCATTCTTATATCTCTGCTGCGATTCTCGTGTAAGAGTCAAATCGCCAATATTCGTATCTAAATCAAACTTGTGGGTCACGTGCACAGAAATTGGCATGGTAATGGTGCCGGTGAGTTCTGGCTGGCTCGGTCAAGAGCACATCCACACATCGTGGCGCTCTCGTTCGCTGCAAGGGCTGGCAGCGTCGAGCATTGGGACACAGGTCATGGCGGCAGATAATGACGGGTCATCATCCTATTTGACCGTCATTGACGACGCACCGGCCGCCATTGTATCGTGGGTTACGCGAAAGTGCGTGCTGTAGCTATAGATAGTCGAACCGTCTTTGCGTCAATGGCGTAACCTTTGGATTCACCATGCGACATCGGTAAGGGAATTCGAGTTAAGGAGGGTGGATTTAGTCTTGCCATAGCTAATCAGGGAGTATGTTTTTTTGCAACGCAATGGTCTGCCTTCAAGTAGGTATGTATTCGCAACTGCGAGTTGCGTGTAGCGAATTTTGCTGGATGCCATGATTGCGGCGAGGGGAATATCCGCGAGCGCTGCTGCAATGTGGGAGCTGGGAAGAGACGAGACGTTTTACATATTCTCTACGGATTTGCGAATTTCGCTGATATTTTACTGTGAACATCTTTATCGACTGGTTCCATACAACATGATTTCTTTTCAAAAATCGGAAAATGAGAAGAAATAGTCATCTTACATACATTTGTCCTTGTACTATTTCTTTAAAAAAAAATCAGTTCTCTTTTTGCTAACTCTTTGCTGTGCTCAATCCAAACATACCTCAAAAGTCAAAAGTAATAAATTTAAAGCTTAAACATCCTCGAATTAATATCTCCATATTGCACCATAATCCGATATTCGAAAATTGTCCCAAAGTACCAACCAAACAGCCGCGGGCAATTGCGGGGCCCTTAACGTGCCCCCCCCCCCCCCCCCCCCCCCCCCCCTCCCCTGGAAGGTCCTGATGCAGCCGGCCAAGTCGTAAGTAACAACGCCGCTGCTTTGTCCGCGTCTCGGGCCTGGGGCGGTGATATGGCTCGAGATTTTGGCCCAACTCCAGGGGCAGCGGTTTGGGGTCACTTGGCTGGCTCCTCTCTGTGGTAATCTTTCGCCGCCGGGTCCAGCGATCAAAGGAGCTGCTGATCAGAGGAGAAGAAGACCTTTGCACAAGCGTATGCTGCCAGCTGATGGGTTTTTATCAATTTTAGCGTTTAGGCATGGGTACGATGAGAATTGGACAACAGGCTCGTCATATGATTTGATGTTTTGTTCTAGTTTTGATTTATTTATGTGATTTGATTAGGGTTTGATTGAACCGTTTTTTTAGTCGTAGGTAACTATATTTGATATGAAATTATAACCACTGCGAGGGAATTGCACTATTTACATAATATACGTGAAAACTGAAAATGCGAAAACTAGCTTGCATTTCGCACATTCAGGTACAAAATTATAATTTATTTTTAAATTGAACTCATAGAATGTAATTAAATTTTGATTATGATATTCGGTTTCGGCTAGCACATATAAAATCCAGCTCGCGAATGGGGCTTATGTGTATCTAGCCTATACGTGCCGGCAAAAGTGAGAGAGGATTGTTTGATAAGTCAAATAAATATTCGGAATTCGAGCCACGTACCGGCACTGTGTGTCGGTAAATTATTGATGTTTTAATAGGATTACTCTGGTGAGCAATGTTTTTGTTCAATTTCGATTTTGAAGCCCAGTGGCATTTTTCTTTTACTACACCTAACTGCAGCATGGCTGTACATATACTAAATCCCAAAGTGGCTAATCCCGTTTGAATTTATAGACAGTAAAAACTGCATTGATTGATTTTTTATACGTGGCATTAATTAAAACGGGATATGCAAAACGAGAACGTGTTTGACGCAGGGGCGTCGATAGAGATTTCGGTTAGGGGATGCACAGCTTTTCACCAAATACCGGGGGGGGGGGGGGGGGGGGGGTCCGGGGCACGGTGCCCGGGGCACGGTGCCCGGGGAATTTTTTGAGAAACAAGGTCATTTTCAAGCAAATCTACGCATTTCAAAAGTTATAAAGCATCCTTGGCCATGCACACATTTTTAGTCATTTGGATTGCGTGAACTTAAAGAAACGAGTATTTTTTGTGGACATAATAATTTGTCTCCTAAATTCCATCAACTACCGAGTTATTCTGTCGAATGCTCTCAGAGATACAAACCATTTATCTATTTGCCATCGGTGTTGGAAAAGCGTTGGTTTGGGACTTTGGGCACAATTGCAGTTTCATTAGAAATAATAAGATGTTCAGTAGTCAATTAGGGTTTTAAGACGACTTTCTTGGAAAAAATGCTGTTCGTGTGTGATAATTTCGTCATTACTTCACCATGCGTGGAAACCACAGAGCAGAATTGCCATCGGAGTAAAAAAATGATGAACGTGCTTTTCCAGATTTCCAGGGGTACCTCAAATTGTGCCATGACATTACCACACGGTAAGGGTAACCCTGCTTTGTGCAACTGGACCCAATCCCCGTAGTTGTAGAGAGACTTATAGAGAGGGACACGGAACGTAATATCATTTTGATTTCCCTTGGTCGTTTCACATTGTTGTAGTTCATAGATAATATTGAAAGTAATTTTTTGTATATCTCGCGCTGATAAAGCAAACATTTTGACATACCATGGCCACTTTCTGTGAAACTATATTGTGTACTTGATAGACAAACTCGTTAAAAATGCCCCAAGGTTTTTTCAAGTTTGTTATCAGCGAATAGAGCCGAGTCACGGAGCTTTTTTGCTGTCATTATTTTAATTTACAGCACTGTAGACAACAAGCAGTCAATTAAAAGAACCCTTTTAAGTACACAATCAAGCCGAATATATGAAATTTTGAACTACTAGAAGCATATTCATCGGGTCTACACCTCAATCGAATAGCAATCGATTTGTTAGTGCAATAATAATACATTATGTGAGAACCCGCACCCCTCTTCGCAAAGATGCCAGTGCCACCTACACCAACTTTACCTTTGCTGGTCTCCGAACCAAATACGCATGATTTTCCCTCATGGCCGATTTTACCAAAGTCGGGTCAAACTTGGTTCAAACCTAGTTTCACGTCCATATAGTTAACTTTTCTCAGTTTTCATCATTTTTAAAGATTTATAATGGAAAAATGATATTTATATTTTATACACACAAAAAGATGCAAAAACATATTAAAAAGTGGTGTTGTTTACAGAAAGCATTGTTGTCGCATAAAACATATCTTTGTTCACAGCTGTCAATATTTTCTTTCATTGCAAATCACCAGGCAAATTTTACACCAAGCGTGTTGCGGGGGCGTCGCTATAGAAATTTCAGTTAGGGGAAGCTCAGCTTTTCATCAAATTTCGGGGGGGGGGGGGGGGGGGGGGGGGTCCGGGCACGGTGCTCGGGGAATTTTTTGAGAATAAAGATCATTTTCAAGCAACTCTAAGCATTTCAAAAGTTATAAAGTATCCTTGGCCATGCACACATTTTTTGTCATTTGGAATACGTGAACGAGTCATTTTTGTGGACATAATAATTTGTTTTCTAAATTCTATATACTACCGAGTGATTCTTTGTACGGAGAAATGAACCGGACCGGACCGGAAATAAAAGGGACCGAAATAAACCCATCTAGAACGGCACGATATTATTTTGATTATGCCACAAAAGCCAACGGCAGTGTTGAGATTCTCAAAACATATTCTTGGCAAACAGTATCGTAATTTTTAATCTTGTCAGATAAATTTCTGGGGATGCTCAACCGATGATTGGGGATGCTCGAGCATCCCCTACAAAGGCCTAACGACGATTGTGGAAATGGGGAGGGTCTAACATTCGAAAAAGTTTGGACTCCGCAAAGGGTGCGATGTCTATGTGCTTCAATGGATTCTCTTGTGCAGAAAATTTCAACCGAAATGCTGATTTCAATGGGAATCAGATAATTTTGTGCGAGGATCAGTTCGGTTTAGGCACCCTAAACTACGATGACTTCCATAGCTGGCCTGATGGACGAGTGTTGCCACCGCCGAAACACAAGAGAGTAATTGAAAAGTCAATGAGGACATCCGTGTACGTGCGATTCGGCTATCGGCACGCTCGGAGCGCCCACCCAGTGCCGCGGTCATTTGGGGAAATTATTTTTGAATCACCGCAGAACATGTGGAATTATGTAGAAACCAAAACCAAATCAATACACGCGGCGCACTCACTTTACTGATGTATGTTGCTGGCGTGCGAACGTGGAATTTTGAATTAAAATTGTGAAGTGGCGAGAGGTTGGAATATTGTATGCTTTACATTTATTTTCTCTGCTCCTTGAAGTGGTCGAGTCGCTGAATCTCATCGGTAGGCGGACTATGTTGCGAGTGTTGAAGACCATGAACCAATTAACTTTTAATGCAGTTTGGTTCCATATTATCAAGTTATCACAAACCACAAACATCACTGATAGACATTCTCCAGTGCTTCACTTATTCCTCAAAAGCAAATCTAGAACTCAATTTTATGTTATAATGATATGTTATAATGTTATAAATAGAGCCATCTTCTGCTATTGACATGAGCTAAGAGAAAAAAAATACTCAGTTTTGACACTTTTGGCATGTCTGTCAACTGTGAATCCTCTTGGAATATGCAAACATACATGCTCTCCTTCTTAAGGGTGAAATAGAGAAAATAATAAATACACTGAATGCTTCTTAGTTCAGTTGGAATCTGGAACGCAGCAACGTTTTTTGTTGGATCTCTCACAAGAAAATGAGAAATTTCAAACGCCTTTTCTTTCGGGTGATCCAAAAGTCTCCTTTCACCCATCTCATTGTTATACATCGTTCGATTGAGATAAATTGAGTCTTCATTCTTTTTCCAAACTAACCAATATCGTGGCTTTATTAAGATTTGATCCAATTCAGCTTGTATAATATACCCACTCACTATACCTACTACATAGCAATCGTGAAAAAAGAAGCAAAAACGAAGACAATGAATTTAACAAGCACAAAGAAATCAAATCTAACGATCCCTGCACCTATTACAATTCACTGATACGGCTATCCCAGAAACGATCCTAATTTTTGAATCTAGTTCTATTAGAGCTGATCTATAATAACCACGCGCGGTACCGAAGACGCCGGTGGACCGATCTTGAGCGTTGGAGGGCGTAAGACCGTTGTCCGATCTCGTCTGGAGCTGCATAATCGTGACTAGAGGTCACGTTCGTCGTTCGACCATTTGGACGTCTCCGGCGAGTGATTGAAGCATGACGCTTGTTCTCCAGCCTCCGTCGTCCGTCCGTCCTTCATTCTCTCTCTCATCCCATACCATCTAGATCGTTCGAGCGGACACAGTACCGTCCAGATATCACTTCAAAAGGGTCAAAGAACTCGCATAACAAAGACTTTACCTATACCTTTTATATATCTGATATATTTTCTCTCATAGTTCCGAGTTCCATAGATATATATATATAATCTAGAGGGGACTATAGGATGATGTCAACTTTTAGTACAAGTTCACAATAACGTCAGGTTACAAAAGGGTATGGAAGGTAGAAGGCCTGCGTGCTCATATCTATATACCAAAAGTCTTTGTTCGTTGGTAAGTCAGCACACACACACAATATCAGATAATATACAATACTGTGTTTTTCAGCATTTTCGGCTGGAATAGGAGCTAAATTGAGAATTTTTCGGAAATGCTGTGAGTGAACTTGGTGTGACGAAGCGCACAGAGTTTATTTATGCAGCATCATTAGATAATGTATGCACAATATGATGGTCCTAAAGTCCGATTTATTGATATGGATGACCTGTTGATTTAACGTAAATTAGGTTAAAAACTACATCGCGCTCGTCGAATAAACAGTGTTGAACTATTTCGCGTTCATAATGAATTGATTTTGAAGTGGAATTAGTTAGTTGTGGCGAACACTGAAGTGATTTACTTTAAGTTAATTTTGTTCCCCTGTATAAAGTCAACAGTGGCTTAAAATAATGGACGTGTTGCGCCATTATTTGGCCCTATATGAATGGAAAATAAAGTCAAGCCGCGAACAATATTTTAAACATGCAACCAAATTTTAATGGCAAACTGCAACTTGAAATAACCTCGCGATTCAAATGCATAAATAATTTATATTCACTGTCATATTGTTTCGTTTGTGTCAGCTCATAAGAGCAAGTTTTTGGTATGTTAATAATTTACATTATTCTACGCTTTGGGAATTGGGATATTATATGCATTTTGTATTGTATTCTATAATACATTGCGATGCTTACTGTGGGTGTGTTGGAAGCAATTGCTATACATATTTAACATGGGTGTTACTAAAATACGCAGCTGATCAAGCTTTAATTAAGAAACCTGCAGTATGCAGGCACGATTGCTTTACATTTGTGTTTGTTATTGTGTTTACAGAAGCTTTGCAAATAAAAATTGAGTTGTGTAGGCTGTGTTAGGGTTCATTTTTGAATCGGCAAAGCAATCAGCATGGTTTCCATTCGAAGTTTCAAAAGTTTCCACATTATATGATCACACCTATAGGCGAATTCAGTAATGAAGGGTCACGCTTGCTTCCGCCACAGATGAGGGGTCTTCCGGTGTTCACCATTTGATGGCTCAAAATAAATGTCAAATGCGACGACCCCAAAAAGAGACATGTGAAGTGAATCTGCTAACTCGGCAAAGAAATCTTTAAGGTTACAGTGAGTAAATCTGTAAACGTACAATAGAAACTGTCTGTGACAATAACCTGTTGGAGACGATACTGCAAAAGCAACTGTGTGATGAAAAACTTTGGGCGGCTTCTCGATTGGCGAACCTTATTGCCCACAGAGAAGCCAATTGAAGCTGCATTCCGATATAAAACCAGACATCTCAGATGAGAACGAATCAAGTTGTATCGGGCTCGTCGGTCGCTCCGCTGCCTTGTTTCATTAACACATTGTTGAGACAAGACTTCGTAGAAAATGCAATATAATTATAAGCTAATGGATAAATTATACGGTTTACTGTTCGTAGCGTTAGATGGATGGCGATGATGGATAACCGACGGTACAACATAACATGCAGACTGAACTCTGAAGATTGTGTATATAGGTACAGAAACGGCAACTGCATTGTGTTGTTGTGTTTTGAATGCATCGCTTGAATTATAATGCGGTGAACAAAAGTGCATTGTATGCATTTTAGTTAACAATGTGGCGATTTATTAACAAGTAAGAGATATTCACATGCTGTATTTTAAGATCAAGATATGGCGATGGGACATAAGCTACCTATAGATGAACATTATTTCTCCGAGAGCATCAACCAAAGATGCAGCAAGTAAATTGTTCTGTCTCTACTTGCTTTTGAATTATTTTGAACCATTCACCTTAAATTCAAAAGTGAAATAAAAATGTATTTTATTCATTTTATGCATAAACATATATGAACGTAAGGTATCCATGCAGTGTCGATATAGGTAAGCAATGTAAGTTTAAAGAACTGATTTCGGATACGATATCGAAAGCTTATTTCGATACTTCGCTCTTTATCACTTTATCACTTAATCACATTACTCGCAGTAGACGCAAAGAGTGTCTTAGACTCTAGAGGCATATTGGAAAACAGCAATTACATCTTATGAAGTCATCGAAGCGTTAGCTGAACTCTGAAGCATCCTACGCGTATAATTAGGTTTGTTACATGAACAACATCGTCATTTTCTCCTTTACCTTAAGTACAATGAAACGTATAAGATATAGATGGATGAAACTCAATTTCGTGCTCATCTCGCAAGATTCCGCCCATTTTCTAAATCTAATCGTTGCTACGCAAAAATCAGTGAGTGTATGACATTGTTTCTCTGCGCGACGAACGCAGGGAGGTAGAAACATATTTTCTCGATCGTATATGATTATCGATCGCCCATGTGAGCATTGATCGAAGAAGAGCAGGGTGATATTGCTCGGAGCAAAGATGAGATAAAAGATTGGTGATACGGAGAAAACATTAAATGCCTGAACGAATTCTGGGAACAAAATAAAACGATTTGACAAATAAATAATGTGAATGGACAAAAAGTTATTTAAAAATATGCCTGTGGCTACTGAACGTAAAAGTTCCCATATATATATGTATAATATAATAATGTATTCATTTCAATTCATATGTCGGCATATTATTCATATTTTGAACATGGCAGCGAGTTAGACAGTGTATGCTGTTTCACATGGAATTCGTTGGCCTGGAAAATGGAAACAAAAAATACTATAATGTCCGGCATTCAAATGGGCAAAAATGTCACTTCTCCGGCACAGCCATGGGGAGCGTGCGGTACAAACATCTATTTCAATGACTCCACTCGCAAACTAGCCGGAAATTGGATTATTTCCAAGACACTAGAAAGAAGAAGGAAAGCAAAAAGTATTCAAGAGCGCACGTAAGAGATGCCTGCCTAGATTTAGCGTATTTTTGTTGCCAAGTTGGCACTGCCTCGCCCTCGATACATCCCATGCAATAGTACACTTCATTCCTTGACCCTGGAGCTGACCATGGAGCATTTTTTTACCGAGAGTGTGGGATGTTCCGGTTAGGAGGACCAGGGGCTTTCATCCCCTCCTTTTCAAAAAAGTTCTAGTGAGTGCAAAACAGACACATACGGTGTATTTCGAGCGTTGCTGCAGTCGCTACAACGCGCCTGGCTTTGAGTTTGAAAAGTGTATGCGGTTTCACGGGGCACGGTTGAAAGGTCGAAATAGCGCGCTGATAATGTCAAAGAAGCGCCATTGTATCGCTGCGAGCCCCCGCGCTGCGGCCCCGGGGCACTGGAGCACAGCAATTCCACCGCGCAGACCGAAAAAGAAAAATCATTGTGCGGAATGGTTTCGGTAGGGGGAAGGGACACGGTTTGCTATTGAGGGTTAGCCTCTGGTTATATACATCAAGGTTTTTTGGTTAAATGACGCGTTAACTTATGCCGATAGTTTTATATGTATTCATGTTCAGTTGAGGATAATGATTGATGACGTTTCGAGCATATGAAAATCCATAATCCAACGTTATACAAAACGATGCCTTTTATCCATTTTGAGGGGGCGGGAAAATATCACTTTTTCCTTCAGAACTTGGTACGATGAAGACGAGGACGAGGATAGGAGTCGGGGTTCACTGTTTCAAGTCGTGGAACTCGCGAGTCGAGGCTGATATCGTTTTATCGGGGATCTTGCATGTCGCTGGGTTGCGCTCACTTGAATAAGCGCCGTGGAATCGACGCTGATTGTTCGCGAAACAATGCACGTAGATTACTCATGTCGCAAATTAACCCTTGAATGGATTTTAATTAGGTATACCTATGTACATTCCAGAAATAAATATGCTGCAAAAAAGAATTGCGGAGTCAATTATAGAAATGTAGTATACGTCGTTCTCTGGTTCCAGCAATGTATCTATAAGCTTCGGGACACTTTTAGGCCAAATGAAAATGATATCAATTTGTGAAAGTGCTCCACATAGTATTATTGCCAGGGATCTAAGTTAGCAAAGTGTTTAGCAACTTAGCAAGTTCGTACCTCCCTTCTCGTATCGTTCGCCATTGCCTAAAGCTAAGTGTTGCCTGCCTGCAGCAGAAGAGCGGTTATACAGTTTCAAACTCGATATTGAGATATTTTGCGAGATGGATCGTTATTGCACGCAGCTACCCCTAACTGTCCGTCTCGCTTTTCGTTGGGGGGCAGGAAGGGGCATGAAGGGTGTCCTTTTGTTGGCGAAGGAGGTCTCCACGACACCCCCACAGTACAAATACCGGTATACTATCCCCGATGAAGACATTAGCCCCCGCTGTGGCCCCTCGAGAGTGCAGGCATTCATCTCCAAGTTATCTGGAAAATTTTAACCCTAAAACCACAAGGATGTGGTGGTGTCGGTGGTTTGGTTGGTTCTATGGAGTGATGTGCGTGCTGACATTTTGGGATGGAAAGTCTCATCTGATGAACTCTGGGCACTGTCACTATGTACTGATTTATGTTTGTGTGTTCGTATAAGTGTTTGTGGATAAAATTATGGATTGCGAGATTGCAGTGTCAGAGCGTCTCTTATTTTCCAAACTGTTTTCGCCATTGCATATTTCTTGACGTAGAAAGGGAGAACGGAAGGCTGTATGCCCAAAGAATTATAAATGAGCTAATTTCCTCCGGAAAAGTTTGTCAGAGATGTATTGCACAATTTGTATTCGTTTATTTTACTATCGATTTCTGTTAACGGTTCACCATTTATAGAAGATTAATTATATAGATATTAAACGCAATCACGAAATCATATCAGGGATGATCGGTTACGATAATGGGTTAAGGAAATGCTTTCTACACATATCTCTTGCATTTCTTATATACTGACGCTATTAGAGCTAGCCAGGGAAAATAATTCAATTTCCTTTCTCCCCCATTCCTTTTTTCTCGGTTTATGTCCCGGGCCGGGGAAGACTCGAAAAGAACAATGGGAAGCGGACTCTTTTGACTTTTTACCCATTGCCTAACAGATAGCTTTGACGCAATGCGAAAAACTTACGCACCCTGCACCCAGATATTTCCAAATACCAGTGCCAAAATTTATGGCATAATAGCAGAACAAATTTGCCAAAAGCGAACGTAATCGGATGAGATGCTCGAAGCAAAATAGTGAAAATGTAATCCGATTTCCTATACATAGTTTTGAATTATTGCTAAATGCTTTTACGCTTATTGAACTTGGATATCATACAAAATTAATACTTTTTGCCCTTTATATTATCGCAGTATGCTTGTGCAGTATAAAGATACATATAGTTTTGCGATAAAATATAAAAGAGAAATTGAGGGAGCAAAAACGAAAACGTCGCAACATCTTTTACCATTATTTTCAGTAGAATTCTGACACAGAGCATGTTTTTTATATGAGAGTGCTTTGACGTAGAGTATAAAAGTGTAAACAATAAACAAAATTTTCGTCGAAAAAGTTAGACACGAACAATGAGTTTTTTTCGCATTTCAGTATTTTCTTGTTTCTGTGTCCGTTGTTTGGTAGCGTTTTTTTCTATATCAGCAATGCCCCAGCCGAGGTACCATCCATTCGTAGCTCCACCCTCGATTGAAAATGACATTTTGATGGAAACAAATACAATTTCGAGTGGAGCCCTAAATCAATGTATCAAACTCATTAATTTCTACATTGTCCTCTCTAAACGGAACAAAATTATTCCTCAACCCCAACGCTACATTGTTTCAGTATACAATCATCGACAATTGAATTTCAATTCGAGTTTTGTTCAATTATTTGCTGCGCGATGTAATGAGTTCCACTCCAATGCATTGTGGTGTGTACACTTTTTTAGTCCGATTTTACCACAAAACTTTATTGTCATTATAAAATTATTGCTCGCACACTCAGCCATTTTGGATTCGGGCCTATCTGGGGAAATTTATCTGAATGCAAACGCACACTAATATCGTCAAACAGCCCTATCGTCCCATCGCCCTATCGCCCTATCGCCCTATCGCCCTACAGCCCTAGCATGCCGCAACTTGTTATTTCTGACACTATCGCAGATCCAGAATCTACTTTCATCAGTATTACCTTTAGGTAATAAACTGTACATTTGGTAGCCATTAAGTGTAATAATTCTTTCACACACACATGCACACAGGTATACCCTGGCACCTCTATCGGATGATATGTAACATTCATGATCATGAACAAATACCATTGAACCAAACGAGATTGCACGTTTTAATACCATTTCCCCTCTCCACGATTGAAATCGATAAAATACATTCGCTGATTCCATAAAACAATTTAAATACGAAGTAAAAATCTCAGATGGTTACTCACTGAATTTATTCTATTGAGTGCAATATTAAACATTTCAATACTTTGGGCCTCGCCCTTCGCAATGTTTATTTCATTACCATTTATCTGCGCGAAATCTGAATTGTTTGAATCCGATGCGGTGGCAGCGGCAGCGGCAGCAGCACCAGCATCAGCATCAGCATCAGCAGCATCCCTCTAATCGAATCGGCGGATATCGGGGCTAGCCAATCGTCTAAAAGGAGATACGACTTTGTGAATGGCCATCGGGTAATAACAATAAATTGTAGTAATTTGCAATAATCCACGCGCGAATGCAGCAGCCGTGTACGCGGCCGAATTGCTGTTTACAGCTATATATTTTATTCTATTTCGCTACTATTTATAACCATAAACAATCGCGCGAAAATCCGTATCGAAAAGTTAACCAGGTATAGTCCCAGCCGCTAAATCTTTTTCTTGTGGTAGAGGTTTTCGCAACAGAACAGAGACGTGAATCTACTTTAATTGCGAATTCGATACTGCGGCTTTGCTGCATTATTTGAATAATGCGACAAGCCAAACGGATATTAAATAAAGCACTTAAATTTAAACGATATTAAATGCCCACTCAGTTAACAACCCACTCGTTGATCAATGCTCTAGTGCACTAATTTTAAGTCATACACATGCAGACGTAAACGTGGTTTAGTTTTGTCAAAGGCAAATGAGATATGACTAAGGAAAATTGAAAATTGCTTTAGGGATGCTGCATAAATGGTCCTGTGGTGGTGTAACGGCTGATGTGGCTTGTGTATAGCGACATTTGAATAATATTTAATGTATACTTGCATAATAATATTATTGCCAAGTTGTGACCTCAGCATATATAAGAGGATATTTTATTGCAGGGGCGGTGCGCCAAAGAAGAGTTCTTTTATATAAGGACCTTAAACAAAACCTGATCACCCAAGATAAAATGCTACCACCTTTCGGTAATCCCAGAGATAGGGAAGCAGTAATCCAGCTGTATTCCAAAGGAGGTTCAATCTCTCTCTGGTCCAAGCTATAAGACAGATGAGCGGGATGAAATTAAGTGTTATCGTCTCTAATGCGTTTCTTTTCCCTTCTTTCACAGATTTCCGGCGCGTGAAAAGTCAGCTCCTTAGAAGACACTAAGTGACATTCGCCGTCTGCGCGTGTTTAATAATCTTGAGTATACTATGAGACATTTATAAGTGAATGTCTTCGCAAGGATTTCTCGCAAACATTATTAAAAAGAAAATGTGACTTTCGCTTTTTGCCGATCTTTGGAAATATTTGGTCAGACGTTTCGCGTTCGGAGCTAATAAGATTTTATTGAAATTCCTGGAGGAAAATGAGTTAAATTGTTTCGCGAGCCGACAGGCACCTTTTACGCAAAAAGCCGTGTATAAACGTGCATAGGAAGTTAAAAAATGTATTTGTTTTTCCGGTATGTATAAAGCAAAATCTGCGCGTTACACAGCTTAGCTTGCTAAACACGAAAGCAATTTAATTAGGCGCTTCGTAAACAGGAAAAGCGTGAGTGCAGGCGAACATAAATGCTGAAAAAACGAAGAGTTGATTTTGTCAAAAACCTGAAAACACGGCAACTAAAACATTTTCGAATTCATTTTCACGTCAAGCTTTGATATAAGAACGAAACTCCATCCCTTTCGAACGGACATTCAAAACGTTTTTCACTAACAATGTTTTTGTCAGTGAATACTTATACCAATAATTAATTACTCGTATGGTATATCAGTACAGTGGAGTGGGAATCCCGTGGGCTTGTATCGAGCGCTGGCCCAACGCCCCAGCGTCCTGACGCGCGGCGTTGGCAGGACAAGCCCGAAGGACGAGACCTATCGCAACGTCACTCCGGCGCCGACCGCCAGGCGCAAAGCAGCTCTACTGTCGACACTGCAGCAGCGACGGCGAGCTCGATTTGAAATCAGTCCTGTTTCAATCTCGGAGGCAGGCGGACGCTCGGCAGACCACCCGCAACTGGCACGCGTGACCGACCCAAAAGCATCACGCGAAACGCGCTACGTTCTGGCACTCCAAACCGTCGCAAAACGTGTTTTAAATCATTTCATTCCAGTGTTTGCCAAGTGAACTTTGTGTATGTATAAAGTTGTTGTCGACTAACTTTTAGTAGTTTTATTTACTAATTCCTAAGGCAACAAATAACCGTTTTTTCGCATCTCATCGTTATTCGTTCAGTGTAAAAGGTGTTCGTTTTAGTGTATTCGTTCTCTAAAAGTGTAGTGTCTCACATGTAAATGTGTTTTATTCAGTTTTATTAATGAAACATGCCGCATTCATTACAATGTTGAAAGTCTTGCGGCGGGGATCGGCCCGCTTTTTGGCGGTAACAGCGATTTTGCTAACGGTACTTGTGTGTTTGTACTATGTAAATTACAACACCAACACGCTGGCTAGTGTCACGTTGCCATCGCACGATTTGCAAGTGCAAAATGCTAAGTACGAAGCGCCGCGCAAAGTGCATCACGCGATTTTGGAGTTGGCGGACGAGGGAGCTGGTCGCAGGGACACGGATTTGGTAGAAATTAATGCTAATGACAATGTGCTTGACAATGACGAGTGGCAGGAATTGGACAGTGCGATTTCGAGGGATACATGCTCGGCGATCGCACAGCCGGACACTGATGTGGATACGGTGGAGCAGTTCAAGAAGTTCGAGTTCCAGGTAAGAGGAAAACATGCGGTTTGTGTGTAGTACTGGTTTGTTTCACTTGTTTCGGGGAGACGTCGGGGTGTACCTATACTTGGTCGGCCGGTTTTACTTGCTGGCATGTGCGTGTGAACTGTACATGGTTTATGGGCAATGCGCCTCTTGAAGGCATGGTTCAAAATGCACTGTGAATATATGCAGAGAGATGATACTGTCGGTAAATTGATTGGGTATCGAGAGAAACATTCTCAGTATAGGTATAGACGAGATTTCATCCAAACGTGGTTTTTTTGCAGCTCATTTTGGTGTTATATTTTTTTCCATGACTTTTAGTACTTTCCTATAATATATAAAGTTTGTCCAATTGAGATGAAAGTAACTCACACATCAAGCTATATTTCGTCCAAGTCTACTGGACTAACTCTCTCTGAAGTGTCATTAAATCGTCGACACGTGATTCAGATGCAACTCGCCTTGACATTTCCAAACATTTCGCGGCGTGAAATGAAAAAAACTCACTCTTTAAATAACTTTTTAAGTAAAATTAATATGGGGAAAAAAGGGCTTGAACTTGAAGAGGCCAGAGGCAGGTTTGCTCGCTGGTGCCGAAGCCGGGGCCGGACGTGCCACCTGGGTTACGTGTGCATTCAGTTTAGGTGACACACACAAACACAAGATGTTCAGTCACTCTTTTCAGATCCCTCAGGGGGCTTGCCTGCTTTTGTACGTGGAATATTTCCAAGCAGCCCTGAGTCCTTTCTTGTCATTTCGCGTCCGTCTCAACTCACGTGTGAGATAAAACATATTTGCTGTCAATTACACGACGCGCAACATTCCCACCGACACCTTTTTATCTAAAACCTCAGAAAAATCGAGAATATCAACTTGCACTACAATCCAAAACAAACAATGTTAACGAATTTTTCTAATCACTTACGGAGGGACGCAACGGCTAGGTGCACCCACAGGCCATGCGGATTTCGGAAGGCGATCGTACATTTTAATAGTGGGATACATTTGGCCCAGCATCACATGCGTGCGCCATTTTTATGTGCCTTGCTTTTTTTTCTTTTACGACCGACCCGACGACGAAATTCAGGAAAAAACATCACGAAGCATTGATACGGGAATAGGGTCCATCTTGTTACCTATACCCTTGCATCGAAGGCGACTCCCGAATTCCACCTGACTCGGTTAATCTGGACTCCACTCCAGAGCTGGATGCCATTCCAAATCCCCCCCCCCCCCACCCCTCTCTATCAAAGTTGCAGATATCTCTACAGCCGCTTGCTGGGTGGCCTGAGCGCGCACCTATATCCATAGGCCATCTGCAAGAAGGATATAGGTCCACTATTCTATCCGCATGAGCTAATCGTGAAATTACATCAAACTTAATTGACCATATGAACTGAGCATGGTCATTCACGGAGTGAAATGTAAATGAGAATGTTGTTGGCTTTTATCCTGAAGACTCGGAGACATAGACGGCAACATCAACGCAACACTACGGTGCAATTGTACGGCCACTGTAATGCGAGTGTCATTTGAGGGGACCGGCGCTCGAACCCGAGACACTTTGGTCGTACGGTTAGGCCTTAATGGGAGCCGTGGTCAGAAGAGTGGTCTGCCAATATGCGGGAATCGTCGGCGTCTGCGTCAGAATGGGGCTGCTGCTCTGTACGCTTTTGCCCGTGGGATAGCTGGGATTATTGTAGGATTAAGGCTCTCTGGGGTTTATCTTTCCCTTCAACCTGTTCGGGGCTTGCGGTCGGCTTACGTCCGTCGCGGATCGAACCGGGGACTCCAGAGTCTGAGTGATCCACAGATTTATCTCGACAATATAATAAAGGGTGCAACTGATCGTTTGGATCTGGTGTGTAGGTAGTGTACGCCGTTTGTTTTTGGCTGGGTATCCGCTGGGAATTTGGTTTTCGAGGGCCTTGTCTATATACCTATGTTGTAACGGAAAATTCGGCGAATTCGAAATGTCTGAACGATTGTATTTTACTATCTCTCATCCCCTAATTGGAGTGGGAAGTGACGTAGGAATTATTTTTTTTAATCACTCTGTGGTCATGGTTGGTTTTATGCAAACTTTGTCGTTCTCGATGATTGTGGTGTTTAATTCCACGCACAATTTTGGCAATATAGGTTATGTGGAATTGTGGCTTGTGGCCTCAAATCAAGACCTGATGTTATCGGCGAATAATAGTGTGATGACTGCGATGTGATGTTGATGTTACATGCATCTTAACTTAGCCTAGAAGGAAGAAGCTTAATCCCGGTGCCGTCACGTAGCCCACGCCTGTCATGATTGTTAGATATGAGCTCTATAGCATGCTGGACCGTAGATTGTATTATTATCTTAGAGATTTCGATTGCCGTTATGTTATTACAGTATATGGCTTGGTTTAGTTGGTTTATATCCCACCAGAGAAGGGATCACTTTTGATCTATAACTAAAATTATTAATCAGCTAAAATTATGATATTATGCAAATTAAACTCCGTGTAATACTCAATTACCAATCGGTAAGTTATTAATCCTATCATGATAACATGATGACCGGCGGCGTCCACTAAGCTTTATTATTCCTTTGCTAATTATAAGTGTCAATTTCAATTGATTGCGCGCTCGCAGGCTCGATTTAGCCAAGTTCGTCCTGGCAAATGCAAGCCGAGTCTGCTGATCACGACCCATGTTTGCCTGGGCGCGTTCAGAAGGCATGTTCAGCCGAATGGCCGCTGGACATGAGAACACGCGGAAACGCACCAACTGGGGACGCAATCAATTTTAGCAGAGGAAACATCGCGAAGCGTTCTTCGTTACCTACGCCGCCGCCGCCAGGAATTTGGTACACATTTATTTGACGATGCGGATTTGCGGAATATTACTGGTCTAGATTTATTGACGCTAATTTGATGGGTGTTATCACTCACGACAGCTCGTGGATTTTTGGGAATCTATTTTTTTACCGTTTATGTGCCTCGAAATGCGTGTGACGTATATTCGCATTATGATTTGAAGCTTGGCGAATCACTCTAGCTGACTGATCTCGAGAAGTTGATAAAATTTACCGTACATATGTCATTATTGTGTTTATTTTTATGCTTGTAGCTCATTACAGTGAGGTAACACTCGTGTTCCTATGGTGATCTGCTCTTCTCATCACCTGCGTAACTGTGTAGCTGCTGGCAGAGTTACTGCGAGTGATGACGTATATAACATAACTTATTTTACTACTCTGTACAGAAATGATGTGTTGTTATTGCTGCCATACTGTTGTTGTTTATGTTTAGAATACTCTCACGAGCAGTCTCCTTCGATGTAAATATATGCATTAAAATTAGGGGGGTATAATAATATAATAATATTAATGTGTTTGTATCAAGGTATTTCATTTACACAGTTCAATCCAAACACACTCGCCAGAGTTTCAGGTCAAAAGTGAAATCGAGAGTAAACAAGACGTTTATAACGATGAACCTACGTACTACGTAGGTATGTCAGGCTCTTGTCTTGCATCATCGGTGGCTGCATAAGGTATTGGATCAAAATTCGTTGCGCTCAAAACGTTCACTGACACCTTCTAGCAGACAAAGAATGAACTATGCATGGATGACGCCTCTGCTCTTCCATATTGCTATAACTGTAAAAATAACTCTGTACAGCCCAGTGGCGTAGCGTGAATATGATGCGCCCTCCCCCCCCCCCCCCCCGGCAAAATTTTTGATGGCGCCCATAATTTATTTCTGGAAATTGCGCTTGGGAAACCCCGCGCCGTTTGGGACTGGTGCTAGTTTCGACTCTGACGACGTGGTATCTCGCCAAGAGGCGCAGAACTAGATGGGAACTGCCCTTGCGGCCGCGGAAGCCCAAACAGAGTGTTTGTTTTTAAAATAAATAAAAAAACAAAAATGTCTTCAAACCTCTCCTTGTCTTGCTTAAAACAAAATGTTATTGTGAACTGCGACACCAACATTTGCTGAAATGAGTTATACTGTTTTACATGTGGGTTTACTGCACGGCCATCGGCTTTGCAGAATGCGGGCTTTCAGTTTAGAAGACTAGAGAGTACATGTTGAAATATAGGTACACCGTATCAGACTATAAAGATAGCGTTTTTATCTTCGAAGAAACATTATTTTTCGTGAAACATTACTGCTCGATGCAATAGCAAAATCTCAATAACTCAGTCAGCTCATAAGCTGCACCCCACGGGGGTGGTTCTTTGACGAAGGAAAGGAGCTTCTAGGGATGGCACGTGACAAATGTAATAAAAACAATGGATTTTTTAAAGAGAAAAGAGGCCTCATCTTTGACCTTAAAATTTTTTCCTTATTCAAATTTTACTTGGTTTGTGGGGGGGGGGGGGGGGGGGAGAGGTCCACATTTTTTTTTTGGCGGGGTGCCCCGCGATTTTACGCTTCGCCATTAGGCATGGGTTGTAATGGGGAATATTTGCGCACTTTTTGGGATTATTAATCCACATATCGGTTTTCAAGCATGGTATGTTCATAGTGATTCTCCTGTTAATTTCCGGCTGCATCAACGCACAAGTACTCGAAGCCGTTACACATTTTTAAACCTCCAACAGGGTTCTTTTTTTAATAAGCACGTTTTGCAAAAGGAATGTGACTTTCGGAAAAGTCTGTATAAAGCTTCTTGTATTTTTGTATTTTTGTATTTATGTTTAATATTATGTACATTTTTCGGTTTTCAGGTAGAACCTTCCTATTTTAAATTTGAAATTCCTACCTCTTTTTGAGTTGACAGAGCAATAATTTTTCAGCAGCACCCAGACATGGCAAAAACATGATATTTCACCTGAAACTGGTGTGGGTGTGCTAAAATTTTGCACTCTGCATAGTGGCTTTGCAAACATGCAAAACTGATGGCTCTTTGTCGCCCATAAACATACTGCCTTGCCATGTACAAACAAGACTGGCTATAAGTTTGATAAGTGCAGAGCAGGTGAACCGATATATACTGCAGATGATTTTAGATGCGTCAGCACCTGTACCGGAATGACTTCCATTCTTTCGTATAATGAGAGTAAAATAAAAATGTCAGCGGAAAGATAGCGTTTTGGTATTGTTGTGGTCAATTCAATCAATCAGCGTCCCTGAAAGTGAAAATACCTTTCTGCAGTCGAAATTGGTGCGGCATCAACGTTATGAGCAAATTATTTTTTAAGTAAAAAGCATTTGTATGTAATGTCTACATATACATAAGAAATTAAAAAGCAATATCTGTACAAATTGAGCTAGAAGCAGCCATTTCTCTTTACAAACCGGACATTGAACTGCTGCAAAAGGAAGACACTGATACAATTCAATCTTATTCTTAACTTATTTCCAACGCTGTTGTTTGATCCGCTTACTTTGAGGCTTGCCAAACGACTCGATACACATACCGCATTTAACAGTATTGGCAGGATGTCTTACATTTATACCAAACACATGTTTTTTTGTCTTTGTCTCGAATTCCCTGCATTTACAGCGAAGATACGGTTCAAAGATGGCATATTTGACTGTATAATTACGTACAACGGTATCTCGACTCAGATTCGAGCAGCCCACCTATAACCTACTGTATATCACAGAATAATGCGTTTACGCATGCTCTCTCTTGCGTGAAGGTACAACTTTCGACTCCAAATTACTTTTTTTTTACAATCTAGTTTTACAAATTATTTTTCTTTGTGTTTCCACTCTTTGATTAGCAATTGAGCAAATTGTTGACATGGGTCACTTTTGTTAGTAAATTTCGAATTGTGCCTGAAACTCCAGTCCGTCTCGGGTTACTTTTGTCAGCGCCTCGGGGCAAGTTGGGTAGGTATACACTGTAAATACAGGTTTCTTGTTAACATCAGAATTCGGAACCTGAGATGTACCAGACCTTTGAAATGTGGAGTAACGATTCATTAAAATTTAAATAGATGCTTCTGAAATAAGGAAATTATCAAATTGCTGAGAGCAGTTTATAGCTTCTCACTGTCAACATTTTGACTGTTACTGTGCACCGATACTCTAATTAGTATGTTAACAAAACTTTTTTGTAAAGGCCAGGATCACCACGAGAAGTAATCAACAATTCAGTTGTGCGGTTCACAAGCGAGGTGCTTCATTACACACGTTATCGCAAATGATTAAACTCTTGTTTCACTGTAAATATGCCAGCGCACAACCCCATTGGTAATGGAAAAAACTCGCCCACTGCAATTACATTTGTTGTTACTGAGTCGGCATTTCCAAGTCTAATTTTTTCCCTGTCTTAAATTTACACACACGCCCAGGAAAATCGAGCTGGCAATGTGCACGTGAGTGCAGATTTTCTTCCATGTCTCGCTATCATATATAATAATTTCTGAAAAAGGAATGCGTCCGCGGAGTTTGCAGTTAATAATCATTAAGTTCACGTTAGTCGTTAACAATAGTTTAGTTATTCTAGGTTTACATCTCGCACAAAGGACGTGCGCTGAAGTCCAAGTTGCTCATTTGTGTGTAACTGACCCTAAGGAACGGTACTTTACTTTCAGTATAGGTGTAACTTTGTAAGTAGCTATATAGATATAGGTACACCACATGGTTACTCTCAATATTAACATATAGCTTCAAGTGCCGAAGAAACGCGGGTAAACGTTATGAGGTACACAAAATAATGCGAATAGGACTCGGCGGGATTTCGATTGAATATTAACATCCCATAACTGTATTTTTGTTTTCGTTTTAATGAAATCCAATTATGTTTGAAATTGGAATACACTTCCTAATTGCAGTTCAAATTAAACCGAGGGAGACTGGTTACAAAAGCATTTGCAGAAATGTATCTGTAATAGGTAACCGCATTTATAATAATGTTATATGTGTGTGGTTTGATTGAAAATTTTCAAACGTATTTTGGTAACATGTTCATTGCTGTGATTCAAATAATACCAATATCAAACCAATATCACTGCATATCATGCATGTCATTGCAAGCGTCATTGCACCAACATATTATTCAGTGTGTATTTTTGCTTATTTTTTTATAGATGTGTGCCGTAGGTGCATGGCATGGGAAACCATTTTGATCCTGTATGTATAGTTGCCATTGTTATGAGCGAAACAGGGTGTGCATTGTTAAGCCATTATATTTGCACCCTTAAAACACACAGACGTGGCGTATTAAGTTTGCACAATCAAATTAGGTGCTGCTGTAGTAGCATGCTTATATCCCACGGACTTTGAGTACTGCCTATTTCAATTAACCGCCCCAGTCACCATTGTTGTGATTGGGAACTGAGATAACTTCAATTAATCTACGCCAGCGAAATTGGCGATGCATTGCGCTGGGTAACCGACGTAGAAACATATTTTAATTGAGAATCTTCATTAAATGAGATTATAATTAATTAGTTGTTTAACAACGGAATGCGACTTGAGTTTGTTTTGAGCAGGATCATATAAAATAAAAATAAGATGATAGGACTGCGATCTAAAAGTAAACGATCAAAAACGCAATGAAAGTCTGCATTCTGCACTTCATATAACCTATATGGTACCTATATAATCGGCTCTCAGGGTTCGTTAAGTTTTCATAACTGCTGCGAAATTATGCTTTTTCCGTGCGCTTCCCTTTTTGTTTGTGGGGTATCTCGCCGCATTTGATAGGCGTTTATCTTTCAAGGGTCAACGCCCGGACCCGTACCTTCTTCGATTAGTAATCAATATTAGTGAAATTTTAGTGGATAGACACCTAACCTTGTTTTCCCGGTACTAGTCCACTGCAACAGCAGCAGCATCAGCAACAGAATCAGCATCAGCGGCAGTGTATTTTGTTAATTAATGAACAGACACGCAATGGATAGGGATCGATGAACACATACACAAGCCGAACTCGCTAATCCTACACATATTCAAAAGTATGTCAATATTCACTATAGATCAGGTGTGAAAAAGCTGGGGCACAGGAAAATGCTGGCCTATGATGTCCGGTCATCAAAGGTGTTGCGATCAAGATCAAAGCGAACGCACACTGTTTGCACGCGAGATTTAATCTCCGCTGATTGCAGCGTGAGGGGACATTTATTTTTGATATTACGCGTCCCAGGAAGAGCGTTCTATTTTGTATGAAGGTAGGTACAGTCATAACCACAGGTCATAACTAACCTGTGTAGGTAATACCAGAGAGCCTATATAGGGCTAGAGAGTTGCCAACATAATGACACTTTCTATTGGCTGTTCAAATCCCATGCTAAACGGACGACATGTTTCGAGGCACGTGGCAGTTGTCTATATGAGTTTCTCACATTCCTTTGCATATCTACGTATTATGTACACGGTGAGTAAGTTCGTTAAGTATCAACTACTGCTGAAAGGGCTGTTGAATGAATCAATTTGTTAAAAACATGGCGCCCATACGCAGAGATGGCTACCCTCTAACCCTATATAGGCTCACTAGGTAATACCATTACCATGTAGGCACTGGTACTATAAAATATGTAAGTGCAATAATTTATGTCGAAAAAATTATTTGATATACAAAGAAATAGCTGTCATAATTCAATTTCTTAGGCTCATGTCTACAATATCCTATCTTTAGCGCTAGTTTTGAAAAAAACAACTTTTTCAAACTGGGATTTGAATGCTTAATCAAAAGTCTCACTGGTTTCCCGACGTTTCGTATCATGTGCTAGTTACTTTATCAAGGGTGATAGCTCGACGTTAAAAACGTGAACAAAAGAACCAATCGTTGTTTTTTAATCTAGGCTACCTAAATTGTTATCAATTCTTTTCTTTTCTATATCTTATTCTTATCAAATTCTTATCAATTTTTCGAGGTCGTCTTTCATTGGGGGTTTGGATGGTTTTTTAAATGTAGGTGGGTACATTTTCATTTTTACACATAGCAGAGATACGCTAATTTGAATTATTATTGGACTTTGACAGGATCATTAGAATTTAAGAAGCCTAGATTAAAAAACAACGACTGGTTCTTTTGTTCACGTTTTTAACGTCAGTCGAGCTATCACCCTTGATAAAGTACTAGCATAATATGTTACGAAACGTCGGGAAACCAGTGAGACTTTTGATTTAGCATTCAAATCCCAGTTTGAAATAGTTTTTTAGCTGTCATAATGTTTTCACTTTTAATTCTGTGGGTTTTGTTATTACCTTGTATTTGCACTTGGCCCAACCAACATTTGTTTAAGTGCCAGGTAAATTGTGTACATCTGTCTGATGTATGGAAATGTACAGAGAACAAAGCTGGTGCTTGGTTTTTTTAATTATCAATCCGGGGAAACACTGATCACGAAGATCTACCTTGGTTCTCCCTTATATATCTTGTCGAATACCCTGGGAGTGAGCAGCTGAACACAGAAAATATATCTGTGGCCTTTGTTTGAAAATCTAACCTCAAAGTCGTATAGCAGCAGACGTTGCTTAATATATACCGTTTGATCCATCGGCAAGAGAAACGCTTTTCCTGTAAGCTTTTCCGCACAACAACACAGTTGTTTTCTTTGATCATACTCTGATTTCCTTTCCTGAACGCTTGCATGGAAATTGGGATGCTGCAATATAGTTTCATTTTCCATTTTACAAGTTTGTCGAGAAAGGATTTGCCTCCTTCACAAACTTTCTATACCTACTCGACAAATCATGTTATGGTATTTACAAAATATAATCAAATTTCTATTAATACAATAAACATTACCTATCGATATTTTTAGTTGGCATACATGAAATAAGTGGCAAGCACCTGCGTCACTTATTTGACTCCCAAATCCCCATACCTTAGTTTTTAGCGCAACTGAAAGTGAAAGAAAAATAATTATATTAATGCAATAGTAACGCGCAAAACACAAAGCTGCTTTAGATTATGTTGTCATGCAAAAAAGCGAGTCCCGTTTTTCCCGGCTTTAGGTGACAATCGAGTTTTCACTTTAATCTGTTCAACAAAGCCTCGTCCATTGGAATCGTTCCCCCCCGAAAAAGACTTAACTTCGTTCCAGGAAATTTAATTAGGGTGTGCCGGGGCGGTTCATGCGCATGTTCTCTTTGGTTGACACATTTTTTTTCCAAAACGAACATGTTTTGAATGCTTATTAGCTCGGGGTGTACTGGACATAACCTTTACAGAGAATTGTAGCAAACTTCAGGTGACACTGTATTCAGACTTCATGTTCATACACGAACCACCCCTTGCATAAAACCTTGTGTCCCAAGGCAGGAGCGAACATTTCACTGCATAATTAATTATCTTTTTATACTTAGTATATAAGAAAATTCCTTCCCAACTCTAGCGAAATTAATATCACAGCTTTTTAGTAGCTTCTTGCTGTGGGGCGCTACGCATAAACCCCTGTATATGTGTGTGGTTTATGGAGAAAAAGAATGAATATTAACAGTAATTAATTGGCCGAAGGGCTAATTACGTACTGCCAGAAAACTTAATTACATTTTCAGGTCAAAAAACAAAATATGTACGCGTACTTAGCGCAGCAGTGAGCAGACAAGCATGCCTATACCGAAAATAATTTTGTCGATCCAAGCTATTTGGATTACGATCACCGCTCTACCCCCATACTTATTATATATCAACGGTGCAAACTGTATAAATATTACCCCCATAATATTAACAAGATGATATATATTTTTATGCTGCTATTTTTATCGGCGTGCTTTATGCTTGGCGACGTCTCTTGAGAAATGTCCCTCGAGCGTTGGTGACCTTTTATTACGACAAACCACGGGAACGAAACGACACATTTTGCTATTTATTGTTTGTACGTTGACCTTTTTACGCCTTTTTACTTGAGCTATATTGTTGTCAGCAAGCGACGACTCTCCAGGATTAACACGGGCTCGGTTCGGCCCGTCTTATGATGATGGTGCAGAATTTGATGACGTGTCCGTAAGGGTGCACGTTGACGATCCTACGTAGGGTGTGCCGTAATGAGCTTGGCTTTTATATGATATTGGCACGGGGTGCCGTAGATTTCGCCTGTGGCGATACGATCGGCAATAGGGCGGATGGCGGCGTTTGTCTTCACGGATGAAAGGACGGGGCTCGAAAGAGAAACATTGGCGGGCACTTTTAAAATGTCAAATTAAGCCTAATTAGTTTGTAAGCAAAAGATGAACATCCACGGTTTCGGTCTTTGAAACGTTGTTAGTTTAGCAAAGTATATTATTCGTAAAGATTGTTTTCTTTTATAGGGGTGGCTTGTTAAAAATTTTGAAAGTTTGCTTATCTTGAAAATAATAACATGCATAGCAAATAGTATCTTCAATGTGAAAAACGCCGGCTGACATGCGGTTCATTTGCGGTTGGTTTATTGGCTGTTATAAACGAAGAGGAAAAATGGTGCTTTCGAGAGGTGGACCACATTAACCTGCGGCGTGGCATGGATTGAGGATCACCCTTCGGTTCAACTCTAACCTGCGTCATTTCGAAGGTAATTGGTACCTCATATCGGAGCCTAATGAGCACTTAACTTCCTCAGCCTTGATGGCTCATATTCTTGTTTGATGAACGGCCATATTTTACGGCTATACATAAAATCGACGAAAATACCTCTGCCGAAAATCATAAACGAAATCAAATATTGTGCTAGTGATGCCAGATAAAAATTCTATTGGCTGGAAAAGCTTTTTGCAATCAAATCACTCGCCCACAACCCTCATCACCCTCATCACACAATACACCGTAAATAATTTTCCGGATAGTTTTTCACGTAAACTGTGCGCGACGCGACCGAGTTCTGGTCCCGTGCACAAATTCAAAGGGTGTTCCCGGGTCCTACGTTCTGTGAGCATGGGATTCGGGAGCGATGTGATTAGGCGCTTGGCCGGGACGCCGGGACGCCAGGACGCCGGGACGCCGGGAGATTGCCAGACATTCGTGGGTGCTGAGGTGTAGGTTAACCCGGTGATTAATGCGAATACAAGTGTCAGTGCGAGATGAATTACCTACTAGGACCAGGAGCACTGCTTGTTACGTATTATAACAGTCTTAGACATTTTCTGTGCACAGCCGTGACGTGGGTTATTAATGGTGTTGAAATGATAACCATCGAGTTCTTGCACAGTGTACTTTGGAAGTTCAATTCTTATTTGCAATGTTGAAATGAATTATAGGTTTTCGTTCGTTTTCGTCACACGGCTCTTGAGCTATTTCGGAAACATCGAAACAAGAGCCCGAAGTGCGACGTCACGAACAACTGTCAATGGTGGTTGGCAATTTCGCGGCAACAAAGTTGCGTTGTCAGAATTGTATGCGAGGCCGAATAAAAAGGAAGCTCTCTGGGGAAGCAACGTTTTTTTCTTCCCTTTTTTTGAATAAATATACGGACACGATACCCTCATTTCTTCCCAATTTCACTGCTCGCTGGAAGAGTATACTGCGGCCATTAGTTTTTATACTTTTTTTTGCGGTGTGCGGCGTTGCGCTGCCGCAAAAGATGCAAATGAAAAACAAACTCTCGCCAATGGAACGTCGGCTGAGCGTTATCAATCATATCAACGCTCTTCTCACCCCCGTCCGCCCCCGGACCGCATCCAGATGGGTCACATGACCCCTTTTGACCGAGACGAAGCCGGGGTCCCTGTGAATGCCGCTTGGCGACCATCGGAAGAGCCAGATCGCGCGGAGTGTATCGGATTGTGCTCACGATGAATGGCACGGAGCTGTGCATGGCTGTGAACCCCCTGCCCCCCCCCCCCCCCCCCCCCCAATGCCGGCGCCCCGCGAGTGATAAATGGGGAAAATTCACGTGTCAAGAAGATAGATTGATGCAGGGGTCAAATGTTTTTCGACCACAACTGGCCAAAATAAATAGCTCCTTAGCAAATAACGAGATCCGACTTAGTGAATAAATGCCCTCCGGTTTGGCATACGCGATATTTATTGCGGTCATCCATTATCAATACAATATTCCTTGGGCTTGTTCTTTCGTGGAGCTTATCCCGTCGAGAGAAGAAAATAAGACATTGCTATTATCTATTTACTTTCTGTCCAATCTTTAAGCAATTTATAACGAGTAATGCGACTTTCGAGAAGATAATCTTTCCCCAAAGGTAGCGCCCGTGTTGTATAATCGTTTTACTACGGGTTGCACCCATTTCACGGCGCCGTGAAGTTTCGGAACACATTGGTTTAATTGTCGTTCTCCGTGGCAATTATAGTTTCCATTCTCGTGGCGCAGGGAATTGCTGTGGTGCATGCTGCCAGCATCGGTTACCTAATTGTAGTAGAAAACTCTTTGCTAGCCAGTCTTGAGTGAAAGATAAAAACGTGTACTTAGATATTAAAACACACAGTTGCAGCATTGCTCCTCCGTGCTTGGCTACCCCCTCTCATGCAGTTGAAAACATTCGCCACTGTCGATCGCTGTAGTTCACACTGTGTGACTTTGTGCCTCGCAACGGTTTTACTGGTTTTACCACCATTGTGAAAAAATCTTACGATTCGCGTAACTGCGGTTCAGTCGCACTGTTCTGGTGGCGGAGCTCTAAGGTTATATGTGCGTAACATTTTCACACTCGGCTAATAACGATCGTTACCACGCTTGAAAAGCTCGAGATTTGCGAGGTTACATTTTTTTGAATATCGACTTTTCTGGAATGCAATGACAGAAGAAGCCAGTACCAATCACTATGTCACCACTCTTCACTGCAGTATTGGTGGAATTCCAGAGTTCAGCGATTTTGGACAGAGGAATTTCAGCGTTCTCGTACATATATGGTATGTGATGTGCCTCCCACGCTCTGTTGCCCCAATACCGTGTCATTGTGCAGCGATACCTTCACAGCTGATGGTTTGTAGAAGGAAGTTTCTCATAAAAACACCTTTGGCCTTGCGTGATCGCTCGGATGAGAGCTCCACTCGGTCGTGCACTTCGGAAACCACGTGACAATTCTCACATTATCACGATCTTCGTGTAACAAAAGAGGATAACAACTGCAGGAACGAATTAACAGAATATCAGATGTGATGATATTTATTATATATAATAATACAATGCAATACATCGTATTCGACAATATAACGTCCTCTGATATCAATTATTTGCAATATTATACTACCATAGGGCAGCGGATTTCCTTTCGCAGGCCACGAAGTCTATAGGCGACACGCTGAACTGCACTGTATTGAATTTATGCATAATCCTTTTTGTCGTTGCACACAGTTGAAACATGGTGTTTGAAATTCGAGCAGGTATTGGATATGATTTAGCGGACACACGCGAACAAAATCTAGACGGATCGCGATCGCACGGGGAATCGATCTGATGTCGCAGCTTCCGCGGTCAATCAATGGGTGCGGCGGGACGCGCTCGGCGAAGTTTGCCGGCGCGTTTCCGTTTTGTCAGTCAATTTCACTCTGTCAATATTGTCGTCTACGCGTGTTTTTTTAATTACGCTAAATGTACGGATCGGTTTGCTTTTGGGGTACGTTGTGTGTGCGGTGATCAGGTTTTGTCATGTATTGTTTGTCACTAGTCCGGTGTTAAAATTTCAGCGAGTAAACTTTGGAGAATATATATGACGCCCATCACAATCGAGTTGTTTGTCTACGATGTAGTTATATGGCTTTCACAGTATGCATACTGGGAAAATACCTTTCCAATATGTAGACCGAACCAATAAAATGATTTTGAACTTACGTATGTATATATTTATGGGTTTTGGTTCGTGATTCGATTGTATATGTCATATTATTGTTTTAATTACCTACAATGGTAAATATTTGATGATTGATCTTATATTAACTACTATCGGCTTCGGTATTTAAAGAAAATATTCCTGCCAACAGAAGATTCGATTGATTTGTAGTAGAAGCTTGATTTCAATGCGTCCCCCCCCCCCCCCTTAGGCAGCTCATACCTTTCCACCTTATTCCACCTTATTTTCACCGCGACGCCTCCGATCAATGCCAGACTTGGTGGCGCTAAGGTGGGAATTTATGTAAACTCCATGTCTGCCTGTACACGTCCTGCCATGGCATGGATGGAAATGTTGTCTCTAGCTCCACTGTATATACCGTCGTAGCATTGCATGCCTTTTTCCCCGACGCATTTGTTCCCAACCATTTCATTTCGACTACCTATACCACCGTGCCACGAGACCTCAACGCTCTTTCCCACATTTCTTTTCTTTTTTAAGCTTGCGTACATTTTTCTCTACGCACGAAGACTTTTTTATATTGGATTGAAAACCGTGGGAATTCTCTAAGATCAGCAATCTTGTCTGTATTCAATTCACTTTTTCGTAGACTCCAGTAGATTGTTTCATTGACGTGTAGAATCGTTTCCCATTCTGCGTCGGCGCTTGTTTTCCCCCTTTTTTGTTTCTTTTTTGGGAAACGCGCGGAGTTGCCGAGTAATTGCAAAATATATTCCAGATTGAACACAATAATAGCACCGGTATGCATGTCTGGAGCACATTGCAAAAAGTGTCACGTGTTATTCCATGAATTGTGGGTCATTAAATGCGGGAACAGGACAATTAAAATCAATCCACGTACCTACCAGTCTAGTACACTTTTCATTGGTATTCATTGCGTGTTTCCGGTTTAGCCTAGCCTGTTGCGCCAACCATTCATTCCACGATGAGACGGGGATCATTTTTTCATTGAGCTTGTCAAACTCTAAGGAACCTCATTATCGCCGATCCCTTAAAATTGAATGTAAACCTACTCCCAAGTTTTGTCTGATGTGCCATTTCGGTACTGCAAAATGCTCGAAACGTAAATGTAGACGGCAAAATAATAGAATCATTTTGCGAGATGGTGACAAACGTATCAATCTAGAACATAAATCATAAACTCTACAGCATATAAGGATTTGAGTTGGGTGCGGTTTTCCGACCATGGGATAGTTCCTCGCCCAGTAAAAACTATCGTCTCGGCTGTCGCGTACTCCCGGAAACTCCGACTGCTCGTGGAGCACGCAATTCGGACCTGGGCTCGACCCCATAGTGTGATCACACCAAACCATTTCCTGAAAGTCGAATACACCGTTTTTTCTCTGTGACAAAGCGTCGGGCGAGTACTGAGTGGTGGCAGACTCCCCTATCCATTCAACAAAACTATTTGTTTTATGTTCCAACGCCCATATCAACACACACACACACACACACACACACACACACACACACACACACACACACACACACACATTGGTACACACACTGCACTGGGTAGAGACAAAGCCGCTGTTTTATCGCTGGCTAGCTGACATATTTACTTTGGAGCCAACTTAAACAAACGCTCTCCAACTGGGCCTATTTGGGCAAGGACCCTAAATCACAGTGTTCCTGGCACTGTAAAATATGCAAAACGGCTGCCGCATTCACGCGGTAGACGATTCCAACAAAACAATAATCTTATCGAGCCGGGTCAGTTTACGGGGCGTTTGGTGCCCATGGTGTACAAGTATGAGTAACTACTCTTATATACCGTTGGGAGGTACCATGATCTGGAGATTCTCTATTCTTTTGAGTTGTTGTGCTGGGAGCCCTGCTGGAGTCGGAGTAAGCTGCCTTTTATATGAGTCGCTCCAGAATATTAAATTCAGAAACGGAGTAGCATTTTTGAACGTTTCCCTCATTGAAATACGAAGACGTTTTGAGGAGTCGAGCTTTGGATGACCGTTGCACTCATGGCCAAGCATGAGAGATTGAGGGAGAGAGATCCTGTTCGAGTTGCACCGATCTCCGGCAGGGCTTTATGGGTCGCTGGCCCCCTTGATGATCTACAACACGGGTCTGACGACATGGCGACTCCGGGTTTCCCATATGCATTAAAAATCCTTATCACACCACATCATTCACTGCGCCGTTAGTGCCACAGGGCCCTTTGTCGACGACAGTGCGCCGTTAACACCAGCAGCTGCTGGGAACCTCCGGACGGTTCGCCACTGCAGTTGTACCGTCGTACACCGTGCAACCTCCGGCGCAAGAACGCGCTTCCCGACACTTGGCGACGACGCTACATTAATTGCCCCAGACATCCGAGCAAAACAATTGTCCCGACATTTCATTAAACGTGTGTACTTCGCGAGCTGGCCGCCTGCACACGACTAACGCGCTCCGGAAGTAAACAATGACCTTGTCGTAGCGTCTCGCAAACAATTAGTTTTCCCCGTGGCAGCTCGCCTGAGCGAAGCGACAATGCGCTGACTTTACTGGCGAAAGTTAGCAACCCTCGTCTCAAGTACAGGGGTTCACCTAAGATGCGGGCACGTACGTTTGTATAGGCGAATGGCCAGTCGTTAGTTAAGATGCTGCGAGGTGTCGCGTGCACAACCTTCTCTGGCTTAGCCGAATCCAGCAGCTTGCCTTTTCTCATGGCAAGACCGCATTGTCCTTTCTGTGCTCTTGGTGAGAGCGCAAAGTTATCGATGTCGCTAGCTTTGCTGTATACGTGGCCAAGAAGGACATGGAAAGTTTTGGGAATGGGACGTGAGTACTCAAAAAGATAGAAAAAGTATTGCGCTTTGTTTGGGCGACGTGGTTTCCATGTCCGGATCGCTGAGGAATGGTATGCAATGATAAGGAATGGTGAAGGGATTCGGTACATGGACGGAAATCTCAAGAAGGGTCGCTGGTTGTGATGATTGAAGCCAGATTTCGCGACCCGAAGACCGAGCTACTTTTTATTTCGACCGACGGCTCCAGTCGCCGTGTTTCTGCGATGTAGACGTGTGATGCTCGCCACCTTTTTCCACCTCTCATCCTTTTTTCGGACGGAAATCCGATTGAAATCAGGGAAAACATGTAAAAACCAAGCCATCTCTAAGCAGTGCCTTCGAAAAGGCCATGTACGGCTTTTTACGTGCGAATTGGATACGCAGGAGGAAAATCAAAAGCCATGCTTTAAATTAACTTAAACTCGGCACCTCCACCATCGCTGTCAAAAACTAAGTGCCATTAGTTCACGCTTTGGCGTCAAGTGAAAGGTTGAAGGTTGAAGGTTGAAATCGCACGTGATAGTTGTTGGAGTTCAAAGTTGCATCAGTCATGGTCACCGAAGTATTAATTTTTTTATGAAAATCGAAACTAAAAGTACATTCTTGCATAAATATAATAGTCTTGCGTTTAAAATGTAAATCCAACAGCATTTTACCGCAACGCTTCTCATTAGGTCGTAATTTACTTTTCTAACTTTAAAAACAATTTAAACTTCAAACAACGAGGCTCTGTTACATAATTATTACTTTGCAGCCAGTTACAATATAGGTACTTGTATAAAATGTTGGTCCATAATCGACATACCATTTTCCATGTCGCTAGAAGGACGGAATAATCATACCAACCAAGACTCATGTTATATTTCATACCGAGCCCGAGGCTTTCAAGGTACATGACGTTACCCGCCCTGTCCAATCCCTAATTAACCAAGTATCAATATACTTTAGGCACAAGAAACTTTTTGGCACAAGTTACATGCTCTAAGAAATCTCGAGACTTTCCGAGTGGAAAGTGAAAAGCAACGCAAGACAGATTTCGCCGTCACATTCACTCGAACGCTTTCAGAGTGAGCCATCCCAGTAATTCAAAATTCAGATGAAGTTCAGACCCCCCCTTCTTGGACTTGTAAAAAGTGTTCGCTTCGCTTGGTGCACCTATGAAAGTGTGCTAATTCCCGTATCTCGTTTGTTGCAGCCGTACTGGATGAAGAGTCGCGAGTATTGGGACACCAGCTTCGAGGAGCGCTACAAGACGAGGAAGACGAAATGGGCAGAGCTCCCGCTGAAGGTAACCTCAACATCCGACATTCCTTGGCTTCCACCCGGATATTTTGACTTGCACGGCGGAACAGAGCGGTACGCTCGAGGGCATGTGTTCCGGTGCCCTCTAAGTGAATTGACTTGTTGGTAAATCGGTTATTGCACGTCACTTTGAGCTAATGGGCACAAAGGAGACGCACTCTACCAGAATGTGGGTGGGGGGGGGGGGGGGGGGGCATGTTTTGATGCGAGGAAGGGGCAAGGTATGTGATTTAAATGTGAAAATATTTCATGGAGAACATTTCATAAGCAAACAAAATCATTTGATGTGAAAACGCTTGAATATACACAGCTTCGCGACAACGTAATAATGCAAAAATATTGCTTGTGTAATGGTATATAATTCAATGTTTCATACAATGTCAAATATTCCTTAGGAGCCAATCACATTTATTACTTTCGGTAATTACGCCGTCGGCTGCTACTGTGCTTCCATGATATTCAACAATGTTGTAGCTTTATTGAAATCCCTATAGGCTATACACGTGACCAATGTCTCGGTACAGCAACTGTGCGACGACAGAAGCATCCATTAAAGTTGAGTCAGTATATTGCAAAAGATGCCTCACACATGTGAATTTTAATTTTTCGTTATTGTAGTTCTAATTGCGCTTCATCGAGTCATTGTGAGAAACGTTAACAGAACCAAAACGCATGTGGTCTGTTGTCTAACACCCTATTTAATCGACTCGCTGATTTCTTTCATTGGTTGTGTATCTTGACATTAAATTACGCCATATGTACTTTATAAATATGAGATAAGACTCAACCATGAATGAATCTCAGATCGATGAAATCCACATATTGTTTTCGCCCATCAATATTGCTGGGGTCCAATTCATACGTCGGGGGCCATAATCGAAGAAGCGCTACTTGATTCGCAGCGGCCAGAGGAGATCAACCCCATCCCAGATCTCTGTGTTTCATTTGAGCTGAAAATTGCTTGGAATATCTTATTACGCGCGCGCAGCCAGCGACAACATTCAATCCACCGGACCACTGGCGTTTCTTTGTGGTCTACCAGCTTTGCTGTAGGAAACACGACCCCACGGGATGCGACCACGGGTGCTGGGCCTGCCGAGATGACTAATCAAACGAACGTACACATAAGCCATCACCATGAAATTAGATACCTTTATGTAGCATGTAGTACGCCTGTGTAGGTAAACGAAGTGATGCACGAGGGGATAGAAAAGTTTGAAAATTGACTCTTACCCTTATCGGGAATGCGTATCTATAACCTATTTTCTCGTCTGGCAAACGGAGGCGGAGAACATTTTCACCACACTCGCTGGTATCAGGGGCAGAAGTTAATTGTTGGAGAGACCTAAATATATACCCCTTCGATTAAGGCAATTTAATTAACTTCTGCAACAGAGTGAAGTGGATATAGTTAGAAAACCGCTTCGCAAGGGTCGAATGGCACCCTGCCCCCATGCCCCCTGCCGCCCCCCCCGCCCCCATCCCTGTCACCCCATCGGCTCCTGAAAGCCATCCGCGGCACTTGTATGGTGAACTTTTGTCAGTGAGTTTTTAAACAGTTTTTTTCATATAAAAAATAAAAGAAAGTTTCTTTCTTTATTTTTCGCAATTTTCGAACTCGGCTTTTAAACAAAACACAGTTCGGAACGAAAAGTTGGACAGCCATGCTCCGGATACCGGTGGCTAATAGGGCATGCTCCCCACTGCGGAAAAAACATGTATATACACACACTTCCTATACAATATTCCGACGTTTTTTCTGTTGTTGTTATATAAATCAAACAATTTGTATCATAAACAATTCACCCCTCGCTTGTTATGATAGCAGTCATTTCGAGATAAATCCCCAATAAATTGTTTCGGCTTTATTGGCGGGCAATTCGCGTTCTAGCCAACATGATTGGCTGCGGGTTTGCCAGTAATTTATCGATTGAGACTTGTCTGCTTGTCACTAATACCTGTACTGGCAGCACACCGGGACAGAATGTCGACAGCTTCGGTACCTTGCGTCGGCGAACGCGCAGATATAGTTCATACCCGATACCACAACATGCCTGTCACTCGCCACGACACACGGCATTCCAATGATCAGTGTCTGCTAATAAAGCTATGGTTAGCCTCGGTGTACAAAAGCGAGCGGATTTTAAATGACTGAAAACCACAATAGTGTGGTTTTTCATATATTGGGGCGAGAACTTATAGATATGCTATAACTATGCAAAATTTGTATGGTCGTCCCATGAATGATTGAAGTATGCATTGAGTACATACAATGAGGTTTTTTGCGATAAGAAATAGTACATGATATTTAAATTAGTCCATAATAAATATAAGTGGAGTGTCTATTTGGATCTGCACTCGCCAGAAATGAGTGTGCAGTGTGCATAACTTTGCCATAACTCCGTTGAGTGAATGCAGAAGGGCGACGAAAGGTTTAGGGATGGCAATATTTATGTGCAAGCCGCTTGTTTTTGGGGCAAACATCATTATTTTATGGTCCCACCCTTGACAGTACCAATAGTCGTATACTTTTTGAGATCCCACACCTGGGCACCAATTGCAGCGTGAATATTTTAAGTATCTCAATGCGGGTTCAAATGGGAGCATCACTGTTCCAATAACGCAAGTGTGATATTTATGAAATCCCACTTCCGAAAACCAATTGTCAGTGTTAATATTTAATATCCCACACTTGGGCGCCAATTGTAACGCGTTTTTTAATGGGCCTCTCGCATTGACTGTTGGAGTGGCGTGTTCAACAAGCTGCATGTCCGGCAAGTGTTCACGCTCTCCAATGGTCCATCAGTACATCACCTCTCTAAAACAAGGCAACATCCAACGAACGACCACGGTTCCAGACTCGATCACTTGACTGCGTTAAGAAAAGCACTGTGCTTATTTGTCCACATAAATTATTGACTGTAACTGTAGTCGTCCATTAGAAATGAGAGACGCGAGATGCAACGCAATGGAACGTGTCTCTGTGCAGTGTTTCCATGTCGGTTCACGTCTAGTTTGGTCTACTGGCACAGGAGAGGAGCTCTACGTAGCGCCGTGCACCCCATGGGGTTTCCTACAAGAGTCAGCATGTCTGGCTCCTCCCCGCCCCGTTCGCGTACCCCAACGTGACTGCCGGCGTCGGCGAACAAATGAATTAATGATAATGACAAGTTATGTGAGAGCGAAACGCGTCAGCCTCGCGCCGCTACCGAGATGGACCAAGGGAGGCTGCTCTAAAAGGGAAGTATCAACACACACGTGGGTGAGCGTGGATACGTTTCCAGGTAATTGCCGGCGGGAGTTTATTTATTCTAAGGAAAGTTGCGCTGTACATTCGCGGGATACGTGCGGCAAGTCATATCGGCCATACAGCAGAACATGATTTACAGTTTTATACGTTATATTTGAAATCGAGATTGCTTTTGCCAAACGCAGGTACACGTAATAAATTTCGGAGGGTGGCAATTTAAGTTTTTGTGTTTACCGTTTCCTTGTGGCTGCGCGTTTTGAAATTTTGACTTAAAAGTAGGTATAATTTTGAGCGTGTAGCGGTTTTCGTATACGGAGTTGAATTTATATGCAACGAGGATATTATCCTTTCCCTCACGAGCGATATTAGCACCACAACTTATCTCAATAAAACCGGATTCATACTTTGAAACTTAGAATCGTAATGCACACTAATTACATGAGCTATCGGCACGGCTCTAAAACCACAGCCAGCTGTTTTATGCTTATGCATTAATTATAATTCGTGTGTGTGTGAGTGTATAGTTTAGCTAAGATTTTATGCAACCTCCGAAGTGCAGTTTGCAAAGTCTCGGTGCAGGAATAATGGCGCTGAAATTGCACGTCGTGCAGTCCGAACGTGAGCCTCGCGTAGCGTGCGGATACCGCGAACGTGTTCTCGCCTCGCGGATCCCGAATTAGTGATCACAGTTCGCGCTGCGCTGCGCCGCGGGCTGTCTGTACAAGAGTGCGGATCGAATTTGGAGTTCTCTTTTTTCCGCTGTTTTCATCGCGCCACCTCGCTTTTCTTTTCTGATGTTTCTGAAAGAAAATAGGTCACGAGGAGTTAACACCGGTCTGGGTATATAGCGACTAGCGAGTCGAGCGGTGTAAGTGGAAGCCTTTGCGAAGAAGAGGATTACCGCACAAATTACAAAATAACGTAACTCCATGCTCGCGGTGTGTATAATGGGAAAATATATATCTATCGGCCCTGAACGAACGGGGATTAGATTTAATTTTCCTGCTGCGGTGAGATATTTTTTTGTGCCCCCCGGGAAACCGGGAATGGAAACACGTTTACTCTTCGTACGGTTTTCTTTCATCTGACATGAAAATATCGTGGTACATCGTCCCATTGTGATCGGCGCTTTCTTTATTTTCTTTCCCCTACGTTCACCCTACTTGGGATTAATTGGAGTTACTTAATCTTTACCCTCGGCGCTGTCGTCCGAGATCATCATATTGATGCGATTCAATTACGGACGACCGACCCCAAGGCTGACCTTTCTTTCTCCGCACCCCAAAAGCGGCGGCGCAAGAACATGCGCGCTCTACCGAAGATATCTCCTTGCAAACACGGGATGATATATTGCAATAAAGGGGAAGATGACAAGGAAATTATATCATATCTCGAAGATTAATGGGAATTATTGCATGTGTTCTTGTTTTGCTGATATAAAATGAGTTGTTCACTCCATCGCCACCCTCGGCGCTAGAAACGATTTCCGGTACACAGACACTGGCTTAAAAGATGATACCACCCCACCTTCAAACCATTGCATGCGTCCATTTGTTATGAGCTGGGCTATTTTTATATCAGGCGATTGTTTTTAAATCCTTTGGGTTCGGCGTTTGATGTGTTTCACAAGTGACTATACAGGCCGGAGCCGATAAATTTGTCTGTGCGTTTCAATCAAGCGCAAATTTCGCTTGCCTGTGCGTGACATAATTCGAATTGCGTCACACTCTCGTAGCAGATCGCCCCTCGATCAATTTGCTCCTGCCCCATGGCTCCGATCAAACACATCATGTCGGGTCGATTACGAAAATTGGCGTTAATTTAAATAATATTATTCTGATCAACGATTTGATTAATTTTGAATATTAATTAGTTTAGGTATCTACTTTAACAAGCATCAATGTGGTTGACCAGGCAACCATAGGCCAGCAGTAATTCGATTGACTGCGAGTCGAAACTTTTCCTGCTTAACGGTGAAAATTAACACTCGGCGCCGAATGTTTTACAACGATTGCTGATTGGGCCAAATAATTACCCGGGCCGATTTATCCCATGATTGGCTCAACCGCAGGGCAGCTGGAGAGAGCCAATTATGGCGTGAAATACGAGATTGAACCTTTGCAGAACGCGCTAAACCCCTCTAAACCCCACCTTTCCAATCCTTCCGAGGTTGAACCGTCTGCAGATCGAAGAACTGGGTACAGTTAACACGCGTACGACTTCCTCCGGCGCTAATACATTTTTATGTCACTAATAAAGATCTAATGACGTAGGCAGGAGATCAGTCTTCCTTTGAAAAGAATTATTTTCGTCTTCCTTTTGGCATGTCGCGGGTTGGTTAAGAGGGGGTGGGGGGGGGGGGGGTGAAAACGAGCCCGGCTGATTGGTCTGACTGTAGATTGATGTTCGTAAATTGAAAGGCGGGAATCGCTCGCGAAGCAGGCAGGGACCAGGGAACAGGCAGAGCGGACCGGCGCAATCCCTGCTAATTCATTAACAGATTCAAAGTTGCACGCGCGTACTTCAGATCGTCCTTTAATGAATTCAGTTGATTAATTAAATGGTATTCATGTTTTTGGGGGAAACAAGTTTTCTGGTGCGTATAGTGTGTATTTTTTTGCGTTCTGTGTGATGTAGCTGGTGAATTTAACCCGAACAGAACGCGGTTCTCTGGCGTCGCGATGTTTGATTTCAAGGAAGAGCGCACAGTAGAACCAATTAGCTCACATTTTGATATTTCACATGCGCAAGTTGGTTTTTTTCACTGTGATTTTTCCACTTTCTGTATATGAATAACGAATCAGCTGAAACCTTCGCTGCTAAATACACGTGTCTAAATGTGTCAGCGCGCTGAAAAGAAGACTTGAGTCCTGCTCCACATTCGCCATGCTTTGTTTTTAATCACGTTTGAAATTTAGAACCGCGAGCGTCACATCACTTAGCGTTTAGCGCGTCGTTTATTTGGAGACGTCATCCCCGGCGTCGCCTGCTGATCACCCGGCGTCGTCGAGGGTAGAAAATTTGATGAAAACCGCGCGCTCGAATTTTCTCCCCATTGCTCATGCCAACGATATGTAAATCTCGCACTTTGCGAGTCTGCTGGGAAAATACACTTGGAAATTCTAATTTCCTAGCGCCGCAAACTTTTCATATACACAACGATAATCAGCTATTATCGCCGCTAAAGGAGCGAGCCGAGCTGGGATCGCGCGGCGTTCGCGATGTTTCGAATGAGGACGAGGATGCAGGACCCAGGACGATAATCACTATGGATTATACGTTCTCAAAATACGGAAATGGTTAATTTTTCAAAACCATCTTTTATTCAGAGACGCACTTCTCGATAAAAGCCAGCCTTCCGCCTGGAGGAATAATGGAGACGCATGGAGAGCAGTTGAAACATTCATGCCGCCCAGTGAAGGTGTTAGGGGTAGGTGTGTCAATGTCAAAGGTGAGGGCCGCGGCCAGTGGTGCACTGTTGGCTCAACTCCAGTTCATCCGCGCTGAAATAATAAAGGTGACGCGCTGAGGTTTGCACACAAGGTTTTCTGCATTGTGTATAACGCTGAAAAATGCAGTTTCTTTGATGCATTTTCTTCAAAGTATGTGCAGTTTTCGCTTACTTTATAATGTATAAAAGTGTCGTCAGCGCCGTGCTTCTTTATACCTCTGAACATGCCGTTGAGGCTAATAGATGACGGGATATGGTTGAATATATTTTGAGCAATCTAAAAGTTTTACATGAAATATGTTCAGAAATTTGCTTAAATATAGATGAAGAGTACGCGGAAAGTTTTGCACGCCCCCACCCCCTCCCCCGATAGAGTTGAATGTGATTTTTCTCCGAGCTAATGGCACTCGCAGTCAACAGACGTCGACAGCTTGGTCAACAATGGGGTTTTGCGTCAATTTTTTTTACGTGGATTCGTGGCATTTGATCTATCTTCCCCAAGGAGATGGCTTTTTAAGTGGACCTATTTATAGGTCGTATTGTCATTGGACTTGATGACATTCACGCAAAATCAATATTTGAACTTTACTCTGGAAAATTGTAGAACGAACATTTCTTATTCAGCATGAGCGCCGGTATAAATGAGAAACCACCGCTGTCAGCTTTATTCAATTTCTTTATCAAATTGCATTGCCTGTACCAACGCGAGGAATAAGTACGCATTCAAAACAATTTCTGTTCAGTTTTTGTTTGTTTTATACATAAACGTAAAACGTATAATTTTTGGGAATTGATAAAAAAAAGCAGGTGAACAACTCGGCTTGAATTCTTTCTTGACACGCATGCAAATATACCAAGTCGACATGAAAGGGGGTTGTCGTAAAAACTGACGTTCTTTATTAATACTTACCTGAGGTATGCCTGCTTAATACCATATTAGTGTCAGCTCTTGTTAAAGCCAAAGATCACGACTGCTTACACACAAACATTCACCGGTAATCATTTTATTAGCACACATCAAAACATTTTATTAACAGAACGAATTCTGACATGTGTCTAAATATTGATAAAATGTCAGAAGGGTAGAGACAAGGCATGGGAAAGTAGAATCGTTAAATCGACTAATACCGTGCGGAGAGCCGAACAATTATCCCGTGCCGCGGCCCCGTTGCGCTGAACACGGGTGATAATGCCTAGTTTGATTGATAGGGATGGTTTGGGGTCGGGGGCGGCGAGGGGTGGCTGACTCGTCTGGCATATCACGCGCGCTCACGTGGCGGGACTGTTGATTGCTTCGTGATGTTGTAGAGGTGCGTTAAGGTCCGAGACTTCTATGCCCCTGGGTTTCTGGATATAATTCATTCTGGACTCTGTCAGGATTTACAGTTAAAGATTGGGTTGAATATGCTGGGAATGGAGTGCCGTTTAGATTGGAAATAACGAATGGCTCACAATATCTCGGTTTGCATGTGTATTTGCCGTGATGTTGAAATGACTCCTTTATTTGAAGGTGCGGTTATAGATTTTCTACACATGTAAACGATATTGACTGTTTTGCTATGGAATATATGTGAGCATTTTCCATAAAAAACGTCGCTCAAACTAGGATTATTTGGTCTCTGTTTTTCTTGCGTTTTATTTTTTTATTACACAAATAGCAGTTGTTTTAGCGGCGCAATGATTATCGAGGCAGGTATCGTCTATCTCAAAGGGTGAGCCCTGACGAGCTAGCAAAATATATTGTTAATTGGGGTGTCCTCAAATTTCTCCGAAAGGATCACCCAACACCCACGCCGGGCATTTCCAAAATTTCGCTCTCTTGGACTTTTGTTACATTATCGCCAGCAGGTGACGTACCTGCCTGCAGCATCTCTATCAAATTAATATTACATGCAAAAGTAAATATTTCATTACTATTTAGCATAATTTATTTCGGAATAGCTATAAAATATTTTCGCTAGTATAAAAATTTAGATCGCGTAAGTCCAAATGATTGATCAACTATATGTGAGCAATGAGAGTATATGATGGGCTAAACGATTGACTGTTAGAGTCGGCCATTTCACGTGGGCGTTCTAATAATGAGACTATACACTGTACTTATTTGGTAGTGGTACAATCCTAAACAGTGGGAAACCCTCTATTAGCTCGCTATCTCATTGGCATCGGCTCTTCTTCAACCGAACCCCGAATTGATTCCACAGAAATCACGAGGCGCACAAACGTGGCCCCCACGTGCGTTCATATCGCCGTCAGATCTTTAATTTCATCTGGGCTCGGAAGTCGAAACACGCTGGTAATTAACCGGCGTTGGGGGGGGGGGGGGGGGGGTAGGGGTCGATTAGGGTTGGGGAGGGGCACCCCGCGAGCAGACGAGGAACAGACACATGGGAGCCAGCCGGGCGCCAGCCACCTTCACACCTGCTGTTGTTTCCCTGGATCTTCCAGGGGGGGAGCGTTTCGCCGTGGACTGACGTCAAATGTTTGACGTGTCCTCGTTAACGAGGGGCTGGAAGTTTGCGATATGTCGTTATGGCTTGAATTGGGCCCTGCACGGCTCAAAAAATGATCCACTGTGTGAGTGTGTGATGTTCGCAGTGTAAATGAAAACATTGAATGAAGGTACCGAATTTGTTTAACAGGGCGAAAGGAAACCGCCGACTCACTACGCCTTTGAAAACGCGTGCCCGTCAATTTTATTATAAGAAAGGTGTTGAAAGTCCTGTCAGCTGACTGTTACCGCGAAAAGAATTCCGAAAGTTTTTCCACTGGAAAGATTTCTCGGGTGTATCTTTAACGAAATATTATGAATGAGCTTTCTCTAATACATGAAGAAAGAAGCGTTGATTTGAAAGCTGGCACCTCCACTAGTATCGGATATGTGCGATCTTGCGAGCATCCGGCCTCCGCTTTGGAACCGTTAGACATAGAAAAAATGCAGAGCAATCTGCGTGGTCGTTTCTGGTGAGGTACTACATCCTTTTGCTCCTAACGCGTTAATTAGTCCGTGTGTTTTCCTGCATTTTTCCCGCACACCGTACATTTTTTCGGCTTTTCTTTAAAGCCGTGCAGCGCGGGGCACAGTTTTTCCGGCTAGATTTCCCATGTCGGTCGAAGGCATGGCCGAGCTTTCACACGCTCTTTACGGAAATTTAGGATCCCTTCGCTGCTCACTAACAAACGAGCCACTTTTTTATGGGATGTATGGAAACTTGGAACCAGTTTTTTGCAAGTTTCAGTTGTTAAAGTTTTTCCCTTCCGCAGGTGAAATTTTCAATGCTCTTATATGCTTACATGAAGTCATTATTAGACTCTTACAGAATAGAGCATTTGTTGGAGTGTGTAATTAAAAATGTATGGACCATTGTACAAAAAGATGTTATTAAAACTGCGCAATACCAATAAAAAGAAGCGAGAGATATAGAGACTCTAGTTTGATCTCTTTCGACTTCTGAGTTGTGTCAGTGAGTAACATTCTGATTAATACTCGTAGAGTTGAGCTTTGTGCACACGGCTCGTGAGTAGCGACTGCGTGTGCACTACAATCGCAATGAGCCGGACGAGCGCCCGCTTGCGTGACAAAGAGAGCGTTGCCGTGGAGAAACATGTATTAGATAGTGGTATGTGCCATGGCTGTACCGTACCTTTACAACAGGCCACTTTAACCCCCGACGGCGTCGGCGTCGGCGTCGGCGTCGGCGTCGGTCGCACATTGGCTTTCTTCGAATCTAGCCCTGCAGCCGGGGCTAGGCTACAATGATTGCCTCACACTGTATCTAATTGAATCTTAACATGCGGACTACAGTGCGAAACGCTCGGGGAAAGATTTCCAAGATAATGACAAATTAAAAAAACGAGCTCGCCGCCGCCGTTTTTATTGGTTTCATACACGGATTTTAAATGAATGATTGCTATTTCAGAACGATTCCGTCCAATTATAATCCCATTGAGACCCATGCCGCGTCGAAATTCAGGGGTGCGATATCGAGATATATATTTCACTTCGTATAGGGAATACCAAATAGACCCTTCTTGTATTTTATTGATAGCTGACATCAATACCGTAAATAAATGGCGCGTATTTTCTAAAGTAACACTTTTCTTTTTGCAATCTAATGCAATTGATTCGCTGTTGATCTAAACATGTATAAAATTAATGCGAATTCCCCTCTGTATTGCACAACACCGCAATCAATTTGCTTGTTCATCATGATCATCGCATATAGTACCGAACGTCCAGTGCATGGATGCAATGTGCAACATCACATCTACGTCACTCGAAGCAGTTAACTCTACGGCTGCGTTTCTGGACTGCTACATAATTTAGGTTAATGCCTGGGAATAATTCAACCAAACTAGGTGGTCAACCACGTATGCATGTGTGGCCGGCCGTAATGGACACGAGAGTTGAAATGGACGTGGTTGGACTGGACGTTTCGTTGATGCAGTCCCATTCTGACGTTTTCGATATGGTCTGATGTTATGGCACAGAGTGGCCAGCCTTTGGGTGCAATACACAATGGATCGATGCGCGATCTATGTGCCATTCGGAGGATGACGTGGCGGGTGCAGGTAATGGCTGTGTCGATTTGCGACCGGTTCATCTTCGCGTATTTGGCCAAAAAAAAGAGATGTGTCACTTTTGAGGTTTTTTTCGAGATTGAGTCGCGTTTTTTTTTTCTCGAAAATCGATTGCTGAAATCTCTGGCCCCGTTCTTTGGGAGTGATGCGGTGGGGGGGGGGGGGGGGGGGGGTTCTATACTGGTACTTATAAAGAATATATGAATGCATTGTGAGAACCTTGTCTTCTGTCCGTCTCAGAAAGTGTTTGGAAAAATTGGCTTCCATACAGCATAAAAAGCTGCATGCAAAACAATCTGAGGGAATATTTTTTGTGCTGTTCATTATGTTGTCGAATGAACATGGTCATTTTTACAGACTTTTAAATACTACGCTTTCTTAAATTTCTTAGACTTATGTAAAATATGTCCTATCTGTAGCACTAGGTTTGAAAAAAAAATCTATTTCCAACTGGGGTTTGAATGCTAAACGAAAGTCTCGCTGGTTTCTTTTGAAATTTCTGCAGGTCACTTTATACTTGGTTCTTTTGTTCACGTTTTTAACGTCAGTCGAGCCAACACCCTTGAAAAAGCAACTAGTATATGTTACGGAACGTCGTGAAACCAGTGATACCTTTATTTAGCATTGAAATACCAGTTATAAATAGTTATTTTCACCACGCTTTCTGATTATTCTCTTATAAAAGGTGAAAACAAGTGTGCTTTTGAGATAAAATTTTCCTTCCCAACTATTTATTTCCGAGCACCGCAAGCTGTAGTTGAAAAATGTGCCCGGAAACTATTTATACACAATAATCGCATTGTGTGGCAGAGGCAAAGCCCCCATTCCCACCCCACCGTAACCTGCGTGACCTCCCAATAACGTGGCGCCGACTTCGGCAACCGCGTCCTCGCATGAAACCGTTCGTCAATTCCTTCCCCTGGATTTCCTTCCTCGCTTTTCCTGTCCGCTACCTCCGTGCACAGTCGGCGAAATTAGAGCCCCCAGTCGGAACCGGTATCACTCGACTTAATCCCGCGCCCCGACCAATAGTTTGTCCGTTTCCCTAGTTAGCAAATCTGTTTATAATATCAGAATGATAAACACCGAACTCGTACGAAATTACAAGGCTTTGAGACAACAGTGAAACAATTAAGACAAAGTTTAGCAGGGTGCATTACGTCGCTTGCCTACACTCTATACGAGGGCTATAGTGGGTAGTTGGGGATGTAAAATGGAAACTTAGACCCGTCTGAATGTTATTTCAAAGTGGAGAAATGCGAAGTGACTAACTGTTGTACCTGCTAAGTGCAGCTTTTGAGTGGAATACTTGCAAGTTTGAGTTAGCACAGCCAATTATGCGTCGTTATTAAATACGTTATATAAATTGGGGGGTGGCTGAAAACATCGAATATGTAGTTCCTATAATATTCGAAGACTTTCAAGCACACTTTTCACGATTCGTTTTTATTTTCATAAATTTGCATCAGCATATACCTAGGCTTTCAATATCATACGAATGAAGATTGCTAACAAGGGCTCGCAGCATATACATTGATCGTAATTGACTAAGTTATACGCAGGCAGGCACAACTCTGTATGCATAACTAGAGTGAGAAGAATACGTCTTTGAAGTGATTTTGCATAGCAAATGAAAAATGCGTAAATAATTGGGCAAAAATCCTGGATCTTGATTTTCGTTTTTCTACTATCGCGATGTATTACGTATAGAATCATATAAAAGATGCCTTCTTATTTGTGATTTTGGTAGACCCTAGACAACATAATCATGCTGTAGGCAAAAGAGAGTGATGTCTGGCATTGGATGAGAGGCTAAAGGAAAGCCCAGGAGAAGAAAAGGTGAGCTGCGCCCGAAAAGTTGAGAAAGAAAATGTAGGAAATTGAAAGAGAGATGAATTTGTGACAGGCCACCGGTAAAAGCCGACAGCTATGCGCGGAGAGCCTATCTGGAAGTGTATGCAGCTTTTTCACTCACCTACTTCAAGATGACGTCCTATATCTACCACAGACGGAAAAGTTTCACAACCTTGCCGTAGATAGGGAAACTTTCGAAATAATCTTACAGAGAAGACAGTCACACACACATGGGCATCTAGTGATTTATTTTATTTTAACTCAATTAAATAAAAAACGCATGCGCATACGATTTTCATTTGCTAAAAAAATTTTCATTTTCTGAATGGCAAATGATCGTACGCTTTAGTTTCAAGTCACCATACCACATATTATATACCTCTTAATATTAATACTAAAATGGCACAAAGGGCCCATACCATTCCCCACATACCAATTACGCTAATTAAAATAATTTTCTGCATAGCTCAGTGCTTCTTGATTACTTGCACATACCGTGCGTGAATCTTCATAAATATGTCCGGCTCCCTTTGCCGGCGGGGCTTCTCGCCATCCTCGGGCAACCACATGGGAGCCACCAGGAGCTTGTTTATGCAACGCATTACACTTTGCATGCATTAAATGCACGCCCCGCTTGTCTTCGTTAAAAAAGACGGCTGCTTTATTAGCTACGCGGTGGTGTGAATTAGAATTCTTTCCAGCAACATGGCACCTCCACCGCTCGCACACTGCAGGTGAAGTGGCAGGGTAATGTTGTTTTCACTTTTGGAATATGCGCAGCACATCCTAATTATAATTAAAACTAATCTAGTAAGTTACTTCCTAAAGCCATTAAATACTTGCTTAACTATATAAGCATCGTGATTTCGGAAGCATATGCTTTAAAATACGGCACCTCCACCACACAATGGCAAATTTTTTTATCAATTACCGATTTGTTACTGAATTGCGTCGATTAATTCACAACTTTTTACACGCTTAATGATTTCGTAAGTCTATTCTTTAAAATATGGCATTTCCACCACGTGGCTAAGTCACGTTTCTATTTATTGTTTGTTTTATTACTGACTTGCTTCAGTATATAATTCAATAAATCGCTTATTAGCTCAGTGATTTTGTAAGCATACGCTTTAAAATGGACATCTCCGCTAATTATGATAAAGTCACGTTTCAGTTCATTACTAAATAGTAAATACCGACCAGAGTGACGATAAACTCACTTTCATTATGCATTCGCGCGTATTGCAAATTCCGCTCATTGAAAAAAGTGACCATGAAAAGCGGGGCAGCACCATAGTAATTCTAAAGCTGTATGGACCGGCACCGCCAGCCCCATGCCAAGCAAATCAAGCTTCTTGTCTTTATTATCTCTAAGATAGCGGCATGAGGCTTATATTAAGTTTCGGTATACACGCATCACATAATATTCTAGACGCATAATAATTTAGTCACGTCTATGGGCGTCATTTCGGGAAACCATAACTTGAACCGCCGCCGCCGCCGCCGCCGCCGCCGCCGCCGCCGCCGCCGCCGCCGCCGCCGCCGCGCGCGACGACCATTATAAGCTTTCACCGAATTTCCATCAGATTCTGAAACCCTCTTAATATATTAATTATCATCCTTCAAACAACGCAGCCAGTTGTGAGATGGTGCATATTTTATCATATTATACTGTGTCGTATTTGGTTACCGCAACGTGCAATCCAATCCTCCCTCCGTGCGGCGTCGGGTACATAGTGTGTACATGGGTGTACTTGGGTGCACACGGGTGTACAACGAGCAAGTTGCACAACAATCTCCAGCCCCCCGCCCCCCAGCCCCTCTCCCACACACACGAGGAGGGGTACATTGTAACTGAGTTTGCTCTGGCGCTCAACGCTCTGGGCGATTACAGCTTCCGTTTGAGCCCCAGTGGACACTATTGTGTTTGAACGAAAGGCCGATGGCGAGATAGGTGGCTTATTATTTGCGCCAGGAGTCACTAGCATCATCTTTATAATCTGTTCGAGGGTGGCGTCACGTGGGAAGTGAATGCGGAGAGCCTGGAGCTGAGATTTGCGCGCTGTTTGTTTAGTTCGATTTTTTGGGGTGGTTTTAGTGAAAATACGTTCTACACTTCTAATGCATGCGAGTCCTGTTGTTCGCTGTGAAGAATGTGCTTTGTGGCTGAGATAAATAATGTAAAATGGCGAAATTAAGCTTTAAACTAACACCGTTTGTGTGCAGCATAAAGGGGGGAGGGTGTGAATGTGTGTATATATTTAATATTACAGGACCAGAAGCAAATAAATATTGTTTCTGCGTTAGTTTGCTATATAAATGCAATTACAGTTCGTTTGTGTGTTTTGATCATTTCGACGTGGAGTTTGTATTTCGGAGCAATCACTTTGATCAATTCCAAAAATTCATTTATAAAATTCAGTAAGCAACGTTTCGCTTTGTGGGGGCCACTTTTTTCCTCGTGTGGGCCCAAAGCGGGGCCTCTATCAGTAATCGAATGTACACAAGATTCGTGGATACGAATTTGCGCCGTGTCATCATTTAATCTGGTCACAGCATCCCCTTCGCATCCGTCTACAGTGTTTCTTTACAGCGTCAACTAATCTAAACGGTTCTGAATTAAACTTAATTGAATTTGAATGAAAAGAGCAACATAAACAGTCGCTGCCAAGTAAAGATCTTCCTCGCTGAACGTCTTAAAGGACGAGCTCTGACGGAATCGAGTATAATCTCAACGTAGACAGAACAAGCAGCGAAATGTTGGAGGCTAGACAAAGAGCTGGATTGCAATTGATGGCGAATTAGAATGAATTAGAAGACGAGGGTTTAATGGAAAAGTTCTCGGCGCCAATCACTAGATTCTTCCTAGACGCTGACAGTGACATTAGGGCGGACTGACAAATTGGATTGTGCGAATGCATCAACATTTCGAGGACGAGTTCTCATTTGGGTCTAAAGCACGCTAGGCCTACGGAAAGTAACAAAATGTAAGCTTTGTTGGTTTTGTATAAAGCCATCTTATGCATTCTTTCTGATGTCCACGGGCTTTGATATCCGCAGATGGAAATAAAAAAACAGATCGCGGAAACGACTTTTTCTCAAAGGACTTGTGCCATCTTTTATTTTATTTTCTAGACATATTTGTGGACTTTGTGGCTTATACTTTTCATGCAAATATTAAATGTTACAAATCTTTGTGCCGTAGAGAAAATGCCAATGTGGGTAAATATTAAAAGCGACTTTATGCATATGGAGAAGTTATATTGAAAAGGTAGAACTTTCTTTATATCACGAAATCAGCAAGTACGGTGGCCTCGTCTATATAATATATAGGCTATGTCACCCGGTGTAGAATGGAAACCCGCGAGTGGGATTCACTAACGTTCCTGTCACGAACTGGTGCCTAGCGGAAATGCATTGACGTCAACCCTCGATGCATCTTCGCTTGAAACTATAGAAATTGCTTACGACGTCAGATATCGAGAGATTTACAAGGACCAATAAAAATGACTAACTAACCACTTTTAGTGTTTAAGCTTGTATTTCTGAGGCGTTCGCACAGTTCCACTTGACACTTTTCCCCTAGAGTTTGCAGTTTCAAGCTGGTGCAAAACAGAAGCAAATTTTATGTTTGAAACTTTCGCGGTGGAAGAAGGAAATCTCTGGTGTATTCATGCACGGCTATAAAACCATGACCTGCTTCAAGCTGTACGCTTTTTACCTCTTCTCGCAAAAGCAGAATGAACGTTGATTATTTCAACTGTATTTTTACGGCCAGACGAAATTAGTGTGTTGTTTCTTGTTTCTCGGGAAATTCTCTTGTTTTAATCAACGAAATTCGTGTCTGGCCTCCATCCAACTACTCGCTAACTTTGGCAGAGCCTACAGATGCATTTTATGACTTCCTCCCAAAACTGTTTACTCGTGTGCAAAATATAATTAACTTTGCCTTTGAGATCAAGGATGAATCACTCGAGCGAATAGTAAGTTCCAAAGTCAATTATTACGTAATACCTGCCTGACTGCCTCGAGCGTGCCGTTATCACGTCCACGTCTCGTCACGCCGCGCGTTTTATTCAAAACGCTCACAATGGGCCACATTAGGCTTGACACAAGTTAATCTTCCTGCATGTGTGTAGCCTTCCGTGGCACGCCGTGGAGTACAATATCCCGCGAAGAAGTCATCCACAGGAAGCTGCAGATCCTCTCTTCTGCGTTATCGGGAGAGTTTCAACCTCGTAATCCCGTCCCCATCCCCATCCCCATCCCTATCCCTACCCCGTCCTCTCCTCTCCTCCTAGAGATAATCCCTTATCCCTTCCCTCCTCCTTTCGACGTCCTGCCGGCGTGCCCTGCGCCCCCGTACTCGATCTACGTACCTACGTCGTTTTCAAAATAATCCAATTTACCTCCCCCCCCCCCCCGCCCCCCACCGTCCTTTCTCCGGCCCGGGCCCCCGGCCCGCTCCACCCCTCGAGGGCCGTCCGTCTCCACATCTTTCCCAATCTCGTGCTCAGCTCCACATCTTCCTAGACTTCCACCGGTTGCAATTAGCTGTCTTAGGGCACATAAAGCTTTCAAAACAAAGAAAAATTTGCCTTAAAGGGGAACAAGAAGTTTGGCTGGCTTTGACTTGTACCGTGTCTGTTTTCAACACAATTTTCCTTTATCTCTTTCTCTTTCTCTTTCTCTTTCTCATTCGATGACTGAGAGTTGGAGAAACTTCTAAAACAATATTTCTGTCGTTCTGGTATAAAGTCCCAATTCAATTCTTAGATACAACCATCTTCTGTATAAAAAGGAAGACTCTCCAATCTAATATCCTAAACGAGCAGAAATGTTTTTATTTGGAAGGCAATCAAGCTCTCTGGTCGTTGCAAAGGCAAGAAGCAATTCTGAACTTCAAAAATAAAACTGCAATGAACGTTTTCCGCTTAAGTATGAGGATAGCAAAAACAAGAGGGTCGCTATGAGGAAGAGGAAGGAAGTAATCCCATGTCCATGTTGTGTAATGACCTGATTGTACCTGCTACGGTCTTACGTGCACAGCTCCACGTTCACGTATACTAGGCACAGAGCAGCTAGATGTACGCCATCCATGTATAGATGAAATAACACAAAAGGCCCTAATTAGCCAACCTTCTTGAACAAATAACCCGCATCTCATCCCAAAAACAACTCTTCCGTTGTCCTGAATGCACCCGCCACCCCGTCCGTGTTTCATCTTGCAGAAATCTCGGGGATCTTTCCCCACGGCCCTGTTTTATGCGCACCGAGTCGACGGCGACGACGACGACGGCGATGGCACATTGAAACAAACTCTAAGAAAGGCAGGCGTCGCACCGGGCGTCTTCCTTTTGAAAAGTTGCGCAGGAAATGTACGATATAATAATTTTGGCCAGCGGCTTTTGTTCGTTACACGTTGCCTAACGAGAAAGCCAAAAGGAAATGATCGTTAGAAGATGAGATGAGAGGATTTTTCGCGGTTTTCACACATCTTTCCGCTGCTGAGTCCAAAGGGACGCGCTGCACGAGATGAGAAAGTTTGGCGTGGTGTTTTACCAGGCGGCCTCATGCTTATAATGTAGCGTCCTAATAAATTTGCAGCCCTTAGGCGACGCGCAGCCCGCATCTCAGCGGTCGAGGGCCGAGGGAAGGTCGTTCCAGTCGAGATTGCTCAAAGCGACAGCATCAGGCCAAACAAGATGCAAATGAGAAGGATTCTCCTCCGTATTGGTCAATATATATCAAACGTAATACATGTCTCGACTGCAGCTAGACATTCGAGCCGGCTAGATGTCCCAAATCAATCATCCGGGCTGGTATTCCGCCCACATCCTCAATCAAAACAGACACGATTGTCTTGGATGCAATAGCTCCAAGTTCATTCGTCTGTCCCTGTGTCTTCTAGCAGACAAATTACCCTCAATTATGCTCACAGTCCCTTCACTCCATTAAATTCTCCCTCCGCTTCTTTCGCTCTAGTCTCCTGATCCTAAGATTGCAAAACATATGATGCACATTCACGAACCCTGCACAACTAGACCTTAGGGACAATTCCTTTTTTCATCTCTACTATACATAACGACGTCTTTCTGCCAAAAGCAAGCTTCACGTTTCTGCTTATTGAAACAAGGATATTATTTGCTTTTCATCTTGCTCTTGAATTTCAAACGGTTGAAATTAAAATATTTATTAAAATCTTTTTGTAGTAATGAAACTTTTGTGGTTTTTTACGCTGAAAACGCAGAACACTGCCGTGAGTCAAAATTCCCTTATTAGAAAATGTTTAATATCTGAATAATTTCGTTTTTTATAAACTGGGAGTTTGAAAGCGTGAGGGTGGGGCAGGGTTGGGGAGGACAGGGACACTCTTTTGGGCAGGACGTCGCTTTGAATTGAGTTCCGGTCCATCGGGCGCCGGAAAGCTCGGGTGCCGCTCGTGGAAATGCGCTCACATTCAAGAAGCACGGCGGGCTAGGCTATCGTCGCCTCGTTTGCATGCTAACTATTCTTCTAATGACGACGACGGCCAAATTGGCAAACATCACCAAATTTGATAAGCCCCTAGAAGTCACGTGGCTTAAATTGCTTGCCACTCGCGCGTGACGCACAAATTACATAATTATCAAAAAGAAACTCCACCTAGACGCTTTCAAAAGACAGCACGCTACGTAACTGCTTTTTGAAGTTTCAACCAAACAACGTCGTGTTGCATAAAATTAATCTTCGACTTGTGCACTAGCTCTTCCACATCATCGTGAACGTAATAGATTTTCTTAAATTTCCTTCTCGCAAACTTCACGTCTCGTTAGCGAAATTTTATCAACATTTTGAAACACATCTACATGCATTTACCAAAACCGTTTATCAAGTTTTCTCCGTCGTGCTTCTGACGTGACTAGATCGCAACTCATCCAAAGTCACAATGACTAATACATCGCATACCGTTGTTCAATTAAAGGTCTTGTCTGTGTCTATAGACAGGTAAAGGGGTGAGGGGTAGTTGTGGGGGGGGGGGGGTAGTCTTGTTGGTTCGGGGCATGGGGAAGCGAGCTAGGATGGTAAATTGTGATAGTGGTATATGCAGTGTCACGGGGATGACTCGGTTTTGTGAAGGGGGGGGGGGGCGGGCGGGGGCGGGGGTCTCCTTGTCTTGAACGCTTAGGCATTGTTAACTAGCTTCACCGGTAAAGTGCGTGAGACGGAGCATTGAAGCTGTTATTAAGGGCAAAGGGGGTTTTAAGGAGGCGGGTATATGGCGGGGGTGGGGGCTCATGGGCTCATGGCCTCTTGTCTTTACTATCCGGATTGTTAACCGTCGCTTTGCCCCCATGTTGATAAAGGTTACGTCACTAGCAGAGTTTCGGAGGCTGGAGTGACGTTCTGATTAATTAGTCTAGTTGAAATTGGAGGATTAAGAAGGATCCCTCTACCTTGCCATGTCTTAAATAGATTTCACCGAGAAGTGGGAATTTATTTCTTGCATTAATTATACTATATCATAAATAAACATCGACTTGGGGTAGGGTTTGGGAAATTTTAAGCTGGACACTTGAGGGATGACCGCAGAAGCAAGGAATTGATGCTACTTTAATATAGTTTGGAGAGATTTTGCATAGCGCTAAGCTTGAACGAAGTGAAGTGGCTTTCGTGATACTTAAGTTATGGATATTATGCCATACCTACCCGTTAAGTTGGTACCCATTTCAATTACGATATGCGATCACATTTTCATTAATGGTGTGCGGCGGTTTTGAGATCTATATGTTTATAATGCGTGACATGGACTCTTTCGGATTATACTTTTTTTTTTCATCAACTTTTTATCCACTCTTCATAATGCCACGGAAACTGTTCTCATCTCCCACTCTCTCCAGCTTCGTTTTACGCTTTTAGGCCTAGTAGATAAATTAAAATACCGAACGCCGCAATCGTTAATCTTGTTGAAGGCTGATTAAGAAAATCTGAATCAGGCCAGTGGTCCATTCTTTAAAAAGTGGGAGATTTCTAGAACATCCCTTAATTTGATAGAAAACCTGTTTTTTCATGTTGGAAATTCAGTTATTAATTAAGTTTAAGTAATTAAATTTTATTCTCAAGTTTGTGTTCTTCGCCGACGGTCCAGAAATATCTTCCCAATCTCGGAAGAGAAAAGCTGATTATACAACATCATTATTTTTGCCACTTCGGTTTCAACTTTAAAATTAGTCCAGTTAGTTATAATTAATTTTCTTAATAATTCTAAGAATCGTCTCGTGTAGTACTATATATTCCCGTTCATTAAGACGCAGTTCCTTTCTCATCGCCGACACGCTGACAAAAATGATGTAGATTGCAGATTACTTTAATTTTTCCGCCCAACTTTTAATTGCAGACGACTTTTCTGAAAGTAAAGTTCAAAGTTTTGATGTGTTGATACAATTTGTGATAACAGGACTATTATTTGTAACCACAAAAGCAAGGCGATCGTGCTATTTTCACAATAAAAAAAAAACAGAACACTGAGTGACCTTGAAGATGAAGATTGAAGATGATGCTAAAAGGAATCTCTTGCGATCAACCAATCACAACTCGCGATTTGGTCACATGACACACTGAGGCTCAAGCGACTGTTCAGCGATTGTTTCAGAATTTAACCAAGTTGAACTTTTTGAGCCTCAGCTTTTTCGCCTAGCACTAAACGAAACTTGAAGATTTATTCCTTATTCGTTATTGCATGCGTCACAACTTTTGCACGGATACAACATATAATTTTAACCCTCTATTGCAAGGTCACCATCAGATATTCCCCAAAAAACAATAAACATTGAATAATAGAATTATAACTTTTATAATAGGTGGAGGTGCCGTGTCTATGAATCAAGCTTAAGCTGAGATCCTTACTCAATTCACCACGACTGTTTCAGCTTGGATTCAAGTATTTCCTTTTTCGGCGACGACACCAAAAGAGACCACTATCACACTACGCATCTTTAATTCAACTTTTTCATTTTTATCACCTCATTTTATGACCCTCACTTTTCGCGCTAACACGAATTTTGTTCTGTCTCCTTACAGATTTCTGTCATTATCACACAAACCACACGGCACCCTGCGAGTACGAAACACATTACTCGCGCAGCCTCTGTACTTTCTCTTGTAAAATATTACCAGCAATATTCTTTTTACGCATTCTCCGGGTATACTTTATTAGGTTGTAATCTGGATACGATTACCATTAGTTAGCTGGTTTATAATTCACACGAGCCGCGTTCCTGACGCCCTAAACACGGCGTCATAAGCCGGCGCTAAACCGTTGCACAACTTTTTTCATTAAAAGTACAAATTGCCAGCGCGTCGTCCCATACGCGGCTCTAGTTGTAGCCATATTTACTTGCAAGTTCATCATCGCAACCTCGCTTATCACGTTTGCTGTGTGTTTCAGAGATTTGCTGTACAGTTTTAATCAAACAAAAATAGCGCATCATGCAAAATCGATTAAATATAATCCACAACACTTCGTTTAAACTTTTGTTTTTGTAGACCAATTTGTTTTCAGGTAGCACGAACTATTTTCTTTGTACCATTGTATTATACCTCTTTCTTTGCCAGCCAATCAAACGCTTTTATAAGCTTGCGGGCCACAACCGTTCAATTTTCCCGATGCTAATTTGTATCACTTTGAGGAAGGCGATAACGGAGTGCAAAAGGGGTGCCGTTTCAGTAACCGTTAGCTATGGCTGGCCTGGCCCCAGCGAGATCCAGACACACACAACTGCAAGTAATCGTGGAAAACGGGGGTGAGAAAACTAACAAGCGGCCACGTGAAAATTACCTCCGTCTTTCCCGACGACCACGCGCGACGTCGTAAAGGAAATGTCGCGGAAAAACCCTTTCACGTCGACATGACACGTCGATTATTTTCACAGATCTCTTTCTTTTATGTGTGAAAAACGGATTGCTAGAGAGCATTTACAGCCCTGTGTCGCGGTAAAACGTGGCTCAAAGGTGGCACATGATATTGATTGAGCGCGCCTCTGAACTGTATTGATAGAAAGAAAACACGAGCATGATTAAATAACGTTGACAACCAATATGTTTGTGTCATTTTCAAAAATCCAGGTGCATTTCAGTGCGATGAATTCCAGGATTATGTCATTAATAGTTAACTTTGTTTTATTCGCTGAACAATTTTGTGCCAAAGGTCTTCTTCATATTGGCTACGCTTTTTATTTGCTTGTTTCGAGGTCATTTTCGAGGTCATGTGGCTACAGAGGTTCAACCAGTGACGACGCTCCCTTCAAGGTCATTGTAATGTTAGTTACCCGTTGCTAGTTTCTGATTGGTTCAATCCTTCGGGAACGATCAATCGAGACGTATATCATAGGGGGTTTGGGGAGGGGGTCTGTAGCACAGCTCTTGTATGACGTTGTGCACGGCATTGGGTTCTTTTCTATTTATAAGGATATTATATCGGGAAAATATCATCCGTAGCGAGCGTTCTCATTACTCATTTCCTTTGCAATCCAGCATCCCTTCCTCGGCTTCTTTCGCCGTGATTATCTCTCTGTGGCGCCTCATCCTTGTCTCTATCCAATCCGCCCGCATCTTTCGCTCATCGCCAGAAGAGAACACAATCAAATGAAATTTACCAATCACGTTTCCAATCATCGGAGATCGAAACGGCGGTTCCATCTCTTCTTTTGTCCTAGTTCAGTGCATACGTCTATACTCGTGGTGTAAACGGCAAACATAGTATTACGAGTTTAATCCTTTACATAATCGATTTTTCGGCTCGTGAAAATAATATGTCATTAAAATCCGCCCTACGTTCTGAAACCACCGCCCTCCCCCCCCCCCCCCCTCTACTGAAAGCACTTTAACTTCGGTTCTCCTATTTTTTGAGTTCACTCAAATGTTGAGCGATCCTTTAAGTTAGCTGGAAACACTTTTAATTGCTTTGCTACCGAGCCAATCTAGTGTTCGGCGCAAAGTGAATATTGACATTTTCCAGCGTGTGAACCAATATGCACACAGTTTAATGGCGTTACTATGTATGAAAAATATATACCTACTGATATATTATGTACACGACGGTTTCTGCAGTCCTGAATGTGACATTTCTATATTACCTATTCGAAAACTGAAGCATAGACTTCTATCTGAGTTTACAGTAGAGGAAAGTTTCGTTTCATTGAATGCGTCGGGACGGGATATATACGAAGTCTGTACCAAGTCTAGTCAAACAAAAGTGGGTACAAAAGGAAAGCCGACATGTCCTAGCAATATGCATGCAAATAGACTCCATGCTACAGGGTGGTTATAGCTCAGCCTTGCTGTAGGAGCGATGGGACGAAAACTACGCAAGACACTGGAATATATATGAATATTTTATCAAAAATATATCTTATAACACCCAATAGGATTACTTGCCCCTTAGTGGCTATAGTCGCAACACAAATTTTAGGGAACGTGGACATTGCGAAATGTATTATACACGCAGAAAAATTTTATTGGATTTTTTTTTATATCTTTATAGCTTTACGAACCTTTTTGTGCGGGGGTGGATTCACCTTGGCACGTAGAAGATAAGGGCGGGCTCATTCCTCGTGACTCACGAGCCATGGGTATTGAATCCTAAATTTTGGATACTGATTTTGTTCACAAATTGTAGGGCGACCGCTCCCGATTGGGGTGCTATGCAGCGAGAGTAATTGTCGACATATAAATGTCGGCAGATAGGAATTCTGCTATACATGTCCGCGCTCATTTTACTATGTATTAATCGTAATTGGCATCATTGCTATCTATAGAATTCAATGGCCATTATTTCACCAAATTCTGACATTCGAGAACCACGAGCGCTCTCTTGCAAAACCATGCACACCGATGAAACAAAAACTTTTTGTTTCGTGCTTTTGACAGCAGTTAAAAAATCATCATTTCGCAATTTTCTAATTTTACGTTTGAAAGTGGTCGAATGCTTTTTAGTTCAACAACGCAATATTCCCATATAACGTGTAGTAAAACAGCATATAACATCGGAAAATACATGGAACAATCTGTTCATCTGGCTGGATTCGTTTCAGAACTGTTGAGCTGATTTCACGTGCATCATATCTCGACCCTCCTATATACCTACACGTCCTGGAACTTCTTGTCACATGTCTGATGCAATTGATTCCTTCCAAACACTTTTCATTCAATTTGTTTTCACCCATAGCACACAGTAATATTGTCGAGATTTCGCGCTTTGCACATCAAAAGGGGAGTATAAAACTCAGTGAACGCAAACATAGTGCTCCTGACTGATCCTGACTGATCCTGCCGATACTTTGCTCCTGCCTGCTCGCTTTCGGCACAACGGGGAGCACATTTAATAATCCAGCGAGATGATCGAATTTGCCTCCGACGTGCGCGATATTCACCAGCGTGCATTTTATAATGCAAGTCTTGCCGGGGCTCATGCGAGTGGTGTTTGCAACACAAAGGATCAGAATTGCATTTACTCTCAGCGAGATTTAGTTTTATATTCCATATAATATTCATCTTGAAAATAGCATGAAATATTAAAATGTGATGGGTATTTTGCGATCACGTGCTGCTTATTTACATTAGTTTACTCAAGGTACGCAAACAAATCTATACATTTGAATGTAGAATACGCAAAAATAAACATTTATGATTATAAATGACCGTTTTATTTATTTATCGAGATACCTGACTGCCATATTTCTGTTTGCATTTGATTTATGTTGGATGCCACAATTGAGACCGTATTATATAAACAAGTTTCTTTTTTTTTTAAGACAACCCTCCCACAGGGTTGTAAAAACCTATTTATATCACAATTGCATAGTCATTTTATAGTGCTGAGCTATACTAGATAATCTCTTCACATTTTGCCAGCGCTGAATATTGTTTCTGCACAAATTGATATAAATGGCATTATACTTTAAATCTTTGTACGGCTAATATTTTGCTTCCCCTTCACAATGTTTTAGCCTGCGGCTGACATGAAAGCCACCGCAACAGGGAAATTTCCCTCTAGCATCACAATTAACTATCACTAAGGTGCACACAGCACGACGTACAAATGAAGCCCCCTGTTTTTACTCAAAACCTACACCTCCCCACATTAATATTCCACGTGAATATACTTCAGCTCAGATATTATTAATTCATTTTTTAATAATGGCCCCACGCAGTTGATGCAATAGAATTCATCTTGTCGGTTGACATAGGTAGTTCATCCCCGCTACATGTGCAGTCTCCTTTAGCTAGTCCAACGGCACTGTGTGGATGATGTCGTACCACTTGTTCACATGGGAGATCGGACGTGCCGGCTTGGTTCAACATAAGCCTCTTGAACCGTTGTCGCAAGGCCGGGCCCTTTTGTATTCTATGGGGGCCTCTGGCTCGGCTGTCAGTCAGAATATGGCAGCTCATTTCCATACACCCACCCACCCACCTACCCACCCCTAGCAGGGAAGCCCGTGCTTGTGCTTGCCTCGCCCTACACACTTACACCCTGTGGACTTATATACCAAGGCAGGATATAACATTCCCTTCAAAATGCGCCGAGCGCGGCTCTGCAGTGTATAGACACTATAATCCGAACCAAGGAACTTCCGCATCAGTACTTCTTTCATCCATTATCCATTAGTAACGAAAGGATTTGTGTTCGGGCTTATGTTTCGCGATGGAACATCTTATTTTTACTTTCGTTTGGTTGTTACAAGGGAAAATTGTGCCAAGAGTTTAGATGGTATGGGTAAGAAAGCTGAGCTTTAAAATATTAATTGCTGTTGGCTAGTTTTTTTTTTATATTCACACAAAGTTAATTTTAGAATTTAGCATATACGTACATATAAACATTTTTATTTTTATTTTTTCGCACTCGTGTGGCGGTATTTACAATTGCGAATATACGCACCGGTGGAAAGTGCACAGCAATGGGAAATTTCATATCATTGAAACGGCGGAAACAGCCCTCACATCTCATGCATGAACCGTATCAACATTATCATGCATGACTTGGTGGGAAAAGTTGCTCTAATGGATGCATCAATTTTCATTTTTAACGCGAAATTGTCCCATGTTTTGTATTTATGCCTCGACCCGAGCGACGTGCCGGCCGAAGCCGAAACGTTCCTGCACCCTGCATGTAGGCCGCGATACGTTGCATGGGGCGGTTGATCATCTTCCTAACAACTCATCTGTCTTGCCTAGCTTCCACTTTGTACCGCGTGGCGCGCGCGCAGATACCTGGGCATTACTCGGAGATTAGAGTCCTACCTACGCCGTGAGCCTGTTTATGGGCACCCGTTCTCCCCCCCCCCCCCCCCACCACTCGCCACCGCCCCCAACATCGGCCACCCCCGACAAAGTTAATATCTCCGCCGCCACGCCATACATCATATCTCTTCATATCTAACACTATCACGTCCACACATTTTATATTAGACGTATCAAAATTAGAAATCATACCACGAAACATATTTGTCTTATCTGGCATTTTTGGTATTTTCTTCGCAAAAATAACCGTGTGTGTGTGTGTGTGTGTGAGTTTCTGTGTGTATGTGTGAAAAGCCTGGAGGTCTGGAAGATAAACAAGGATGTCGTGCGATCCTCGTCGCCCGTGCCCACCTTTACCCTCCGTGTGGAAAGGGGCCGGGAAATGTCTGGTTGGACGAAGACGGAAAATCGACCCGTGTCTCTCGGTTCCTCAAATACCGTGCAGCGCGAGAGGCTTGAAAAGAAAATACCTATCCTTTCATGGGCCCTCAAGAAAGCCCTCCGCGAGTGCTTTCTTTCATATGGCATTAGGAGAAGGGTCTGCCCTCGCTCTTGGATATGGCGAAGACAACGTTTTTTCGTTTGATTGTAGTATAGACGGTAAGAAATACTTGGGGATGGCATGCTTGCCGACTTGGATATCTTACATGGTTTGCATACCGGAGTAGGTGCTCTACGGCGCTAGCTATGCTAGTAGCTACATCACTGCGGTCTGCCGTATCCTGAGCCGTACGTACGGCGTGAGGTCAAGATAGCGAATAGCGATACTCGCGATGCCGATGTCACCCCTAAGGCAAGAAGCTGACACGATCCCAGCCTCTTATCGGCGCTTGCCTTTAAGAAGATGCCTAATAATATGGCTTATTGAGAACACCTGGTTACTTTACCTCGTTTTATGAGGTCGTCAGTTTTTTAGACATCAACTTTGATGGGTTTTCCGTGAGAAAAGAGCTTAAGTTTTATTCTCCTCGATAAATTTTGAATGCTTCGTACTTATATATAGCAAAACAATGTAAAAGAGTTATTATTTTCATCAAAAAGTTGCGCTTCATCGATCTTTTCCGCTAATATAGCTCTCATTTTTCCTCGGATAAAAACAAAATTGGTTTCAAGTTTTTGTTTAATATCGCTCGTGCCATCGGAATATTCTAAAAATCAACCATGGCTGCCTGAATATTTTATTTCCATCTCAAGATTTGATCTAATGAAGGAAAATCAAACTCCTGCTTGATTAAAACACTCGATTCCTTGATTAATTTATTTCCTGATTAAGTCTGGCCAATACCTCAGGGAAATCTTTAAAAATTTTCCTCCTCGAGTACCTACTGCGTCTTCGTTACGATTTTCATTCGAAAGTTTATCATTTTATTCTCAGCAATACTCGCGATATTGGTTAATTTGTTCCAGATTTCCAGCATTCATTACAAACTTTGTCATTTGAAGAGTCATACCGATTTCTTAGAATTTTCATGACTCAAAATAACGATTGACTGAACTGTTGTTCGTCCCAGAGACATTGACCCGGGAGTTTTAACCTAACAGTTGCACGCATTTACTGTGCAATTTAATTTAACGCATATACAATACCTTGCTTTACAGCTTTCCTTTTACCTTTGCTGTAAGTCATGTTCCTTTTAGGCAATTATAAAGCCTTCTTCCATACAAGCCCTTTTTCCAATATAATTTCTTTTATATACGATCACTTAAAATCCAACCATGCATTCCCCTGTCCAACAAAACTTTTGAAAATCTCGTTCCAAAATCGTCTGACATTTTTGCAATATATATTCTATATATTCCAGCGCCTCTTACCTCTTTGAGCCCTCTCCTAAGCAGCTCAAAACGCGCATATTACGCCAGTGCAGCGTATACACACAACGCGTAGTTCCTGTGGCGTAGTTCCCCACGCGTGCACTGCTCAGGGGTAATTCATTTCGTCCCGTCACTGTGGCGAAGGCTCATCGGCCTGACCCAGTGTATTGATTGATGCGATCCGGTTACCCGCCACATGAACGTTCGACGCTAGACTCACGAGAGCCCCGTACCAGACATGGAGAGTGGTGATAATAGAGCGGCCAGCGGCCATGCTGGACCCACGAGAATAGGTACTTTTACATGCTGAACGTTTTAATACATTTTAAAACAATTTTTAGATAGAGCTAAATACCTACATTTTTTTATTTGGCTATTTCATGCATTTCACATTCTTGACGTCTCTGAAGTAACAAGAGAACTAATTATCACGTGCATTTTCTTTTCTTCTGTACTGCTCACAAAATGAGAAAAGCCTCAAATTCTCTTTCGTTATTACAGGTTGTATTATTTTCGCGGGCGGAAGTTAACTTACCAACAGAAAACTCTTGACACAATTGTGCTGGTTTAACACTGCTCCCCGGCACGATGGCTGGCAATTACGGCTGCACTGGCCCCCGAAGATCGTTGCCCACTCTCATCCTCCGTCTGTGGATCTCTGCAGGAGTCGACCGAGGGGCACAACGGGTGCGAGCGAGAGAAAGAAAGACAGGGACAGAGAGGGGAGGGCCAGGCGTCGACCCACTTTTTCATCTCCCTTTGTCCACGTTTAAGGCGTCGTGTTTTCCACTTCCTTCCTGCGGAACTGACGTCAATCTATCAACAGAATCAACAAAAGAGAGTCGAACTTTGAAAATGGACGAGTGATTTGGTAAAAAAAGAACGGAGAAGTTTATAGTACCTTCTCCGTCGGTTCTCGTTCCGCGCGCTTGGCAAAGGGCTAAAAGCAAAATTGCATCAAGATTTAAATTATTTAACTTGATTAAGCTGACTGTGTAAGCAGAGAAGGGTACTGGAAATGTCTGACTTCGAACGCCATTGATGTTGGCTTTAAAAGAGATGGATGAATCTTAATTCCTAAACAAAAACTAGCGGGCGCAATCGAATTAGATTGCGACGGTGGTGAACGAAATTTAAATTGGATGCATTGACGCTATTCAAGCAAGTATAAGTATATGAGGGTGCAGGGTGCTGGCTCCTCTGATAATGGATTTGGATCGAGACTGCCTCATAAAAAGCAAACTGATAATGAAGTGAAGACCTAACTTCACTTAACTTGTAAATAAATTGAAAACTAGTTGCTTCTTAGCCGGGAAATCGTGTAGATGAGCTAGCTTAAAATCTTTGGTCGTTTCTTGTTGGTAGGCAAACCTGACAATGTTTCAAATATTTTTTACAAGTGCTCCTATAACTGCGTGAAAGTTCAACGTAACTTCGATTTGCTGGATTATATATGCGGCAATAATTTGAAATTAGCATGGAAAGTATATGCATGAGCTGTCTATAAAAGAAAAACAAATACATGATGGAATATTTTTACGTTTTATTTGCTAGGCTGGTGAATGAAAATTCAATGAACTTGTACACGCATTAAAAGATCACATGTTCGCGGAATACCGCGGAGTTTTAATCCCAGCATTTGTGTTCATCCTACACAACAGACGCGCAAATATAAACAAAATAATAACTTGTCATAAAAAAATAAAAAAATAAAAAATCGGACATATTTCGAGCGATGGCACATCCGTCAGTCTGTTTGTCCATTATAGCGGGGTGTTTCTGGCCCTGATGTTTTCGACTTTGGAGCATTTGGAGCGGGGGCTTGGAGCACCCGTCTCGCGGGAAAGCCATTGACGATACCGCCGGCGAATTGCCAGCCTGTCGGACTCAGGGTCGCGCCACAAAGAGCAACACTTTTCCGACAGACTTGGTGGTGGAAAGCATGGGAAATTTACACGCAAATTTAACAGAATTTTACCCGATGGCAAAGGCAAAAAGCACTTTTTATCTTTCATTTTTCACTGTTATTCTGCATAATCACATGATTACAAATCCTTTCGGGCGTGTATTAAAATTTAACTTTACGTATGTTATGTTTTCGCTCTAACATTTAAAATAGCTACTGCCCACAGTTATTAAATATTGGCACTGACTAGGTAGGTATGATTAGGTATAGGTAATTGCAAACAAATGAATTCAGTCATATTCAGTTTGAAAACCATTGTTTGCATCACATTGTATATAAGTCAATCAGAATTTTAAATGATGACTCCGCGCATTCTATAACGATAACATCGTGTATATTTAAGAGAACCCAAAGCTTCATACTACCAACGGGACAAACACAACAGGGACTTCAAAACTGTTCAACGCCCTGCCCATGGCATCAAAGTAAATGGTGGTAGCGCTTTTAAATCCGAACATAAGCAATATTTGTTAGAAAAGTGTTACTACCACATTTAATAATTTGTTAATTTGACAATGGTTCACGGCAATGTGTAATGTAGCAGCATCGTATAATTAGTCCACCTTTTAAAAAATTTTCTCCGAAATCACTGAAATGATGCATTTTTAGCTAAGCGTTTAATAAAAATGTATTATTATTATTACACAGCGACGAGGACGACCCTTTCCCGGGGAGCTATTAGCTTCTAAAACCGTCGCACCCTTGGGAATTGGGACTGCACCCCTTTCGTGCGCCCCCTGCGCGACGCCACTGCATCGGCGACGACGACGACGCCGTCCGCCGCTTTTCTGTCACATGGCACACAAAGCGTTCGTTAACTCGATCCAATATTTGCCGTCGTCCTCGCACTCCGTCGACACGTTATGGCTCGTTATTTTGTGCAGCTGGCAATTAAGCAGCCCCCGCCCCCTCCCCCCCCCCCAACCCCCTCGAGCCCTTCGCGGTGTCCACTCCGCCATTCCGCGGAACCCGGGTTGTGGTGTCAATCATTTTCGTCCATCGACGAAACAGCTGTCAGAAGTTATTGTCGATTCGCGTGGGTCCGTCATTGTTATGAGGCTACCGCAGGTTTGGCGTTCTTAATCATTGTGCTCTTGCGACGAAAGTAATTTTGGTTGATACGTGTAAATTGGTGAAAAGGGGGTTACTTTCGTGCTGTTTGTTGGTTTTGCAATATCGACCGCGAGTAGTTGCTTTTCTATTAAATTCTTGGGATATTTGTGTGAAGAAAATTCTCTCATTTACATTAGCTTCCTTTTATATATACATAAAATAAAGAGATAAGTTATACAAAGAACATTTTTGTGTGTAAAAACTTAAGAAATAATGGTTTTTGTGCTATTTTTTCTGACACAATCCTATAAAGATAGAGGTAAACGTCATATTATAGATCCTGCTCTATCATTTTAGAAAATAACACGTTTTGATTAATCGCCCAATTATGGCACACCATTAAGGATGGCAAAGACATCCATTACTTTGGTGGCAGCGTTTCTTATGACTTTCCCAGCGGCAGATACTCAACGTCGGAAACACACGACAAGAAACTAAGTGTTTTTCCCTTTTTTTCTTTACCTAATTGTGTTTTCTGAAAAGCGTTGTAGCAATATGTTTAGGGGCAATCGAGTTACTCGAGTGTTGTCTTTTCAGCCCTAGATTGGTGTACTCAGTGCTGCAATAATAAATTTATCAGAGGCTGTCTCACCTCTCTCATTGAGAGCTTCAATTCAAAGTCAGCCCACACACGTACTATTGCTGTTACAATACAAATGATCATTTCAGCAGTGAAAATGGTGAAGTGTTGTGAATGTACCATTGCTATTGTATACATTTACATATCAACGGTGACATTTTGAGCCGGCGTTCGAGTGTGATGTTGCGAAATTAGATTCTGTTTTGCACTACTAGGTCATCACGCTTGCACCTATTCTCTGCCAAAAGCTCGTTACGCCAAACAAGATGAAACTTATCTTATTTGCAAACTGTAAGCCGCTTGGAGTGAAACTAATAATCAAAATCCTTACCCAATAATTAGTTTGCCGCGCTAGTATATTTTATTTGGTTTGAATGCTGACTGGTATTATTATTCATGCAGCAGATGCAATAACACAACAAGTTTTTGCGTCCCCTTCGTGTCGATAAATCAAAGTTTTTCCCGTTATTTGCTTGGATCAACTTTTCAAACATTCTTTGCGATATCTCTTCGAATATAAAACACACGCTGGAATCGTGCGAGAGATTGGAGACAACCGCGATTTAAACCCGGCACCTCCACCTAACTTGGAATCGAATGATCGACTCCTCCACCTAAACTTGAAATCGAAATTTCACCAATCCAGAAATATATCGCCATGAAAATTATGGTGGGTCGGTGACCTTATCGGTTGACGAAACTAATTACATTGCTCATCTTCTAGAACTTGTGCACATTTCGTACACTTGCTAAACAAACCACAAAGTATTCCATGCTAAAGCTCCTCGCACTGCCATTAAGAGCACCGTTCAATACATCCGCACTTATTATATTTACGCTTAAGCGATTCTGATTGCATGTTGTATATTATTATGTTTGAAAATTTCTTTGAACTTATTCACCCAGCCACCTTCTTTAAACTAAGTTTCTTTCCGCATATCAGCGTCTTTCTCTCTCCCTCCTTCCACCGCCGCCTACCATCCGCTCGTCGCTGCTTCTCATTTAAGAGGGCGTTATTTCCTCTTCGCCTGTGGTTTATGCTAAAAGCTTTACACAAACCTCACCCCTGCAAAATGTCTCTTCTACTCTCATCGCCAAAAACATTGCTGCGAGCCAAAATGCCACTGAAAGGTACAATTATAAAACAATTACACTAGATACATTATTAACACTGCCTGTTCGTTTGGTGTTTGTAGCCTAATCGTGTTATTCGATGTAATTTCCATTCCCCAGGCGGTGAATTTAGGGAGAAAAAGTGTCGCCGCCGCGTTAATGGGTCCTAAGCGATCGCGGCGAGGGGCTTAAAACCAGTCAATACTGCGGGCTCGTTTCTCTAAAAAGACTTTAGTAAATGGCGCTATCGACACTTTATTAGTCGGACATTCTCAAAGAAATATCGCCGTCTTTGAAGCGGGCCAAGTTCCTTCCACTAGCAGCGTATTTCCTTTTTTTCTTCCCTGCGTGATATATTCACATTAAATTGTATATTCAAAGTGGAAGGTGCCGTTTCCAAAACTTGCATTGTGACTCTTAGCCATTTCGCACTTTAATGAATGTCTCTTCTTTAAAAAAATCTTTTTGTAGCAGAAAGTTTTATTAAACGATTCCGCACACCGCCGACGCCGCCGCCCCGTATACGCACGGTTGGGCCGCAAACTATAGTGAGTGTGTGCTCCATGACAAACAAAGAGGGCGAAACGCCTTCCGTTCCTTTGCGTGGCTGCTGCCGCTACTGCTCCTGCTGCCGTCTCCTTCAATTCTGTCTCAGCTCCTTTGCTCCGAAGCCACATTACGCTTAGATGAACTAAAATGTGTATAAAACCTTTCATCTCTTCCACTCTCACCCTGGCGCCTAAGCGTACATTAATAACGTCTAATACTTATTTAGTACCTCGCTCGAAAGATAATGTAAAATACATTGAAATTTAAACCTGTGTTTAACTACTACTTGCAGAAGTTTCGTGCCCTATGTGGGCTGGAAACACGTTTGGGCAGGAATGTGTTGGAGGCATAAATAACAATGGAAAATATTCTGCCTGTCCGGGAATAGTTAAATACGGACAGAGTTCAACGTGATTGTTTGAACTGTGTTTACAGAGCTCAATATACCGTTTCGAAATTGTCGAGTAGTTCTCCGAGGAAAGCGTATGCCCGCGGAGATTAAATGGTTTCGTTTTGCTGCTCAGTAATAAACAGTTCGGCTTTGCGGGTAGCGGTGCGACCACTGGAATACGTGCTGCGGTATTAATTTCGTAGAATTCATTCCTCGTGGAATTCGGAAAAATGGACCGAGACTCAAAAATCGTGTATTTTTCATTAGAACGCGCGCCCGCTGTGCCTGCTCCCAGTGCGTTATGGCTTGCGCGGCGCTCACCGTTATTTACGTTTATGTCTTTTTGTTTCGAAAACAAATTATATTCCTCCTTGTTTTCGTGTTTATGTATAAGAGTCGTGTCTGTGTGTGCGTTTGCAATACGCAATGTGTGCTAAAATATTCAGGCTGTGCTCACCAATGTAAACTTCCGTATGAGAAATATCACCTCGAAAGGAAAAACTCGATGTCTCTAAATCACTTCTCCTAATAACCAGACATTCTTATTTCTTATGCATAGATCCAATGCGATGTCAATGCCGAAGGAGATGTAATTTTTCCAACTTCGCCGTTCGCTTCCCTGTTGACATGGAACCGAATGATCGAATGAAGATTGAAGACTGACTTCGTGGATGGGAAGATCGTAAAAGTTATTCACGTGGAACTGATTGATACCCGACTGAGCAATATCGCAGAGTTCGAGAGGACGCAGGGATAGCTAGGAGATTGGAGAACACTCCCGACTCTCCAGTCTTACATATTAAAAATATTATCGCATAAAAAAATATTAGCTTCTTCGACTGGAATTTATTAACAAGATGGTGCGTCAGTGTAGCCGTGGTCTTCCAGTATCCGATATTGCCAGCTCGTTTCCGTGAGATGAATGCCCTGCCATTAGGCAATTTCTTCTCAACCAGCATTTATTAGATACATAACTCCGGTTACCCTTAGATTGCATGCGTTGTTCGTTTCCCTCTTCTAATAGGATGACTAAGGTTTATGAAAGCGTCGTATTCTTTTAATACGCATACCTTCCAAGCTTTATGTGTGCTTAATAAACGGGGACACTCAAGGCTGGAGATGACGCATTTTTGACTGATACTTAACACCCCCTAGCGCCCTACGGTTGACTGCTCTGGCGCGTGAAAACGGGATGGCTTTCCCTCACACTGCACAATTCTTTGCCTTCGTCCAGACCGGCATGGAGTAAATCCGTGCAAATTTAATGTGATTATCCGGGTGCGTGCGTTTAGGAGGTGCGTTGTGAGTTGTGACGTTGTCGCGCCGGCACATACGCACTCTTCAATCACTCGTCTTGCTCTCGTCACTGAGCTGGACCAGTCCGCATGTCATTAATGAAGAAGCGGGATCAGAATTGGTACCTAAGTGCTCGCTAATCAAACATTCATGGCGCGGCTGACTTAATCTGAGGAAAACGTGTTTGAATCAATTCTTAATCTTATTTTTGACTGATTGGCTACAAATCAATGCGTATTATACCTAGCCGTCGGAAAATACGTACAAATTTTACTTTAATACCTTATCAAAAATATAACACAGGCTAATTCATTTGTAGAGAAAAAGCTCTATAGTTTACAAGCCAGCACCAGTCTCATGTTCGTATGACATTTTGCTATAGTTTCCATATACCCCAGCTTGTGAATTATATTCTCATTTTTATCGGATGAATGTAATTTTATAGAATGACGGCATGATTTTGCCTGCATGCATGTCCCTATAGCAATAACACAAGGGTGTGGGTAAAGACTAAAAATAGCTAACTGCTATAGTGCACAAACGTGTGCATGCAGTATGTGTATCTGGTAAAAGTTGGTTTAGGATGTTTCGTTATGTACATAATAATATTACATGCAACCCTAAAATATAGAATAAAAACATGGCGATTATGGATTCGATGCATAGGTTATTTTTGCAAGAACCTACTCATTATGAAACGGCCATGGATGATCGTAAGTTAAATTTTAGTGTTTAAACAGGGTGCCAAATCTCATTTCGATAAATTGGTCATCAACCGGGGGGGTTTAACTCCTTCCTCCCCCCATACATCCCACCCAATGAACAAATGTTCCAATCAATGTACCAATGAACCAATGAATGACTGAATGACCAAAAGTCATTCAGGCAGAGCAAAACCGAACTACACACCACCAAAATTAAATAAAAATAATAAATACCTTCCTTTGGTGTTAGTGGAGGGGGATGAAGCGTGTATATATTATTTCGGCAAACGTCCGTGACTCTCTGACAAAAGCTTGCAAAAGTACGGCGTATTGTCTCTAGTAAATAAACGATCAATATTCCTCTTGCACCTTCCACTTTCGGGTTTAGTTCTTCATGTACGTGACAAGGAACATCGAGGATCAGACTGATCCGGGGTCAAGGATGGGTCAACAAGGTGTCCTCCAAACACTCCATCAATCAGGACACCACACACCTTGATCCACTCGCTGACCTCACGAAAGCGATGAAATGTGTTCAACAGGAATGCTTTGCATTTCAACATTTTTGTAACACATTCTCGCCCGAAAATGTCTCGGCGTACGAAATTGGTGGCGCCTCAAAGTGTCGCAGCTAAGCCTAAACGCGATTCAGTACTGCCACAGGGAATAACTATTCTTTATACTTAGGTACCGGGGGCACAGGGCGCTATAAAAATAGCCTTTTAACTGAACACGAAGTGATATAAATTTCACCTTCATGGCGTTAACCCCTTCATTGCGAGAGATAGGCAACACACAACGCGCATGAATTACCGAGCTCCGTAAATCAAGCTACTTCCTAAATTATGATTCGTAAAGTTATCATCACTTCCGTTCACCAAGACATTAGGGGGCTACAGTTTTAAATAATTTATAGAGCATATTTTGAAATTGGCTCCGACATGAGTTGGTAGTATTAAGAAGCAAATTACCATTGGATGATGCCCGTTCCGTATATAGGTACGGTGATGCCCTGTGTGTAGCACGTTACGATAAGTCAATCTTTGTGCAAAGTTACTCCTGGAAGACTGAGATCGAAGTTACCACGACAAGAATGTATAATTTGTTGCCCTCAAGACCACTAGGTACTTTATCTAATAGAACTTGTTTCGTACAGTTACTAATATGAAAGTATTATGTCTCGCTATACGTGTAGACGTAAGCCATAAACTAATTTCATATGCAACGTAGCTGATTATTAATTAACATGCACTCGATTCAGAGTACGTTACTTTCAGCCCCAAGGAATGAAAGTTTTGATAAACGGGGGGTTAAGAAAGTGAACCCACATTTATTAAAAGCTAGCTATAGCACAGCAATAGTATAGTTATTGTGGTGTTCACAGCCTCTAAATTCTCATTTCGGGTTCCATATTTTTGAAGATTGGCCAGTATAAATGCACTGGTCTGTAAATTTTTAAAAATATTTGCAACCGTCGACGCAATACAGACCGTGTAATGAATCAAATTCATGCACATATGATCTGTGTTCCACACAGCGATTTCACAGGACCTTATTTATAGCTGATGGCGTTTTCCGGCTCAGAGATACGGGGGTGTCTAATCCTTCCCTTACCGGAAGGTTAACTCGGCCATCCCGTGCATATCTCGTCGAGCCGCAGGTGGAGGACGTAGCCGGGCGTAATCGGGATTTTAATTGGGGCCTGCAGGAGATTCAGGTGGAATGGGGTGGCGTCGCTGCACCCAACGATCCAACGATCCAACGATTCAACGATTCAACGACCCAGCGACGCGTAAGCCACCGAGAGGCATTGCAAATCAAATAACTGCAGGGATGGGACTATTCCGGAGATGTTTTTCAGTTGATTTGAATCGTCGAACCGTGTACCGAAACCCGGGGAAACCTTTATTAAAAAAATTGCCACAGGTGTTATGGTAAATAGGGTCGTCATCATGCGGGTTTACTTAGCATGATATGATTTCAATATCGATTCAATCCCACGTGCCGCTAGCTTTGTTTGCGCGCCGCAGAGAGATTCAGTTTTTATATTTCCTATGGCGACTGTTGAAATTTCTATTACCGTCAATACATAAAACCATGGAGCGAAATAGAAAATAAATGCAGCTAGCCTCATTACTGCAGTTTGCTTTTTGTTCTTTTCATAAACTCCAGCATTTTTTTAAATCGCTAACTAAATTGGTGTGCTTATTCTTCAAGAAATAAAATGTGAATTGCTGACTCTTTTGCATCCGTGGCTTTGATCTAATTTTTAGCGCTCAAGCTAAGACTAATTGCAGCCGCGCAACTTCTTTAATTTAAAAATAAAAAACACAGTTAGTTCCCTTGATATGAACTTTAACTATATTGTTGTGATGAGCGCTGATTAGAATTAAAAAAGTTTTCAAACAAGTTTTGCCACGGATTGGACCAAAGTGTCACCGAAACCATCCAGTCTAGTTGCCTACAAACCAGAATAGCATGAAATGAACGCGCCACATCTCACAGTGGCGTACCCAAGGGAACGCAAACTAGGGAGGGAAACGAGATTGCACAACATTCGGAATGTAAACTTTTTCTTAGATCCGGGGTGGGACAAAATGCAGAAGCAATCTGTAGCGTGTTGAACTATGAAGAGCTAAGGCGTTGTTACAAATACCGTCCTTATTTCTTGCAGTACAAAATACTCTTTCATAAAAGTGCAATGATCTCTGAATAAATACATCAAGCGACCGCCATTGAGTCAGCTGACGCAAACCCCCACGATCTCACTTCGGACGTCGACTTTACGAGGGCGTCCGACCACAAATTCCAAGTGCCCTCCAGCCTTAAAAATCATGTTGAGGGGTCCATAATCCTTGGCGGTTCCCCCCTTTCGCCGCTGCGCTCATATATAGTAAAAGGGCAAATAGTTTTGGGCCGACGATGGGTTGGCTACGTTTTCCGTGCGGTTAGTAACAGTTGGTGTAAGGGTGGTGGTAGGGACATCTTGTCAAGGGCTGAAACGCGGTGAAACGTGCAGCCAGCCAGGCAGGCAGCGCAAGCTGACAACGACCCAATAATCCTGTCCCCATCCGTAGCCAACCGTGGGGACATTAACTTTAGCTGGTTGTCAACGCTAGATATCATCACCAGCAGGTGTCGACTTGCTTGCCTATAGCTTGGCCCATGGCTCTGCTCGCCCACAATTTCCCTGGCCAGAAAATCGCCGCCATTAGCTCGGTCATATCGCGGTGCAGGGACGTATCTGATCGTTATAGTTCAGATTTTGTATGGTAGCGCGGAAAAAGAGGTGGTTTTGGAGCGCAACTATTTTTTTATGACAAAAATAGCGTGGTGGATGGCACCGCTGAAAGAAAATGTGACAACAGCCAGTGTCAGAGGAGTGAATTATTGATTTGAATTACCATGAATCGCCGATCAATAAAGAATAATTGAATGGAAAAAGTTCCGCTGTCATGACCGCGCCTCGTGGGCAACTCTATCAAAATCGGAGACCCTTTCAATTTATGTTGAATTCATCTAGATGATAAATTTTGTTTTACGCTGCCACCATTTGTGGGCTTGTTTATTCCGCGCTTTCCAGGCATATATAAATTATTCAATATTTTTACAGCATAGATAGGGAAATATTAGCAGGGACGACATATAATTTTACAGTTTGCTTGTGTACCTATAATACCTATGAGGGAGAATAATTTCACATATGGCTAAACTCTACATTTCATATGTTATTCTTTAAAGATATCATACATGGAGCATGGTATACACTGTTTGCTCTTTAGAGTCTGTATCCAGTGCTCTATCGTATCACTTGTGGCTGAATATACGTCACTTGATTTGCATGTTTTTCTTCGTTGGGTGATTCGGAACATTTCACATTGCACATTGAACCTCGAAGAGTTACTTCCAGATGATAATCTAGCCCATTGTCGTGGGTCGATCGATTTACATGAGTATCTGATTTTCGGGGCATATTCTCATAGGTACCTTCCAGAAAAATCGCGACAACAGTTTCCTCCATTGTGAAAACTGCATATTTGTTCAATCCGTTCAAAGATACCAATTCCAAAATAAATATTGACGTTACTTAAAACAACGAGAATCAAAACTCTCATTGTGATTACTGCTTCCGCTGTTGTAACTTGTAATACCAGAATAGCGTCCACAATATCGGGAAATTAATATCCGACAATTGATTAACCGAATGCCTTTTTCCATTGTTCCAGGTTATTTTGATCCCTCACTCGCACAACGATCCGGGCTGGCTGAAGACATACGAAAGCTACTTCCACTATCAGACAAGGAACATCCTGAACAACATGGTGGACAAGCTCCATAAGTTCAAGAACATGACGTTCATTTGGTCGGAGGTGTCGTTCTTCGCGCACTGGTGGGAAAGGTAAGAACTATGTCAAAGTGCTACTAGCTCTACTGTGTGATAATCAAGCACCTTGCTGTTGCTTATCGACAATTGTAATGTGCATATTATGAATACAGAATAACATGTCCTTTTAGGATATTTTATTACTGTGCAAGGTCATGGTCGGGACACTTATAGATATGCAACAAGATAATATATACATGTACCGCAAACGAATTTTTAAGGTTGCTACTTATACCAAAGAAAGCTTTCTTTGTGGTATACCAATGATGGTATATTTACTGCACCTACACTATCAGAAAAGAAATTAGCATAATAGTGAAGATTTTTTTCTGAGGTCAGTTTCATTTTATTCTTTTAATGTATTTTATTTTTTATCAAAGTATCCGTTTTCTAAGTGAATCGAAGTGCTGGAAATCACGCATCACTTGCACTAAAAGGACGGTTACATCAATGTATTTATTTCGGATTCATAAATCCATTAGACTAATTTTCTTTTCAGTTGCGATCCATCATTGAATCACCTCAAAGTGCTCAACGATAAGAGCATAAAACGAGACATCCTTTCATCATCCTCGTTTCGTAATCGAGTTGTGTTTATTTGAGAGCTTGTCAAAAGAACTGCAATTGCCGCTCTGATCAGCAAGCTTTGCCGGCGCTGAGTGGGTGGGACGGCTTGGGATGGGTGTCACTCAAACGATTGTAGCAAAGGGCGGACTAAATAACCCGGACTAGCACATCATTTATGCTCTCCCACTAGCGGACATGCGTCTATTAGTTAATAATGTATCCGCCGGGCATGTCGCGTTTGTGTCGCACGTCGCACTACAGAGTAATCCTCGGAAGTAATCGCTGGAAGCATTCTACCCATGGCTGGCACTCAACTGCAAAAGTACGAGACCGGGCGAAAAAGGTTCCTCGTCTGTGCGTGCTTAATGGATTGTGCGCATTGTTTCTACGCTTGGAGCCGTTGAATTCCCAACCAATTGGCGAAATCTATCTCCAATCAGTGGACCAATACATTACCGAGGCATGAATTGTCTCTGGAGCTGCAGCATCCTCGGCTGTGAATTAAGCCGATCACGGGAGCGCCCCACTCTATGGTATAATATACCAATGTATACGAAACGTGCGGATGTCTTCTTTAGCGGACAAATTTACGACTTGCCAGGAAATAATTTTATGTAAAAGTTTACTGCTCTTTTTTTTTAACCATTGCATGTGAAAAACTTGCCATAAAATATCGTGAAAGATTTCGGAACGTACATTCGTTATAATCAAGGTGTCGCCTAGTGAGCTATAGATTAAAAAACCCGCTTCATAACATTTAGCCTCCTTGCTTCAGTAATTGCATAGAATACCAACGTCCCTTTTTGACCAACTCGTGTAACCGAAAAAAAAAACTTAACGAAAACACAAATTAGAGAAGTGGTGTAAATTTACTAGCAGTCCCTAGCGCAGTAGGAAAAGCATAATTTTATAATGTTGTATCGTACTTGTAAGGGTGTCTCCGAGGATCAAAGCAACACGTAATCATTGAATGATTAAAGTGTCGCTGTCGGCCGCGTGAAAGAGAAGTCGAAATGGCTGGCAAAGTTGGGATCGAGCCGCGTCCTGTGCACGGGTCGCCGGGGCTCCGGGGCTCCGGGGCGCCGGGTCGGCGTTACACACAAGCAGGAACGACCCAAGAAGTGTCTTTATTGCCAACTAATGCCCATAGGGCATCAGCGAGCATGACAATGGAATTGGCCTATTACCAGCTCTCCCGTGGACAAAATAGGGGGTCAACCCCGAATGAAAACACCAAAGTTGAAATAAATATTGGATGAGTTTGTCCCCGGGGGGATTTAGTTTCGGTCTTCGCGAGGAGAATTTGTAGTCGAAACCCGGTCTTCAATATAAGCGTAATTGGTACTAAGGGACTCCACTGCGATCTAGTTGAGATTCTTGAGCCGGTCGCATACGATGTTGGGACTAATTATTGCTCCCAGGGGAACGGGACATTAAGGAAATCTTTGAGATTAAGATTCAAATGCCGTGCCGAACACAGTTCTTAAGAGTAAACAGAAAAGCGTTCGAAATTATTGCTAGGAAATAGTGGAGGGAGTTGCGAAGTTCGTCTGAGGAAGACTTCTTTTCTTGCTGAGTACAGCGTCGTAGCGTCGGGCACGAACCCGGCACCTCCACCGCACGTGAATGGCTAGCGATGAGGCGAACCCGGCACCTCCACCACCTGTGAATAGCTAGCGATGAGACGAACCGGGCACCTCCACCGCCTGTGAATAGCTAGCGATGAGGCGAACTCGGCACCGCCACCACCTGTGAATAGCTAGCGATGAGGCGAACCCGGCACCTCCACCGTATGTGAATAGCTAGCGATGTGGCGAACCCGGCACCTCCACCGCCTGTGAATAGCTGGCGATGAGACCAGCTCGGCGACGGGCCTGCCATTTCTGACGCCGACAAACTAAACAAGACAATTTACATTTTATTACAGATAATTACTCGCTCAATTAGTGGACATTTCCTAGAGTGACACGTTATTTTGATCGGGTTTCACATTTAAATTTAAGTTATGTGCAAGTTTTATTTCTTGCCCATTAAAAAGCTTTGCCAGGAGAATTTTCTCTTCATAAAGTAATTAATTTGAGTGCCAGAAAGGCATCAATTTGAAAATAAAATGCTATAAAAGTCTTAATTATCTCGGGAGTAGATTCTCTGACGGCGCCGGCATAGCATTTCAACTCAATTTGGCGAAATAAAACAGAGGGAGAGAAGATCGAGACGAATAAAGAGGCGCAAAGAGGCATAAAGAGGCACGGTTAGGCATTGTACAGCTCGAGGCTAAACCACCACAAGAGCCATAGGCTGTTTCAGTAACAAAAGACTTGTTTTGTTTTATATTTAAATATACTAACGAGGAGATATTGTAATATGCGCTATTATTTTCATATAACAAGAGAATGGAATATTATTTTTTCACCTTGTAAAATGGAAGGTAGGGGATTGTTCGAGCCCTTTCATACCTAATTAATTGTGTGTTCCGAAAGAAGTGGTCGATTAACAACGTGTTCCGTTAAAGATACTATACCTACTGTTATTCAAATTCTGGGAGGCGTGTCCTCTTGTCTGCTGATGACAAATTAATAGGGTCAGTATTTAAAAAACTTTTTCACAAAAAAGTAATTCAAGTTTCGCTCAATTCTTGCTGAACCGTTCTTCTAATGCGATCGCCATAAATTGACTTGTGATTAACGGTGACCGATGAGCAATTTAATTTCTAAAATAGTTTGTGAGTGAAGTTCAATTTGCAACGTGTAAGTTTATCAACATTGCTCTTTGCATGTTCGCAACTAGTTTGCCATCTCCAAGGAATTCAATCAGAACTTCATGATGAATTAATCAGGATTGTTAAAAGTTAATTGAATTTTGCTCCCAAGTTCAATTGAAATATAGTTTCAAGGTAAAATGATTTATCGTTCACCTGATATAACAATATAATTTTTATTCGGTAAAGAATTTTCTTCCTTTCGTTTTTTTTTTCTCGCAAGCGAAAGCTAATTTCACAGCGTTATTCACAAAACTGCCACTCGGTAGAAGTTTTATTAGATTGTGTTACCGGTATAAATTATGACCGGATCGCTAGAAGATTCTCGCCTCCCTTTGTCTGGGCCGTCTCATCCTTAAAGCTCACACCCCCTAAGCCTGTCAGAGGACCTGGCCATGACACGAGCTAAAATAATGACGCACTAATTCGCATGCGATGAACATTTCCTTTTTTTATATCACACAAACTTCGACTAGTCAGCTCGAAATTTTTAAGACACGTACACCGCCACCGCCGCGCGAAGTTTCTGCCCCCCCCCCCCCCCTGACGCCCCACGCGTCCCACCCGTTTGGCTAATTAATCCTGTGGGAGACCGGGAACATCCCGCCACCCCCGAAAGTTTGTCCCGAAACACGCGGCCCGATTGTCACCCGACGGATTTGTGGTAACACGGGAACACATATTTATTCTGTGCCCTCAGCGAGGCGAGACCGACCGCCCCCGAACACTCTTTGAACACCCAGTGGTGGACGGCGTTGGGTAGACGAGAACCGGAACGACGGCGCTTTGGTACATTCGTTTGCAGTTCTAGAAGTAGAAACTATAGTAATTAGGGAGATAAATACTTTGCGTTAAAATAGAACGAGTCGATATTTTCTCTGCGCTGGAATAACGAGAGAAAAGGATCGTTTATAGCTACTGTACCATATTTACTAGGTTACGCCGTTATACCACGTTATGCGCTTTCCATAAGCAAGAAAACCTGCAATTTGTATTTGAGACCAGAAATGGATTAAAAATTTCATGCTAGACGTAGACGAACTAAAAAATTCTTTGGCCCACTGACATATACACAGCCAAGGGTTTTCCACGGTTTTTCTTCCTGTAGAAAGTGTTTAGCCGCCAGTACTAAATGATCTCCGGTCAGAAGCTACCCATGCACCTAGACTTAGGCCCACTTTCCCATCAGATCATGCATTAACTAGTGGCCATTTCGGACCCAAACCCTAACGACGACTATTCGGCCCGCCGGCCGCCACTGGGTTTCAAGTTCAGGTTATTACATGCGGTTTTTCAGCCGAGTCAAAGCGATCGGGAAATAGTCGGGAAATCGCGTGGCCGGCGCCGTAAAGTGCATGACTGCCTCGGATTGGCCATTCACGAGACGCCGAGCGCGAGTGGGCGAGTGGGCGCGTGAGAGTGCTGAGTGCGGATGGTCGGATGGTCGACAGGAGCCGCACTTATTTCCAAGTGACGATGGCGCACTGAATGCAGGACGAATTCAGGACGAGGGCGCGAAATAAGCGAGCTAATAACTTGTCTGCTGATGCATAATTCATTCTTTGAACTACCCGCTTGGCACTTGGCTATGTGCACACAATCTTCGTGTTATGATATTTGTAATTTGTAAGCAGATGTATACTTATATAGAAATTGTATGCAAGGCTTTTTATTACAGCGGGTTTCAGAGTGAGATAACGTAATTTCTCTTCCGCATATAAACTTGCGAGTTTTATTGTGGAGGAAGTATATGACATGATAAATCCTTCATGGCAAAGTGCGATTTAAAACCCTTGGTGTGAATGTAAGGTTCTTTTCTAGACTGACATCAAATTTAAAACACACCTCTTCGAGTGAGGTGTTTCGCATGGCGCGCGAATAGTTCTTTTTCCGTGGAAGGATTGTACACTAAAACAAACAAATTTATGTTCCACTTTCGGAGACCAAAAAAGATTTTTGTTCGCCAGTGTGGGTGCCGGGTGGCTTGGTGGGAGGGAGACGGCGGTTCGTATTAGGGGATTTACTGCTTTGAAACGTCTAGCCTGGCCGCACGGAGCGAGCAAGAACGGAGAAGCCCCAACAAGTTTTAACGATATTTTGCGCGGGGCCCGCCGTGGCTGCGAAGGCGCGCACCAGCGAAGACGTGCGCTCGGCTGAAAGTTGAAGCTCAACACGAGAAAATATTATATCAGAAGTACGGAAAGTAATAAAAATAATAGACAGAGGAACTTCGGGGCTTAGATATATTATAACTATTGTCCGTTGTGCTGCCAGGGAAGAAAACTAAGACTTCATTCATGCTTTTGTGTCCGGCTCCCAAGGAAAGTTTTTTACAGGTGGCACTCTTCCATAGAAATATTTCCAAAAAAAAGCTTCTTTCGGTGGATATATATACGAGTTACTTAAAAAGAACGGATTTTAACAAATGAAGAAAAGAAATTCGGAAAAATGTTTCTTTGTTGAGATGTTTCTATTCTATATCGCAGAGCGCTGGCAAGACATTTCTTGAGGGTATTCACGTTTTCAGAAGATCTCCGTAGGGGATGTCTCCATTAATACTTGATGAATGAATCACGAAAATCATTTTTAACGCTTTTTATTATTTATATATCTCTTACAAAATTGTGATCAAAAATGTGACACTTTAATTTGCAAGAATGTTAAATAATAAATGCCCTAGTGGAGCAGGACAATTTTTCGTCGAGGTGTCAGGCACAAAGGAGACGTTGTTGGCAACTGGTGCCCCCCCCCCCCCCCCCCCCCCCACCCACCCACCCACCCACCCACCCACGTACACCCTACGTAACACCCCTTTATCGCCGGTGCAGCGGCAATAGCACCTCCAGCTCACGATTATACGGTAATATTTTCAACTCTGCTGCCTTATTTGATTCGTGACTTCCGTTTACGTTCCTTTCGTCGATACGCTTTCCTGAGCAGCTGGGAAAACAGCGAGCGCGCGAGAAGATAGAGAAGCCATCGTTATTTCCCAGTCACTTTATCGTCAACACTTCCAACGGCGACATTACTCTGCCGTCGCCACCGACTTTAATCATTGTCTCTTATTGACTCGATTTCTCCATCTCCACTTTCAATTCTCCTTGCATGGCCACGGCACTTGTCTATTCTAACACTCTTTGCGCTCACTTGGTCTTTACCGTCCATTCACTAACACCATGGCGAATCCATACTACATATTCGATCCTTAAGAGTTCTTGCGCGTGCCATTTCATAAAAAAATATCGACCTTTCTTTGTTCTACGAATCGGGAACGCTAAACGCGTGGAGTAGTTTTTCCGGAGTAGTTATTTTCTGTCACTTAGGTACGTGTGCTGATTCCTTTTTTTACTGTAATGAATCTTCTTCAGTTTTTCTCGTCTGTCTTTTGCGAGCGAGACGTTTTTATCGCTTGTCTTTATTACGTCTCTGCCGCGTCTTCCGAACCTCTTCATCGTCGACTATGCAAGCAGCCTGCAATTTATTGTCGACTCAAACTGCACCGCAGGGGGTGTTACGTAACGGTCCAGACCCATTTGTTAAATTAGCCGGAAGCTCCTTAAAACCCCTTTGGCAATGGAAGAAAAGAACATTTCTGACTGGAAGACTTGAAAGCGAGATGATATATTGTAAATAAATATGATTTTCCTCTGCGTCTCTAATCAGTGTATTTTTTCTATTCTGTTGCGAGAAATCTTGCACTTTGGTCACGCTCTAGCAATGTTCTTGTATGTGAAAATCCAGTGGTTTACGATATTTCTTTTAGTGTTGGGCAATATGAGAAAAACTTTCTGATAAACTAAAGCTGTACAGTGACGTTAACGCTTTAATATCACGACCCGGGTGTGTCCCGGGAAAGAGGTTTTCCACGTGCTCCGTGTGCGATCGAATGACGGATCAGCGCGCTCCAAATCATTTGATCTGCAAGGAAAACAAGCAGACGTGTGCACCCTTTGTTCGAAAGACTTAAAAAAATATTAGGCGCGTGTCTCAACCATTTTTATATTGCAATCCTGGCGTGAAGCCGAAAGCTTACCAAATTTTTGAAAACCCCCATATATACGGTCATTTATTTTCCCTCTATCATAAAAGTTAATTGAAAATCTCTCGGCTCAGATTTCCTTCGCTTGTTTGATCCCAGATTTTCCAACCACAATCAATCAATAGAGCAAGAAGTTGACAATCTAACGCACCGATAATTTCGTTATACATCGCAGAGCGGGGGCGCCATCAATTTTCGCCCTTCGCCTGTGATATCCTATTTCATCGCGACTGACACTGTCTATAGAATTACTAGGAAAGCAAGCCAAACCAAGCACAGAGCAAATATAGGACGTGGCGGAATCTTATACCCCCGTGTAGTCTGGCCCCCGAGTTTCCGTTCCGTAAATTGCTTTGCCTCTGCGCTGGGATGTATGCACCCAGCACCTGCATCTTCTCGCTGAGCATCGTCGCTTCTTGTGCAGCAACCGCCCCACTCCACCCCCTGAGGTTGTCGTTACTTTTCAACATTCCCGCTCGATGCGCTTGCTACACACCAGCGTACCCTGCACTTTTCCCGCGGCAAACAAGGTTTACATAATAGATTGAGCTTCACTTGTAAGATGAGAATCACAATCCCTAACCTTACTCAATGGCGTCTCATAAACATTCTCCTGTCTTGTAGAGCACTCAGATTCTTGTGTTATGTTACCTTCTCGTTGCAGTACAGCCCACTCATTTTCCTGTTGAAGACGTGCTGCAAACAGGCATAGCTGGTGTTAGCTAGCTGCTCTCTTTGCTGTTATATCGCCCTATTTATACGTCAAGTTGCTTTATAGGATGTCGCAAAGATCCGGTGGTTTTGAATACTCACGTTGCTGTAAATTGTTGGGGAAATGAACATCATAGCCTCATGTTGTTGTCGTTTTATTATTACGTGCCGCTTTCATACACGCCGCTTAATGACAGTGTTTTGTGTAAAACGCTCAGGCAGCAAAACCCCGCGTCAAATAAATAACGCGGAAACTCGATGCGTTAGCGCGGAAACTTTCAGCAGCTGGTCTTTGGTGCTTTTAGGTTAGGTGAACCCTGTTGACATGCTCATTTGAGTACGGTGACCGATATGATTTGTGAATTGCTTTTATAATGAGCTTTGACCCCTGTGGCCTTGAACATTTGGGGTCAAACAGAAAAGCGGAAGTTATGCTTACTGATAACGCGGGGTTAAAAAACAGCCAAGCGCAGATGGCGTTCGCAGCTTTCGCCATAGTAGTTCATATCCCCGGGGTTATGACAACCCTGCTTTGTGAGATAAGCCCCATAGAGCTTCAGCTTTAAAAAGCCAAAACCCGGCACCTCCACCAAACTTGCATGTAAGAATATCTAGGGCACCGAAACTCCACCAAGATCTCTAATTATGAAAACTTAAATGCATCCATTTAAAATTAATTAAACAACCTGGTCTTCCGTGGAGCGTGCGCCGGCTAATCTAATTATTTCGTGAACTCTGTCTTACAGCGCGCACCCGTTCAAGAAGCGAGTCGTAAAGGAGCTGCTGGCAGAGGGGCGACTGGAGATGACGACGGGAGGATGGGTCATGACAGACGAGGCCACTACGCACATCTACGGGATGCTGGACCAGCTGATTGAAGGTAATGCAACCTTTCTAGCTTGATTCTTGAATTTGCGTGAATTTATTCGAACCCTCGCGTTTACTGTCCATTTATGGTTACACCTAAGGTAAGGTTAAAGATTACTTAACAGTAACACCAAGTTCGACTAAATCTTTATTTGGTACGCTAAACCAGGGGGGCGATTGTGTAACATTGTGGTTTCAAAACCATTCGTTTTCAATATCACTGCCTATGGTTTAACACGGGAAGTGATATGAAATCGAGGGATTTCGAGCCAAATCGAACGGAATAAAGTTACACAATCGCACCCGTGAGATTTTATTTTGTCAGTTTTAAAAATCGCCTTTTTAATATTTGAGACACGTCAAAGCTAAGTAAGTACTGTTTCTAGCGTCCCTGAGCTCCATTAAGCGAGGAAACACTTCCTCATTATCGTAAGGCTGCAGAACTGTGTTAAATTGAGAGTGCATTTGTTTTTTTGTAGGCTGCTTCGATGCGTATATTGTGTTACACAAAATAGTTCCTCGAACTCCACGTAGAAAACAAATCAAACTTTTCCCGGACTTTCAGATACAAGCATATTTCCCTGCGACGTCGAACAATTTCCCCCATGGCATTGACGGAAAGCCAATTATTTTATTTCCTGGACGAACCCGATCTTTTGATTCGATGCGACGTGGACACATGCTCCTCATAACTGATGATTGATGTTTGAAATTGAGTAAAACACTTTTTTCAAAACGCTTTTGCTATACCCTTATTGGCAATATAACAGCGATGTCTTTCTTTAACTAATGAAAAATTCTGATAATTATTAAATATTTAAATCAAAACGTTAAATTTGAATTGAATATAGCTGATCGTAGAATGATGTTTCTTGCTCGCGACTGGCTGCGCAATTAGCGTCATGTTTTGAATAATGTATATAGCGACTCGTGATATAAAACGCTGGAAATCGCTTTCCCAGGGTTTTCCACCGTATCCCGCAGGGAATCTGCAAGTTGCGCCCCCTCATTGCGATGAGTCGTTGAGATTTATGACCATTCTGCTTAAAAACATACAATGATTTTTATTCTTCATTTCGATCAATTTGCCGCGATTTCTTTTCTCAGGGCTGAAATATGTTCTTGCAATTTGTCTGCTAATATCGTAATCACCATCGCAACGTCCATGCAGATGAATGGCCTACTGTCTTGGGAGTTTGAATAAATTCATTCCAAGCCTACATTATTTTCGGTAAGGTCGGGTGAATATTTCTCGACAGAGCCGCGTAGTTTTTCGAGCTCCCATCTGCACGGGTCAGCGATCCTCCTTTGGTAGTGACCTCCACGGACGTCAGCTCGTCTCGCTGATGATGTCGACCCGACTTACGCGACCTGAGCTTGTAAAAGCTTCGAGACTGGACCACTTAAAGCATCAGCCTGACGTTGACAATATGAAGATTGAGCTTTACTCCGCTGAGCCCTTTTAAGCTGGCCCCTATCTCAATCAAGAGTCTGTTTACTTGTGCTCACCCATGACCGTTACCTTCAATTGATTACTGATCGGACTACTTCTTCGTGCTTGATCGAATTGGGTTGTTTTCCTAGAGACTGTACTTGGAAAGTATTGGTTGTTTCGTACCTGAACATATATACGTCATATTGATTTGATTTACGATTCTTGTCTACCTTAAATGTGCTTCAAATTTGGAACTAATTGATTCATCCCGATTCATCCCGCATTATACTTAATCATATTTTTTACCTACTCATATTTTATCAGCTTGTATAACTGCAAGCCATATTAGAACTTTGTTTCGGGAAAATTGTCCCTGCCCTCTCTGTCATTCTTTTCCATTTTCCAGCGACCTTCTCAACTGTTCAAACTAGCCACCACTGACTTAGTTCATGCATTTACCAACTCGTTTTTAGCTTTCTTTGTATACTCTGTCATTTGTTTCAAAGCATATTGCGTCTCCGGCTTTAAAAACTAGGACACTAGATATGTGTTTACCATAAATCGTGAGCAGCTCGCCTCATAAAGAGTTTCTGAGAGTGCAACTGCGAGTGCAACTGCAATTGCAAGTTTCAATTCCGACTGCACTCTCCTGGCTTGCCTGCCCACCTGCCGTGCGATCTATATTTTATTCTTCAGTGTTCTGTTTTTTAGCATTTCCTTTATGTCAAGTTCTGACATGCATAGCTCTTATTATCGAATATCTTATTGTGTTTCAGCGAACTATGGAATATGTTTCCCATGGCTTTTATTTTCAGAGAATATTATTTCGTGCTTTTTCTCTAGTTTTTGTCTAGCACTATTTCAGAATATTTTTAAAAGATGAAAGGAAAAATATTGCTAGACGATTTTTCCCTATATGGTTCATTTTTGTAGCATATTTCCTAGACAGAGACTATAAGCATGAAAAATCTGCATGTATTCCAATCCCATTCAATTTACTAGCCCACTTTTCAAATTTGCTGTGAAATATTGCATTTTAGTTTGCGATGAAGATATTGCTTCTTTTTCAGTCCACGCCAACGCTTTTGTTGTTTATCGAACAGCCAGAAAAAATCCCTTGTCGTCCAAAAGTCGCAAAATATAGCATTAAGTTGCGCTTTCATCATATACCTACGCACAAATTACGCCTATACGAACAAATGTTTGATTTTCCAGACCAAACCAAACTAATTTTCATCACTAATCAAACCAAAATACACAACCCAGAACCCGAATGCGTCGTTTTCAACCGAACAAAACCATGCTATAATCTTTGTTCTTTTGTTCATCGAGCTGCTATCACACGTAGCAATCTGTTAAGTACGCATTATCAGTGTTAATTACTATTGTGGGTGTTGGTATTGTGCCCAGCGCTGGCTAGTTCTCGGTCCCACCGGCCGCAACACAACAACACAGCCTGCCAAGCCGCGATATGATCACAATATCAGCGTGGGCGAGCGACTAGCTAATTTGCAGGGTGGCCACATTTCGAGCGGCCGCGTTGCCTGCATTTTCACTCGATTGCGGACCCCCTTTGAGCTACTGGAGGGATGGTAGAGGGATAGAAGACCTAATTGCAAGTCTTGTTTCGGCGACGGTTAATTTTTTAAGCGTATCCCCTTCAGCCCTTTTAAAATGGGTTCTTTTGGTCGTGTGTATACTTTCAATTTCATAATGATAACATTTGTTTTAACAGTAATTCACCGTTGTTCAGTAGTACAAAGGGGGGTTTAATTTTGTTTGCTCTCAAAGATTTTTGCATATCTATACAGAGGCAGTTGAAGATAATGCTGCATTCAATATTTAATGCGCAGCACGATCGTAACTATGAGCTAGAGATTGACCTGAAGTGCAATTGCTTGCTGCGTCCATACAATATAATCCATGAGATGCATTCAAAATTATGTTTACCACCCCTGAAGTGTATTAATTATTACACAACAATGGATGGTCAGTTATCATCATCTCTGCTGCATGCATGTAGACATTAATAACTAGCCCCATTTCAACAATAGCCTTCCTAACTGATGGCCGGCACATCCGATCTGACGACGGTGCTGTGCGGAGATTGGCATTTCCCATCTTGGGTATCAATAACATAAACACTATTGTTATTTAGTTTCCCTTCCGGTATGTGGTAACAATAACGCAAGTCTCTGCTGGGAAACATAAGCAAGCTATATAGTTGATAACATCCCTCTACTCATCATAAATACTCAATGAGTAAGTGTAATAGATATCTTCGTTTTATCCACTCGGTATATATTATGGTGGTTCTTTCTACCTACGTGATGAGTATTTTCATGTTTCTTTTTAGCAGTTAGTTTTGAATTATATCTAATCGCTTGCTGTGAACACTGAATATCTTGAAACAAATTTAATTGTGTTTATTCGAATATCTGATTGTTACGTCTCTGTGAAAATGGGAATGGAAACATTGTCTCGTACCTTTTGGTTGAAATCCAATTATTGGTTTGGTGAAGGATACCACTAGGCATATAATTATATGTATATATATATATTTTTTTTTTTTTATATTTTTTTTATATTTATTTTATATTTATATATATTTTTATATATATTTTTTTTTTTATTTTTTTTTTTTTTTTATATATTTTTTTTTTATATTTACCTATATTGAATCTATGACGGGGCCTGTCCTGATGATGATTGCTATCAAATGAAATTTACGTTTTTCAATTACTTGAAAATGTGGGTACCTACTGCAAAGCGGGCAATCGTGGAACGAACAAAATGAAAATTTCATATTTTCCCCCAAAACTATGCCACTCAGCCACGCAGTTCTATACTTATTGTTTCATTAGACACTCAAGTGCTCTTCTCTCAACATTGCAATATGAAAACTTAACTGCAGCGCAACTACAATTAATCTCAAATTTAATGAGCAATGTTTTTGCCGAATGTAATAACGCAACGCAAGGAGTGCAAGGACCACTTGAAAGCTCCTTGATTTTACCGCTCTTCAAAAATAACCGTCAACGGTCGAAACTCGAAACTTTGCTTCAATATCTTGCCGAGCGCGCGCAAAAGCGGTGAGCGGAAGTTTTCAAGTTTAAAATTCCTCTTCATGTTTCTGGGCAATTAATTCCAAAGCATCTCGTTTTTCTTTACGTTTTCAACATGAACCTTCCGTTCCGCGAGACAGCTTTTTATGCTTTTTTAATATAAAATCTTCCTGATGTGACTTTGCTTTTCATTTAATTTTTTCGAGTATGACTTCAAACGAAACCTGCTTCGTTTAGTGTAAGTAAGAAAGCAGCTACCTTATTTTAATTTAGAAAGCATTTTTCCTGCCGTGCATCTGGCTGCATGACTTTTCTTACTGGGTATACATATTGTATTTTGCTCTGTTATTTCTTAATTTTCATAGAAATTACTTTACATTTTCATAGAAATATTGTGGACGTTGATCCAAAATGATGTCTATGTGTCCACTGTCCCGCGCTAACATATATACATCATGTTATTTACTCCAGCCTTAGGAAAAGCGAATTCTAAGTGCCAGGCTTTTCTTTCCTTGCCGAAATCCGTCTTATGCTAAATGTCAAAATAAACGTTGATAAGGCTCGGGTAAAAAATGTCCAACCAAGTTTTTCCCTTACTTATAAAACTCCGTAAGCCTCTTACGGGAGATAAAACAGGCTAGGGCTTGCATTTTGCAGAAAGCGAAGAAGTAAAAGTCACGTTGAAATTTCTTCCCCAAGTAATTTGCAGTTTAGAAGGAACGAAATAAGCTAACAGAAAATTGGGCTACGTACCTATATCTACATTGCATTGTGCGCTCACTCTACGTTCCTTTTTTCGGGTTTTGCTCAAAAATAAATAAAACTAAAAAATATGCATAGCACGAAAGTATAGTTTCTGAACAAATTAAAGCATAATAAATTATTCAAATTTCAATCTGGAATTATTGTTAGGTACAGTATATAATTTTAAATTCATATACATACATTTTTGTGTGAAATTGTTTTGCGAAATTCCAATAGATAATCAAATAAAGCTTGGCATGCAAAATTTTAAATAAAATTCCAATTCGTGATTATACAGCACGTACAGACCGGAAAAAAAGTAAATGCAATGATGTTAATGAGGTATGTTTTGCGATATGCAAAAATAGAGGAAAACATATAATATTATGAAATACTATTTATAATATATTTCCTCACGGAAAACTTGTTTAATTCCATTGAAAGAATAACTGAAAATAACTCGTGTAAATATTACCGTAGGTACACAGCGACAACGTCTCTGTATTAGCATGTCAATTAAAGTATTTACAGCTATCTACCTGCCAGTTAGTTAGCGAACTAATGAGCAACTAGAAACTAGCGAATGCAATGTGTGACAACTTAGAAAGCGCACTTGCTTTTCGCCGGCTGAAATTGCGCGCCGAATAAAGCTGGCGACGAGCTGAGAATAGAGTGGCGCACCAAACTTTCTGCCACTAGATGCCAGCTTCATTGTTTACGGCGGTTGAGAGCAATGGGTACGAGTAAGGGGAATGAGGCCGACCGCAAGAAGTTAGGATTAGAGAAGATGAGTATAATTATTTTAAAATTAATTAGATTAAGAGTTAAGAGTGTCGGAAATCCTTTAAACTTGGTGCATGTTACCTAGCAGACGATGTTCATAAATCCTACCCTTCAGGCGTAAGATGTGAGGGTGGATAAGGTGGTTTGCGGTATTTTCAGTAACAGTCTCTTTGAGTTGAATCTTCGATGCGTAGGTAATTACTGACAATCCGCGACATTTGCTTTTTATTAATTGCATAAGCTGGGGTGATTACTGTAGATTAGGTACATACCTATATAATTAGTTCTTCTGCGAGAATGTATTGTGTGCCACTTGTATTTGGGCTTGTCTCATATAACATCAATTAGATATCAGTCTTGTGACAATATTATAATTCTTATAATAATGCCCGCACATCCTTGAATAACAAAATACCAAACTATAAGATCATGAAAAGTCACTGATATTTTGAATGACCTCCGTGAAGTTCTCCCAAATTTCCAGAAATGGCCTGCATGGTGCCTGGCCGACATAAACTCGTACAGCAAAGTCGTTAGCAACTCAATTAGGCCTATTAGTCTAATAACACATTACTGTAGCCCCCGTTCTTTAACTTATACCGAGAGAGCAATGAATTTATTTTGAAGTAGCTTCGTGATGTGATTTCGATGGATCTAATTTGGCAGTTTTCTGGTTTCCGTTTCACAAGGTTTGCATTATTTATTTCACTCCAAGACGAGTCTCTAATGCACTCGGTAATGAAATTGAATGCCTCCACTTATCAAGAAACCTTTCACAATGTTAGCTCAAGCTCAGCGAACCACAGTCGAGTGATTTCGACATTCGCAATGTACAGTATTTCGTGCTCGTACCCAGACTTGTTTGCATCACTGTCTAAATCAACATTTGCATCCTAGTTTTATTAATTTTCGTGAAAAACAGTCGCGGTTGTTATTTAAATAACTAGTTGCTCTTCAGTTCTAGTTGAAGTCATGAAACAAATGGTAATTTTAATTACAACTAAGTGCTCTCAAAACTGCTTGGAGCATACTTTGATGAGTTTTGCTTTTTGGAGTTGCTGCTGCTGCACCTCGAAAGTTTCCAATGCAGTGCATCGCAAATTGAATAAACAGATGTAAAATGCATTTTCGTATTTGCGTATCAAGCTTAATTATTTTATATTAATGTCTCTGAGGACGATGTTATACCTAAAGTGTGAGTTTAATATACGACTAAAACTTTGAGCTGCTTATCTGCAATGTAATTTACATTTACTCCTCGACTCACATATAGTCCGAATTTCGTATTTTCCTCTTTTGCGTCGCTGTACAAGTGGTTTGTAATCAATATGGTAGCAACCCATAGGGAGAAAGCCCCGCATGTATAAAAGGCCACAATGAAAAATGATGTTTTATGGTAGGAGAACCTGGTGTAGGAACATTAATTTTACAATGTGTTATCTACAAACCGCAATCATTGTACCTAGGGTGTTCCTAGCACGCCGGCTTGAAGCCCGGCCTTCTGCAGCTAGATGCTAGTGTGGCGATACAGAGCCACGTGTTTGGGGTAGACGCAACCCCTTCGTCGGGGGTGCAGGCCCGGAGGGGCTTTGGGGTGCCAGGGGCAACACCACAGAGGAGGCAGCAGGCGGACGCAGACGGACGTAGGGTCGCGATGCTGATCATTTCGCTATGCTCTGACCCGGACGGCAAACTGCATTCAGCTAGAATGGCTTCATGAGACATGCATGGCTGCTGCAGGTGCCTGGTTCATTGGCTGCTGCATGCATTTCAGATCCCGATAAAGTCGCGTGGCTTCTGGAAAGGGAACGTCGTTAGTTCCTTTTTGTCCTGTTTTTATCAGATAATTTCCTTGCGAATGTTATGTCCAGGTTGCCGAACGTAGTACCTATATACCCTCCTGTCTATTTTAATGGGTTGAATTTAAATCATGTTTGGCATGTTATCCATTCTGGCATTTAAACTTAAGCTTAGAAAATGTTACTCCCTGCGTTTACTTTACGACCATTACCGATATATCGAGAGGTCAACAGCATTCCCAAACGCAGCTTCGAAATATGACTGCATATCCAATTTCATGACAGCGTTAAAAAAAACTCTAACCCTTGAGTAACGCCTCACAAAATTAATTCTCCACGCTCTATTTATCATCCAACAATCCATCCTTCATCGTAATTGTTTTCGTTATAAAAAAAAATAGAGAACAATCTCCCTTGCCGGTTAATCATAATTAGAACCCAATTTCCCAGTTTAAACCCATGACTCCTGCGGTGCAGGGACTTTTCACGCGTAGTTCGGCCCGACCGGGTGTGTATCGTTTTCCCATACCTCTCGGGTGGCGCCGTACGCGCCCGTGACTAGTGACTATCATTAGTAATGCAGTACGATTAAAGCAACCCTCTTGGGACGCTGTTTATGTAGCCACCAGCATTGCCAGCAGCACTAGCTGGGCGACCCGGCAGAACGCCACGCGGTTATATAGCACTGGCATTGTACCTCTCCCTGAGTCGCGACATTATGATCTCTGGATGCTGCTCTGGCCGACCGGGCGTAATTCGAAACGTTCTCGTGTTTAATGTGGGTGAAAAACCCCGCGCCGGCTAATGCATTAGCAAGGCGACGGGATGTGACAATGATATTTCTCTTGTAATTGTGTGTTGTGTTTTACTGTGGTGGTGAAAACTGTATAAGAAGTAAGGGATGCTGTTGGCGCTGTCGTCGCGTTGCCAGGATCGGCGAGAAAGAATGGGTGTCAACTTCCAAGATAGTTTGTCGGCTCGAGAGGTTTTCTGTCTCTGTGAGTCGCGCACCATTTGTCAGTGGGGTGCATTTTCCTTGGGGATGATTAAAAAATGCATGTCTTTGCGTTTTCCGTGCCAGACAATTCTCTGGCGCTTTTTCTCGCCTATCTATACTTAATATTGACGATTTTGTCGCAGCGCATTACTGTGTCGTACAACGATATGGTGCGCTCTACCGCTTGTACCGCAACTCTTATTTATATTACAAGAGTAGACGACTGTATTTTAATACTGTAAAAAATGAATCAGTGTTTGTTCTAACTTTCATCCTCCCAGGCCTTGTCTACTTACTTACTCATAAAGTATTAAAGCTTTCGGGAAGGGGTTTAAAGCTCTTACTTGGTACCTTCCGTCTCTTGGAGCTGTAAAATCGCAGAAAGAATTACTTTCGTTTGATGAGACTTTGTACTAGGCTGAGTGTATTTGTCTTTGTGGAATTAAACCCGGAGTGGTTATGACGAAGACTTTATATGGAGTTGCTTGCTTCAAGATGAACGACTTGAAAACCAACTGTGCGCACGGAAGACTCACTTACGCAATTACGCTCTCGACAAGTCACGTACATCACCATTTGTCGGCAGCTTTGCCACGGTTAGGACAATTTTCTTTCACCTGTAGCTAATAAGTAAAGAATAAACTGTATGCTTGGAAATTCATCGCATCACTGACACATTGGTGGCTGGTATAGTTATATTTTAGCCATTACGCTGACAAGTAATTCTGAAGCGACGCTCTAAACAATTCGCGGTATATGCCAAGAAGTGTTCCACCACATTTTTTATCGTGATTCTCGGGCCGCAGGATCCTAAATATGTGAAATAATTCGGTTTTTCTCGTTGGTGGAGGAGCCATGTCAGAATTGCTCTGCGGGCTGCATCCAGGGGCACTGCTACTACGCTGTTTAAGAGTACAAGTAAATGTTATAGACCAACACTATTAACGGACAAACGGTTCTTATCTCAGTAGAGTTACACTATCTGAAGGGTACTACTTGGCTTAAATCCAACTCTTGGAAACGTATGCTTTGTACCACAAAGTGGAGGTGCCATGTTCGCCTCGCTTCACATTTGCTCTGCGGGTTGCGTTCAGGGGAGTCGCGTCATTTCGCGTGGCATGGGGGACACACCTTCTGCAAACGTTATCTTGCGTCCACATGTAAGCACTTGCTCCATTTTCTGGAATGGTTTCGTGCGCTCTACAAGCCACGTCAGAGACAGGTCCCGGTCGCCAGTTACTGACTTTGCTAAGCAACGAAATTATTTGCATGACGCACATGTCGGCAAGGGATTCAGTGACATACACAAATATTATTTAAAACAATTACCAACGATTTCATTTCCAGAGAAGTAATTTCAAAAACAACATACGGCATATCATGTCTCACGATATAGTTAATCGACGAAAATATGTCGACATAATAAAATATGTACAGTAACCTATTTTATCAGATAATTATAATAATAATAATATAATAATAATAATAATAATTTCGTTTATTCGTCCCAATTGATTATTATACAATAATTTTGGACAAGTCCACTCATCCACACATATAAATAAATAGTAAAATAATAAAATAATATACACTATGTACATACATATTATGTGCTTAAAAATTTCACAACGCAATTAGTCATCCTTCTTATAATCCCTTCCATAAAATTCTCCCACACTGTAAAAACATTTATCTGTACACCATATCTTTAGTTCTTGTTTGAAATTGTTTTTTGATTTATTTTTTATTTCTATAGGCAATGAATTATAAAATTTCATCCCAGCATAGTTAGGGCCCTTCTCAGTTATTGTAAGTTTATGCGTTGCTAACCTTTTTACATGTTGTTGCCTAGTGTCATATGCTCTTACCGAGCCGTCATTTTTTAAAATGTTGTCATATGCAAACATAATACAATTAAAAATGTACAAGCTATAGATAGTCATTATTTTAAAATCCTTAAACAAAGGTTTGCAGCTATCTTTATAAAACACCTCAGCACATGGATTAAAACTTGCTCCTGCTAAAATTCTTACCGCTCTTTTCTGAGCCGTGAACAACCTTTTTACAGCTGATGCGTGGCCCCATAGTACAATTCCATATTGTAGGTACGAATTGATATACGCATAATACACTAGTTTTGCTGTTTTGACGTCACATATACTCATAATTCTTTTTAATAAATAGCAGCCTGCTAGAACTTTAAGTTTCAGGTTGCTGATGTGTGATGTCCATTTTAGGGTGCTATCAATCGTAATTCCTAGGTATTTTGTTTCCTTATCAATTCTAATACTTTTACCTTTTGTATTTCGACTTCTTAAGTAGATTAATGGGGATGCATTGCGTTGATTTGGCATAAACTCTAGTGCTACCACTTTGCTGGTGTTCAGAATGAGGCCGTTATTATCACACCACCTGGACACCTCCATCACTGCATCATTTTCTTTTTGTGACTCGGGGTCCTCGTGTTTTGGTTTTGTTATTACGTGTGTGGTGTCATCGGCGTATTGAATTAGTGACCCAGTGCCCACATGACTGGGAAGGTCGTTGGTATAGATAATAAATAGTAACGGCGAGAGTACCGATCCCTGTGGGGTACCTACGTTTGTTTTTAACTCTTCCGATATGAATGTTTGGCCTTGGCTGTCTTTTATTTTGACCACCTGTGACCTGTCTCTTAAAAATGATTTGATCCATTTATTAGCCATTCCTGTAATACCTAGCGTATTGAGCTTATGTAATAGTAGTTCGTGGTCCACGAGATCGAAAGCTTTACTGAAATCGTAAAAAATCCCTAACGCTGACTGTTTTTCTTCCTTTGCCTGCAGCAATTGTTCTACGCAGCTTGCGATAGCCGAGACTGTGGACTTCCCACCTCTAAACCCATGTTGTTCTTCACGCAGCAAATCATGTTTCTCTAGAAACGTTTTAACGCGTATGCTAAGCGCTAGCTCAAATATTTTTGCGAAAGTTGACAACACCGATATCGGTCTATAATTTTCTCTTTGTTGTTTGCATCCCTTTTTGTAAACCGGAGTTATTACTGCTTTTTTTAATTTATCTGGGAAAATTCCATGCATGAAGGATTTGTCTATCATGAATTTTAATGGCCCAGCTAGGTAGATTGCAGCGTGTTTTAGTATGTGGCCTGGAATTTCATCTATACCAGCGGATTTTTTTTTCGTCACCTTGTCTATTATGTCTATGATTTCCTTCATGCTCAGTGGGTGTAGGATGATATTTCTTATTGGACTGGCTGTGATGGGTGCAGATCGTTTTACTGTTGCTGCGCTGTTTAACGCAGCTAGAGTTTTTATTTCATTTACATAGTACTTGTTGAAAGAATTCGCTATTTTTGTGCCGTCCGTCAACATTTGTCCCTCGATATTTAAGTTTATTCCCTGGGATATCTTCTCGCTCACGTTTTTATTTTTTTCTATGACATTCCAAGCAGCCTTTGATTTGTTGGTCGCTAAAGCTATTTTTTTACAGTTATCGTCTCGCTTGGCTTTTTGTAATTTTAACTCGTATTTTTTCAGGATGTCAAGATATATACTTTTACGGTCTACGCTCTCCGTGCTCCTGTACTGCGTATAGGCTATATTGACTTCCAACGCTAATTGCTTTAGTTCTTGTGTATACCATGTATTTTCCTGCTTGGTGGATTGGTTTCTACTTTTTTTTGCCTTACATGGAAAGGTTCTATTGAATACGTCAAGTAGACTGGTCATGAAAGCTTCAAACATCATGTTTACATCATCTTGTTCATAGATTTTATCCCATTTTACCATGCTTAGCTCGTAAGTGAAGTTCTCTGTTTGTTTTTTCGTGAATGTTCGCTGTAATAATTTGACGCAATTTCCTTTTTCTTTACTTTTGTGTTTTATTACTGCTAGCTGCGCGTGGTGATCTGATAGCCCATGGTCAATGTTACCTAAGAAGGATGTGTTGGGTATGTTGGTTAATATGTTATCGATCACTGTCGCAGAGCGTCCTGCTTTGCCATTGACGACTCTTGAGAACCCTGTGTTTAGGATCCTAAGGTTGTATAAGACTGCTAATTCGTCTAAGTACTTTTTCTTATCTATATTATCATAATTTAGATTATAGTCTCCACAGTAGAATGCCTTTTGGTCTCCTTTAGATAGCTTATCGAAAATTAATTTAATCTCTTTGCTGAATTGTGTTTTTATTAGGCTGTTTGGAGGCCTGTATAATGCAACAATCAATACTTTTTCGGGTATGAATATCTCTAATCCACTTATTTCTACACAGTCATCTATGGACATGCCAGAAATGTCCTTCCGAGGATTTATCTTTATAGGTATATCCTGCCTGGTGTAAATCGCTACGCCACCCCCTTTTTTAGACTCTCTACAGAAGTATGAGGACAGTTGGTAATTCCTGATTTTAACATTTTCGATTAAATTGGGTGGGAGCCAGTGTTCTGTTATACAAAGTATGTCTACCTTTGTGTCGAGGGATTCGATGAACTCTTCTCTTGCATGTTGTTTGTTGCTAATGACCGATTGTGTTCTCATGCGACCGTATTGCATTCATTACTCCATCATTTGTCACAGAATGATATTCGCATATCTCTTTTTAACACACCAGAAATCTTTCATCGGCTTCCTTTCGTTGCACTCACGTCAAATGATACCAAAACAAAGAAAATTTCCTTGACAGTTTTATTCGCACGGAAAATCGTGCTCGTTTTTCTGAAAACCACTCGGAAACTCGGAAAATTGCATAGGATATTATTTCGTAAATAACATTTACTCGAAACAAATACTCAAGCTGTCTCTTGAGCAACCTTATCCTGATCCTTGGATCTCATAATAATCTTTGGAAGCTCAAAGCCAAATCCAAAACGAAACATATTTTAAAGTTTAATCATGTTTTAGCGCTGTCTGTCGAGCTCAGAATATTCATCTGATAGTCTATCCGGGCAACAGAAGGGCTCTGAAAATGGCATCTGAAAGGGACATATCACTATATATTCTTTCTAGTTAACGAGAGATCTTGCCAATGCATTATCTCAGCCATCACAACGGACGCCTGTATAAATGTCACTTGCACAGAGGCACGTTAACAAACTCGACTTTTCTAGCAAACGATTCTACTTAACACATTGTGTAAAACTAATAACGGTTTGGCTGTAGACGCGATTACATTCGAAGTGCATATGAAACGGGTTGTGTCGTTTTTGTAACTGCAGTGTTGAGAAGAAAATGGGGCGCTTTACATTCCTAAGTATCCGATTCGGAGCAGTGGAACAGACCTTTTACTCCATCTGCATTTTGCTAAAAGCGGTACACAATAGCGTATATATACTTACATATGGCAGACGCGTTCATGTTTATAACTGACAGCGATATTTCCTACGCTAATATTGTGTATTTTTAATATGTTTTAAGCAATTTAAACTGAGCCCTCTAACAATGAAAAGTATTCGTTTTGCCTTAATGTGTGTTAGCACCCAGTTTGAACCGAATACTCTTCTCGCTGAATGTATTCAAACTGCGGAAGAGCACAGACAATTACAACATAAGACAGCTCGCTGCCTCTACTTGTATAAACTACAATGTACTGCTGTCAACTACATTGTTCACAGTCATTGTTCGCATTTCGTGCTAAACGAGTGTAGTGCTGCTACTTACACCGCTAAAACTTCGCATAGTCAGACAAACATTCGCGACTTTCCACAACGCACAGCGCGGGTCATATTTAGTTACAGTACACATTTCTGTTTGATGTGAGGCATGCTGCTACTTGCTGGTGTTTGGTTTGTTTCCAGGCGTATATAGGGACGTATCTTTAGCTTTCTGTTTCCCCACATGCACACAGCTAGATTTATGCATCTACGCAACATGCTTCCTTTATCATTTCAGAATGTAAAACGTTTTCAAACGGCGTCGTCTTCGTCGTCGTCGTCGTCGTCGTCGTCGTCGTCGTGACGACTTATAGTAAATACGACATAAGCGACCTGCTTTGCATATCGCGGTCGAATATTGTTAGCGAAAATAGAAACATTTCGCTCTAAATTGAATATTTTAAGGACGCCGGTAAAGGGATATGCATGAGTGGTTCAGGGAGCCGCTTTGTTGCACTTGAATAAACAACATCCTGAATGTTTATGGCCTGAAGAAGAGGCGCACGTCGATGTTTATTAAAATAATAACCGAGTCGATTTGTAGAATTTCTCTTGTGGCAAATGAGATTTTTCTTTTGCCCTTTTAGAAGATCACTGATGATACATTTTGAAGATCACAGAAACACTTCAAATTATAGCCTTGCCTACCTTCTTTGTAAATCAGTTTTCACATTTCTTTGAAAATGCTTTGCAGACATATCACTGACTTCATATGCTGTCACCAGAATCGCTGGAAGTTCCAGAAGTGTCAGATATATAAATGGGACCAAATGATTTCAAATTCATTTCGCGCCGAAAGATTTTAAGAAAATTTTCGGTACGATTAAGGATTTGGTCGACATTTCCACTGTAAAAAACAAAAAACGTGTTCGAATCCACCCCTTTTTCCACCAACGTCTATATTGGCAAGGGGGTTGGCGTTTACGGTCTAAAAGACCTTATTATGTCCTCAAGGAATTCCCATTCTTTGGATTTTCATCGTATCAGAAGAGAGTCTCGACTTCGAACCAATTTAAATTAAAATCTGGCCACGATATCCCATTTCAATTAGCTCCCTCAATCAGAATCAGAATTTGTTGCAAAATGGGAATCAGCATTGAGTGGAAAGTCATTATTCTTGAATATTCTAAACGATACAATTCCGTGCTGCGGTTTCAAGGTACTTTGCAATAAGCAGGCATCATGCTTTACAATAATATCCCCAACTTAAGATTTAATAACTAAATTAGCATACCACCTATATAGTAATGAAGTAGAGACTCCATTGTTCAGTTTCGCAAAGCGAATATCTTTGCTTTTCAATCCTTTTTCTTAAAAATAAAAACCTTTCATTTGTAGATTTATGGAAATAATAAAAACTAATTATTCTAATCTGGCAGTCACATTGTATGCCATTCTATTGTGGCACCACGGCTCGTCCAAAGCCGCGGCGTATTATAAAAGGAATCGCGCGCTCCGGATTTCAGCATCTCTGCAAATAATAATGAACATTTGAATGGCATAATAAAGGTATGAGAGCGTGCATAAGCCCGGCATTGCTGCCAAACAATGGCCTCGACGCCGTGCACTACCCACGTTGCTGCACCGATTGTAGCTCGGGGATTGAGAATTATTGCCTTTTACGTGCACACTACCGTTAATTAAAGTATTTTTTTCGTTTCCTATTCAATTTTCGTGAAAAAGAGTTGCGCGTTATTCAATTTTGTATGGCTGCGAATTTCTAGTTATGCATAGAGGTGTCTATAGTATAATTTTCTTAAGTCCTGCTTTGTTTACAGAGAAAATACATTTCCATCTGCTGATACTGTAAAAATCATGACAAGTCCTTTTTTGCGTTACATACATGATACATTTTAGAGTACTTCGATTTTAGAGTTTACATTTTTCTCAATTTTGTACTTCTTTTTTTGTGAAAAATGTGTAGCTCGTCGTTGATCATCAATGCTTCCGTCGGAAAAAAGCCAACTTTATCATTCTCCTACATTCTCCTATTTTGTGTTATGCTATGCATATGCTTATGGGAGAATCCGTCAAAGAAGTTTAGCTTGACTGTAATGCAATCATTCCAGGCCGAGTTGTTTTTTTCTGCGCCAAACATTATATTAATTTTCGATGTTGTTCACTTCCGAGTGCTGACGCTGCCGCTACGGCTCGGTCCGGCACGCTCAGAGCGGCACTGCAAGAGAAATATGCAGCACGCTAATTACATACTTGAGGTAATCCGCTTACCGCGGCTAAACGGTTTGTCCTATCAAAGAGCCAAATTATTTCAACACAGAGGAAGGCTGGAGGACTATGCTCAAATTATTTGAATGATATTGTACTAGAGGTTTGTCTAGCTGTGCTAGGAGTCGAAAAAACACTACGGGTTAAACCTAATGGGAGTTGTTTTTCTAAGCACTTAGGCCGAAAAACGCGGACTTTGGCAACTTCTGCACGGATGGCCGTAGACACAAGAATTTTTGTTTGCTGCCAAAATGCCATTATTAAATCATCCTAATCGATGATACAAATTAATTTCAAGCCTTCAATGCCCCTTTAAGGAAGTTGTAGACAAGGCCCATTGAAGCAATCACTAGGGATATATGGAAAAAAGTGCTACTTTGGCAATCAAACCTGACAGTTAACATCATTTTAAAGATCAAATTATTTTAAAAATTCCAAGAAACCAAGATCTCACACAGATAAACGCAGTTAAAGTTATGTCTGTAGCGGCAATTATAGGTGAGGAAAATGGCTGGAGATGGGGAAACCAAAATTCTACACTGTGGTGTAGCTGGAACCTTGCTCCTTTTCACTTTCCAAAAAAATATTATATTTGAACTAAGGGCTGTGTCCTGGAATTATTTTTGTCACCCTCTGCGTTTTTTTTTGGGACAAATAGAAACATCAGCGGAGAATTTTGATTGCTGCACGAATTGTCCAATGTTCCGCTTAGTAAGTGGTCAAATTTTCAATCGTCTACTAACAGTAGTTTGGACTATCTAATTGCCCTTGTGTTTAGCGCGTAAAACGCCATCCCTAGCTGACATGGATACCTTGGTCTAGAATGTGTCTTGATGGCCGAGCACTCCACGCTCCAATCTTATCGCATCTGACGTAATCTGCTTACACAAAATACTCGTAAAACAGAATATTACAGCAGCCGAGATTGTTCTGAAAATTAATTAATCATTCGCAGCCTTTTGCGTGTCTCCTATTCAATCTAGAGATGCGATTCAAGCTGACTGCTGATCAGTTTTCAGAGAGGAATCGATTGGTGTTATTGAGAACTTCGAATTCCAAAAAAAGACAGTTTTTTTATTATTTGAATGGAGATGTTTACTGTGAAAAAATTCAAAGAACTCGTAAAACTCTAATCTCTTACTCATTGGGCAATTCCATAACCCACAACAAATCGGCTATTTTGCTCGCAAGTGTCGTAAGCTTATCACTGCTAGAGAGAGTGAAACTTCTGCTTAAATTTAGAGGCTCTTATTCCTTCTTATACACAGTGAGAGGGAAGATAACCGTTAATGCAGAAAGAACTTACACCAGATTTTAAAAATGTAGCAATTAAATGTTGTGGCTTAACTAGCAATAAGTCTCTGTAGTTTCCGAATGTTTACCAAACCATGTCAATTCCAAGCATTTAATTGTAGGTACGCCAGCCAAATCCCTAACAATGTTATTCCAATAACCATTACTTCTCTAGCTTTATTATCAGTGCTTGGACTTTGGTCGTTTCGCAATGTTTATAATTACACAAAATAATCCTATTTGCTTGCACTATTGGAACAGAATCCCCCTCTCCCAAAAAACCCTAACTACTAGCCCTCTTGTTATCGGATTACCATGGAGTGTAGTGCACTCGTTATTGTTCGGGACGGGCCCTTGCATTTCTGCCACTGCACTGTTCGCTATGGCTGCGTCAAGTAATACATTTCCGCATTTCGCAAATTGGCTACTTGTTTGCTGTGCCGGTGCACCAATTGCAACTGTGCGCATAATTCCTAGTCGAGAGGACTGCAATTAATTAATTGTACAAGCTGCTGTAATAATATGTCCGCTTGTTCCGTGTTCGCTGGTCTGCAACTGGCCGTAATCACGACGTATATAGGATGTGTGCACATGCGATCATTTGGAACAAGCTCTTTTTCTGTCTGAACACAAATGAGATGGCGGCCAATGGTTACCAAATTATGATATGCATCAACAATCTCATCACAATCCCGCATATTCGATTGTGCCAAGAACAATAGGCGAGCAGATATCGGTGGTTGGCCGCAGAAACGCACATCTTTGTTGGTGGTAAATTGTCATGTGCAATATGGTCGTGCAATAACACAGATCCGCTGTGCTATGTAAGCGGCTCGTTTTAAAGTTAGCAAAGTTTTGGCGAAATGAAAATCACGATATTTCACCATTCCCGCATTTCCACGGTCTTAAATATGCTTTTAGAACAATGCACCCGGGGTTTTATTTACATAATAAGCTATATTCGTGCCGAAGGATTCTTTGAAATTGTAAAAGATATATCGCATTAACTGTCACGAGTGCCGATGCTAATTAAAGGGATTGCTGGGCGGAATAATTCGCGAGAGCAGAAGAGTATCAGTGCTAAGCTTTCCCCGTTCGGAGCAGACGTAGGGCACGCCGCCACGCGCGCCGATTTCTGCGCGGGGCGGCGACAGCGACGAAATTCCGACTGCTAATCCTAAGTCGCAGCGGCAGCAGCGGCAGCAGCAGCACGCTGATCGCACGCTTTGTTCCTCTCTAAGCTAATAAACGAGTCCTCCTCCCCCATGGCGGACGCATCAAAGCGTGCTGGATGAGATATGGTTTCAACGGGGATTTAATTTCGAAAGTGAATCAAAATTCTCATTTGACTTCCAAAGTTTTGATTAGATATTTTTTAATGGGCGTATTTTCAGAGTGCTTAGCAACTGAACTGCGTCGATTACGAGATTCCTGGAGTACCTTTACTTTTAGTGAAAATTATTTACAACATCATTTGCTCTGAGGCAGTTTTTATTGCGTTTTGTCTGTTATAGTTATCGAGTATGTACCGCGAGAAATAGTATAGTATGTGCACATCCCCTGTACCAAAAGATAAAAGTGTGCTTCGTTGCTTCCCCTTGTCCCATTGAAATGCCCACAGCAACTGCACTTGACCAGCCCATTGCAGAATTATCTTTGGTTACCCTTGCGTTTTTCCACCCCAACATATTTATCATCTGCAAATTCCTGGAGGGCAAATCTTGACAACCATAATATTGGCTCGAGTTCTAAAAAGACCCGTTTCCGTCCGTTGCAGGTCACCAATGGTTGAAGAACAACCTTGGCATCGCGCCCAAGTCCGGGTGGTCGATCGACCCCTTCGGCCACGGCTCCACCGTGCCATACCTGCTGAAGGCGTCGGGCTTCACGGGCGGTACCGTCATCCAGAGGGTGCACTACGCGTGGAAGCAGTGGCTCGCCGAGCAGCAGATGGGCGACTTCCATTGGCGACAGAACTGGGACACCGACGGCCACACGGACATACTCACACACAACCAGCCGTTTGACATCTACTCTATCAAACACTCGTGCGGTCCACACCCAGAAGTCTGTCTCAACTTTGACTTTCGCAAGATCAGAGGCGAGTACACGGAATACTCGGTGAAGGCCGTCGCCATCGAAGAACACAACATCAAGCAGAAGGCCGAGCTGCTTCTCGAACAGTACGGCCGCACGGGTTCGCTGTTCCCGCATAACGTGGTCATGATGCCGATCGGCGACGACTTCCGCTACGACCACGACATCGAGTGGGACCAACAGTACAGGAACTACAAGCTTCTGGCCGACTTTATCAACCAGAACAAGAAGACGTACAACGCCGAGATCGTGTTCGGCACGCCGTCCACGTACTTCGAGGCGATCAAGGAACGAACCAAACACTTCCAAACTCTCCGCGGCGACTTCTTCGTCTACTCGGACATCTTCTCTGAAGGGCGTCCCGCATACTGGTCTGGCTACTTCACGACGCGGCCATATTGGAAGCTGCTGGACCGCGAGCTGGAAGCAAACCTGCGATCGGCTGAGATCTTGTACACGGTCGCACTGAATCGAGCGCGGCAAAGTGGCTTCAACAAAACCATCCAACTGCTCGAGCGCGACTACGAGAAGCTGACGAAGGCGCGCCAAAGTCTGGCGCTCTTCCAGCACCACGACGCCATCACCGGCACGTCGAAGGCGTTCGTCATGCACGACTACGCACTCAAGATGTTCGAGGGCATCCAGGACACGACGTACATTCAAGGACGTTGTGCGCAAATGCTCCTGCTCAAGGACATGAAGGACATCACTAGCAACCCGGACAAGAACAAGCCGTTGCCGTTTAATTTTCTGCTGCCAGACACTGACAGAGAGAGCTACGAGAAGCTAGCGAAGAAAGTGCCGCTAGTCGTGCCGCGCAACGAGCCACGTCACATCGTGCTCTTCAACTCGCTGGCCCAACAACGACAGGACGTTGTCAAGGTGCGTGTGACGTCACCCAACGTACGCGTCCTGGACGCAGACGGCAACCCCATACCCTACCAAGTGAACCCCGTCTGGAACCTGACCCAACTCAACAAGCCGACCAACCGCGAGCAGGAAGGTGACCAGTCCAAGCTGGTTACCTCGCTGCAGATGTCAAGGGACCACTTCGAGGTCATGTTCGTAGCCGACCTTCCGCCGCTGACGATCGCCACGTACACGATCGAGCGCGTCGCCGAGAAGAACCTCGAGTCGCGCGCCATCGTCTACTGCGTGTCATGCGGCAAGAACGTGGACGACAGCAACTACGTGCCGCCATTCGAAGTGAAAGGCATGCAGGCGGGCGACATCCAGCTGGAGAATCACCGCATGAAGCTGTTGTTCGACGGCCGGTCCGGCTTCCTGAAGGCGCTGACGCGTAAGTCTTCGGGACGCACCACGCAGTGCGGTCTGCAGTTCGCCGCTTACCCCTCGGCGCAGTTCCACTCGGGCGCCTACCTCTTCATGCCAGACCCGAACTCGCGCGAGCCCGAGCGGGACATCCTCAACGAGGACCAGCTACACAGCAACCTGCAGATCGTCATTACGTCCGGCCCGATCGCCTCCGAGATGACGGTCATCTACCACCCGATCCTGGCGCATTCCGTGCGCATCTACCACGCGGCCGGCCCGCTCAGCGAAGGCATCTACATCGAGAACGTGATCGACTTCGAGGCACCGCCGAAGAACCGCGAGACCGAACTGTTTATGCGAGTCGTCACGGACATCAGTAACGGCGACCCGCCGGAGTTTTACTCAGATCTGAACGGCTTCCAAATGCAGAAGCGGGTGAAGGTCGAGCGGATCGGCATCGAGGGCAACTACTTCCCGATCACGTCCATGGCGTACATCCAGGACAGCTCGCGGCGACTAAGTCTACTGGTGAACCACGCGCAGGGCGCGGCTAGCTGGCAGCCGGGCTGGCTCGAGGTCATGCTGGACAGGCGCACCCTCTACGACGACTCACGGGGGATGGGCGAAGGCGTCGTTGACAACAAACGCACCCTCACCAAGTTCTGGCTGCTGCTAGAAGATGTCGCCACAGACGACGCCAAATCGTTCTCGCGGCCGAGTCTATTCGCTCACCATCTATCCAACAATCTGCTCTATCCGTCGAACTTGTTCGTCATCGAAGGGGTGACCCAGGCGACCCAGGAAGAGACACACCAGAAGCAACTGTCGCTGCACAAGAAGGTTTCGATCATCAACAAGCCGTTCCCGTGCGACGTCCACCTGATGAACTTCCGCACGGCTTCGGATCCGACTTACATGCAGTTCCCTGCCACGTCTGCGCTGCTCGTTCTGCACCGGTTCGGGTACGCGTGCGACGTCGGCAAGGCGACCGTGGTGCCCCAGTGCGCACTGGGCAAGGTGTCCAGGGACAAGGCACTGGTGTTCCACAAAGACACCAAGTTCAGAGATCTAGAGTTGTACAACATTGTTCAAACAACGCTAACGGGACTGCACAAAGTGAAGGAGCACAAAAACTTTGATCTTATTCAAATAAAGCCCATGGAACTTTCAACTTTGAATGTCACTTTTGTGCTGTGATAATATAATGACGTTTGAAACAAAAATGAAGTTTAGGCAGAAATGAAAGTGTTTCGAACTCATGTTTATTGCGAAGTTCGCGTCAAGAAAGTTCCGTGACGTCTCGATTTCAAAAGTATCATGAAACGGGCAAATGAGGGAAGGACTTTAGGGTTAAGAAACAAGAAAACGAGTCAATATTTTTTACGATAAACTTAACATTGGGAAGAAAGGCTAACAAGTGATATTTAAGACGTACTGTATAATGCACGGTGACAAAATTATTCGGCATACTTTGGGTTCGATGCCAGTGGATATTTCGGGACTTTTTTCACGAGAACAGAAAGGAAAGCAACGAAGAACCTTTGGATGGTGTAAATATTTCAATATTAGAAGAAGAACCACCCTCCCGGATCAATTCCATTCTTAGTTTGTTGGAATTTTTTTATACGTGGATATTACCTATTATTATTATTAATGATCGGTGGCCATGCTTCCATTGACGTATTCATGACAGTAAGATAATGCGATCCACTACAAAACATTGTAAATACATAAGAACTGTGACATTTATTGTTGTTATTGATATTACAGTGTTACAAAACATTTAATGTGTTGTCATTTAATACCCTTATTTCAACGGTTCAAAATTTCCACATAGATTAGTTTTCCCACACCAACCAATTTATGATAATTCATATTATGGTAATATATTACCCTTGGTATCATACTTTGCATGCATTTCTGCATTGTCTAATTGCACTATATCATATATTTCGGAGTGCGGTTACCATTTCAGATCTATATTTTACTTTATACTTTTTCTTTTCGCATATCCCATACACAATAATTACACCAGAGCTTATCCTGACGAGACTAGAGCGCATATATCCACAGTAATATTGTATGTCGCCTGAGGCCGTAGAGGCGTCATTACTGTGTAATGGTCCCTAAAACCCACCCTTAAGGGGCTGCTACGACTCCCAGACACACTAAGGATAGATAATCACATTTCTTGTCACCTCCGACGAACTAAATGGAATTAGCGGCTTTCCAACCTCAACGCCGCAACAGTAGAAAAAGTAAAACACAGCACACAGCACATAACTTTGCCACCTCTTGAGAATTCCCTCCACTCTGGTGTTTGCTTTTACGCGGCGCTAGCACTAGCGAAAATTTCTAACTATTCGCGTTACAATTAAATATGTATGCGAAAATACTTGGCAGTCGAGCTGGTATAGAGATACTCCGATATTATAAAGTCTCGTCGACTGATAACTCCATTCCCTTGAGTCATGTGACCAAGACAACCATTCGAGAGTCTCAGCTCATACCATCTAAAGAGCAGCCATTCTCTTTTCTTAAAAAAATTATAATACCCAATTTCCTTCACATACGATATTAAATGTGTGCGCAGTAACGCACAGAGGTAAACATGATAAATAAGCAAGCAGCAAGAAGAACTCAAACGTAATCAAACATTCCAGACCAGCGCTAATAGAAGTCATATTATGTTTATTTTTAGGCTCATATCGATAAATTTAGTTTCCTTTCGGCACGCCAAAAGTTCAACCGGTCTGGGTGTGATCCTGCCAGCCACCGCAGCATCTTCTATGCAGGTACGTAAGCCCTTCTTGAAGTCAAGACTTATCTACCAGAGGACTTCCCCTCCGCAACACTGCACCCCCCAATAAATTGACCTTAAGTGCATCGCCGAACTTACGCTAGACTGCTTAGTACCACGATGCATAATTAACAGAATTCACCAAAGCAACGTTGTCTATGTGAACGTACACAAAAGCGAGCGTGCGGATTCCCTTAAATCAGAAATGCTTGTTAAAAGCTTATCTGAGAGGCCGTATGTATACTACAGTTATGCATTACGTATTCCCTTTGTAGGAGTAAGAGTTTGCTTTCATTCTTTCAAATTCTTTTGCGTTCCTAAGAAGACATAAGGTTGTCACCATCATATGAAAAAAGTAAAAAGCTTATACTATTATAAGACAGGATATTTTACTTTAATTTAATATCTGCAGTGCTATACTGCATGCATCTAACAGTTTCCAAAGTGTTCCAAGCAATATCTGCTTGATACAATGCAGTTTGCAAACACAGTTATGTCATAAATTTCAGGTCGGTTGAGCCAAATTTATTTCATCAGCGAAGAAAAATCACCATTATCGCTCAAGCACCGTACTATTCCCTTCGACCATTGAGCAGTGTTCGAAGATTATCCCTACCCAGTACCCACTTTACTTTTCCTGGTGATTGTCAGGCATTCAAGTAAAGTAAAAATCATTTTCTGTCTCAATTTTTCCAAGCTCAATCATAACACAAAATTGATTCAACCCCAACAATAAATTACTCAGGGTGTTAGCAAATTGGTTTTGGGCTGTCACTAATAGTTTATCTGTAATATAATAATTGTAGAGATTCGCCCTTCAATAAATATAATATAAATTTATAAAACAATGTGCCTGAGTCGCTCCTCGTGTCCCCTTGGACGAGTGGTTTGGGGCCAAACCCCCACTGAGTTTGCAACCCCGAGCTAGTGACAGCTTCTCATTTCTGAAATGTGGTAATTTTTCGAAACCATAGGAACACTCAACGGGACTCCGCTTCGTACCCAGATTAGAAACTAGATTACCCAGATTACAAAAATTGCCCAAAAATAGCCTCGGCCTCAAAATTTTCTTGGGGTTTGTGCCCAATGGGCATGAAAATAGATCAACGCATCCATTTTCCACTTTAGGGCTGCCAAACCAACTTAAGGGCGTTTCGTGTGTTAAAAAAACAATTCTGTTTTCATGGTCAAGAAACAATAGCAAAAACCCAGCCGATAAAAAAAAATCCCATCTAACGCTCCCGTACCCGGGTCCATCAATCCGGCATGCTGTCCACCCGGATACGAAGCGATGCTGTGCGAGATCTACTATTAATGACATCACTGCTATCACAATGCCATGAGCTGCGCAGTTCAGTGCGCAATCACTAACACTCGATACGGTTCTAGAGCAGCATCCAAAGACGCGTGCCTCGATGTCGCTTTTACAGTGCTTCGGTGGCTGGTTTGCCCCCCACTGGCCCAGGCCGAACCCATTTTCTATTTGGTGGCTTTCTTTGGCTTGGGGAAATTTTTGAATCTTGGTCTTGGACTCTCTCAGGACCGCGAAGTGGCGTTTCGCTATCGAAGTCTACAGCTGGCTGCGTGTGTGCGCGTTCGAGCGGCCTGCCTACACAATGTGCGTGAGTGCGTTTTGTCGACGTCGTGATGCTTAGAGGCGCTGAGGTCTGCGTCGTGCGGGACTATACTCTTTTTCACGTTATGCACGCTAGTATTATTCTGCAGACTCCCGACAATGCGCTGTCAATCATTCAATAGAATTTACTGTTCAGGTCTGGAGACCCTTACTTGCGAACCCTTAAGCGGAACAATGGGACGGCCTGCGAATGTTGAAACCTCTGGCTCCTGCCTACCAGCACCGGGTCTCTTTGACTTGAAAGTCCTGAAAGTCGCGTTAGTGCGTTTTTTACCTTGGACTGCGGTAGGTTGTGTCCGTGGTTGAAGCAAATGCTGCTCAATAGCCAACGACGCTCTAAGATTTTATTTCAGATAGTATAATTTAGCATATATCTTTGACGTTGCCGAAATGATCTACTTGATGTGTCTGATGATCAGACACATCAAGTCACTCTGATGATCTAAATTTGATGTATAGCTCTTTTTAAGGAATCATCGTTAATTTGAATGAGTGAGAGGAATGGGGGAGGATTTATTGCTAAACAAGTTTTATTTCATAATTCATATACGACTATAAGCTTGCACGAATTTAGAACGAGTGTGGCCTGGTGGCTAGCAAGCGCGACTCTCAGACCGGTGGCGACGGTTCGATCCCAGCTCAATTCGGTTTTTGTAACAAGCTGCAGTCGCCCTGGTAGCCAATCACTGAACAAAAGAAATTTTGATTTGTTGACAATTTTATCACAAGTCAAAAAGTATAGTGCCAGACTCGCCAACAGAGAATGCTGTCTGGCTGAGATGTCAAATTAATGTTCTATAGTCTAGCCCGTGAGAGAAGATGCCACAGCTGGGCCTGCCCCCTCACGAACTACCAACTCGTGAATTTAAATTTTAGTGGCGGGAAAACAAAACACTATTTCGGCTACCAATAAAAAAATTACAACATGAATCTATTTCATAATAATGAGTAAAAATATCAACGAATAAATAGTGGAGAGAAAAAAACATAAGCTTTGGTAATATTATAAGGTACAAAAAATGATGACAGGATTTCAGTTTTGTCAAATTGGCGGTTATGTAAGCTAAAGTGACTACTAGCGCTCCCAGCGGAATGGTATCTTCTTAAATAAAACGAAGTATAGCACTCGGAACTGTTCCTAATGTCCTTCGCTATAGGTAAAAAAAAAAAATCGCGAGGTTTGGGAGACGTGGTGATAGTCCCAAAAAACTCCCTGGTTACAAGTTTGGCAGTGAGGCCCCCGAGTGTTCTGGGTTCGTCTGAGTCCGATACATCCGCGAGGGACGACACCGTCCGGAGTTGAGCCCCGCAATGGGGATGACAGAGTTACTGAAAGCTCTGCGTGTGGCGGAAAAAAGAGGTTCACCTGGACGCTCCCACTGCCAACCTAGTGCCTTAACCAACGTGGCTACTAGGGAGTGTGCTATTCGGTGGAGAATATATATATATATATATATATATATATATATATATATATATATATATATATATATATATATATATATATATATATATATATATATATATATATATATATATATATATATATATATATATATTTTTTTTTTTTTTTTTTTTTTTTTTTTTTATTGAAATAAAATATTATCAATCAGAACGATTTTCAATAAAAAATTGTTTAAATATGAGTTCAAGACGACTGATAAGACAAAATTATGTTGAAATCGCTGTTTGCTCTCCTACATGATTGTGATTTGTGATCAAGCAGATAGCTAGGTTACCTACATGCTACCTGATCCACAGTGGGAAACCTCAAACAATTGGAAAATAACAATACCTGTGTTGCAATCACAAATGCTTGCAATATTTAATAATTAATTTATGTTACATTCATTTGTTGTCAGCAGGCACTGCCAACCACTTTTATTACAATGTGTAACAGCAGTAATGATGCATTAACGATGCGGCAATAAAAACATCATTGATTCTCAATTTCCATAATAAAATAGATGCTCGACAGAAACAAAATAATACCTGGCTTTGTAAGCAGGGACGTTTGCAGTTGCACAAGTTTCTTTGCTGGCACCCAACTATCATTTGCTCGCAGCACCTCAGTGAACTATCTTCGAACATAACTCGATATGTGGACTAGCAATTATGGGAAGGTTCTATAGATTAAGAATTAGACAGCAAAAAGCCATGCATTATTAGGACTCAAGAAAATTCAGAAAGTTACACTAAGTAGGAAGGTATTCATTACTAGAGTCACTTAACATTGCAAACTGCGCTTGAAGTGACTGTAGCGCAGTTTTACTTCATCTCGTGTTGTCCTTTTTCCAAAACTTTGATTAAATTACATTATGGCCATAACAGTGCACGTCAAATACCCGCGTCTTAGTGAACCTATGTATCAAAAATTGTAAATGAAAAATAATAACCCCCCCCTCCCAATTGACATGAGTCATGTCGATTAACGATCAATTTCAATAGTAATTGAATTCAAGAAATTTTTGAATTCTGAATCCCCAAGCAGCATTTAACAATGAAGTAAAATAACAGTAATTGCAAAAAGGACCATAATTCTCACCGTTTCAGTTATCTCTATCAAATCAACCCTGAAAAAACGGTTTGCAACAACTGGAAATGGCATTAAAAACAAAAAATAAAGCTCTAACTTTAAGCTCTTGAGATCAAAATAAAAATGTATGTACACTAGTACTTGCTGAGAATGTTGTTTTTCTATTTTACATATGCTGATCAACAAATTATACTTAATTTTGATTTTCCTTGCTTGCTCGCTTTCGAGGGAACAAGCTCATTTTTCGTAAACGAACAATAAGTCATCTTTTTCCAGGACTCCTGGTCTCTACATTCCATTTCATATTCGGGAGACTAAGCGTGAAAATAAGTACCTATGCGTATTTTCTATGCAGTGATTGCTATCTACAAAATTTGAATTCAAGGTAGACCCTATACGTTTACAAATGTACATTAATTATTAACCTATAGTGAGTTGGTAACCAAATTATTTTTAATATGCTATAAAATATAAATTAATAACGAATATCTGGGTTGATTAGTAGATCCCAAGAATATTAGGAAGTCGGGCCTAGATGCTTCGTACTCCGTTGTCAGCGGCTTCGAGCTTGACAAAGAGGGAGCACAAAGCGGTCGCTCCTCTCTCTTTCGTGACCCACTCAATGACGTCTTCAGAAAGTTGTTGAGGGCCCAGGCTCGAAGGGCTCACTTTGAACGAACCAGGCTTCACCAGGATTTGGAATGCCACGTGAGCAATGTACGGCTTTTTGCTGCTAGGATCGATGTACCTGAAAAGGGCAATTCTTCAACCTTTCACACATTTCGGCAAATTGCCTTCTTTAGAGGAATGCAGATAACCAATTTTTAAACTAGATTTATAAAATGTTGATCAAACAAAGAAAGTTAGATATGATATTACTATTATTATTGGTTTTAAATCATAGCCAATGAGGAGGAGTATGAAGACTGAGAACTGTGGGTGCACAGGGTGGTACTTACTCGTCTTTCTTGGACACAGATATCTCAGCATACTGCAGGCTCGGTGAGAACGTGAGCTGCGTGCCGTCTGACACGTCCTCCTTCGACTTGTCCTTGTGCAGCCCAATGAAGCTCCTTTCCAGACCAAGTTCGCCTGCCAAAACATAACGCAGATGCATTCACGTCTGGTTAGTTGGGTGCACAGATAGCTAATGAAGATGTAGTAACAGTAACCCATATTACAGTACTACTGATTTTTTGGAGGTTTTGGGGATGATAGCACTACAATGGTGTGGAAACCAGTCAATTAACAGGGTGACACAGGACACTATCTATCCACCAAGTCTGCCCTAAAGGCTACAGAACTCTGTCTGCAGAATTGAATTTACGTTGACAAATCATTTAATAGTAAGTTGAAATCCAATACTTGATACGCAATTCTGTGTAAAAAGAACATGGACAGCAATTATTAGATTACGGAACTGTTTCGCTTCAAATCATCAGTTGAAATTGATTTTTTAACAAGTCTCTATTGAACCGTTTTACCAAACGCCAACCGGTCTTAGTATCGCAAGGCAAAATCAGATTTACATACTAGGTACTCCCACTTCCGGTGGTTAGCGGCAGCGACCCATGCAAAACTCACCTGGCAAGAGCAGCTGGCCGTGATCGAGGATGCGACGCAGGTCCTCCAGCCGCGCGCCGTAGAAAGCAAGGTGCCACTTGTCGGGCGGCAGGTCGGCGCCAGGCCTGCGCCGCAGCGGGAACCGGCACCAGCCTGCGCCGCCAGGCTTCATGTCGCCGCCGCGCAGCTTGCTGCAGCCCTCGCAGTAGCACGCGGGCTCGTACAGGAAGAACCCGTCTTTAAACGAGGGCAAATGGCAAGGTTAGTTTCGCATGCCACTCGACATAAGATCAGTCACATCCCAAATTTGGCATTCCTTTATGTAAGGAGGTAATAACATGTGGTTGTGCTGCAGTGAAATAGAAGATCTACAATCAATGCCATCATCTGTCTCGGTCTGTTGGAAACCATTAGATTAAAAAACAAGCCCTCAAAATAATTTACATCCTAATTTCCTGAACTGTTGCCCAACTTTCCACGAACACGAGATACAAGTGAAACCAACATAGTGTACGGTGTACCACATGGAGTGGGCTTGGCTATGATGAGGCAACATTTACAGATGTCAGCAAAATGATTTGAAGTTGCAATGGAAAAGAGAAAGACAAAAGGGTATATCATGATGTTCTAAAGACTGTTTTGAAAGTTGATAGATTTTCATATCTATCATTATATCTTTCATAACATCTTTCATGATGGACTGTGATAGATTTTTTTTGACACATCTTTGTATTTACACAATGATACCTACTGCAATACAAAACATATATCATGATAGATGTAATGGAAATCGATCATTATGTAAAACTCTGGTCACGCGGAGGCAAGCAACCAGCATGAGAATCCAATGACGTTAATTGTGGAAGGGTCGGGTCGAGTCATCGGCACTTACCGGGCAGGCCCATCATGTGCCTGAAGCGTGTGCATGTGGCCAGATACTCGCAGCCGGAGGCGAGCACGGGGGTGGCGGGGGCAGACGACAAACCCTGCATCGGCGTAACGCTGATCGGGGTCGGACAGCCTACGCTCAGGTTGACAGGGTGTTGCAGCCGAATCGACAGGTTCGTCAGTGTGTTGGCGTTAGGAACGACATTCGAGTTGGTAGGCTTGTTGTGAATGACTGGAATGTTTGCGTTAGTGTCGTTTGATATCACATTGTCGTTGGAGGGCTTGTTAGCGATTGATAGATTTACAAGAGTATTTTGATTGGCGGTGACCGTTTCGTTGGATATTACAGTGGCATTGGAGGGTTTGTTTGCTATAGATAGGTTGACAAGAGTGTTAGGATTTACGGGCAAATCGGTAGAGCCTACGTTGGTGCTCGAGAGCGCATTCGAATTCGACGATTTGCTTGCAATTGATAAGTTTGTTATAGTATTAAGATTTAAGATTGGCTCATTCGAATGAGAAGGCTTGCTCGCAATTGAAAGGTTCGCTATCGTGTTTGCGTTAGGTGCAACATCCACGTCGACGGACAAGTTTTTGTTAGAATTTGAGACGGTTGGGACGGAATTTGAAATCTCGTCTCCTGCGGCAGAAACGGTGTTCGAATCGATTTGGTTTCCGGCGTTCGGAGCACTCGATGAAGAAGTAGAGAGCTTGTTCGACGGTATCACAGATGAGACAGAATTCGCGTTCGATTCGCAATTAGAATTGTTTATGATAACGTTTGAAACGTTCTCAGCCAGGGAATGGGATTCATTCGATATAGAGTGTTCGTCAGGAACATGAGATTCGTTCGGTTGATTACGTGCTGTATTCGAATCGGCGGTGGCGTTATCGATGATGTTTGAATCGTTGGACACAGGCGAATTCTGCAAAGGCGTCGCCGGACTCGAGTTGGAAACACCGAGCTGTTTGATGTTGGTATTGTGTATCGTGTTGGGATTGGAAAACGTAGCTGGCAGATTTTGAACGTCGATCGCCCGTAAATTCTGGACACTTTCGTTGAATGACCGCGAACAGACCAACTCCTGGTTTGATGTCTGCGTCTGCTGGTTTGACGGCCAGTAGCCCTGGTTCGAGCCTGAATGCTGATTCGAGTTCTGCAACTCCAGCGATGTCTGCATGAGCTCTTGGTTGAGCGACCGGTGGTTCTGGTTCTGCGAGTTTGGCCGCGAGAACGGCTGCACGTCCTCGTTGGCGGTGCGGGCGGCATCCGGGTGTCCGGCTCGGCACGGCTGGGAGGTGCCCGGCTTGTCGGCCGCCGGCTCCTCGAACTGCTTCTCCTTCTCGTGGCATTCCGAATCGGCCTTTTCGCTGAGCGACTCCGACTCGACCTGAGTGGCCTGGTCCTCCATTGCGTGCGCCGATATCGAGTGGACAGAGCGCGAAAGCGAGGCCGCTACGATCGCCTGATTTACCTCCTCAGCCGAATTCAGCAACGTTACCTGGAAGCAAGACGTAGTTCGCCATGACAGAGCTTATTACGTTAAAAAAGACCAGGTGCACCATTGCACCAAGCCAAAACCTGGACCTAGAGCGGCCGGGTTATACAGCACCGTTTTCAGCGGCTCTGACTTCAGTGATGAGCCATGAGATTGGTTGATCTGAACTCACTGCACAATAATGATTAATGACGATAGTTTAAAATGCTGTATGCCCACCTGATAATGCTATCATCGTATTACCACCGTAATACTGGTTGCTAGCGGAGTTAATAAATCAACAAACTGCCCATTGTTGAAATAGGCACTGTAGGTCCGGGCTATAAATTCCCGCCAGTCTGGCCACAAAATGGCCGCTCTAGGCAAGCCACAGCTGATTTAAGTTATCCACAATCCATTATCAATTTCCCAAAGAAGTTTGCACACCTGCTCGCAGCGGCCGTAGAGGTCAATGACCGCGTAGCACTGTGGTGGGATGTCTGTGGCCGCGACCCCCTGGTCAATGCCGTTGACAAACAGGTGGAGTCGGGCTTCAGAGTCGATTAACACTCCCACCATGTGGCACGACTGCAGGTTGTCCAGATTCAGCCCATACGAGCCGTTCAGCTGGAACAACCAGAAGACATTTAGTGTCAACTTTCTACGGCGACTATTCTTAACAGCCGAGTGCTTTTAAAAACTGAATCACATTTCTCGGCAGAGGATATAATACACTCCGTCCTAAGATGATATACTTTCCAAAATGTATATTTTCTCCAGCGCCAGAGTATAATCCAGGCATGGGCAACCCCGGTATATTTTTAGTACTTTCTAGTAGTTTTAGTGCTCATTTTTATTCGTGAACATCTCTGTCTTGTACTAATCTCTTTACGATTGGCTGAACATTATTCAGTGAGCTGTAAAGGAAAAATCTGATTTCGACACTGTTTTGCTGAGAATAGTAAAACATATGCGAGAAGGGTTTGATTGGATACATATCAAAGACCGAAGACTTTGAAACAGTCTCGACAATGAGCTATCTTGAATCCCAAGTTTCATCATTTTGATACTTTTCGAGAACGAAATGAAAAGATAAGCTGAGCAGCTTCGTAGAAACGTTTTTAAAACCTGGGAAAGGGGGAGACATGCTGCAAAAAGGGGACGAGCACAGGCACAAAGATTTTTGTCCGTGACTTCCAAATGTTGCCCACGCCTGGTTTAATCAGTATATAATACTAATATACAATATAATTTGTCAGGCCACTCACTCTTTTGAAAGTAAGTTAAGAAAACACAATTCATCTCATCTGTTGTTTCAACAAACTCCTGAGCCACGATTCGAAAAAATACAAAATTATTTAGATCTAGACCAACAATGGGAATTTTGAGGAGTATGAAGAGTATAGAGTAAAATAATTGTGTGTATTCTAGCACTACTGAATAAGCCTACTCTCCCTTCCGAGCGGGGCGGACTCACCTTCACCCCGTTGTGGAATACGCAGTCGCTGCTCACCACCCACGACTGCTTCTTGAGCCCCAGCGCGGTTACCGGGAAGTGGGCCTTCTCCGGGGAGATGCTGGTCACACCGCACATCACGGAAGACACCCAGTTGTTGTTCAGAGCGTCGATGCGTACCTGAAAAACAAGAGCGATTCAAACCTTTGTAAAAAAAACATCTCTGAACATAATTTCAGCTCTAAAGTTATATTCAATTTAAGTTGACATCCTGCAATAGGTACAAATTTGTGCATAGGAAAAGTTTTTAACAATGAAATGATATGGAATCAAGAAGTGAAAAATTTAGGGCAGAAGAAAACAAGGTAAATTACAAAGTTCATTTGGGGGGAAAAGAATGAGCTAGAAAATGTACGGTGTAGGTACTGTGTGTTACAAAATATTGGTAATATTGGCCAGAAAGAGAGAAGGAATTAGGAAAGAAAAGTTTTTCTTTTAGAAATTGAGAGAGAATATGGCAATTCATTCATATTTGGCTGGTACTTTGAAAGGCACTTGTGTTTGCAGTGTGACTCACTTGGAACAGCTGCCCTCTAAGCAAAGGCTTCGCCGAGATAACGATGCCCTGGTTGTAGCTGGCCACGCGGCGCGCTGAGAGTCGGTCCTCGCCGAGCTGCACGTTGCGCCCGTGGTTCTCATGGAACTCGAGAGGCGCAGGCGGCGCAGGCTCGGCGTCCTGTGCCATCGTAGACGTCGACGCAGTCGGGCCGAGCACGTCAGTACCGACGTCCAGGTGGCTGTCGGACCACGGCGCAGTCTCCAGGTACTCGCCGAAGCTCTCGCTGCAAGGGTCACTGCAACGGGAACGACATTGATGACATTTGCCACGTAGTAAGTGGTTTAGATTGACTGATTCAGATTGACTGATTGATTGATTAATGATTGGTTCAGATTTCAAGATGTTTGGAACTTCATCACATTGTGTCGAAATCTGTTTCCAAGTTGAGTTGGGATTAGCAATACTCATTTTCTGCTATGAAAACGATGATGGTGACGATGATGTTGCCGATGATGATTGATGACCCAAGTCAGCAAGCTGTCAATCAGTAAGGAGATGCTGGTGACCAAGTCATTGCCCAGAGAACCTGTTCAATAGCCCTTTATTTTAACCTGACCCCCTCCATACGGTGGCTTTGCAAGTCAGCAAAGAGGCTATCTACGAGTACTTGTAGCATGATTCATTTTTAAATCAGTTTATCTAAACCACTTTACACTGCATGGCATATGAAGTAGTTGATTGGCATCCACCAGTTATGGTTTTAGAAGATCAAAGTTATGCAGCATTGTGCTCAGTCAGGTATTGGGTGGATGAACATCATACACATGATGGCCAGCTGAATGAGGACTAGGAGGCTGCAGTACACAACTTTACCTTACTTGTTTCTAGAATTCTCAACAGCTTGCATTAGAGGAGTAATCCTGTCATTCAACTTGCAATTAGCTGGCAAAATCTATTCGAAGTGCGTTGTACTGACAGCGACTTGTTGGGCTGCGTGGGTGTTGTATCCCGCAGCATCTCCAGGGAGTCGTGGAGTCTGCTGGAGCAGAGAGAGCACTCCATGCCGGCGATGATGGCCGCCTCGCTGGCCGTCGGGTTGGCGCCGCAACGCGAGGACGTCACCGACACGGACACGGCGCTGCCGTACAGGTCCACCACCGCGAAAACGCGCTACATCCCGGACAGAGACCACACACGGGTCACAGAGGGACAGATTTCATTGACGTCGTCATTAACACTTCTTCTTAGACCCGGTTTTTCAGTGGAAGGTTAAATATCTAATTGTCTGTTAACTTGTTATTTGCTGAGCAACGTCCAATCAGAGCCCCCAATTTTCTTGCTAATGGACCGTCAGTAACTTAACGGGCCACTGGAAAACCAACACTTAACGTGTTAAAAACTTAGCCCAGCCAATATCAGTCAATATTGAAATTTGAAATCTTCTTTGGTTGCACTTGACCTCTCTTTTGTTGACATGGTAGCTGCACACTTGTTGTTTCCTCCCCACAAACTGACTTAAATCTAAAACTGTTATTTTCGTCGCTTCACATGACGTTTCAGATAAATTGGCATTGCCTTTGTCGGCGGAAAGGCATTCTAACATCTATTGTAAGTGTCACTGATGGCTTAATTGAATAATGAATCACTCATGGAATGAAGCCCCGCACATCACGCTTTTCCGGTTGATGCTTTGACTGATGACTGATGAGGTAAGCAACACGAAATTTCTGGGTGCAAATTAATCATTCAATTCACTGGCTCTGTGAAGAATTGAATATTACATATGTCTGGGAAAATCAGTTATATTGTTTCTTGCAAATGTTTACTCAGTGGCTGGTGATGAGCTAGGTAGTCGGGGTGTTCACCTTGGGGACGTTGGCGACGGCTACGCCCATGTCCTCGCCATTAAGCAGGAACGAGAGTGCCCCGTCCGAGCTGCGCTTGACCCCGACTCGACTGCCGACCACCAGCCAGTCCAGCGAGTGGCAGTAGTTGGACTTGAGCGTCGTCCCGTTCTTGCGAACCTCGTTGCCTACCGACACAAACGCTGCGGTCAACATCCCGGAAACTGGGACCGCCGACGCACTTACAGGTGTTCTACAGGAATCTTTTGCACGTCAATTGGGACGTTTAATGCATGATTGATCAGTGAATTATAAACAAGAGCACTTTTCAGGAAAGTGTCTTATTATTACAATTTTGTTATCTATCACTGCACATCACAGTAAAAGATTTTAATCAAATTAAGAAGGTAGTTTTTAGATTGGCTTGGGCCATTCATGCGGGAGTGATTCATGGTAGATCAGTTGGAACGGTTTTCATCCCAAAACCTTGTGATGTCAACAGGATATGTTTGAGTTCGGTCGTTTCCCACTTACCGGAGATGAACCAGGTGTCGGGCAGGAGGCTGTTGATGACGGGAGGCAGGTTTCCTGTGGGGTAGTGCTCCGTAAGCGGCAGAGTGGTGACGCCCACGCGAAGGGTGCCTGCCCACTGCGCATGCCTCTCCTGTCGGAACACACAGAGCATAATGTTTTGACATCGCCAGGCCAACAGCACACTTGCACAGAGCTTACACATGACATGGCACATGGATCAATGGAAATTGCATCGATTTTAGCTGTCAAGCAAATAGCAATTGAACATCAAGGTATTCAATTGAATTTGTAAGCCAGCCAGGTTGTCTAAAATGATATTTTTGAAACATGGGTTAGGATGAGAGTTGTGGCATTGGGTCCTAATTTTGGTCCTAAAAATGACCTGTTCCGACATTTCAGCGGAATGCGCTTCGCCATCTTCAGTCCCACCCTGAAGATGATCGAGCTTACTCTGCTGAAACAGGAACTTTTTTGGACTTAATTCTCCAAAAAAGAGTACACACCAATAAAACACAACCCACATCTTACTCTGGCTCTCAAAACTTACTAACAACCATGGGTTAGGATGCTAAATAAATCTGTACAAACTGAAGTATTTTCCTAATTCAAGTTCGAAAACAAACAAAACCAAACGAATTGGCAAAAAATGAAATTTTTCCGATGGCTGTCACTTGCCTGAATGGCGACCTCGAACACCTCGTCCGGCTCGAGAGGTGCGCTGCTGAACGCGAGCGCATGGCTGTAGTTGCGCACGCGGCTGGCTGAGGTACTGCCGCAAGACAGCACCACATTCTTGCCGCAGCAAGCGTTGAACCTGGGAAATGGGACGTTGCTTCCTTTTAGTCATTGGAGGCAAACGACCGCAGCAACAGACGGTACAGGCCGAACCAACACTGGCAGCATGCTCAAATCATCGAAATGATGCTTAGCTTAGTTATCCGATTAGAGCCATTGTGTTCATCCATAAACACACCCATGTGTTCATTCCCAAATTGTAAAGAGCATTTCTATGGAAGGTATATTTGATAAGTTCACATACTTTTTCGAAAAACCCTACGTACGAGGCCGATTAAAAAAACATAGTTTCACCGTATGAACCTGATCCCACCTTAACATAGCCCAGCCAATATCAAACAATATCAAATATCGCAAGTATAAAATACATATTATGATATTATGGCTCAAAATAGGGGCGTTTGTTTTTTGCATAGCGCAAAATTTCGAAATGTGCCACAAGAGGTTTAAATGTGTTTAGAAGAGTGTCTCTATCCATTTCAAGTGTTTTTCTGCCGTTTTTTGCTTGCGACAAAACGCGAAATCAAGAGTTCGACGCGAAATTCCGCTAAATCAATTAAAATGAAACAAAAATTTTTTTGCTCAAAATAGCACTAAATTACGTAAAAATCGTACAATCTTGATTTTGGAAGGGAGGCGAAGCTGAAAAAATGTGCACTCAAACCGGGATACGGACCCAGGACCTCCGGGACTTTTTCCAGCTTTGCCTCCCTTCCATCAATTGCATACTGGTAACTGCATAAACCAGTAACAATTTCCTCTCAATCTTGATTTTAAATAACGCTCCTTCAAAACTGCCAAAAAACGCTAAAAAACCCCCACAGACAGCGCCATCTCCGAAACAGGTAGTTGGCGGTTTCATGCTGTTTCCAAGGTGGCTGTGGCTGTTCCAAGGTAGTTAGAGAACCTAACCTAACCTTGGTTTTGTGTCATGCCTGGTAAATTCTTTATTATGGTAAAACCTAAACCAACTGCCCAGAGCAGACTGGCAGAGTATAGTTTCGATGAAGGGTTTAATGTCAACGGCAAGAAAATACTTATGTGCAAATTATGTGACTGTCGAGTCGAACATGTCCGAAAGGACACCATCGATAAACATTGCTAAAAGGCTATAAGAATGAAACAGCAGATGTAGGGGCATCTAGTATGAAGAGGCATTCTTATATGAGAATACCTACTTTCAGGCATACTTTTTCAAAAGTAGGTTCCAGGTTATCTAAATCAAAACTTATTCAACCTTCAGAAGCATGTGAAACGTAAAAACGACAAAATTACACAATTTTTTCCATAACACCGCCATAACACCGAAATTAGGAAGCTCGAAAACGAAATGAGCCAAAACATAGCTAACACCATAAAAAAAAGCCCCTAGCTATAAAGCATAAAATATATATTCCAGAATAAAATAAATATCTGTTAAGTGGCAAATACAATTATTAATTGAGCCCTAATAATAGATTTGACCAAGGTGGCAATTACACCACACTTTTGCTATCAAGTTTGTTATCACAACCCAATAACATTGAAATGTTCCTAGATACCGACAGGTAAAAAATGACATAATCACCACACTGATGCGGATGCCCATCCTAGGCCAGCCTACCTGTGAATGGACTCGGTGGCTGGCTGGCTGTGCGTGACCGCGTGTGGCAGTGATTGCAGCACGCTGGCTTCCGACGCTTGCGCAGGCACGGCCATTGCCGGCTGCACCAGCGCCACCTGCGCACACTGGCCGTACAGGTCGATGACGGCGTAGACGTGCGCGGGCACGCCAGCGCACGCCGCGCCCTGGTCCACGCCGTCCACGTAGAAGTGCAGCGTGGTGTCGGGGTGCCGCAACATTCCTGCGCAAGCGGGTACGGTCGTTAGTTGATGCTCATAATAGCCATTTTGCCAAGGACCTTTTTAAAGTACGTAGTTTAGTGTTTGAGGCTTTAGGCATTTGACAAGATTTTATTAAATTCAAAATAAAATTATTATTACAAGAGGCTGGTCCAGTATTTCAGTTGGCTCTAATATATAACAATATTATGTTGGTACCTAGCAACCACCATCATCCACAGATCTTAATGAAGTTTAAAAATGTGTTATTTTACAAACCAGGCGTTTGAAAGCTAAACATAACCTTCCGACTATCCTTTCCCAACATTCCGTAATCTACATCTGCTACTTGATAATGTAGATCACGAACAGGGGCGAAGCGTCCTATGAGACAATGAGACAGTGTTTACCCTAAAAATTACGCGATTAAGTTTTTTTTACGGATCTTTTAAGTTTATTTAGCGAGTGGCTTGAACGCGCTCGGTGCGAGATGCAAATGCATTCATACTCGCGCGCCAAACTCGGCTGTAACGCGAGCGCAACCGCAGAGCTACGAGCGATATAATATTCGAGCACCGAGCGAGAGACAGACCGAAGACTTGTCTCAACGCATAGGGTCTTATACACTGGACCCCGCCGCCCGCTGCCTCACCACCACAGTAACGAAACTGCTGCCAGAGAGTCATGTCTTTATCCGCGTCCTGAAAATAACTGCTTTGGAACCGCGTCTCCGCAGCACAATCGCGCTCCGTGGCGCGGGATATTTTTCAGGTTTAGTAGTAGCGCTTACCCAGCGTTGAATGCGAGAAACATTGCTTTCCTGCTCAACGTACTGAATGAACATGACCGTATGATCAAACTAATATACACATTTTTTAAAGGCACTAAGACTGATTTTAACATCATTTACCGTGCTACAGAGAGATAATGGTACCCCTACGCACGTGCCACTGCCAAATGTACGTAATATTACGTGTGTCTCCCTCGTGAAAATACCCACGCTTCGCCCCTGATCACGTATAAAGCAAATAAGGGGGGAGGGAAGTCAGGAGGAAACTTGGAGTTCAGCGACCCATTTGCTAAAACCACACATGTCCTAAAAGTAAAACCGTTTAGGTAGAACTAGAAAAGAGTGGAACACATAATGTAGTATAGGTATACGGAGATTATTTAGGACGTCGTTCAACACTTACTAGTAATTATATTATGAAAGGTATTATTATTATCATTGTCTGGTTTCTTCTCCAGCATTGAGAACATCATTTCAATTAGCAGCCCTGCAAGTCAAGTAACCGATTAGCCTGCGCGAACGTCTCACCGATCTTGGTCCCCGCAGTGAGCCTGTCGAGGTCGCAAGCGTAGCCGTTACGCAGCGTCAGCCCGTCCTGCATGACCGTTGAGCCTGACAGCATCCACGTGTCGTGCGTGATGTCGGTCATCGTGCCTGCAATGCAAAAACGCACACATTCTAGGGAGTGAACAAATATACCAAATAGAGGAAAAGAAATCGGATGAACAGTCCTAATTAAAGAGGGATGTTTGGAACAGCAGACAAGGAAAACCAAGCCGTATGCAGGTGCTGCATCATGTCTGCTGTTAAATCAAAACTTTATGCCCCAAAACATGGGCTGGAGCCCGTCGGATTCGAAAGTGCAGTGTGCATTGCAAATCCGTCGCGTTTTCTCGCGTTTTCAGCCGATGCGAGTGCGTTCGAGAAGTCCGCCATTTAGAACTTGGCTCTAAAACTCGGGCCTGAGCCCGTGCCACTCGACCAATGGGATTACAGATAACGGACCCAAGGAATTTCAGCCAAAATGGTGCACGCTTAATCGTCAGCCGCTACATGTCAGACATCAGGCTCTATGTTTCAACTCACCCTGTCTGTTTCTGTTTTGTTTTTTTTTGTTTCTCAGTTTTAAGTAGCTCCAAAAAGATTTTCATACAAGTCTGAAGTGATTATTATAGACTTTTTTAAAGAACATTGACTCTTTTGGGACAACACCGAGGCCAACCACAAGCTAGCGATAGAAGAAAGCTGATTTGAATTTACACTTTTGTCTCGCCAGAAGTTTGGTTAGGTTTGATACTTCGGCGCCAAGATATGTACGGATTCAAACGGGCCGGCAGGGCCTAAGCCTTCCAGTGTGTATTGCCAGCCCGAGGGCTGTCAGTCCGACAGGCTCGGACGGGCTCCAGCCCACGGGCTCGAAAGCGTGGAAAAAGCGTAGTGTGTCCCGGCTATTAGAACAAACTGAAGCCACGAAATCAGGATGTTACTACTCTTTCCCAAAAAATTGAATTTTAAAGCTACGGATTCCTAGCACGGTTTTTGCTAAGTGTAGGTAGCAAAAAAAAAAAAGATAAACAAGAAACTTGTCGATTCACCTTACTCACAGTACAATTTGGAAAGTCACGGGAAAGGTACGGGGTTGGGGATCAGATAGCCGGAGGTGAAGGAGGTGGGATACCTTGGTGGGGATCGAGGCTGAAGTTGTGTGAGAGCGCCCGGGAGCGCAGGGAGAGGAGCCAGTGCATGCGCAGGAAGACGACAATGTCCGGCCCCCTACCTGGGAAGTCCAAGTCCTCGGGCCGGATGGCGGTCACTCCGGCCTCGATCGACCCTGACCATCGGTCCACCTGCCGCAAACAAGATGCAAGGTTTAGCATTCCGCCAGACATTGCGTTAAATCTTCTCTCCTGCTCTAGAAGACGGATTTCACATCACATCAACGTAAGTGACAAACATAAGATGCAAATTACAAACATACATTTTTCTCTATGTAATACTCTCTAAAAAATTGTCCTTAGATCAAACAGGATATTTTTGGGGGAAAGCCCCAAGGTGCTACCTGCTTGCAAAGTAAAATGGTTACATTGTACATGACAGGTATGTGACGTACTGCTTCCATGACAATGCCACCCAATTGTCTCACCATTCGTCACCAATTGTCTTGGTTCGCTCACCATTTTTTCGATGGTAAACTCGAACATTTCTCCCTCCCGCAGAGCGCGACTTGAGATAACGATGGCGTCGTTGAACTCGCCAAATGCTCGTGGGCGGGACGCAGTCAGGCCATAGTTGGAGATTCGGGCGTTCTTGCCGTGCACGTGGTGAAACCGCAGGTCACTGCACACAATCAACGCACTCAATATACTACTCAGAAAGCTCTCAATAAGCCAGAGGTCGATTGCTTTTGAATGATAAGAGAGGATCAGGTTGTGCACAGGTTCTGGTCAGACTTGATGCAAGTATAAAAGAGAACAGAAGACTGGTACCAAAAGGTTAAAAATAAAGTGAACTCTTAACTGAACTGTCAAGCATTTGCATTTCATTTACCTACTTCAAAGAGAATACTATTTTTATTATTGTACCTAAACCTACAATCAGGGATTGGAACCGGAACCGGAACCCAGAACCGTTTGGAACCGTTTGAAATCTAGAACCGTAACCGTAACCGTAACCCCAACACAGAAAATAGTTAGAACCGGAACCAGAGCCGGAACCAAAATAGTTACGGTTCTGTTTGTGTTCCAAAAGGTTCTTTTCGGTTCCAAACTTGGCCGACTTTCTCATTTTTATGCCACACTAACTTAATTTTTTGAAGGTTTGATTTGATAATTATTGTAAAGCTTCAAAATTTCTGTAGATTTCATATGTAAAAAGGATTTGGACGTTTTCTTCAGGCTTATAGTGAGTCGCCGGCTGTTCGTCTCTCCCAAGCTTATATAACGCGTGATTTCAGCTGATACCAGCACCACACTTGAGGGATATTTGTTGTATTTACGTTCGTATAATCTGCTTTTCATTTAGAAGTTATTAGAATAAGACGGTATTTCTTGATAGCCAGAAATATCAGGATTTCTATGTCTGCTGGCTATCTGAATTCCAGGATATAGAGAAGGAATTAGCTGCTATGCAAATTCGTGCGACAAATGATGTCCGAATGAATAGTTGAAAACATTAGCGAGAGAGTGAGAAACATAGCATGCACAGCTACGCACCAAAAATAATTTTGCGAAGCTTGTGGATTTCGTATACACAGTGAAGCTGCAGACTCCCGACATCTTTGATAATAATAAAAACTCAAATTCTGTTTTAGATAATTTAAAAGAGTCACTGCATGAAAAATGGTTGGTCCTAAAGCTGTGTTTACACGGTTCAATGTTTCGTTCAATGCATTGAATTCAAGGTTGAATTCAATGCATTGAACCATGTAAACAACAATTGAATTCAATGAATCATTGAACGAAAGCTTGAATTCAAGGTTTCATTCAATGTTTTCTAATAAAGGACGTGTTCTAAATATCGTTCAATTTTCCTTTCAATACAAGGAAGGGTATGTTACTGCCTTCTAGAAACAAAGATTTTGGAAGGCTGTGCCACCATTTTCAATGAATTTAGAACATTGAGTCGTGTAAACGGCTCTTCAGAGCATTCAATGTTTCGTTCAATGCATTGAGTTCAATGCATTGAATGAAAGCCTCCTGACTTATTGCACAATGTTTCATGCCCCACATAGTAATGAATGAAAGTTATGAGGTAAATTATACCTGCAGATCTAGTATTTACAGAAGAATAAGGATACAGCACTAGAGTGCCTACCTAGTACCTACGGTAATATTTACAAAAACTCTCAAGGTAAAGTTCACGCAATCAGGGGCATTTAAGGAGATATGCTCTCAGTGAAAATTTATTTTTGAACAGATAGAATAGATGAGTTACTAGAAAGTAAACATCAATAAAAAAGTGTTATGAAGAAAAAATTTGTTTTCTAACTTATGAGAGAGAAGTGACCCTAGTCTTGGCTTGCTAACACTGGCAAGCAAGTCCCACCTGTAGAGTATCGTATTGGAGAGGCTGGAGTTGACGGTGTCGGGGCTGTAGCAGTCAAGGGTGTCGAGGATGGTTGCCTTGGCGGCCTGGCCGTAGAGGTCGATGACTCCGTAGACACGCTCTGGCACCGCAGTGGCGGCGGCCCCCTGGTCGATGCCGTTCACGAAGAAGTGCACGGTGCCGCTCTCTTTGCGCATGACGCCCACCCGATCCCCGACCTGCGCGGCACACATCAGGGTTCAGCCATTCACACGGATGCAAAACTCAGGTAGGCCAATGCTTCCCTGATGCCAGCATTGATTTGTTAACTTTGTATCGCCTAATAATAGCAAAGACCGACACTATCTTAAGAAAATAATTATCCATTCCATTGATTGCCATCCCAGATACAAGGAAACATCAGGTTATTCAAACCAAAAGAAGCTCTGCAGTTCAAGGGCTTATGGTAGCTCTTTTCAAATTGTGTTCAATTTTTTCAATTTGAGAAACTAATTTCTGACTAGTTTCCCTCGTATGAAGGCAGGCAACAGCAAAAGAGCGTGCTTTGTACACACCTGCAATCGATCGAGATTCTGCCCGTAATCATCGATGATTGTTGTCCCATTGTGCATGACCCCGTTACCCGTCATCATCCACGTGCCAGACCTAGAACCAGAAGGCCTTTGTTACGGGGTGGCACTTTGAACCAGTACTCCATTTTTTCCAAAAACTCCGTCTCTCATGATATTGTCGTCACTGAAAATCATACAAGAATTTAGATTGCTGCCCACAACAATTATAACTTATTAATTTGGGAGTTCAGCAGTTGACAGGATAGGTCGGTGGGTGCACCCTTCGAGTATGAGTTGCAATCAGGAGTACTGGGAATAGAGTCTTCAAAGTGATATATGCAGAGGCAGGCACTTGTGGTGACTAAAAATGTCGTTTTAAAGATTCCAAAAGCGGTGAATTGGTGGTGATAAAAATTTCAAAAAGTGGTGAACTGGCGGTGATTTGAATAGCGCTAATTTTCACGCTTCGTGGCTACAAAATTACTGGATCGGCACCGCCACTGCTTGTTTTTCAGCATTAGCTTTCTGCGCAATGTGGTTTAGAGACGACACATGCTTCTTGCATGAATCTATTGGCGTTTCCATTCCAATCTCAAATTGAGAACTTACATATTATGTGATTGAAAACTTCTCATTGAAAATTTCGGCCGGCTCTATATTCAGCATTAACCTGCTTAAACCTGCCATTGATGTGTGAAAATCAAAATATTTTTCTTTAAGTGACCACTAGGGTACCCACGCCCACGCCGGGTAGGTACCCAGGTCCAATTTGACCCGAGGTATTTTTTTTTTGCGCAGCTGTACTGGAGTTAATATTTTTGGGTGGATCTGTACAGCTGGAAGAGCACACAATTGCTCAAGGTCAAGCTGAATGGGTTTAGGGTAGTTTGTTTACAACACAGCATCAATTTGTATGATTGATTGCTGCTTTTATTGGGGTAATAAAGATTAAAATCAAAGTTTACAAGTGGTAGATCTTCATATGTTTGACAACATCACAAATAGAGATGCAACATTCACAATGCAAGCTTGCATTTCCTTCCAGATGTCTTCAGTTATCAAAAGAGTAATGATCAAATTTTTGGAGTTCCAGAATAATTGGAGTGGAAATACAAACAAACCTTGAAAAACATGTTTTTATGTGAAAAATCGTAAATGTTGCGTTTCATCACGAATAATCGTTTTTCGTTTTACCGCGGGAAAATGTGAAATTAGCGAAAATTCACGGGAAAAAAGGCATATATCTGGAATTACAAGAGCATGAAATGTAAACATCTGAAATAAAAAACAAGTTTATAAACAATTCGCATTTATCGCGATCACCATAAATACCTGGCCCTGTATATTCGCTTTTCAATAATTGTAAATTCATTAATATCGCAACTCAATATCTCATGTTTGTTGCATCGTACCTGACATTGGTCATGGTGGAGGGGTATTCGAGGCTGGTGGGCAGATGCGTGGTGACTCCAATCTCGATGGAGCCGGCCCACTTGGTGACCATCTTGTCCAGACGCACCTCGAACAGCTCGTTGGGTTTGAGCGGCCGATTGGTGAGCACGACGCCGTTGTTGAAGTCGTCCATGGCGTTCGGCCGGTGAGCAGACCGGGCGTTGTTAATCACCGCTGCGTGCGTGCCTGCCGGTCAAAATCGTCTTCATTACTTTATTTAAACCTATATCTTATTCAGCATATAAAAATTATGCTGTAAGAGCAAGAATACTATTTTTAAATTGTAAAACTGATTTCTCTTTCACCAATCATCAATCCTGTTCCAACAATTTAATGCTAAATAAAGCTATTATACCTACTGCTTCTAATACTTTCTTTGCCAGATGCATACTTTTTTTAAATTATTCATAAATAACATGTAATGCAAAACAAACTGAAAATATTCAACAATAAGAGCAGCCAGCCAGAGGAAACTAGCAAGTTCAGAGCATCGAAAAGCCCACCACAGTTGGAGTGAAACATGAGCCGGTCGACTGCGTCTTCTTCGGGGCAGTCGTTGAGTCCGTCGCCGCCGAGCATGATCTGGTTCAGCGTCGTGTTGCGTCTCGTGATGAGGTTCTGTTCCTCTCGTTCGTCACGATCCACAATGGTCACCTAGAAGGGCACGAAAAGTGCGAGTTAACAAATTGCAATAATGGTTTCCCCTTTTCATTTATATTCAGTAAGTTAAGGATGACAGTCTCGTACGTAATAAAACTAAGTTCAGTTTTAAAACTTCCTAAAGGTGCATGATTCATTATGACGTGTAGCTGTGCTTTGATCTCGTTGCCTACCTTGACGGTCATGCCGTACAGGTCCACAACGCCCCAGATGCAGCCTAGCACTTTAGTCGCCGCCACGCCTTGGTCCAGACCGTTGATAAAGTAATGCAGATTTCCGTTGGTTTTTCGCATCATTCCGATTCGATCGCCTTCCTGGAAAATATCAAACAGTGGCATGAGGAAAACTGCCTCACAATATCGTTTTTTGTTCTCTAACTGTCTGGTTTAATTAAGTTTAAATGAACAGATCCAAGTTTGAATACACGATTGAGGAACAGCATTTGCAATCAATTTTTGGTAATCCCTGGAATTTAATACTTTGTTCTCACTTCTATATCTAGGGAAAGATTCCTAGGTACCAAACTGTGGTTTGTGGCAACATACCCTCACATTACGATCTAGCTTTTTACGTTTAAAGTAATCATATTGGAATCATTTCCTTTTCTGCGACGTCTTACTTACCCTGAGCTCATCCAGATTGAACTGCCCGTACTCTCGCTTGGTTCCCTTGCCGTTGGTGAGGATCCCGCAGCCAGACATCATGGTGGTGCCACTCCGCATGTTGGTCATTGTGGCAGGGAACTCGAGTGCTGTCGGGTTGTGGGCAGTGATGCCAACCTCAATGCTGCCCGACCACTTTTCAACCAACCGATCAATGCGGATCTGAAACAAACATAGACATCTAATAGATGAACTCTGCCCGTTCAAATAACTATCTCCAGTGGGGTAGTCGAGGGCATACGCGGGTTACACGCCATGTATCCACAAAACTTTTTGGCACTAAGCATATACCCAAAAAAGAATGCAGAGTATATGCTCAATAAATACCTAATATTTGCAAAACTTTGTGATGTGTTTTGCAAAGACAATTCTTAGTCTCGCCAAAACGTGCAATGTAAAAACTCGTAAAGCTAAGCTTATTCCGAAAAACGGGTAGTTCGTATAATTGAGGGTTGACGGTCGTATCATCACCACGCCTCCTCTGTATGACCGCGTTGCGTGCCATGCCGCAAAACAAACCTGGCTGCAATAGTTTATTTTCCTATAGCAGTCGACTTACATTCGACGTATTTTCAATTTGTAAGTATTTACTTTCCAAGCGAACCACGTTCAATTAGCAGTTTGCTTCAGTTGCCGTCGAAATGTCGAAGAAGAAGAAGCAGCTCAATTTGCGCACATTACGGGGTAAAGTTCTTCCACCAAAAAGGGATAGCCTCCCCCCCCAAAGAAAGTGCAATTGAAATGCATTGGCGACAACACAAACCCATTAGCCACAGAATGGCCTGAAGAGTGGTGTTTGGATCGCAGCCTTCCGGACTGAAAACGAACTAAACAACCCCCCCCCCCTGATAAACCTATATGATAGCCTGGTTACCCAGCGTAACCCAAAAAAAAAATAGGACTACACCACTGGATATCTCTGTTTTAACCATTCAGTTCAAAAATCAGTCTCACATCAGCTCCCTCAGCTGCAATAACTGAGAAACACTTGATGCTAGTATAGTGACACAGTACCAACCTACCTATTTAAAAACTGCATGCACACAGAGAGTAACTAAAAGGTAACCAGAGAGAATATGCACCTTCAAAGTAACCTACCTCAAAAAGTTCATTGTTCCTCAGTGGCCTATGTGTCATGACAACTCCATTATTAAACTCATCCAAGGGCCTGCGCCTCTCGGCGGTTCTGTTATTGGCGGAGAGTTTAACAAGTGTGCCGCACTGTTCGTGAAACTGCAATCGGCTCTGGCAATCGTTTAGTGGATTTTCTGGCAAATTGTCATGGTTGCTACTCAGTGGTTCTATGTTCATGTTCACATTGAGATTTGCAACAAGGTCAGTAGTTGATGTAATCATCGCACGATCGTTGTTGATTTCCATTTCGGATTCTGATGCGTCTACAACAAGAAAAAAAATTTGAACGTAGATATCGAACCGAAGATGCAATTGCATTTAATTGTTTTAGCTAGTGACACTTACCCTCTACTTCAGGAGGAGTTGAGTCAGAAACAATTGTAACTTGAGCACATTTTCCATAAAGATCAACGATAGCAAAAAGACGTTCAGGTAGATTTACTGCTGCAACCCCTTGACAAACACCATTGACATAGAAGACAAGCTCAGCATCAGCAGTTCTCATTACACCAATCAAATCTCCTTCCTGCAGTTTGTCGAGATCCATTCCATAGAGATCGGCAATAGAGCGTCCATCTTTCAGAATCGAGTTCCCTGACATAATCTAAAAAGATGTGAATGAATTAAATGCAGAGATCTAAAGTCAGGATGTTATTTAAATGGCAGGTGAAGCTCAAAAAGCAATACATACCCATGAGCCATCCCGGAGGTCTGTTGCGCTCGACGGAAAATCCATCGTCTCCGGGTCCAGAGCCGTAACACCGATTTCGATGCTCCCGCTCCATGAGTTTATCTGCGAATCATACAGGCAAGGTTTTGTGAAGAAAGTACTTCTTAATATAATTTGGGCATGTGTTAGCTGCTGCACTAAGCTGGTAACACTGGCTGCATGGTAAGGACTGGACCTGAGTAGGTATATGGGACCTAGGAGGAAGAATAGGTTGTAGGTAGGTAAGAAGTACCTAATAATTATCTAGAAAGCAATAATGAAATAACCTCGTGGTTGGGTAGTGTTTGCACTTTTAGCTATCTCGTTTTAAATCCTTTCGGAAGTATAACTTTATTTAAATCTGATGGTTTAATGTTTTTCGCCTAAAAAGGGGCTTGACATAAGATGAAATGTCAACCCATTTCACCTACCTTCTTGTCAATGCGGACTTCGAACAACTGGTTCTCAACCAGTGGTTTACTACTTAAAACCAACCCATAATTGAATTCTAAAAAATTTCGTGTTGCAGTCTTATCTCCGTTAGCTAATTTAACTCTTTCTCCACACCGCCGATGAAACATCCTTCATTTCACAACTCTCTTCTGTTGAAAAAGCCCCACACACGCTCGAGATCGATGAGCACCCAAATGTGTTTTGTGTACCAGTGTGAATATAGCTCCACAGAAACGATATCTGGAATGCGGCAAAGCTCTTGCCATTCAAAACCTTGGACCATTAAATTATTCTCTATTTATTTCAGTAAGGTAATAAAATAATGTGATTTAATCACATTACAGTGATTATAAAATATTTTTTGAATAGATCGCATACCACAATAGTGCATAGAATTAGCTAATTTAGTTCCTAATCAACATTAAATTATGTATTAATATGTGCATTATCATTTATTATGCATTTATAAATTAGCAGTGCCCGATTTATACAATTGGCTAAATTTGGTGCATAATTTGTGTTTAAGAAATACAAACTGGAAGAAATGTTACAGTCAACATGTTTTTAAGTTTTAATATTTACCAGTCGATGACAGGCGGAGCTGGAAAAACCAACAAATGCGATGCCGATGCGTTATCTTGACAACGCACTACAGGCTACAGGTTCGCACTACAGTGTCATTAGTCTCTAACTTATTCAAAGAATCGCTCTCAATTGGCATTATGGCCTTATTGGCATTATCTTTGGTATTTTTTCGAGTAGATGTGCATTTTTTGCTTACTGCTCTGCTATGTTTTTCCTACTCGTTGACCCACTCAGTTTCCGTGAACTGCTCATATTTTTTAAATAGATTAATCGCACTTTTGAAATCAATTCACACACAATACAATTGATCAATTAAGACGTGACACAGGCACCAGAGGCCACCAAACTAATTTTTCTGACTATGTCCAGGATCAGGTCACGCCACGAAAACAACCATCCCCATCACAGCAAACTTGGCTAAGATACTGACCATGTGTTATGTCATGTTATTTTCTATATAATACATTACTGGGAATTAATATGGAGAGGAAAACCTGGAAACCAATGATTTAGACGCTGGTATATCTTCGAATCTCATGATCATTTCCTAAAACCGAGGAGCCGGGTAGAACATTGTTGTCGTGTGCCAGCAAAGCCGCACCATGTCGGAATTGTTCAAATTTGCCTAGAATCGACGGTGGTATTTTCCTTGATATTGCTACCATTGTGCTTTTGCCCTTATTATTGTAAATCATTGCAGTTCAATAAAACATGACTTCCTAGGTTCTCACACTCTGCTATGTAGAGAACATTAAGAGATTTATACATTTTTTCTCCTAAAGTCTAAACTATCTGCACCTTAGCGGCGTCTTTTCTGGCGCCCCCCTCGGACGCGACGCCCCTGGGCTACAGCTACGTCAGCCTAGGCGTATATTAGACGTATATCTTTCAAATCTTATGTATTGAGATTTTAGATAGATAAAGACAATAAACCAATTACAAAACAAGTTAAAAACATCATGAAAAAATAGCACAAAGCTTAAATAAAATTACGTTTTATTTAATTAAGTATACAGATTTAGGTACCAATTAAGATATTAGCATTTACCTGCAATGGCACGCTGGAAATTTTATTTAAACTATGTTACCTGTATTGTGCAGAAATAATATTTTAATGTTCATCAGCCAACGAGTTGATGTAATAATTTGGCTCCTTTTCATTGGAAAGTGATCGATCACTTGCAGATCGTGGCTTGTCGTTTCCCACGGAAGCCAGCTTGGCATTTGAGCTCGACTGAGAAAGGAAAAAATTAAACTAATTTATGATACATCAACTAATTGAAATAAATGTATTTAAAAAATGCATGTAAACTTACATGCTTTCTTTTATGGCGTAAAACATAGTTTCTAAGAAGTGGTGTGAAAAGATCGGGATTGACGGGCTCTGGAGGTGTTTCATCAAAGCGCCTTGCGATTAAACTGACAATGGAGCCAACAATGAATGCAAGGAAAGATCCAATTATGCTGTACCACATGTATGACACGCCATAGACCCACAAATATCCATCGGTATTATTACTGGAAGAAAGAACATTTAATTACTTTTTTGTTTGAGGGATATCAATTAACATACCTATGATGTGATATTAAATGTTGCTAAATTTAAGGCATGGGGAGATATCACTACAAAACGTTGCTATACTGTCTCTCTACCCAATTTTGCACTCTTGTTTGTTGAACACTTGATGAATGACCATACTAGTAGTGTACTTACTCAGGAAAAACTGGATCCGTGACATTGAAATTGCATTCACTGATTGACATGTGGAGCTTCTTGATTGGGGGCCGTGGCCCTCCAAAACCGATCCAAATCATCGTACCAATTCCCACCAGCAGTCCAGATATCGCACCCTTCTCGTTGGCAAACGTAGTGAACATGCCGAGAGAGAAGATTCCAAGAAGTGGTCCACCAACAACTCCAAATATTGTGTAGCTGGCTTGTAAGATCCCGCCAAGAAACTCAGCGATGAAAGCCATAGCTATGCAAACCGCTCCAAAGCCTAGCGCTATTATCTTTACTATCACGCCAAGATGATCTTCGGGTACTGGTTTACCCTTTATAACTTGATACAAAGGCTGGAAAAAAATACATAGGTAACGTGAACAAAAACTGAACAGGATTTTTTGGAAAACATTGGCTTTTTTCATTGAAACATACCTTGAGGTAATCTTCCAGAGTAATTGCCGCTAACGAATTCAGAGCCGATGAAACTGTGCTGAGCGACCCGCTGAAAATGCCCGATGTGAACAAACCGGCGAGGCATGCAATTGAGCTCAAGCTATCCATTACATACAATGGCATGAGCTAGAAGAAGTAAGATAATTGAGCACATGACACATGAGCACATTTGAAAATATTTGGTCTTCATTGCACATTTAGTCAATTCTAAAAATTAGTTCCTTTCTTATTTGTTATTGGTTGGTAATGCCATGAAATTAAGGTACCCATACCTGGTCAGTAGAAGAGATTCTTCCCGAGGTGACGGGATCGCAACCGACATATCTGTGGTACAGAACCAAGCCTGAGTATGATGTGCTCAAGCTCAGCACGCTCAAGAGAGGCCAACTCAGCCAGCAGGCTCGCTGGGAGTTTCTCAATGTTCTGTTGGAAGAAATGCAGTTTCAATCATGAACATAGGTATCTAACATAAGTATTTTCCTCGTTAGAGCACATTGCCAGTAAATGGAATACTCACTTGACCGTAAGGAGCCGTTGGACTTGCACTTGATTGACTGCGTAGAGAGTCAGCTGTAAGAAGCAGCCGCCCCAGATCAAACTCCACCATGAATGCCTCATTAACGGGTCAGGGTCCACGCTGCAAGGAAAATCAGCAGCTTAAACAAAATTCAGATTGCCAAGAGCTACTGATCAAGAGCGCATTGATTTACTTGTCAAATTCTATTCGGTCCCCTTCAAACGCAACCCGCCACACTTCAGATGGTCCTCCGGCATCGATGGTACCTTTGATTACAACAAGGTAGATCGCTACGAACATCAGCAGAGACTGCGGAAGAGAATGGGGCAAGTTTAAAAAAAAATTTTCATGAGTCGTCTTTCTTTTCATTCAACATATTCTAATACCTAGATCTCATCAAAACATAAAAACAAAGCACTTAAACACGTAAAAATATATAGCCAATGTAAGTACTATGAATTATCAAATTATAATTCAAAATTGAATGTATACAAAAATTAAATCAAAATAATGAATTGCACAAAAGTTTTAATAAGTGTTCATAGTGCACTACTGCAAACACATCTTAGTATAACAATTCGTCCTAAAACATGCTTTATCATCCAAGTATATCAATATGTATACTGACCTGAAAAACGTCGGCAAAGAGTACTGCCTTCATTCCCCCGATGGTGGAGTAAAAGGTGCACACCGTGCCGACAACCAATATCGCGGCGACCTTGTTGAGCCCTGTGACGGCTTCAAGGGCCAGTGCTGGCGCATAGAGCACAATGCCCATGTACAGAACCAAGTGCGCAGAGTATGCCAGGCTTGCGATTAGCCTCGTTGCAGGCCCAAAACGTTGCTCCAGGTACTGGAACCGGCAAACAGGGGATGGGGAAGATGGGGGAACATTTAAACTTTTGCTCCAAATAAATCAGCAATAACCACAGTTTCAGCTACGTTTTAAAACTGCAATGCACATATATTTTTCTATATAAAATCCACATGCCATACTCTAAATCTATAAACTGATTCCTTTTGCATGTACATACATGCATGGTACATAAATTTTGATTACAAATGGCACTCACTTTGTAAACACTGGTGTTTTGAAGTCGGAAGAAAACCGGAAGGTAAATGTAAGCAACGATTGGGGTGGCAATGCCATAGCCAACATTAATCGCCATAAACATAGTTCCTAAAAAAAGAAAAAAAACGTAACCATTGGTGCAAATCCTTTTATAGCCAGGAAAAAGTGTTTTATATTTACCGTAATTGTAGTTTTCAGTGCTGACACCGAGTAAAGTTACGGCAGATATGAATCCGGCCATCAACGAGAAGCTAACTGGTATTATAGACATGTTTTTGTCGCCCATCAAATATTCCTAGAGAACACAAGAGAGAAAATTAGCGTACACAAACAAAACAATAATGAACAATATGTGGTAAATTATAAGAGTGCATACGTCTGTGGTTTTTTGCCTTCCTCCCGAGAATCTGAAGTAAACCCCGATGGATGCGGAGATGAGGAGCATGATACCGAGCACCACGTAGTCCCATGGTCCGAACGTTGCGTTTTCAGACATCGCAGCTTGTAGGGGGGCTGATATTATTATTTTGACAAACTTGGGAATTGTCTACAGTCAACACAGAAGAAGAAAAAGTCTACGTATTATTTTTGAAGCGGTCCATTTTGGCTTTGGAAATTAATTTTGAAGCAGATAACTTTTTGGCATTGCTTGCGAGGTGCAGCTGTGCACTGAAAGTGTTTATAAATGGGTGGATTGAGTAAGTGTGTTTTTGAGAATTTCAATAAATATGCTAATTATGAAAATGATTATCTGTTTGATTTGGACTCATAATCTGTCCATTATTTAGAGATAAAGTGCAATAAAACAGAGGGATTTGTAAACTGTAGATATAAATTAATTAGGACCAGAAATTCAAAAGTGATGTCACTGTACTTCTACATAAACCTATGAAATTATATCAACAAAATTCTTATGCAGCAATAAAATCATTGATCATATGTAATTGATTGAAGATTGCATCCTAAAATTGAAAATTCTTATAAATTTATGAATGAAAAAGTGATCTCAGCAGTTGATTGCGCAAAGGGCATACAACTGTTATTGTTCTGACATCGACATTGAAAATTAATTGATAACAAAGAATTTAATGCTATTTAAGAATGGATTAATTTTCGTGTGAATTAGCAGCTCCGCGAGATAAACTTTATCAGGCTGGAGGATTAAGCAAAGGTACAAATTTTCCATTTCTATTTACCTTATTGTAGCATTGGCACACGAGTCTGATGATTGTTACAATCAATTCCTTGAAATTAATAAAAATATCCCCTCGTTTAGATTACAACAGAAAAAATAATAACAAATGTAGATTATTGAACTTTCAATTTAATGTTAAATTTTGGGACATAATATCACAAAAGTCTGAGCATATTTCAGTTCCACACATCGTCATGCCCTGCTACGATCTGTGACATTTAAATTCCTTGACTTACTTAAGATACTATGTAATATAAATTTAATTTGTTTAGTAGTTTAATTTTGCCATAAAATGATAGCATGAAATGGGACGCACACTTTTTACAAGGCTTGCAGCTGTCGGTGTGGTGTAAGTTTAATAAAACATGTTTACTTCGAGCCAACAAAAGCCTGGAAAATGTTTTTCCTCATATTCAAATTTCTCAGCAGTGGGAGAAGAGACATGCGTGTTTGGGATTATCACCTGTAAATGGCTGTAAATTAATTTACGACCGAGGTAACTGGCTCAGTTCAGAGTCTTTTAATTGAAATACAAGATAAGAATTTATTGGAATAAGCTCAGCCAGTAAACTTAAATAAACACAAATGGGAGATATGCAAAAAATGTAACTGACCTTCAGCTCCAAAATTTTCAACAGAGAATTAAAAATGGGAATAGTGGAATATGTTGAAGAGGAATATTACACCAATTACATTACAACTTCATTAGTACCTTAGCACCTACAGCTTTTTAAAGAAAAAATTTATTGATTTTAAATTTAAATTCAAAAAAATTCACTGATTTAATTTAATGACTTAAAAATAATAAGAAATGGATAACTAGGGTAAGAAGAGAACTGACCAGAGAATGATTGAAAATATATTTTCTGAAACACTCAATCACAAGAAAGCCCATAGGAGCATTATATAAAATAAATAATAAATAATAGTAATATAAACTAAAGATAACAGGTGCCTATCAAATCATCTCCTTGGGAGTAATAAGAAAAGTATTTATATTACTAAATATAATCTAACTCTATCAAAATGACCAGGAAAATATGTCAACGACAGTTGTATACCGACACCGTCAGTTCACCGTCCAATTAAAATTCAAGTCAATATTGCGTTAATGACGCTATCTACTGAATGTACACATACATTCATACCTGACGAATTTAAAATTGCAATTGATAACTTTTATGCACCTCTGAATGTCAGTCGTCAGTGGAAATAGTACACAAGGAGATTATCTCCGAGTTCCAACAGGCAAAGCAAACAAGTTGTGAACTGTCTCCTCAACAGCTAGGTGTATGTATCATAGAAAGGCACGGTCGGATATTCGCTCCTTGATGTTTCTGGATCAGATTCAGATGCCACGAAAGCTTCATTCTTTTCTCCAGCCTGTGTACTAATGGTTGCAATAAATACTCCATTTTTGCCACTGTCATGTAGATCTGCTTTGGACGCCTGTAAACAAATACATGTTTTTAACTTTTTATGAATCATTACACAAATTTCATTTTTTATCCATTTCGAATTTCAATAAATCAATATAATTCAGTAAAACAATCTATCTATCGAGTAAAACTACATTTCATTGTGTAGGTATCACCGCTTTACCAGTGTCGGACTGACTATCAAAGGCACAGGGGAGATACAAGTTAAAGGTTGAGGCTTATGTAGATTCAGCCCGTGACTGGTTTGGGTCGATCTGCTTTATCGAATTGGCAAATAAAATAATAGCCGCCAAACATATTCCGCAATGGAATGTGATGATACTAATTAAATTATGTAATTAACGATTGTTAAAATGCTCAACATGACAGTCTATCCAATTAATCTTTTCCCGATGTATCAAAGTAATTTGTGAATTGGTATAAATCATCAAAATCCTGTTCTTGTCATCTCCGACCTGCCTAGGCGATTAGCCATCCAAAAGGTCGGGTCTCGGTATGATCGGAGCTAGCATGATTGAGAGATAAGAGATGCAATTAAAAGAATGCCCGTGAAATTACGTTCAGAAAAACTACTTTTTCTCAAAAAATGGAAAAGTAATGCTGGATTTGTGTTACTAGTGGGGGAAAGATGCAGAAACTTTTTTGATTTTAATTGTGTCTTCAAAATTACGTGTTTTAGGCAAGAAGATATGTGCCAACATCGTGCAAAACTTCTGAGTGAACCGATTCACGAGTCTTTCCGATCTTCATTTGCCTGAGCAAAGTCAGCTACTGATAACAAAACAGGTTTATCAAACAAGTCCCAGGCCCACAAAAGCACAGGGCTAGCCACGTGTTCAGAACCCGGCCCTTACCTACACTGTTTTCAACCGAACCTGAAAAAGACTTGCATATTTTTTCGACTGGCTCACTTTATGTTTGCGCAAGTGTACCTATATTCTATCATTTATAGGCGCTTTCATACATTCAAATTTGCCAGTGCCTTATCATTTCTAGGGGTCCCTGTGTCCCAGAAAGCCTAGAAATCTTAAGATAATAATATTTCGTACAGGTATATAAAGAAAAGATAAACTTACCCATTGGCTGTTCTTAGCTCGCTTCTTGGCCACGAAGTACCTAAACATCGGAGTGAGCAGTTCCAGGGGGACTTCCTCCCTCGGCGTTTTCGACAGCCAGTTAGTAATGGGGCTGACAGTGAGCGCAACCACCATTGTAATAATGAAGCCGAGTATTCCGAACCACATGTAGGAGATACGGTAAACGTACAAGTAATCTTCAGGTCTACAAAGAAACAAACAGTTCTATTAGAATTGCCCAGAATGATAACTTCTAGGTACTGTTTGAAGATTGAGCAGCAAAATTAAGTTGTTTATGGCATAGAGGGTTTAGAAAATTTTGTCAAAGTTTGTAGTATTCTCGCATGCGGCGTGTGTAATAGAAGATACCAATCATAATTCTTGGACAAGTTACACAAACTCTACACAGATCATATCAGTACAGCATAATCAGGAAAATTTTTCCCAGCATATATTCAGATAACTGAACTTCCAAAATATCCACTATTTGTTTTCGAGGTGGATAACTTACGCCATAGCCAAGACTTCTGGCATGTCGGACGCCATGGACATGTATTCGAATCCGGTCATCGAGGCATTGGCAGCGCGACACCCGTCGATGGATAGCGGCAGCATTTGCACCGGGGGCCGCGGGCCGCCGAAGCCGATCCAAATCATGATGCTGATGCCTAGGACCAGGCCAGACACGGCACCCTGAATAGGAAACAAGGTCAGAGGTCAGAACATTGTTATGGTGGGTTATACAGTTTTTCACCTCCTTGTTGAGATCCCTACTGGTGGTAACAACAGAACTTGCACATATGATTGTCTGATTTAAATTGTTACTCTGATGGTTGGGATCACAACTATAAGTTGATGTACTTAATGAATGTATCACATTACACATTTAACTATAGGAAGCATTTGTATGATTAGAAGAATGAACAAATGAATGAGAGAAAGAAGGATGGAATACCTAGACATCTAGAATGGAGAATATAAAATTTAAACACCATCCATGTGGCATGCCTAAAAAATGTAGCACCAAAGCACGTAAATGATTCCAAATGCAAGGACACAATGAGTCAATACCTAAGCTTCAACCTATGCCACTAAAGGTTAAACCAAATGTTTAACTAATCTCGTAAAAATACAGAGAGGGGATGCGCTGACCTTTTCGTTGACAAATGTGGTGAACATTCCGAGCGTGAAGACGGCCACTACGGGCCCACCAGCGATGCCGAATATCGTGAAGCTGGCTTGAAGGACGCCACCCATCACCTCGGCGAGGAAGGCCATCGCGATGGAAATGAAGCCAAAGCCTAGAGCCATCAGCTTCACCAGCATGCCCAGGTGAGTGTCGGGAATCGGTCGCTTCTTGATTACTTTGTACAATGGCTGGAAGCAAACAATTGAACGGTAATTTTATTTCCATAAGATTGCATAGTGGCTATGGTCTTTCAACATATGTAACAAAAAGGAAAATAGTCTTTATCATTATGAACATAATGTTTATTCATTGATAAATATTAAAAGAGATTGCACTTGCGAATCCATCAATAAATAATTTAAATGTGCAGAGTGTACATTGATGGGTTACCTTGAGGTAGTCTTCCAGAGTGATGGCAGCCAGGGAGTTGACAGCCGATGAAACGGTGCTTAGGGAGCCGCTGAAGATGCCAGCCGTGTACAGGCCGGCCAGACAAGGGATGTGGCCAATGGCATCCATCACAAACAGCGGCTGGAGCTAAGGACAAACACACATTGTCTCGTCGCTTCCTTGGTTATATTTTTGTTCGGGTCAACCGGGTCATTTACTCTTGTAGGTAGTACATGTTTTGAGTTAATCAATGTGTTTGCCACAGCGGTAGGTGCCTAAGTTAGTAAGTAAGAGTCTATTCCGTTATTCGCTCAGAATGCTTTCCTCACCAATGCGACTTCCCCAATACGTTCCGTTTGGCAACGCTCAGAATGCTTTGTTCACCAAAGGGACTTCCCCTATACGTTCCGTTTGGCGACGCTCAGAATGCTTTGTTCACCAAAGGGACTTCCCCAAAACGTTCCGTTTGGCGACGCTCAGAATGCATGGCCCTCCCATTGAATTATTATTTTAACGATCGGCGTTTGAAGCAGGATGTTTTGTGAGTTATCTAAATAACGCTCTTTTCTCAACATCTTCTTCATATTGTCACTTAAAAGAGCTGAGAACTCAAGAACTCTCAGTACATTTTACTTCTCCATGGTCCCAAAATGTTAAATATTGCAGTGTATTTTTAACAACTTCTCAGCCTTTTGGTAAGATGGGCATACTCATTTCTTTTATTATTTCAAAAAATAAACTTACATATCCAGAAATTTAGACCTCTCAACTAACAACCGATTGGCAATAAAGTATTTGTGGAAAAAGTCCCCAGCCATTATTGTACCTACCTGATCGAAGGACTGGATGCGTTTCGAAACGACCGGATCGCACTGTGAGTAGCGAGCGTAGATCACAAGCCCTGAGAACATCACACTTATGTTGAGGAGGCTCTGGATTGGCCAACTCAACCAGCAGACCTTCTGCGACGCTCGCAAATCCCTGCAACAAAAAAAGATTCGTCACTTTCATGGAGTCTGCAGGCTTGTAGACAAGCTTTGAAGTGCAAAACCAAAAATGTTCTATCAATAAAGACTTCCTGGTTAAGAATTTTAAGAGAGGCAATAAAAAAGTTTCGGGCATCCACTAGCCCCAGCAAAAATTTCGAAATTGGTGTTTCTTTGCAAATTGGTGATATTTTGACATATATTGGACCTAGGTATATAGAAGAACAAAAATCCACTGTGAAGTTCTGTTTACCTTTCTTCAATAAAATAAAACGGCGAACAAGTTGATCTGACAGCAAGTTAACTGAAGCAATGTATATTCAGCCTATTTTAGTGCCGATACAGGATAAAATCATATTTATTTTCTAAAAAATGAAATAGTTTGCTATAGTCCATTTGCAAATTACTAGTCAAAACCACTTCAGGGCTTCAGACAATGTCATTGTTAACACAGATAATGTATCTTGACATGTGTCAAGAATTTACCCAACTCTGTCCCTTTCTCAGCCCTATGTTGACAATTTTTGGGGAACCCTTTCATTGCCAACCATCAGGTAGGTAAAAGCACACACGAGGGACGAAAGTGACAGCACAGCTATTTACAAGGATATCTGTCAGTTGTCACTCTCGAAGAGAACACAATAGAGCTTAGCAGAGCTTACAAGGGTCGGCACGCGTCTTTCTGTACCAAAATCTGTGGTTTGGTTTGACCAGTAATTTGCAAATGAACAATACCAACACTTTTGTTGGCAGGTTTAGCCTTTCCTAGTGTGTACTAGACCACAAACAAATAATTTCCACTACAATCCCCCTTTAAAGAGCAAATCATAATGTACTTCTCTTGTAATATGATAATTTCAAATTTGTTCAAGAATGTAGCTTTGTTTTCAGTACATTTTTGGCAATAAAATATAAATAAGGATAAGCAATATCTACTGATATATAAAGTCAATTATTGTAAAAGAGGCTAACAAAGAATACCATTGCACATGAAATATATAGTATGGAGGGAATATTTAGTAGGTAATCAGAACGACAAGAGCTTGAAAATACTAAAGAAGGACTGTGTAGGTCTAGCACTAGGACTTTGACAGATCTTGATCCCAGTGTGTTCCATGTTGTGGCTTACTTGACGGTGAGTAGTCGCTGCACCTGCACCTGACTGACAGCATATGTTCCCATGTGGATCATGAATCCACCGACCACCAAGCTCCACCAGGTGTGCCTCTCCGTCGGATCCGCACTTATGCTGGAATATGATTTTCAGGGATCAGTTTTCATGGATTCATTTTACCATTTACCCAGTTCTACGTTAAGTTTAAGGTGATTCGAGGCAACACTGCAATCGATGTAAAAAATCCAATTTTTTCCAATTCTTTAAATGTGGTCTTGTTAACCAACATGCTTTTGAAACAATAATAACATAATATAAAAATAAATATAAAATACTGCGGACTCATTCTTGTAGCTTCAAATTTATAATTGTCGCATAGACTTCGACGGGGCAGCTTTATGTCTATACCAATTATTGTCCGATCAAGATGCGACGTCAAATTTTGGAACCTAAATACTTTAGGCATTATGTCTATATGTTTTAAATTTCAATATACGCCATATTTTTCTGCTGATCGTTGATTAAAAACAGTTGATTTTTGCATGATTTTCCAATAATTGATTTCTCAGCCAATATCAAGAAATTTGATCAAGGCTATAATATCTGGTCATGACAAGACAGTTATTCTGCGCTAGGAAATCCGCTGCCTGTTATCTATGTCATTGTGTTTGAAAAGCTGCCCCATAGAAGCCTAGATGCAAAATTTGAAGCTGCAAGCATCAGTCAGCAGTATTTAATTTTTATATTATTGTTTTATTGTTGCAAAAACATGTTGGAACAAAACCATATTTAAAGAATTGCAAAGGTATTGATTTTTTACATTGGTTGCAGTGTGGTCTTGAATAATATTAAAAATAGTATTAAGAAGTTTAAAAAGTTAAAAAAGAGTTCAAGGCAATCATGAGACAATGCTGTATTTGAGCATCTCTCAGGAACTGAGCTTAGTGAAGTACTTTTAAAAACAACCAAATACTACTGGCCATGCCAAACAACCACGTCAGACAAAATACTGGTAAATCTTATGTGGATATTATACTCATTGTCGTGAAACTTTTAATGCAGCGCTCCCTGACAGGAATGTTATCTAAGTGCACAGCTACAACAAAAAGTTCTCCTCACCTATCGAATTCAATTCTCGACCCTTCGTATGCTATTCTCCAGACTTCCGCGGGGCCTCCAGCATCAATCGAGCCAATGATTACGACGAGGTAGATTGCAGTGAACATCAGCATCGACTGGAAGGGAATAAGGAAACATTCAGATTACCCTCCTAATGGTATCAGTTTTGGCTGCAGGAAGTTTCCCTTTTAAAAGGTGGAGAAACGTACTTGGAACAAGTCAGCAATGACAACAGCTTTCACCCCTCCGATGGAGGAGTAGAATGTGCAGACGGTGCCGATGATGAGCATGGACAATGTCTTGTTCAGGCCAGTGACTGCCTCCAGGGCCAGGGCCGGAGCATAGAGCACGATGCCCATGAACATGATCAGTTGAATGCAGAACACTATGCTTGCAATTAGTCTGGTCACTACGCCAAAACGCTGCTCCAAATACTGAAAGGAACACACAAAATTAGAGACTTATTATGTTTACGTCAAAGTTTTCTCCTGCAACACAAGGCCAGTAAAAAACCTGAAGTTGGTTTTGAAAGCCACCAAAATCTTGGTTGTACAGATTTCCACAGGGAGGCTTTCAAGAGGTTTACCAATCTAAGTTTTTTCAGTGAATTTTCTCGGCTGATCACCTTTGTGATGAAATCCCCGCTTTGTGAAACCCAGCCCTCATATAAGTTTTTCCCGCAGCAAAACTGCACATTGCGAAAGAATGTGGATTTTAATTGAATTTTACCTTGTAGACACTTGTATTTTGCAATCCAAAGAACACTGGCAGATAGATGTACGCCACACATGGAGTGGCGATGAAATATCCTACGTTGACTGCAGCAAACATTGTGCCTGCAGTGACAAAGAAATTGAGTTAGGCTGATACTATAAATACGGTGCACATTATACACCCAATATAATAAGAAACGTACCAAAACTGTAAGCCTCGACGCTAACACCAAGAAGAGAACTCGCAGACACGAAACCAGCCATAAGTGAAAATGCAACAGGAATTATGTTCATTTTTCCATCTCCTAGCAAGTATTCCTATAACAGACAGGACACCAAACATCAATCAAGTCTAATGTTTCCAGAATCAGGGAATGGATTTTCATGTGTATCTAAGGTACATCTTACCTGTGTGGTTTTCTGCCGACCGCCAGAGAAGCGGTAGTAGACCCCGATGGAAGCAGACACGGTCAACATTATTCCCATGATGACGTAGTCCCACGGACCAAAGACCCGATTCTCTAATGCCCCGTCCATTTCTATATTCTGTGTCAACTTGTTACGGTTGTAAAAAATGTTTTTCAAAATTTATTTTGAATTTAAAAGTTTCAATGTGCGTTTCAGTTTTCCCAATTTGTTAGAAAATTATCAGACTTGAGTAGGATTTCAAAAACTATGCAGCAGTCGTTAGAGGACCATCTCTTCTTAAGAACTAGAATATGAAGACAGGCATTTACTTGATCTTCCACATTATATATGTTTATGGCATACAATAAAAATTATCTCTGTATTGCCTATCTGATAGCCCTCTTCTTAAAAGAATGGTTATTAAGGATTACAAATGAGACAAATTGCTCATTAACTTGAAAGTTGATTTATGTTGCTACAATCTTAATAAGCAAAAGCTTCAAAGGTCAGCCTTGGCCACATCTGTAGCATTGAAAATCATTTATTACTACATAATAAATTGTAATAGGAAGTACCTACTGTAGCTGATAAGTGTCATTGCACCTTGGTACACGCACTGGTTTTAAGTAATTAAAATACTCCAAGAATTGATGTTGATTAGCGATAGGTTTTTCATATTATTGCTTCTGGTGACTAAGCGAGGAATTTTGTTACGCAGTGATGCTGTGTTACATGGAATCATATGGGGTTGTAAATTCTCTACAAATTGAATATATATATATATATATATATATATATATATACATACATATACAGTGCTTTTCTGTGGCGGAACGCGCCGGAACGCTGTTCCGGCACCTCTTTTCGGTACACTAAAAAAAATTAAATATCGACGGGAATGTCTGCGCGCGCCGATCGCTGGAGACATGTATACTCCATTTCACGTTAAGAAGAAGAGTGTATTTGCACCTTCCTCTTGGGCCCTCTGCTACTAGACATTAGCTTAGTTTCAAAACTTACAAGCCACGTCTTGAGCCAGGCAAAAGGCTTTATGGGCAGTTTTGAAACTCATTGCTTGTGTCTAGCAGCAGTGGGTCCACGAGGAGGATGCGAAGACACTCTCCTTCTTACCGTGAAATAAGGTTTAGTGCATCCGTGTTGTTTTTCCTGTGCCCGCGTGCTTACTGAGTGTGTGAACATAATGAAGAAAATTACTTATTTTTTTTCGACCCAAATTACTAAAAGGGCTTGTATAGGTGACTATGAAAGTGAGCAATGAAATAGGGTGTGCGAGTGTTAGTGCAACTCCGAATTGTGGTCCTAAGATATCAGGAAACGCACAGGGCGGTGATCTTGAAGAGAGCAGCCCCTGGCTGTCAACGACTTGCCTATAGCTGCTGCCTATTAGAGGAGAAGAATGAATTTTGTTTAAAAAACATTTGGCTGTTATCAAAACAAGAAGCTCGGCTGCACTGCTTGCAAAGAACTTGGAACTCTGAGCAGGGATGCAGATTGTGAAGGAATGGGCAAACGCAGAAATATCTTTTTATGGGGAAACTAGAAAACAGGAGCTGACAGTTTGCGGAAGAAGGTGAATGACCACAATGAATCATCCGGACACCATGTAGCAATCAAGTTGCTTGAAGCTGACAAGGAGACTATGGACAAAGTGTTAATAAAAGCACTGTCCAATAAATGAGTTGTCACTGGTAACATTTTTGTACCGCTGACAACGTGGCAAAAGAAACCCAGTAGTTTATCATTTTGAATCAGAAAGAAGAAATCTACAATAATTAAACGGATTAGAGATGGGAAGAATTCTGCATTCACAGCTCTTCACAGCCAAGAACGGCATCCATTATCAACAAAACAACAAACGAAATGCAGATTGTTGTGTATTAGTAAAGGTGAATAGGGGGGGGGGGGGGGGGGTTAAGGGTCATTTTAAGGGTTTTTATGCGTTCCGACACCTTTATTGGTACATAAAAAGCACTATATATAGGTATATAAATATAGTAAATTTTAAGTTCAAAAGTCATGTTCTTAAAAGTTCTTGAAATTATGTCTCAGAGGGGAGTGCCCGCATAGGGCTTTGAGCATGTCAATTAGATGTAGCAATAGATGGCGGCATGGTTTACTTTGCGAATTATCTAATATATTGTTTTATCCATTTTATCACTGATGTAATTAGAATTTAGTGCTCATTTGACGTAATTGCCCTTAAATGACTTTCAATGCATAATATTATATAGTTTGCCTATCTTATATTTCAAATAGTAAATGTAATGGAATCTCATACCATATTAAACCCACTGAAACCCCTTTATTCAGTTTCATAGGAAAGAGATATTTTAAATAAATTAGACAATTTTAAGTAACTAGTTTTGCATTAAAAAATATGGGTGTTAGACATTTTTTGACAATTTTGCAGAAAATATTATCAAAAATATTATTTGAAGGGTTGTTCAAGTGGGCATATCTTGGCAGTATTTTAGAATAATGCCGCCAGCTACTAGTGTCAGCTTGATATGCTTGATATAGGATTAAAGTATAAAGTAACAAACTTTGTAATTTGAAGGCATTGGGAAGTGCTTTGCATTTCCCAAAACAGTTACATGTCAAATACCTTATTGATAAATGCTAATGCTCATAAAAATTGCCAATTGCTAAATTCCTAGTTATTAAAGAAAGTGTTTATTGCTGGTGATTCATCAAGATTAAGTAAACCCATAAGCCAGTATTGGCAATTGAACTTGTAAAACTAACACCTTGATAACATAAGATTTAGGACCAATTAAAGATTCATCATCATTGAAAAATATAATATTACATTCCATATGAGGAGGTATACATTGGTACATGATGGAGAAATCTATTATCAATAAATAAGAAAAAATTTATTGTCCCATAATGGCCATTACAAAAAATTAAGAAATGATGCCTGGTATTGAGATTTTTGTTGGAAACTTAGTCTGGATTATCTGAACTATGTATCAATGAAGGATGATGTCAGAACTTGATAAGAATGTTGTGAGACGAATTCTTCAGTTTTACCAAGATTGCCCAAGACTGTCTGCACTTTACACTTGCAAATACAGGTATAAACTTGCATCACAGATAGAGGGGTAACCCAGATATTCCACTCCCATACTAAAACAGCTACACGGAAAGCCCGCAATAAAAATTTCGCCGGCAGTCAAGGGATGGAGCCACTGTTTGTTATTTAACCTGTAACCAGGTAACTGTAATCACCCGAGGAACTTTGGATCCCTTGATTATAATTGACTTTGTGCCATGGCCTGGTAGATGATGATAATACAGGTTGCCAACGCACCCCAGCGATTGCCGGCCAAACTACTAGCATACAATTTTTGCCGTAGCCATAGCTAGGTATGGTAGAATGTCTGGGTAACCTTATGTATATGCTTGCATGGCACTTGATGGCAACGTTGTTAACAAGTGCAATGGTGTATACTACATTATAAATTTATTATAATTAAGTATTAAGTATTAAAATATTTGGTGCACAATACTATCACTATTGATAAAATATACACTATGTGCATATATATTTTCACATTTTTGGCAGACGGAGGATTGCAGCATCTTTCAGTGCCTCCATTAATACTTTCAATTAAGGAATCAAACAGCTTAAGCCACTGTACCTACTATAAAATAATTCATCTTAGCAAGTCCCCCCCTACACCCACCCACAACCCCTCACAGAGCACCTACGACAAGTTTAAATTAGGTACAGAAATATATGTCATACCCATTGATTAGACTATAATGCCAATTAGCTCTAGCTGATACAATGCAGCATGTGTAATCATGTATTGCCATTACAGCCATGTTCAACTGTGCATAGCAATTCAAATTAGCTGTGGCCAAAACGATTAACTGAAAATGTAATCTATGATTTCTTCACATTACTGGTAACATTGAAATCATAAAACCAAAGTATGTAATTTGTTCTTAAAAAGCATCTTTAAAAATGGCCTACTTCTATAGTTGGGGAAGAGCATTTTGAATAATGGGAAAATTGTCCATTTTTGTCCGACAGCCTCTGTTTCGGCTTGTCCCGGAATAAACGGACAAATTTGGAGGTAATTTTTTTTGGCTCAAATCCCATATTAAGTATCTCCGGTAACACACAGAATTACTTCAGAATTGCTTCTGAAACACATCTGTATAGGCATTGGGACACGATCTTGATCTTTTTAAACGATCTTTATAAAAAGATCGTGGAAAGAAGATCTTGATTAAATTAAAAGATCATTAGGTATTTAAAAACGATCGCAATCAGTTTTAAGATCACTAAAAAAGGATCTCGATCGCACAATCTCGATCTTTTTAAAAGATCCTTCCCCAACTATGACTTCTTCGATATTGCTGACCGACATGCATCCCCTGCAAATTACAGGAGATGCAATACTCGGGCAGCAATACAAAAGTGCGCTAAATATTAATAGTAAACAGTATACAATACTTAATGATTTGCTATGTACAATTTCCCAAGACAGACACAGCACAGCGCAGTCACGGTGAGCAGAGAGTACTACAGGTATCTTTAAAGTTAGTCCACATGAGCTTCAATTTACAAAATGAAGTAGAATTTTTGTTGGGTAAATATATTACTTACATATCCTTACTTACATATCCTTACGCATGTAACGCAACATTACTGGGGTCTGTATTACAGCCCAATCTCAGGACCATGTTTCATCTAGGTACATTGGAAAATCTGCCATCAGCTTAAGGGAAATAAAACCCCTCTGTACTGTAACCTGTAGCTGTGTAGCTCCGTATTACAATTAACTATTCACCTTTGGAATGGATTAGCATTGCACTTGCATTTACAAATTGATGCAAGTCATCTCAATTGATTAGTTTGATGGTTTCACCTATGCCTTCCTACCTACCTACCGACCTACCTACTAGAGATGGTGGCAGGTACCCGGGTACAAATCAGTACCCGCGGAACCGCTCAAAACCAAAAAAAATGTTGAAAAATATAATTTTGTGCGCGACTGTACAAGTCACTATATATGGGTCCGAGCATGGTCAAGCTCATGGCCCAAGACATGCAGAGGGAGCCACTTCACACTGTCCAGACATGTCTCTTTGTATGTTTCCTCAATTCTAGCGATTTATTGACTGTTGCCCAAGGCCAAGCTGAGTGTGGGGTAAGGGTAGTTTGTTTATGACACCTAATCACTTTGTATGGCTTCACCACTCACAAACATGATTGACTGCTTCTTTTGTTGGGGTAATAAAGATAAAAATCATGTCTGATAATATTATGCTGACTTCTTCATAAACATCTTGTCCAAGCAAATTATAACACTATCTCCAACAACCCTGCAAGTTACAATATTCCATGTTGGTACACACACAAAATTTTTTTTTCAAAATTTTTTGGGGTTTTTAGCTAACCCAGGTACCCGCGCGGGTACCCGGGTAATGGCCACGGGTACCCGGGTACAATTTTTGGTATCCGCCAACATCTCTACTCCCTACCTACCTAGGCAGGTACCTCATGGTGCTCCTTGGCTAAACAAACTATCTAAATGACATCACTGGAATTAACCAGTACATTATCTACCAATTAATAAAATGTAAAACCATAACAAAACAGTAAAAAAATTAAACCCATAACAAAACAGGAACAAAAAATGTGATATGTAGTATACGGGACAAAACGCATCAAACCAGCACACATTGAGAAGAAAATTGACCTTCACATCTCGTATCTGGTTCAAAGTTTTCGTGGTCGTTGTGCTACTCAAGTGGAGTACAAAACAAATGTTTTGAAAATTTTAGGCCCACTGGTGTGGAAATGAGAGATAAAACAGCTCTTTTAGTGGACCGTGCGCACACTGTCATATTTCCGACAATATCTCAAGAACCAATGAAGTTACAGAACTCTGGTTTAAAGCATTGCTGAAAATGTCAGAAAATGTACATAGTCTATAATATGTATGGATATCAGAACTAATTTTCAGGACTGGCATTTTGGTAGTTTTTTAGAAATAAAAATCCCGAAGTTAAACTCGCATGCAAAGAATGGATTTTATGTAATACATTTCTGAATAAATAGTATAAAAATGTTAAGCATTTATCTAGTGTAGTTTTTTATGAACTTTTTAATGCTTTAAACCAGAGTTCTGTAATTTTAATGGTTCTTGAGATATAGTCGGAAATATGTGACAGTGCGCGCGCAGTCCGATAAAAAAGCGAAACTTTGCGAGGTCATATCTCCCACACCAGTGGGCCTAAAATTTTCAAAAAAAAACGTGTTGTACTCCACCTGAGTAGCACAACGGCCGTGGAAACTTTGAACCAGATCCGAGATGTGAAGGTAAATTTTTTTCTGAAGGTGTGCTGGTTTGATGCGTTTAGTCCCATTCAGAATATCACTTGGAAGAAGCTAATCTTCAAATTATTTAAAATGTTAGTGCTAACTGCTTCAACACAGAGTTATAAATAATGCATAACTCGAGTTAGATAATCTAATAACAAAGGACAAAGGCCTAAAAAAGATGCTATCACTTATAACACTGTTCAAAAACTGAACTCTCCAAACAAAGTGATACCAATTTGCTTAGCCAATACCTAAACCTAAACAATATAATATAAAAGCTTAAAAGACAAAATTTTCAAATTTAAAAATCAGACTGCTGTTTGATACACCAAAAAATTTTCATAAAATATCCTACACATGCATACAATCCCACATTATATACCTTTTTAACATCCACTAATTTACAGTCTATTGTATCGTTTTGACCTGCCTATTGCTGCCTTTCAGCTAGACAGTTCCCTAAGTTCAAAATATCAGTGTAAACCTGTTCAACAATCTCTAGAATATCATAAGTAATTGTGAGCTACGTTATAATTTAACAATAGGTCTTGCGACTATAATATTAGGTATGATTAAAATAGTTTCACAAAACTAGGCAATTTCTAAAATTATAACTGAGATATGGCTGATAGTTTTGGTTCTTGTTTGGAAGACGTTGATTTTTTATCACTGTCCGTTAGCACTTTATCGACTTCCGACGAATCACATGACGGCACCAGCTAAGTAAAAGAATAGTATCAGAAAAAATATCATAAAATTAATTAAGGTTGAATAATAGGTATAGACATTATTGTTGCTTCCTTCAGTGGACTATAATTTATGATTTTTTTACACAAATTTCAGCAACTTCGAATTGTGCTGCCAAGCTGGAATATGAACCAGACACCTTTCCTGTCCTGGTTTAGTGCACTCTCTACTGCTCTATTCAATCACATATTAATGGTTGGTTTTGGAGACTCCATAAGAGATGAGAGAGACTCCTATTTAATCAATACCTTCGATCAATACCGACATCTAGTGCGAAATTACAGTTTCCTGGCAGCAAGCATTAATGTAAAGGTATTCTGACGACTGACATGCCACTGACCAACATAAGCAACTTACAGGCCAGGAATTTCTCCTATGCAATCTAAATCTATATGAATGATGAAGTGCTAATATGATAATAAAGGAGTGCTAATGATATTAAATGATCAAATTGACAATTGACTGAACTGCCATTCACGATTTGTTTGAACATGATTAATGTTTTATAAGTTTGGAAGGGGAGGAAAGCTGGAAAAATGTGCAACTGAACCGGGATACGAACCCGCGACCTCCTGATTGCCGGTCAGGTGTTCTATCTTCGAAGCTATTCGTGCACTCATTTTCACACTTGGTTGGATAAAGGGGTCCCAGAGTGATAAGTTTGTATTTATTATTTATAGCAATTAAAAACGTTCAAAACCACAAATGATTGATATTTACAGCATGCACAAAGATTATTGTGGCAGCATGGCACTGCACTGAAGATGGGCGAATCATGCAGCATTACATGGCAGATGGCCGCTGCTGATCCCCTAATGGCTAGTACTGAACCTATCTATACCTACTAGGCTACTGTACTACAAGATAAAATAAATTACAGAATTTCAAAGCAACTTACCCCGCCATTTTGGTACTTCTTGCCCCTGAGGAAAAAATATTTCACAAAGGGAGCAAAGAGATCGGGGTTGAGTTCGCGGCGCGGAGTTTTGCTGACTTTGATACAGATGAGACTGACGATGCAACCAGCGAGCACCGTCACACCGAAACCGATAACCACATACCACATGTACGAAATGCGGTACAAGTAGAAGTAGTGTGGCTCGCTAAAGGACGAAGAAGCAAATTACAAACCTAGTTGCACCCAAGAGTAACTACGCACAGTTTCCAGACAACTGTTTACAAATGCACTCACTCTGATATCGGGGCAGCTGCATTGGACGAATTGAGAGCCAAGCTCATGAGTTGCGACATGTAGCTGGTTGTTGTGACGTTATCGCATCCCTCGGTTGACATCGGCAGGGTCGGTACGGGCGGTTTGGGACCCCCAAATCCGATCCACAGGGCAGTGGCCAGTCCGATCAGCAGTCCACTAATCGCTCCCTGCTCCCAAGAACACAACGCAATTTGTTAGCACATCTGAGAACGTGGCGGGAAATGGACATTTTTTTAAATATTTATTATCCAGAATGAGGATCAACCCAGTGGTCATTTGATGCTCCTGACAAGTAGAAGGCTGTGTTAGCAGTGGGCCACTGGAGGTTCACCATAAGTCGTTATGCCAATCCCACAGGGCACTATAAAAAAATATTTTCATAATTTTGATTCCTAGCTTACTCGAGTTCTTTGAGAGATATAAACGAGAGAAAATCTACTGCGGATGTGTGAATATTTGAAACGGACTAATTATTCCATAAATAACATTTAAATTATTAGCATTCAATGTTCTGGTTTTTCAAATATTCGAATTGGTATTTATTTGGATTCAAAATTAAGATAATCGCAAAGTAAATAATTTCAAGTGTTTGATTAGTTCCAATAATCGGCATCACTGGTGAGCAGTATGCTGTAAAATATATCAAAATAATTTGTTAAATGTCTGCTAACAATGGAGAACTGATTTTGTAAGTATGAGGACAACATCTTTGAATTTTAGGCATATTATTCGAGCTAAATAAATTATTCAATTTGATATCAGAGTTTTCTTAAGTCCTAGTACTTCACATTCAATTCAATTAACTCACCGTCTCGTTGGCGAAAGTGAAGAGCATGCCCAACGTGAACACCCCAAACAACGGCCCTCCGACAACACCGAATATCGTGAGACTTGCTTGCAGGACGCCGCCGAGATATTGCGCGAGGAACGCCGTAGCAATGCACACCAAGCCGTAGCCGAGCGCCAGAAGCTTGGAGATCAGTCCGGTGCGGCTTTCAGCCAACGGCCTTCCCTTAAAGTATGCGTACGACGGCTGCAAAGCAAACGGACCACGAGTTCAATAAGCAGTCGGCAGTACATTCTCAAGCAGGATGAAAATATTCGGCAGCTTCAACGGACAACTACAATACCAGAGTCAACCACTTATGTGAGCAAATAATTGCAATGCTCTCCCATAAAATGATTGAATTAAGAACGGAAGTCCTCAATTATGATTCCAAGGACTCACCTTAAGGTAGTCTTCTAATGTTACGGCAGCTAACGAGTTGAGAGAAGATGAAACCGTACTAAGGGAACCGCTAAATATGCCTGCGGTGAACAGGCCAGCTAGGCCCGGCATGTCTCCCATGCTATCCACAACAAATAGCGGCATAAGCTGTCGACAAATTATGTCCTTGATTAGTAGGGGAACTCAATCGACACAGGTATCGGCACATGTAACTGATTGGAGAAATCGCTAACCTGGTCTGGAGAATTGATTCTGCCAGCTGTTTTTGGATCACAGTTGTAGTACCTCGAATAGATCACAAGGCCGGAGAAGGAAGTACTGAAGCTGAGAACGCTGAGCACTGGCCAACTAATCCACAGTGCTTTCTGGGAAGATTTCAGACTCCTGCGCAACAAAAGAATCAATAAATGTCACCAAAGTAATTTTACCACCAGTTTTTCAGTCATTTTTAGAAATTTGCTATGGCTTTTCCCATACTCACATATATTATTTTCTTTAAAAACCATGATTACTTACTTGAGTGAAAGCAATCTTTGCACTTGAGCTTGATTGACAGCGTAGAGTGTCAAATATGTGAAGCAACCGCCTATTGTTAGACTCCACCATGTGTGTCTTACAGTAGGGTCTATGCTGATGCTGTAACAAACAAAACATTCGGTCTTAACATGGTAGAGCACACAACTTGTCTAGAGCAAATATAAAACTAATTTATTACAATGACAGTTCGAAACATCTTACTTGTCGAACTCTAGTCGCTGGCCTTCCCCAGCGATTCTCCACACCTCCCCGAATCCACCTGCGTCCATTGTGCCTTTGATGACCACCATGAAGACGGCCGTGAACATGAGCAACGACTAAGAATTTGATATGTTTGGGATAAGTAAACATTAGACATGCGAAAAACTAAGTGGTACTAATTACTTATTGTACAGTTAGTTGCTTCTTCTGTGAGAACTTTGCTCATGACAGAATTAGGGGCTTTGCTTCTCATAATAAATTTACCCATGGCTCTGGCCTGGAATCAAATACATTTTTTTCCATCTACAGGTATTTGCCATAATTTTATCTTGAAAAGGATGAAGGGTACAAAATGTAAAGCATAATTTGATGTAATAACCTTGCTTGTCAACCTCAATACGCCATTATTGATTAGGGAGCCGTCACGAGTTGTCGAGTCCCTAGCAGCACCAATAAGCCACGTGGTTTTCTTCCAAACACAAGGATAAAAAAAAGCAATCACCTGGAAAACATCTGTGACGACGACGGCCTTCATCCCGCCGATGGTGGAGTAGAATGTGCACACGGCGCCAATGACTAGTATCGCTCCTTCCTTGCTGAGCCCGGTGACGGCCTCTAGGGCGAGAGCAGGCGCGTAAAGCACGATGCCCATGTACAAAGTCATCTGCAGCGAGAACGCCAGGCTGGCCGTAAGGCGCGTCCACGAGCCGAAACGCATCTCCAGGTACTACAACGGAAGACACAACTGCTTACCAAGTTTCATTGATTGTAGTTGTTGAAAACTTACACTTTATACAACGTATTCATAGGTCATCTAGTAACAATTAAATTTATTACTGCTTTCCAACACAAAAGCACTCTGCTAACGATATGGGTATTTGTTTGTTCTATTTTACCTTTTTACCAACTTCTATACTATTAGGAGTATTAGGCATTTGTAAATTAAATATGTATTAATAAGATTAAATAAAAAACATGCAATGGGTTACTTAGTTTGAGCAAAGATAAAGCTTTTGCAGTGTCCATGTTATGCCGTATAATGTTACCAGCTGTTAACACAAGATTTTCGGCGTACCCCTCACCTTCGCGCAAATGATTGTGCCTGATAGAAGCAAAGAGGTTAGACCATTGCCCCCCTTCCACCTCTTCTCCTTTAGCCAGTAACATAGATAGCAGAGTTGCGAAAAAAAAGCCCCAAGACTTTCGTGCCGGGCTTGGGCCGAACTTTAAAATCATTTTCGGGCACGGGCCGGGCCGAGAATTTTCGATGTCAAGCCAACCGGGCCCGACTTTTAGTCTTTTTCGGGCTTTCCGGCTTTTTCTGACTGTAGGTAAACTTTGTTTAGATTTTTAAGCTTATCGACATCAAAATTAACTTTTGACAATACGATAATACGTGATACCCAATGCACCACTATACCACACCTTATCCCATTATCACTCGTTTAGAAGAAGAGCCGTGTTTCACTCTCAAAGAAGCTTTCCCCTCCTGCCTCATTCCATGAATCCTATTGGTAGTGCATACCTGTTCAAACCTCATACATGCTTCTTCATTGAATCGATCAATACCCATATTCTGATATCAAGATAATATACATGACGATATGTGACGATATCAAGTAACGATATTTTATCTGGCTGGTCAAAAAGCTATAATAATCAAGGTTTTGGACAAAAAGTATGCGTCAAGTTGACCACAGTTGTTGAAACTTTCTTTTTGGTGACGCTTTCCACATTTTTCAAGCTATTTTACGTAATATGCACTTTTTCTGGCAGTTTTGAGCTCTTACGAGCATACAGGCTTTTTCGAGCTCTTGGGCTTTTTCGGGCCCGTCGGGCCGGTTCAGGCCTTTAAAAAATCTAGCCTTTCGGGCCGGTCCCGACCCAGACTTTTCGGGCCCGGGCCGGGTCGACGAAAATAAAAAAATCGCATCTCTAATAGATATCCGTTTCTTTCACTCTGTTGAATATCATCTACATGTCTCTTTCCCTTGTTTTCCTCCATCAATCAGACACACGTAACTAGCATTGCCGTTGCTCCATCTCATGGACTATCTGTGGAAACTACATCTGCGGTTTGAGAACATACTTTGGAGCTAGGCTTATTTTCAACTTTTTAAATTCCATTTCAAAATCACTAATATCCCTGAAGAAAAGTAATTTATAATTACTACCATAAAAATATTAATTAACCACATGACTATGTAAGAGTTGTCAAAAAGGAAATTTTAGATAAAAAGGCCCGACATGAGGAACGTACAGTAGTTCTTTACCAATCAAACAAATTATAACCGTGGAATGGCGCAGTGGTTCTAAGCCGTGAGTAGATGGTGGTGTAATAGATGGTTTAGCTCTAGTGAGATTGACTTGTGATATTTACAGTCCTGAAGATGTCAGCGCCAAAGCCGACAAAACATTGACCAAAGGCCTTTTCAGGACCACAGGCCAATCTCATCCGAGTAAAACCGTCTATTGCACCACGGTTATAATTGTGTAATACCTCATATGCACTCGTATTCTGAAGCTTGAAAAAGACGGGGAGGTAACAATACGCTGCGATCGGAGTAGCAATTCCATATGCAACATTTATCACTACAAATTGTGTTCCTGGAAAAGATAACTGCATTATTTTCAACAATAACCCCTCAGATGGAAAGTACACAGATAGTCCAAGTCAATGTTAATATTGGCTAAGCAGAATCTTGAGGATAGGCAGCACCTTAAATTTTAATGGAATTCCAGCGCTCCAACTACCTACAGTCTAGCCTGTGAGAGAAGATGCCACAGCAGGGACTGCCCCTTCACGAACTACCAACTCATGAATTTAAATTTTAATGAAAAAAATTAATAAAAAAATTACAACATAATCTATATCATAATAATTAGTAAAAATATCAACGAATAAATAGTTAAGAGATAAAAATGTTGGCTTTGGTAATATTAAAAGGTATAAAGGTAATGACAGGACAGGATTTCAGTTTTGTCAAATTGGCGCTTATGTAAGCTATACAGTGCCTACTAGCGATGGTATCTTCTTAAATAAAACAAAGTATACAAGATTGGTAGAAAAGATTTAAATTTTGGGATGCCGGAGCTACCGTCATCATTTCACTCGCTCTGTCGATCTTCGCCACACAACACCTAACTGGAACAACTTTTCTCTTGTAGCCATTGCACCATACAATTAATTATTTGTTTTTAAGATAAATCTGAGCTGGAAAATTTTGTAGAAAAAATAATAAGATGTAATTGTTAACATGAATTTCATGTGTAAGGTTTCATTAACTCCCAACAAGAAACAATTAATTAATTTGAAGAAAAAGTGATATTTTTCCTATTTGTGGGAACATTTTTACCTACATTTGCCATTTCCAGTGCTTTATTTGTGCCGGAACGCACCGGAACGCCGTTCCGGCACCTCTTATCAGTACTCTAAAAGGAAAATTAAATATCGGCGGGAATATCTGCAATCGCTGGAGAAATGTATACTCCATTTCACGTTAAGAAGAAGAGCGTATTTGCTCCTTCCTTGTGAGCCCCCTGCTGCTAGACATTAGCTGAGTTTCAAAACTTACAAGCCATGTCTTGAGCCAGAAAAAAGGCTCTATGGCCACAGGCAGTTTTAAAACTCTTTGCTTGTGTCTAACAGCAGAGAGTCCATGAGGAAGATGTGAATTGACACCCTCCTTCTTGACGTGAAATAAGGTTTAGTTCGTCCGTGTTGTTTTTCGTGTGCCCGGATGCTTACCGAGTTTGTGGACATAATGAAGAAAATTACTTATTTTTTATTTAAAATAATTAAAAGGATTAGATGGAAATGAGAGGGGGGGGGGGGGGATAAAGGGTAATTTTCTATTATGAAAATTGGCATTCCAGCACCTTTATTTTTAGGGGGAAAAAGCACAGGCCATATCAGTCAACTTTTATCTGTATACCATCTTGGGGGATCACCCACTTCCATCCTACATTTTCCTGGATTAATATTTTCTACTAATTGGTCAAAATGTCCAAGTGATCTTAGACGCACCTACCGTACGTGTAGTTTTCTGCGCTGACACCTAGCAGTGTGATTGCGGACATAAAGCTGGCCATCAGCGAGAAGGAAATGGGGAAAACGGACAGACTTCGGTCTCCCAGCAAGTATTCCTGCCAAATAATTTACACGGTTAGCATGCAAGTACTGGAGGCGAGAGAAACAAGCGTTTGAGTAAACAGTTTCTTGAACACAATTGCACTTGTTTAGCTTTTATTGAACTCATAGGTACAGGTATTGTTTAATCAATTGAAAAATGTCATACTGACTTTTCCTAACCATAACGTCTATCTATAAGCGGCTAGGCTGCAATTGGGCTTTCTGGGTCATGGGGGCCCTAGTACATAGAAACTGGGGCCCTAGGATTGTTTGGGGGCCCCAAAGTTACATTCTTGTCGGGGCAAGTTATGCCAGTCCAACACTATCTAAATGCCTACCTGTCCTATTTAGTAGGTATAATTTTCATGATTCTCTTAAATTTCCAGTTGATTAAACTGCTTTTTTGCACTGTAGATCAATGGTAGATCTTATATATCTTTATTACCTGTGTGGTCTTCTGTTTTCCACCTGTGAATCGGAAGTACACGCCAATCGAAGCTGATATAACAAGCATTACGCCCAAGACCACATAATCCCAAGCTCCAAAAGTTCCAGTGGTCGCCATGCTTTTTGTAATTTGATCTGAAACAACAAAAAATATGCAATTATATTTTTATAACATAAGTTAAGTACCTAGGCACCTAAATAGTCTTGTACTACTGGGTCTAAGATAAGGAATTATTTTATTTATTGTAGATACGGATACCTAATCCTAGAAACACTATCATTCTGTTTCTTCAAAAACCTTGAATAATTATGGATGTATTCCGTATTTCGAACCAGAGCGACCGGTTCGAAATATGTTGTTCCGGTCAACCGCGCTCTGTTCCGCAATTATCAGCTGCATTGTTCCAGTTGCCATTGGTTGCCGTGTGGTCGCTAGCCAACGCGACCCACGATTTCTGGCGGTCGGTCTGATTCATCAACCAGTCGGTTGGCCTGGTCGCAATGGTTCGAAATACGGAAAGACGGATACGAAAAAACTAAGATGAGGTAGTAGGTTAAGTTAGAATAGGGTTCCACTAAATATGTTACTACTTATTACCAAGGTACTACTACCAAGGATTTAGACCAGAGGTGTTTTCTCTTGTACAAAGACACCATTACCAGATGCGTTATCTTCTAGGGATGTGATTCAATTTATGTGTTCAATGCAAGCATGTGAAGTGAGAAATCATTGTGATTGCAGTTATGGACCTGCATTTTCCAGAAAAATTCAATTTGGGAAATAGTGAAAAATTTCCAGAAAGTTTACAAATGCAGTTCTTTGTTGAGATTGGTGTGGGGTACGGCAAGGCTTCACTTCTCAGCTTGGAAAGTTGACCAAAATCTATTCTTGTAAAAAAATTAGGGGAAGTGGCATGGCTTGCAGGCCAAATCAGACCAAACAATCTCACATCTATAGTTTTAGTAGTCCACTGGGAGAAGGGAAGGGAGGGGGTGCAAACTTTTCAATTCCACCAATTCGATTGATTCTACAGTTTTCCATTAATTTGAAGCCTGGTAAATTTGTCTCTTTTTCAGTCCACTGTAGGCAAATATTTTGCCCCAATTCAGTGACTGATCCATGCCAAGTTAGGATCGCAGGCCGGGGTTTTCCACTCCACGGGCCAGACCTGGCCCATGGACCAACTGGTGCCTGCTCCTGACTTAAGGCCATTCATTGATGGTTGTTGAGGTAAATTGAATTCAACTTTTTATGGATTTCCAAGAGATATTTCGGGGTTCTGAAATATTTAATTGGTTGTCCAAAGTGTGAGGATTCCGTAGATATTTGTTTCGTTGCGATCTGATAACGGGTGTGGCCTGGAAAGTGTATACGGTAAGAGGTAAATTCTTAGCTGGAATTTACCCCTAAGTACATCTTTCAATATACCGGCTAAACATGGTTATTTTAAAACTCTAGCAAGTAATAAACGAGTGAATCTTGCGAAATGAAAATGGTTCAATTGGTTGTCCGAAGTGTGAAGATTCTGAAAATATAGGTTTCGTCGCGATCCGACGAAAGGTGTGGCCTGGAAAGTGTATACCTTACGAGGTGAAGGAAACGGCTTGACTTCGGAGCTCATTGAACAGACTTAAAAGTTTGCTGAACAATGTTTCCAACTGCAGTCCAGACCGTCACTAGCTACGAGAAATTCACACGCAACGCAGAGTATGTGGGCGTAAGAAACACCAGCTTGTCCGAATTTAGGAATTCCAGTTGTCGTCCCATGCAATTTTAGTGACAAGATTTTCACACAGGTCCCAACTCATAATGCTTAGATTTACTCAAAGCAGAAATAAATTTAAAAATTAAATCAATATTAACTGACCAATATTAATTGCCTGGGAAAAATAATTCAAAAATCAACCCAAAACCTTCTATTTTTCCAAACATGTTCACACGAAATTTTCCTACAGTATCTAATAATGCATGTACCTAAGTACCTACCTAGGTATTACTACAACAGACAAGTTACATCTAGCTACCAAGTCTAGAGGCTCAGCTACACATTAGTTTTTGCTTGATTTAGCCTAAATACCAGGGAGAGTAGACAGACATGACAAGGTAATTAACACTAGGTAACAACGTTAAGTACAGCTGCAGGGCATAGTCCATAATTAGTTAGGGATTAGGCATATCCAAATTTTTTTTAGTATAGGTGGTTATCTCCTAGCTACACACATTGGCATTAAACTGCTGCAAGAAAAGTACCATGTAGGTACCTATGTTTCACGTTCACGACTGAACTTTTCAGCCGAAATCTTCTAGTTTTAAATTGTAAATTAAAACAAACATGTTTCATCAGGAGTTTGAAGATCCAGCTAAAATTAGGTGCAATGTGCAAATGTAAAATCATCAACGGAACACAATAATTGTACAAATATAATTGTAGGTAGGTATATACTACATATACACTGAACAATTCTGGCAAATTATGCCAGTCAGCAATCAAGTCCTTATCACTCAGTAGACAGTAAGTACCACATACCATATAAATGGAAACTTATTCCTAGCATCTATAAGCTCAGTCATGAATATTTTACAGCTGCTTTTTATTGCTCTTCACAATGCCTGTACCCACCAGATGCCATGTATTATTAACTCCTCATTATTGGGTGACCTATATGATGTAACACTAGGACTGAATAAAACGCTAAATTACAAAATAATTATAAAGGTCAAACAACAGTTGACATACAAGGGGAAGTGCTGGACTACAGTTTCCCGCACAAGAGACATTTGAATTGCATTTTGAATTTTTTATTAGGTACCTACTCACAAGAATTTATAATCTGAATTATAAACATTATGGGTACCCTAAAGATCCCTTTACCAAACATAGCTCAATGGTAGTACCTATTGAAAGTTATTTTGTTGCCAGCTGAATGATGTGATTATAAATAAACTTAAACACTGTGTACAAAGTATCTAAAGCAAAACTGGCTAAGATAAGACTAATATGATAGATGATGTGATTGCAACACTCTGCTATTTCATTTGTCAAACTCTATACTACAGTCAAAAACCCTAGGTAGGTACCTACACATTTTCAAATCCTTGCAAATCCATTTCTGGTAGGTATCTCATCCAAATTGCCAGATAATTGGATTTCACATAAAAGCCAAAATAATACCTATCATGACACATACAGTGTCTATTGAGTGGAGTAAATCGGCTGCAAGCACTCTTAATAAGGAATGCAAGGTTTATTAAATCGTGTCAATTGTTCAAAATAACTTAAAACATTGTTCTACTGAGGGAGTACCTATGCTTTGCATTCACCATACAAATTTATTCAGTTTCAAGGAGTATCATTCGGGAATCTAAGCCCAGGCCCTAGATGCAAGCAACAGGGTTAATAGCTTTTGGGGCTAAAATTGGGGTTTAATATTTTTTCATCCAGTTACATGCAATGTTTAGTGAATCTTGGTGGTTATCACCGTGGTAGTAACATTTACCCCCGGGGTTATGATAACCCCGCTTCGTGAATCCAGGCTGAACTCCACAAAAAACAAAAATATGCGTGAAAGATATTTATTACTAACTTTACGAGTTCCAAATTAGGGGTAGATACCTCTACCTACCTATCATGGCTCTAGGTGCATCGAAGGGGGCACAGAGGCTACATGCACAACATGACTTTTTTAAGAAGCAAAGATATTAGCATAATGATATTCCTACCTTTGCTACCAGATGCTACAAGTTAACTATGAGCATTGATTAACGATAACCAATTGTTAATCAATGCTATGAGTTTTGTTATTTTAATAGACATGAAGTGAGTTATTACCAAGAAATATGTTCCAAACTATGTGTTGATGCTACGTATAGGTTATTTATGGAATCAATGTAGACCAACTATATTTTAGCGACATGTTTCGTGAAAAAGAAGCATATTATTATGCTTCATCTACAAAATATTCATAAAAAATTGTTAGCCAGTCAGAATTCTGAGCCTGCAGAAAAAAAGTCCTCTATTGTTGCTGACATCCCACAATTTCGAACAAAATAAGCACCGGTCTTCACTTATCAAGTAACTTATCTGACGCATACATCGTGCTTGAGCATGCAAATCATTACCTTTAACTGCCTTCAGTCAAAATTGATACAAAAATCTCTTGAACGCACTTTGAGACGCAAGTGGATCTGATCTAACCTCAAACATGCGTTCACGGTTCCTCACTCACTTCGCCCTTCTTCGCTGATGGCTTGAATTGTAAATGCAAAATGGCAACGCAGCAACAGCAGTGGCCAATCAAATCTTCCTTCGTGACGCGGTCAAAATTCGTAAGTGAACTGTGAAAAAAACCTCTTATCCTACCTAACCATGGCAAACGCCAACATGCTTGGGATAAATTATGATTGGTCAATAAATTTATGCTAAGGTAGGTAATAATCACAGGCAACAGATATTCATTTACACAACTTTATTTTTTTATCTTCATTTACAATGGAAGCACGAAAAGAAAAAGATCATTTTACCTGGAACCTACGATTGAATAACTTTCTGTTTGGCATTGAAATGTAACATATCTATTAAATTCGGAATGTAAATTATTGCAACTTGTAATCATTTTGTTAAACTGCAGCCAGCACAGATTTTCAATTAGCCAAGGCCATGAAAACGAATATGTAGCATAACTATTATGGTAGGTATTATTAAAACATATTTGTAACTTTTCAGTTTTCCCATTCTTAAAATTCTAGCAACCAACATTACTGGCATCAAGTAAGAAATAAATATTGTCCTTTTATTTGTAGCTTAAAGCAAAAAGGCAGAGCCCAACAAACAAGTAAGGAAACAGCTTATGCCTTTATTTTTTTAACTTTTCAAATGTAGTGTGTTAAGGCACGCACAATATCCCTAAGTTAAATATCAGGTATTGTACATTTCATTTAATTAGTGATGTTAAATTAACCTGTTTGCAACTCTTTCAGTCTCAAAAATATTAGTATCAATTTTCTACAAAAGCTAATTAAAAGTTGCTCAGCATGCATTCCAAAACCATTTATGTAGAGTTTAACATCACCATGCTATGTTCCATATGTTTTCGTTTGGCATAATAATAAGCACTATAAATCATGGTAAGAGTGAGACTGGTAAAAATATGATAACAGAATAAAAATTATCTTTTTTAAAAGCTTAGCAAAATCAGGTAATTCGCTTGCGTTTCAGTGGACACCAGACAGGCTAACAACGTATCTCGGCGATTCCATCAGCCCAGCGGCTACACAAAGCAGAGTTTAGTAGTGTCATCTCCCACCAAAATAAGTTTACTCGACTGACGATTGATTGTAAAATATATCAAAACTGTAGTTAAGCCTATTGCAGACTGTGGTGTATGCAATTTGTGTTAATAAACAGATAGCATTTGATGACAAATTCATAACAGTTTAGTTAAGTAAGTACTTGGCATTTTATCACACATATACATTATGACTTCATCCTTGCTCCTTACTCCTTAGTAAAATCCTTACTCCTGGGCAAACACTTGAAGATAAAAATTACAATAGATCATTTAAAAAATAGGCCAATCTGAAACATTGAGTGGGGTCCCAATAAGGTAGTATATCCCATGGCATAGCACTAGTAATTCTAGTAGCTATGCATTTCATTATATAAACAATCTGTCTTGATAACTAATTATTTATCATTAATACCCCTATATTACTTATTGTGCCATTTAAAATAGTTAGTATAGTTAGTACTGATCACTCAATATTGACAAACTTAGCTACCTCCCTCGGCTTTAGACAATATGCGGATGCTAAGCAATCATAGGCGCAAATTTTTTGTAATAGCAAGCTTTTTATCGATTTCCAAAAAGATCAGACTCGTCCTTTCTTAGCTGATCAAGATTTCGTTGCATATTGTTTCCTTAAATCACATTTTTTTCGAACACAACGAACAAACGTTGTTGCAAAAAAGTTTCGAAAATCTACCGTACTGTAGTGATCAAGACAAACATCAGAAGGAAATGGGCCCAAAATATCCTCTATTGAATTTAAGTTGGTAACTCTCTTATCATTACTGACAAAATAACAAAATATAAAAAACTTTTATGCTCAATCTATAGCTTCACAAGGCATTTCTGTACATTCCCTTCAAGTATGACTATGAGGCTATGGATGATCAAATAGGTAGCAGAAAAATATCTTCAAACATGTCTTGTCAAATTTCATGTTCCCGAACTCTGCCTTAAAGAGGATTTCGACAGATATTTCACATTATTGCCAAGAGTTAATTGTGTGTCTGTTTTCCTGATAAAATCTGAGCTCACTGACCATGCTCGACCTGAAAGCATTGGGTTCAGTTACAGCACAGCACATGGTTATCTGGCATCGCTTGACAACGACACATATGACTGTAATATTAATGTTGGTTATCGGTTATCGTAGGCGTAGGCATCCTACCGATTCTCTAAATTTCATCAACACAAAGCTTGGGAAATAAATCTGATATTTATCTATTTATAAATAATTTAACATACATTTGCTTTTTTTAAAGATTTCACTAACTGATATACTGAGATGTTAACATGTTAAATAAATTGACAGATAAGAGGTAAGAGGGTGGGTACAAATAAAATGTACAAAAAAATACTAACGAAAATTTCAAAACAAAAAAATGGGTAGGTTGCAATAACAGTTGCACTGGAGCCTGACTATAAATTTTATCACCAGACAAGATAAGAACAACCATTTCGTTTACGTCGTCAAATTAACGTTCTCATCTTGTAGGATCTCTTGGTTGAGAAAAGTTATAGGACCAGACCCCCAGGCCTCTTATAGGGAGACTGCAACTAGTTGTCGTAATGTTAGTCGGTAACTGATATTTGAGCAAATCCGATTAGCGCCTTGTCATCGGGGACCTCGGAACTCAGGTGACCAGAGTTCTGAAAAAGAAGAGGAGTATTAGAAGGTACATAGTATTAGTCAAAAAGATAGGTAAGGACTGAAAATTATAATTTTGAACCCTATTTGAATACAAATCCAAACCCATTTTGAGCATGCTGTGTTGCTGGATAAAAGATAATTGCACTCTCCTAAGCAAGCAAAGGATTCCTGACAAGTAAAAAGCCAACCAATTTTTATCAGCACCTATACAGATAGTAATTTTAAAGAATCGGTTCATTCATACAATGCCACTCTATATGATTTTGATACAGTGAGACTGAGAGCTCAAACAGAACAAAGCTGCAGGCTAGCGGAAGCGTTACAAACGTTTTATCACACGCACCAGCACATCTCGTCGATCTACTTGCTTGTCTTATTATCTGACCATTCTGCATCAGAACTTAATTTACCAAAACACACCTTTGACCATCAGGTAAGGCAAGGGACATAAGACCATATCAACACCAAATGGAGGCACAGAAGTGTACGTACCAAAGGGAAGGTGACAGATCTCTGTATGCCGTTGCTGTCGATGAGTTTCTGCAGGTTGATGGCGATGACGGCGATATCACGCCCATCGACGAGGCCAGCGCCCACCAGCTCGGCCGCTATCCCTTCGGACGAGTCCTTGCCGATGGCAAACTCGAACCTGATGTCGTTCAGCTCTCGCTTGGGGTTCCTGCGACGAAGAATCGAATACTATGTTCAATACTGAATGATGTACCTGGTCCATGATTGCTATGCAATAAATATATACTATTTAAGGGGACAGAGCTGTTCACCAGTGAATGGCTTTCAGATCGAATCAAGGCCACATCGTTGAAGTTATCATTTCAATATTTCAGAATGTTGTAGACAAAAGACGTAAAATTGGGTGCCCATGGCCTTTTTTCGAAAATTTTTTCCTGGAATGCTAGAACCACTCAAAAACTCTTCGTTTTTGAAAACTCGGCAACTTTTCGTCCGTTTCAATAATTTACATAATTATTAATTATCAATTTTCGACTTTGACCCTACGAATGCTTCTCGACAAAATGTGCATAATTGCTTAATGTTAAATGGTTAAAATTAGCTACTTAGGGATGTACAAAGTTTGCATCAACTTTCCAAAAAATGTGCAAACGGAACTGTGTTTGAGCCTTAGAATATAGTAAGTTTTGACAACTCTGGTTGGTACGCAACAGAGCCAAGTGCCACTAAAAGCATTGGGTTTATAGGTACCTATAAAGCATAAACCAAATGCCAAAAGCTGAGAGATGGCAGACATTTAACATGGGTCAAAAAACAACTCTCATTATTCAGAATATTTTATGAAATACATTTAATAAGCTGCCCCCTGATGGGAATTGTAGTCTACAAAAATTGACAAATAAGTAAACAGAAAGATAAAGAGAACACAAATAAACAGTTTCAGGCAAATTAAAAATGTTTGGTAGAAAGCCGACAAAACTTTCAATAGAGATATGCATCGAAGCCTGTACAAATGGCAATAGTACCTATCTCCCAAGCCCACAGCAAAATAATAAAAGAGCAAAAATTCAGCAACCGACCTCATCCTGAGCACGAGGTTGACGGGTGCACCGCCGATGCCGAGCGGCAGGTAGTCGCTACTGCGCGTGCCAATGCTGTCGTTGTCGGTCAGCAGGTCCTTCTCGTCGCTGCCGGAAGATCCCACTGTGTCCAGGTTGTTCATCGGCTTCTCCGAGCTCTCGTCGTCCGAGCTCTGCCCACCCTCCTCTTCCGAAGACCACACCCATTCGCCAGTCACCTGCAGGCGATAGGGCCAGTGTTACGTCGAATGAATGAGAGTCACTTAAGTATCCCGGTGATGGGCAAATAAAGATGCAACTGCCAGGCATAAAGCCACTTTTAAGTTTTGTACAATTTAAAATTATATTACGTTTTAGTATCTTTATTACTCAAATCAGATGTTATGATGACTGACAACTGTATTGTCAACTACAATGGCTTAGGCTGTGTTCGAAAAGTGAAGCATGCTTCCAAGCATGCTAGCAATCAAGTGTGCTCAGGCTCACGCATGCTATACTCCAAGTTTTCGAGCAGCACTAAAAATATTAGGTACCATTAATGAGCCTAAAACAAATTTCAGAAACCAACCCCATTCCGTAAAAAAATTGCTTAATTTCCACTCTCGCCACTTCAATTGTGGTTATAAACTGCGAAACTCGAATGGACATTCCAAACATTTCATAACAAAAGTCTCAAATTGTATAAGTACGCGTGCAAATACGCATCTATGCACTATTGAACTAGCGTACCTACTTCTAAGCATGCTTCAAAGTACACGCTTCTGCTTGGATGGTTTTCAGGCGCCACTATCCAATTGATGACATCGTATATTATGCCGAAGCAAACACTACACCCACAGACATAAGGTTACCAGATATTCTACCATACTGAGCTATGGCTAGGCAAAAATTTGATGCCAGTAATTTTGCCGGCAATCGCTGGGGTGCGTTGGCAACCTGTTTTATCATCATCTACCAGGCCATGGCACAAGGTCAATATAATTAAGGGACCCAAGGTTCCACAGGTGGTTACAGTTACCTTGGTTACAGGTGACATAACAACAAACAGTGGCTCCATCCCTCGACTGCCAGCGAAACTATTATTGCGAGCGAAGAGCGTTCGTGTAGCTGCTTTAGTATGGAGTAGAAAATGTGGGTAACCACTAACCTTATATCTGTGCTAGAATTAATTTGAGTTTGCCACTTCTTGGGGATCTAATATCACAGAGTACCAAACATCAGAGTCCACCAGGCTGTGGAAAGGTAATGCTGACACAACTGTACTTGGAAGCATGTTTCGCCGACTTTTCAAACACGGCCTTTCATATTTTGTGCTACAAACTTTTTACGTATTCTAATGAGACAGGTCTGAATTTTTTATTAATTCAATATCTCTTTATTCCGGTTAATTTCTACCGCGTGGAGTTTTACACACGGACTTTTTCAACTCCTTGGTTTGCCTTGATGAATATGAAAACAAAAAGGTTTGTGCTGTGCACTTAGACGATACGTCCTTTCCTAGCAATGAAACAGCACAATCTCATTCTCAAAACAAGAAACTAGAAGCTATCAGAGCAGTTCACCAGAGTAGCGATGACTTACCGTCCTGTGCAGCCTCCCCGATGCACCCGGCTGCCGCTTGGAAGCTTTCTGCACACGCGTCTCAATGCTCGGCCCGATGGCCACCAGCGTCTGCTGCAGGTACCGCCGGTCCTTGGCCTTCTTAAAGAACGGGTGCTTCAGCAGGTCAGTCGCAGTAGGTCTGTCAGCGCACGCAAACATGGACACAGTTAGAATAAGGTTTATACATTAGAAACCCAGTTTGGAAAAACAGGTTTTGTAAATTTGGCCAATGCTTTGGCTATATTATTGATGTAAAAGACACAAAATAGTGGAGATTGAAGTTCGGCTACTTGATTAACCGCTAGCAGCCAGCTGCTTTCGATTTGTGCTTGCCAAATATAGCTAGTCAAAATGTATAGTAAATTAAAGACTGGGATCTTTAAAACTGATAATATGACATGGCCAACCACAGCCGTGTTAACTACGGCATACCTACTATATTTTCAATCATCTCTATTATATTATCCTCATTGCTCATGCATCCAGCTACGGAGCATGTGAATAATTTGCTATCACAACCTGGATATTAGGTGATATTATACCTAAACCATTTCATTTTCAACCCACTTAAAGCAGTTAAAATATTCCTAATAATAATCAAATCACCTCTTTGACGGATCTTTCTGCAAGCAGTCTATGATCATCTTGCGGAATGTCTTGCCGTACGCCTTGTACTGGTCTTTGTCCTCAGCGCCAGTATCCAGTGACGGAGGCTCGTTTTGTAACGTCAACATTAGCACCTTCATCGGTGGATACTTGTGGTATGGTGCAGTACCCGTCGCCATCTCAATAGCCGTTATTCCGAACGACCAGATGTCCGCTTTGAAGTCATAACCGTGGTCCTGTGGTCAAGCGACGACGATTAGCAAAGATGGTACAGCGTAAAAAACACACTGTTCAGCACAGAAAAGATTCTTAATTGGATTCAGAATAATGACGATTAATGTAAAAATTGAAAATAGATGTGTTTTGATTTGCTGCTTGGTAGTGGATGATATTATCATCAATTAAGGCCATTCATTGATGGTTGTCGAGGTAAATTGAATTAAACTTTTCTTGGATTTCCAGGAGATACTTGGAGGTTCTGAGATATTTTATTATGGTTGGTTGTCAAAAGTGTGAGGATTCCGTAGATATTTGTTTCGTTCTAATCAGATAACGGGTGTGGCCTGGAACGTGTATACAGTAAGAGGTAAATTCTTAGCTGGAATTGACTTTCGGACTCTTGGAAGTAATTGACAGGTGAAATCTTTCGAAATGTAAAGGGTGTCAATTTGTTGCCGGAAGTGTGAAGATTCCGAAAGAACAGGTTTCGTCGAAATCTGACCAATGAAGTGGCCTGGAAAGTGTATAGCGTACGAGGTAAAGGCAGCGGCCCAAGTCTACAGCTCAATTAACAGGCTTAAATGATGATGTGGTAAAAAACTGAGGTTAAAATAAAACACCAAATCATAACTGGACACTTTTCCTAATGTTTGGGCCCCTTGGGGCAATACCAACCAGCACATCAAAATACGTTTATAAACTAACACCAAAACAGGGAATTAATATGGAAAAAATGGGATTTGAATTAAGAATAGATTACAACAATAGGAGATCAACCTCTAACTATTGGCACCATGCATTTCTCCAGCTTCGGACAGTGAAAAAGACAAACAGAAAATAGGGTCAAAAGCAAGACAAAAACGTAGGTAGGAACTGTCTAAAATCACGTCTACATAATCAGTCGATCAGCATCACAGAAAGAAAGAAAAAGGAGGTTTCCATCAAGTGCAAGTTTACCCAGTATTTAACGCCGGGCGCAGAGCACGCCACCAAATGACCATTACCCACCTAGTGGCGTACAAAGAGATAATCAAGATCATATCCTGGCGACAAAGCTACTCAACACACTGATCACATGTAGAGCTGGAAAATTATTTATTTACAGACGTGCAACGGAATACAACAACTTCATTTATAATGCAAAGAAGAGCGGCTGGTTCATATTCGAATTTTGCTCAAATTTTTACCAGTTTGCATTCAATGAGGGTACAGGTGAATAACAAATATGACCACAAAACTGTCCAGTGTCATGAATACCTGTGTGATCATTAAAGAAAGAGCATTTCAAGAAGAGTCCCACTCCTACCATCGGCGAGACGTTATGAAACGATAGTACAGACTGGGAAGGGCGAGCAGTTGCAAGCGAGCAGTGTAGGTACAACAAATACATACGGCTCCGTTACAGCTCCTACATAGGTAAATAAAAGACACACTTTCCTGATGATTCCCAACACTCATGGCCATGGAAGACAAAAATAAATGCTCGAAAAGGAGCACAGAAAAAATATGGCTGATTGTGGTAGAGCTTGTCAAGTAACCAAACACATGAGATTAATGTACCCTGTCTGACAACTGCCAAGCAAACTTTTTTGGGCCAATTAAAAAATAAATAACTAGGTATACATATTTTTAATTAGTTTAAGCGACTTGAATTTTAAAAATTATATTATTCTTTGCAAAAGGTTCAAGAATAACAAAAAAAGTTGGATAAACAGTCAAAATGCTATTTTTACGATTAAGCAAATAGGTAGGTATAGGAAATTTTCAGATTAAAAAATTTAAACGGAAAATTTATATCCCTGGTGACGGACCGTTAAATCATCTGTGAAAAAGTTCACCCGTCCCAGTCATTGTTTTATTAACAGGATGTTTTATTACCAAAGTGTATTGAATGGTTTATTCTATGTAACAAAGCGGCGAGTGAACGATTGCGAAATGAATAATTGATTGCAAACGAGATTAACACATAGCGAATGCCTGAGAATGATCAAGACTAGACCGCGAATGAGTCTGACAGAGTATCTAGTAGTAGGTACCTCCATTTTTATGTAATGAAAGTGTCATAGAGAATACAGAAAAGTAAACCCAAGCAAGAGGGAAGAAGATTGCACGATTTTTCAATGAAAACGCAGCAATCGGGAACATTGGTCGTACCTGCTCCATCACTTCGGGGGCCATCCAGCAGGGGGTGCCAACGAAAGTGTGTCGGACCTTCTGCCGGGACAAGTCTCGGCCGGTTGCCAGCCAAGCCGAAACGCCGAAGTCGGCAATCTGGACTGTGCCGTCTTCGCCCAGGAGAATGTTACCGGCTTTCACGTCCCTGCAACCAAATGAGCCGCAGAATTAAGAAGAGCTTGTTTCCCCAAATAGAATACAAATATGACACCATTATCCAGCAAGCTACAAGTCCTTAGATTTACGTTGAATTTTTTGTATGCATTCTTTTATTATTTGGAGTTTTTCTTCTTTCTGAATAATTGGTCAGCATCATGGTCAAAAGTTGTTGGTGGACAACTGTACTAGGACATTGTTGGTCCACAGACAAGCTCAACACGAGCTTTGTGAAAAATGTATACTTATCAAATTGATTTTTGTAATGGAATTAAAAAAATATATACATTATCAATGCTCTAAAAAAAAATCTAAATATTGCAAATGTAGAGGGAATAGTCTACAAAACGTTGGGAAGAATTGAGAGTAAGTTCTCATGTAGATTTGCCAGGTTTTTCTGAACTTAACTTATGATAGAAAGTTTGATGGACGATATAGAAAGACGGTTCCTGTGGTTCCACACATAATAATTTCCCATACCAACAAAAACACGTTTCTTTAGAAAGAGATCTGCCATTCTTCACCTGTGTATTTGCCCGTTGCTATGAAAGTATTCGAGTCCCTTGAGCACCTCCTTGAGCACAGTGGCGATGGTGGACTCGTCGAACACCCCGTGCTTGCAGTTGGACGCACGCATCTTGTGCTTGATGATGTCGAGCAACGAGCCGCCCTCGAGCAGGCGCAGTACCAGCCATAACTCTTCGCGCACGACAAAGCTCGTGTGGTATGTCACCACGTTCTCGTGGTTGCACGATGACATCGCCTGGATCTCTTTCTGCAACAATGCACACACAGAGACAAGAGTAGAACAATGTGCTTCTTGCAGGAAACAATTTCCCTTGATAAATCACTCTTTGGCTGGGTGCTTGTTTTAAGTTGCTTTATTGCATGTCATTTTTAGGCAGCTTTCATTCAATGCAAAAAATTATGAAAATGTTATATTGTGAAAGAAATTTATGAACAAAACTCTAGTTGCTTTTGCAAATTGCAAATGAAATTTTCAATGAGGTACACCCAGACAAAACTATACAAGGCTAAGGTCCATTTCACGTCAAGAAGGGGAGTGTATTTGCATCTTCATTGATGACGAAAGTGTGAAACACTTCGCTATGAGCTATTAGTTCCAAAACTGCCCATAGAGCATTTTGTCCGGCTCAAGGCATGGCTTCCGGCTTGTAAGATTTGAACCTCTTAGCTCGTGTCTAGCAGCAGTGGGTCATCTTAGAAGATGCAAATCCACTCTCCTTTTAACTTCAAATGGAGTTTAGTTTCCGACGAGACTATCAAATGAGATTGAGACAGATTATAAGAAGAATGCAGTGATTCTCCAGAGAATATAAAAGTCTTGTTTCTTGTATTTCAAATCCAAAGATTTATAATAATATATCTCGTCAACTTTTACTCCTTATGGGCCTGAATTGGATCACAGAGATTATAAGCAGATATTATATTAATTTTAATATCTACATTCTACAATGAAACCTAGAGGTTGATCAAAGAAATTCAATGAAAGTCTCAATGAAGTTTGAGACAGTTGGCAAGTAATAGATTGCATCAAGCTAGAGGCGGCAGTGGGATAAGAGATGTGAAGCCAGTAAGCAGGTATTTCACATTCATGCAGCTCTCCTACCCAGGCCCAAGTGCAAATGTACCCAAGAGTAAATAAGCTATTCAAGTGCAATAGCACCCAAGTTACACCACAAAATGAGCATTCCCATCCCAAGTTTAAAAGGGTAGAAGATTTTAAAATATTGATCTAATGATTGCCAGTCGTAGCAAGATTTTTGATAAATGGTGTTTTCAAACATAACAGACCGACACATCACAGAGAGTCCACGAGGAGTCTATGTTCTGATCATGTGCAGACAGCACCTTACATAACTATTGACATTGACATGCAGTGTATATTATGCACTTCATTACAAACATTGAGGTCATATGATTTGCCTATGCTAGGCAGACCCACTGCTGCTAAACATGGGCCAAATGTTCAAAACTTTGTATTTACTCTTCGAGATTGGTGGATGCTATTGGGCAGTTTTTTACATTTTGAATATGTTTTTAATATTGAGTGTAATATGTTTTAAAACCAATTATGCAACAAACATCAATCAACATTTTGAGTCCAAATCTGAAGTGCATCGTACATTTTTTACCACACAAAAACGTTTTGGACACTTTGTAAAAAAATGATTCTACACGATTGAAAATCCCAGTGGCTTCATTTTCATAAAGTAATCAGCTTTGGCCAAGTTGCGCAATTATGTGACACAAGGTGCATCTAATTACCATCAGGAATGTCATAATCCAGACATATCAACACTTGAAAAACTGTCCGATTACAACTTTATTTACATGTTAACGCCCTTTCCTGCATCCTGTAAGCTTTTAATTTCTGGGCTCTGGTTTCGATGATAGAATAAGTGCTTGTGGACTAGACGCATGATATGCATGCGGATGGAAGATGAAGAGCAGACTTAATACTGCATATGGTCAAAAGGATAAGGTAGCCAAGTATAAGGTCACTTCATGGGACACTTCACGCTACCCATGCGCCGGTCACATGTACGAGATTATATCACGCAGATCGCGCCAACAATCCTCGTCAGTACGTGTCTAAAGTTGAAAGTGAAAGCACCTCTGGAAGATCTCAGGACAAAGAAAGAGAAACTATGCCGAAGCTCAACATCGAATACACTGTGGATCGGCGGAAGGCGGCCGCGATGAGATCGAAAATCAATCAGCAAGTTCGACAGCGAGAGCGGCGAGGAATGAGACACCGGATCGTGCTGGCCCTGCTTGTCTCGAGTGCCATTGTTCTACGGTAATGCAAAAATAGCTTGTCTTTCATACCTGTTACTGATCTAAATTTACGAATCTTCCATTTCCTTTCCAGTTCACAGTTCATGGTTCTATGTTTACTTGGGAAGTGAGGCCATATTCATTTAATTTTTAATCAATTTATTTAAATAATCTCCTACTAGTTCTTTTACAATCATAAACAATTCCTATGATAGAACATATAGTAGAAATGGTAAACAAATAGAACAGTTAGCTATTTTCTGGATTTGAAGTAGGTAGGTACACCTCTGGACACGGAAATCCGCCTAGTAGAATTTCGGCTATGTGCTCAGAAAGGTTTGTCTGAAAAGAGCATAGGCAGGCCAGGTACCGACCACGTGGGTGAGCACATGGAGGAAATTGATGTCATGCTTAGGGGATCGAAATCTCGTTTTTAGAAACCAATTTTCTTATCAGCAGCTGCCTCGCTCCGTGAAATGAGAATCGACCCAACTTAATATTTCGGTGCAGTGTGGAGTTATGCGATTAGATTTCACGCAAATCCAATGGCCTAAAATACGTAATTTTTAAGCTAGAAGAAATTTCAAAAAGTTTCCTACGTCTTCTCGGCACGAAAGACATATTTATGCCATCACTTTTTCGGTACTTGCAAAAAAGTTGGTTTTCGCAATGTGAATTAATTTAAATTGCATAATTGCTTTTGTTATATCACATTACCTCCAACCCGCCTGGACGAGGTAAAGCCACTGGAAAGGTGGGGTATAGGTAATAACCATTAAATTGATATCGAGATTATGGAAGCAATTAATAATAAATAAAATGAAATTGAGATATGGAAACATATGTTTTCTTTAATATTAAAAAAGTGGTGACAAAGAAGTGTTCCTATCAAAGAGAGGATTCAAGAAGTTTTATATTCTCTCTTCTAACTATAAAATTAGGTGTTGTATGCCAGTTGGGGTGTGTGGAATCGGATACAAAACATGCCAGTGAACAAATTCATGAGTTTCGCGAGGCAGGCACTGATAATAAAACTGGTTTATCAAAACTAGATTGCGACCCATCAATGAACATGACATCCCCCGCCACCATGTGCTCATCCACGTGGTCGGTACCTGGCCTGCCCATGCTCTTTTCAAACAAACCTTTCTCAGCACATAGCCGAAAATCTACTAGGCGGATTTCCGTGTCCAGAGGTGTACCTGTAACCTATATATTTCAATTTGGAACTAAAGAGGTTTGAAACTAATGCAAAAAAACAGGAGATTCCACAGATAGGTACCGATAGCTGGCATCGACTGTATAACTTATGGCGTTAGTTTTGAAAAATTTGATGTTAGTAGCTATCGCTGTTATGAGATTCCCTTCCCGCCAAACATGACAGAGAGAACTGCATAGAGGTCCAAGAGCGTTCTAAATGTTTGAGGCTAGTGAGGGGATTGTGGTAATTCCTTTCAGAGCTCTATCCTTGCAAGAGTGCATGTAGCCAATTTTAGCATAGGAATAGGCTGTCTGTGCAAGCTCAAGTGTCATGTGCAATCATATATGTGCAAATGTCATAAGTGTAGTGTCATGTTTTGACCCCAGAAACACGTGAAAAAACTGAATATTTTTAAATCCATCAGCTTTGGAGTGCAAGAAAAGTTGCTGCTTATTGACAAGCCAGCCAACAGCACTACGTTCGGCAGCGCTGTGATTGAGCAGACTTGGTACTCACATCCAGTTGTGCTTTTCTTCATATGTGTACTGATAGCACCAATTATTTTGGTGAGAAAGCATTTCGTTACTCCTAAATAACTTATCCTCTAGCTTTTTGAATATTTTTTAACCAAATTTATTTCTTTCTTCAACAGTTATCTATCTTCGCTTCAGAAAACACAAAAGAGTGGATTCCGTTCTCTCTAAAACTTGCCAGTATTTATTGTAAGTACTAAAAAGATAATCGAAAATTGTCTCAGCTGAAGTCAAATTCGTCGTAATATTTAACCAAATTATTTAATCATTGACCCACGGGCCACGAGAAGTTAAAATACCTAGATGTAGAATTTTACAAATGACACATACAAAAAAAGAACAATTCTATTATAACGCACTGAGTTTAGCATCTCATCCATAGCTTTCCTGCTTTCAGATTATTATATCCGAGGCTTGTGCTCCACATCAATCTTGGTCGACCTGCTCCAAGCATACTTCCACGAAGGCCAACCAGCCAGCCTGTTCAGTGCTTTGCTCTGCTACTTCCAAGATAATGTGTGGATCGATCCGTACACCGACACCAAACAGCTTTGGATGCCGAGCTACCAGACCACCATTACCTCATTCGCCACTTGTTTCTGCCTCATGATGATCAACGAGACGTTCAAGAGTTGGCTCGCCCCGTACACGTTCCCCAGGATCTTTCTGCGAGCCTTGGCTGTTGCATTGGTTTCCCCAACCGTCGCCGTAATAAGCTACGATTGCTACGAAGACTACATGACCCCAAATTCCCCCATTTACGCCGAGTTCTATTACGCGAGCGTCATATTGGGGATGGTTATTGCGATTTTGGAGGTAAATAACTTGGAAGTCAATTTTGAAAGCTGAACATTCATTATTGATCTCAACTTGGCTATCACAATTGGTTAAATGTAGCATCTACCTGACAAGTTAACTAATTTTAAATTTTCAAACACACTCCCATATCCACTGCTGTCCGTCGCTAAAGCAAGAAGACTAACTTCACTGGACGAGGTGTTATTGTGCTCTACTCACTATCATAGACACCTGTCTAATCAACCCTCTGTTTAATATTTTGCAGTTACTCTTTTCATGCTCATTTGATATTCTAGGGGGGGGGGGGGGGGGGGGGGGGCAAGTGTGCCTTTTCCAAACCTGAGTGCCCCCATGATGGCAAAAACACAGTATTTTTTCCTACTTTCTAGGTGCAGGGAACTATGCATTATGACCCCCCGCCCAACGAGTACTTTGTGATCCTGCGCTGCCACGACGCTGACCAGCTGCCGATCGGCGTCAACCTGGGCCCGCACATGCCGATGGACAAGAATGACGACAACGCCCAGGAGGTGCACTACGTCAGCGCCCAATGCTACCGCCACTTCAAGATACAGGAGAGAATTTATGATACCCTCAAGTTCTCAACTATGCGCGCCAAAAAAACAAACGAGAATCTGCTTGAAACGTGAATACTTTTTGGATAGCTTGGCTTGCCGTATCTGCGTAATGCTTTTTAGGTATTGACAAAATAAGTTGCAATTAGTAGCTTTGCTATTTGTTTCACCAGTGGTGCCCTCGAACAATATTATAACCATCGTGTACGTACTACATATTATTACAGTTTAATTTTACTGTCTTGACCTCGAAGCTAAGTTCGTTGCGCTGACAACAATCTGTCAGAGTTCAAGCATCAATGCTTAATGTTCAGCCAAAAAATTTAAATACACCAACCATCACCTTCAATGTCAATTACTAACAGAAATAAACAGAAATGATTTAGCATGCTTTTAAAGCTGGTTTATACTATATTCACTTAGTTTAATGGCTAATATCACTATACCTAATTGCATCTCTATTAATCTTTAGTTTCTCCATAATTATTTTATTGCCTATACAGACTTGTTTTTATATACCCCCCTATGGCCAAATGAACCGGTATTGTTTTTGCCAACTCAATGGCTCAGCAGAAGCTTTAGCATTGACACTGGGCCTCTGTAGACCTATTAAGGATAAAAGCAATGCTAAAATGTTAACAGGAATGGTGATTTAAAGAGAGGGTCTAACTATTGTTTCAGTCGGTATCTATTACTTTGGTTACATGGAAAGTAAAACAAAAAGCCCATTTGGTCAGGAATGGATCGAGGTATTGCACTACTGAGATAATCACATTAATATCAATAGTATGTAGCAAGGGAGTAGTAGGTACCACCTAGTTCAGAAGTCAAAATTGAATCACTCAATAGCAAAATCATAAAGAGACAAGGGTGTGTCAATCAATTAAATCTGAAAGTGGGAAGTTAGCAAGAGTATACAATGGCATTAGGAAAAAACATATTAATGGACCTCCCTGCTGCCAAAAGAATGTGCTGCTACTAGACTACAATATACTACCATTAACAGTGTTTAAGAGACACCCTGTCCCATGACTCATGAGTGGATATATACATTCATTTGCAGCGTTAGCACTCACTGTTGCATGCCTTTGATACAGTGAGGGCTGCTGTCTCAAAGGTTCAAGGCAAAAGGCATTCAAAAGTAAGTAGATAGACACCTACTGGTATTACAGTCAGAAAGTATATAATTCTCTCATCGGACAGAGTGCATGTTAGCATCTTCATAAGATGAAGAAAGAGAATGAAGAAACAGATGCAGGAAGGTAGATGGAATGGAGAGAATGAGCCAACTTTTATAGAACAATAGCAAGGCATCGGCAATTCAAAGCTCTCAATGTAATTTGCAATCTTCCTTTCTCATGAATTATGTGGTTAGTGCATTCTTTAATATATAGATAGGTAGTAGCATAGAGTAAGGAAGGTTACTCTATGGTAGTAGACTGCCATTTAAATTCTGAAGAATGATTAAATGGTTGATTTAAACAGAATTTTTTGAAATGTCTATTTGAGCAGGGTGTTTCTTAATGTACTGTAACTATAAACTTGCAATAAATCCATATACTGAGATAATTTTAGTTTATATTCATTCAACGTAACCTACCTATAGATAGGTTCCAAAACACTCACTTTTGTTGCTATTTATCCCAATAATTTTATGATCATTCTGCAAGTTTAAATTTAGCTTCTTCAAAACATAAGTTGACAGGTACTGACCAATAGTTCGTCCATGCTTGTGTTCCATTTTTCGAGATTGATCCTTTTTATGGCACACTTTTCGGAACGTGGTTTGCAAAACGCCCCGTGGACCACAGCAGTTGCACCGACCCCTGTAAAAGGAAGATTATTATTTAGAAAATCAAAGTTACACAGAAGAGACAATTTAATACCTGGGCTTCAGTACGTGAAATCCGGCAACAAAAGTAACTGAAAACCGCTCAATGAAGCATGCAATGCTGTAGTGCCTTAAGCTTCACAGTTACATCGAAGCTTACAAGTGCCAGTTATTTGGCTTCGGTTTGAACAGGATTACAATTAGATTTGCTATGGAAAGGTAATGGAAAGGTCACGTTCTACATTAAATTAGTCTTTCCATGGGTTTTCAATATAGTTCTAAGAGAATTCAAAACTCGAAATGTCAGAAATCAATGCCCATAACCTAATTTCTGATCCAAAGTTAAAAATTAGCCCACATTATTTATATTTCATTTCCCCCTTTTATAGCGTTAACTTTAGGATTTAAGCTGTTAACTCTCCAACAATTCATTTTTAATCTAAAAAAAAATCGAGGACAAGAACACATGGTGCGGGGGCTCACATTTTTGGAAACTGAGCATACACACCGGCATACTTGCCAGTGACGTAAAATTGTGTCACACAAATATTTCTTTTAAAATATTGAAACTCGAACAGTTCATGCGATGAATTCAGCCGATAAAAAACAATGTTTTACAAGTGAAAATGTGTATAATTACCAATAACTTCTAATAAATCGTAGTCGTCTTTCGTATTCGGCCACCCTTGAGGTGTTACGGCTGGTACTGTCGCCGCCATCTTATGTGCTAGGATATCGTAGTGGTTCACTCTAGTGGATTTTTCGTAAGTCGTGGAAAACGGCGGTATATCACAGGTAGACGATTTTCTTCGGAAAATTCCAGGCGACCCGGACGGCATCAGTCCGGGGGAGATTTTCCTTCACAAAAGAAATTCGCATGGGAATTATTATTGCTCTTTCGAATTGAGCCAATGAAAATGCTCCAGGACCTAATGAAAGGCGGGCATGTACAGAAAAATTAAAAAGTAGATAGGCATTATCTATAATATCAATGTTCATTGATAATTTTGCAGTTAATTTATGAGAAATAGTTTACATCCTAGCCTAGGTATATTTTATCACAAATATATGTGAATAGTTTCTCACGATGCACATTAGTTAGTAATACAATAATTGATAACAATCGCATTGACGTCAATTTAATTAAGTGATAAAACTCAATATCTTAATTACCAGCAGTCAATACCCCTCTGAACTTCTGATAAGCATAAATTAAAATGACAAAACTAGTCCTGATTAGGACGTTATTTGATTGGTCACTTTTTTAACGTTGACCTTTACAATAATAACAGATGTATACATAGAACACTGTATTATAGGTATCAACAGCAAATGACTATAAATTATAGAGAATCGAAAGGCTTAAACATTTTGTCACTCACGTAAAAACATGTTGCTGTTTATTTCCAAACGACCAAATTACTGTTGCGTGGGTCTAATTTAAAAGTAACACCACTCAATTGAAGGTGCAATTAATAATAATTCGCGACACCAGCTCAGTCAAGTCGAGCTAAGAGTTCCGACACTCGACAGCCAGCTAAATGCGTCTGAACTCAACCATTTCGAAAATTAAAATGTATAATCCTTGCTTCGGAATCTACCGAGATGTCTATTACGCAAATAGCAGACAGGCTGAAGTGTACAAGGCAGCTCGTCGGTCTGGTTTTATCAACGGGATTCATCATTTGGCTCCTTCCAGCATCACATACATACACCGTCCAAGGCTGGGCAATATTCGAATAGCAATGTTAAGTAGCAATTTTATAAATGAACAACGTGGCGAGTGATATTTCTCTTTCGCCTCTTCGTTGATTAAAAAAAAGAGAAGATTACGGCAAAAAATAGCAAAAAAGCTGCGCTGCTCTCCTCACTTTATACGGCAATTCGAAAAGAAAATAGGGACAAAAATAAAATTCATTGCGCGTTCAAGCATCTCAATGTATAAGAGAGAAAAAGAACCCTGCTTCTAGATATCCTCAGACAAGAGAAGTTATTTATGTATAAACCACACCATCTAGAGTGGATGTAGCTTACAAATTAAAAATAATGAGCAAAGTTGAGTGCGTGATTACTAGCTGTATAAGCCGACGGTCGAACACTCGAAGAAGAACCCAGCCGCAAACTCTTGTTTGGTTCGATATAATATTATAAGAGATACCTTACCTACATGTGCCCCGGGGAGTTTTTATTCTGTTTGTCTAGCTAGCCATGGGCGTTACCCAAAATTTCTTAGAAATTGGTCTACTCATCGTTCATCGATACCATTTTACTTCGGAACAATGATGAGTAAATTTTGCCGTGCTATTTTGAGAGGACATGGTTCAGAAAGATACTGGGAACATGGAACTGGTAATGGACATGCCATTTTCTATAATTTTTTTTAGAAGTCATGATAGCATGGTTCCAAATTTCGAACAAAAGCCAAGTACTATTCTTCCCAGCTTTTGCAAAATCCGCCGGCAGTGCTCTTCGGTACTGGGACCTCTATATGCTGGGACTATTCTTTATGACACATTATAAAATTGCCCCTGATGTGTACCATTCGAAAAAACCGAAATAAACTCCCTGGATTTCACCATGGCATAAAGCTTGTCAATAAAACAGTCAATAAACACAGTCGTTCAGACATCGCAATAAAATAAAATGGCTGATTGTCATTGGGTGATACAGTATCACCCAATACTAAATAAACAGTATTTAAATAAACAGTATTTTAGTATCACTGATACTAAAATACTGTTTATTTCTTAACCGGCAGATAAACATAGCTTGCGAAATAAAGCAAACTGTAAATGGGAATCATGGGCTGCGCATAAAACGATATTTGCAAAAATTATATTTTCCTTTCCGCAAAAGGCCAACGGTCTTGTTTTTTCCAAATGACGTACAAGAACATGGTCTAAATGCATTGTCTGATTATTACGGTCAACATTGCAGCAGATATAGGTAATGCCCAGTAATGCCTATTGTAACTATAGTGATGAAAGAGATAAACATATTGGTACAGGGCTGAATGAGGATTAGGCAAGTGCTCGATGTTGTCATTGGTTGTCACCGTAACATGCTAGTAATTAATAAAAGTGCTCATTTCAGCGACAGAAAATTAATAAATGTAAGTGTGACGAGTGTTATGATCGCTAGGATTTACGCGGAAAGAGCGTAGAAGATTATCCCCCAATGCTGAGGTTATATCCAGGATGGTGTTATCTTATGCCATCCCCCACAAAACATTTTATTTTAATTGTCACGCTTAGTATAAAACAGGGATATTCGGCGGGAATCGGTCCAGTCCGAATCCAGGTTTTCGAGATAACAATGGGGCTCTCCTCGAACAGAGTGTGTCAGGTAAGTGCTGCAACCGAACCAGTCAACTATATCTGGCCCAGGGTGGAGACATGGAAGTGTGATTAGGTGTATCAGTATATCGAACACGTTTTATAAATTATAATGAATCAACTCAATGCCATTAACGTAATATCACCGTAATTTCACCAAACAATCGACACAATCACATTCTGAACTCAGAATGAAATTTATTCCTTCACTTTCGAGTTTTATCTCTGGCAGTGGCACTATGTTCCTGCATACGAATTTAATTTCTCGTTTTAATTAATATTTCTCCCAAAACTAAATCACATTAAATGTTATTGATTTGCAATAATATTTTACGTTTATATAGCTCGCTCGCAAATTCTATATACATTTTTCAGAAGAGGCCTGAATGCCATGGGAGAAGTCATTAAGAAGTTCGGGTTCCGCATTACATGGTCTTTACTCTTTATGTTCATACTTTTATAGAAAGTATGGAAATATAACACGTGTTGGGACTTGGAAGTCCCATCTAGAGATGGCCGACTTTGTGCAAAAAATCGATTCAGTGAATCGATTTAAATCGAAACAGTTCGATTCAATTAATCGATTTTTTAACCTTCAAAAATCGATTTTCCGATTTTTTTCGATTTTTCCATAAAAAACACAAAAGAATACATTTTCTCTTTGGAATACATTTATTTATGAATCAAGTACATAATAGGTGACATCACTTTCCGAAAAATCATATAGTTACCTTAATTTTAAATGTTAAGCTCCCAAATCCCAATCGCAAACATCAAGGGAGCTAAGGAAAAGAATCTTGGACAATCTTTTGCCCGTCAGGCGGTTCCGCGAGCAGGTCATAATATTTCCGGCCTTCGAGAACAGTCTCTCTGAAGGCACGGATGTTGCCACTATCGGCAAATATTTATTTGCAGCCAAATAAACTTTTGGGTACACGTGTCTTACCGACTCCCAGTAAAGAAAAGGGTCAGATTTTATTCCAATTACCGATTGGTTCAGATATTGTCGAAGTTCGATAGACATACCTCCTGCCGTTCCCAAACTGTCGTTCGTATTTGATTTGTCAACCAGTTCGGAGTGAAAACTCCACAGATCATCAGCTGCTGGTGTTCTGCTCGGCAAAGTTGCTACATCGTTGACAATAGCATCCGACATCAAGGAATTAATGCCTTGAATTGCCTGTGCACATGATGAAGGGCTTTGGAAATGTAAGCGCTTGAACCGGGGATCCAGCAGGGTTGACATCGCCAGCAAGGAGACCTTCTCTATCATTGAAAAGCGCTTCTCCAGCTCCTGCAACAGATTTGCTTGCAAATTGATTGCAAGTTCGGACTGGGGGCTGGCCTTCGAAATTGCCTTAGTAATGCAATGTACAAGAGGTATAACTTTGCTGCATGTGACATATTTGTCACCCGATAACTCTTTCATTGCCTTCTCGATAGGCTTTAGTTGGACTATAACCTCGCGAACTTCATCAATTTCATCCGCAGTTAGCATAGGCGGAGATTTGCGCATTGTTGTCAATACCGATGATACAATTGGGCTTAATAAAATGAATTGTTCTAGCATGTAAAAACAGGAATTCCATCTAGTAGGTACCTCTTGCTTTAGCTTTAATATCTGCCCATCTGTCTTCCCTGCATCCTTCTGCAGCTTACGCAGGGAGTCGGCAGCATTCACAGTCTGCTTAAAGTAGGTCACTATAGTCTTTACCTTACTAATTAGAGCTGTCAGGTCCTCAATACCTTGAATAGCTTTCACTGGCACGAGATTTAGGGTGTGGGCGAAGCATGGCAAGTGTTTAGACTTGCCCAAATAATCGGCAATAGCTTTAACCATGTTTGCTGCATTGTCTGTGACGGCTGCAACTACCTTTTCTTTAGAAATTCCCCACTGTTCCAATTGTGATTGCAATTTCATGTGGATGTAGTCTGCAGTGTGACTCTCATCCAACTCTACAAGTCCAATTGTGGCGGTTCGCATGGTTACTCCTTGTAAATAGTGAATAGTGGTCCCCAAAAACCCTTTGGTATTGAACTCTTCTGTCCATGCATCCGTGGTAACTGTTACGTAAGGAGCACTGGCGATTTTAGTCTTCAATTGTTCGGACAAAATTTCAAACTTCCCATCGATGAGCTTAGTGAAAGTTTGACGTGACGGGATTTTATATAATGGTACAGTGGCTTTAAGCAGTGTCTTCAATCCTTCGGAATTGACTATTGAAATGGGTGATGACCATAAATATAATGGCATCTGTGATGCTGGCGTGTCTATGACCTCGTGAGGAGAACGAATTTACATTTCCAATAGCTTCGTCAATTGGTATTTGCAGACCACCTGACAAGGAACTTGAGCTGCGTCTGGAGCTGGACTCCGACGTCGATGCTGGCAGTGAATTGAAGTAGTTGTGTAAGTTCTGTTACAGGAAAATAGGTTCTCACAGTTTTTTTTTGGACAGATTAGACAAGTTAAATCACAGTCAAGTTGAATAGGTAGAGCTTAAAACTCACTGTAGGCAAGACTCCGGATGGTTCAGGTTCAGGGCCAGAGGCAGAAGAATGTGTACGGCTTGTGCTTGGCATCATGTCAATGTCATTGTCAGTGTCTGGCAAAACTACATTTACAGCGGGATCATCGGGATCGACCTCCTGTTGTAGGTTGTGGTTGGAGTGCTTCCGAACCATATGTTGCTTCAGGTTACTCGTGTTCCCCCCCGTCTTTATCAACTGGGAACATTGTCTGCACGTGGCCGTATTCCCACTCTGTTTGATGAAAAACTTCCACAAATCACTTTTGCCAGGCGCCATTTTCAGGTCTCTAAAACCAACCTAACCTTCATTGCCTACATCGGTCGACCTCTAAAATCGGAAGACAGAAAATCGATTCACCGATATATCGAAAGACAGAAAATCGATTCAAAAATCGATTAATCGAAAGGCAAAAAATCGATTTTCGAGAAAATCGATTCTGAATCGGCCATCTCTAGTCCCATCGAAGTCGATCACGTATACAATATACTCCTTTTATAGACCCTATACCATTCAATTGAAATCTACATACCGAAGGCCGCCAGGTTAAAAAAGGAGTAAAAGTAAAACTCAACATCATTAGAGACGTTATAGACAACTAGACCGCGGCATTTCATTCTTATACCCAGAACGTCTATAGTAACACCTTGGCAGGTAGGTAATAGGTATACGATATCATTATATGCATGATGATAAACAACACTAAATTTCTTGGTCTACAGTATAATGGGCTCTTCTAGCAATTCCTTATATATTCTTTATATTTTACTCGAAGTCTATTCCATATCATAACATCTAAAATGGTCTCAGATTTTTATGTGGATACTGGACAAGGTATACGAAACCAACGTATAACTAACGCGTTGGTTAAGGTAAATAAACGGTGAAATTGATAATTTGTATAGTTTATGGCCGAAGTTAGCACCTACCGGTGTTTTCCTATTACTAGTTGACCAAATATTCCGCTCGAACCTTCTTGTTGGAAGATGTTTGGCGGCTCTCCGTTCATCGCGCCACTCCGACGATTCCTCATGTCGGAGCTGAAAGGAAATATTCAAATTAGAAAACATACGATAAAGAATTTCATTATGAAACAGAATTGAAATTCTTGATGGCGTTTCTCCATAAAAACGTTATACCAGCATTAGGTCTAAAAATTTGAATTTCATCTGTGTATCTGTTTGCCATGACACGCCAACGGCAATGTCAATGCCAATGTCATGCGAAACTATTATCGTGTACATACAACAGACGAGGAAAAATTGCCTCTAGTCATGCAATTGCGACGAATTAATCGATTGAAGAATAAAGATTCTTTATTCCAACTACAATAAGCAAGGATGGGTGTAAATTAGTCATGGTGATACCGGCAATCATTTTTAAAATACGGGTTAATTTAAGCGAAATGTTGTTAACACATAGAATATAAATTGCAACAATTAACCCAGGTTATTATTACTATACTAAACGCACAAGGGGCACACACAATGTTAAAAAAATCGTAATTGTCAGTAAACCATTGTACACATAGTACTAATTCGTGCGTCAAGTTCAACTTGAATAGGATTTCCGCTGTATTGAAGTTGGGTAATGCAGCGATCGAACCGTTTGACATAATCGTGGGTTTCATAATATATTGATACCATCCAAGGCTTCTGATTCACACACTTCTACACGTTACTATGAACTTTTGCCTTTTTTCCTGAAATCGTTTCCTAGAGTGTCATACAAATAAATCTCACGAGTAGATAGCGTCATGACATAATTTGGAGAAGGCACACGACAAGTACTTTCATTATCGGCCCACCAGTAAGTGTTTCGGGTGGGCATGGTGGACAGGTATGTCTATTGTTTTATCAATTCACAATCAGTACAGTCTGACAACAAGTCAGTCAGTCTTGCCGCACCGTCATGGCGCTGCGGTTTGCCTGACGAATAAACAGCAGCAGACCTTGTTACTGGGAAGTGTTATGTAAAGCCTACCTTCTAGGGGTAGACTCTCTTTGGAATAGTTTCACCAAGATACTTAACGTATCATAATATGATCGACTTACAACCTTTTTTAGGGCACCTTCCCATCCCATCCCATGCATCCTTGCATAATGAAAAACAATTTAAAATGTTCTTATCAATTTGGTTTATTTGATACATAAATATAAAACAATCACAACTTATTCAGTACCTACTCTTGTACCTGCTAGTGCTACCTAAACATACTTTTGTGATAGTTCCAATTAGCGCACCCGCACGTACACTGCACGTGGCTAGTATATGGTTTCATTGTAGGCTGTGAATAGATGTGATGATTGACGCTAATTTCTGATTATTATAATTAGAGCGGCTAATTATAGACGTGTAGAATTGCATGAATTAGTAGCTTGCCTCTGCCTGACATGCATACCTAATAAAATTGCAATGTGCTCGTTGACGGAATACGGGATCAAACATGAATCATGATACCAAATACCATGATACCATGCCATCCGGCAATTGAAACTCGGCACTACAAGTGACCGATTTGTGTATGAGGTGTTCCCTGTAGCCTTTGTAAGGTATCCCTGCAGGAATGGTCACACTAACAAATATTACAAAACCAATACAAATTAAACTGGGTTATTTTTTATTGGCAATGCATCATTGTTAAGGTTAGATACGTCAAATGATCTATGCAGAGGTCATAGAGTTAGTGTGGGTTCATATTGCTGGCCAAGAAAAGACGTAACTCTTGGCGATGTATCGTCATGGTTCCGATGAACACGTGGGGAACACCTCTATCCGATATACGATCATTGACAGGACAAATGAGTACTACACGTCACAGCAGGACTGAATGTCACTGGAAAAGATTTCCAAGGCGTGACATTGAAAACTCTGATAAGGGAATGCTACCTGTCAGGTGTCATGACCAGAAACGTATGCGTGACAAGCAAGTCAAGGAACCTAGTTATGCCCGAACGATGTCCGTGAATAATGTGGCGAAGCGAAAACAGTCTCTGAATCTATGCAATATGTTCAATGAGGGCACGATTCGTTTTGGAATGTGAGCCATATAAAATTGCATGCGAAAATGGTTCTACCCAAAGATACTATATAATAACCTTCGGTTGTTCTACCCATTGACATAGAGGAAGCTCCGCTTCAATTTATATAATAATATATAAATTATATATATAAATTTATTTATTTATTTATATATATATATATATATATATATATATATATATATATATATATATATATATATATATATATATATATATATATATATATATATATATATATATATATATATAAATTGAAGCGGAGCTTCCTTGATGTCAATGGTTCTACCTGATAACCTGTTCGATAGGTAATATTAGTGTTTTTATATCGACAGCCGTATTGATTCCTCCATCAAGCCGTATCTGCATTCGAAAGCAATGTAGCTGTGAATGTAGGTTGGTAAAAATGCGACAATATACGCCAGTCGATATTAAACAACGTCTTCACTTTGAATATCCTGCTCATAAGTCGTGTTCTGCATTGATAAAATTATAATAGGAATTCTTGAATTCTTGAAGACAGCAGTATTGCATACGTGTGCTCAAGATAGGAAAGAATGTATGGAGCTGAATGGAGAGGGTAGGGGAGACTGAAATTATTAGCTAATTGAACACCAATGTTCAGCACAATACCCCCCCCCCCCCCCCCCCCCCCCCCCCCCCCGCCGCCACGACCCAAGCACCCATGTGGGAGGGGCGCAAATATCAAGGCCTTACTCGGGCGCTCTTGGTCCTTGGACTCTGAGACAGGGCTGGGGAAGGGGCTGGAACACTCAGGTGCGGGGTGACCTAAATCAAATTGTGATTAGTGTAAACTGGAACCCTTAACATCATAACATCAAATTAGGAGCGAAGAAGTTTAACGAAATGAATTCCTGCTGCGCTTATTTCGATTACCTTTGGGGTAGAAAGCATGCGTTCTATTGTAAAATTGGAATTATTGCAAAACTTATATATATAAATAAATATATAATAAACTGCCAAAACTTTCAATCACTCATATATATATATATATATATATATATATATATATATATATATATATAGCTATATAGATATGCTGAAACCAAGGCATAGAATATAGTATATCACGATAGTCACACCAATTGTGATTTGTGAACGAAGTGATATAGTGCAAATACTTAACATGAGAATTTGTTAAAATTTCGAAACAGAATGGTCTCTCACTCATGTGGCCGGTGAGTGGTGACTAATAGGTTGCTCGCCGAGCCAGAAACTTCTAGATCAGATGGACATTTAAATATTTAATGCAAAAGCTGTCGTGAAGTAGTTGGCCGTATGACATATGGCGTTCAAAATTTCTTTGCACTTATAAGGCATGGTCGTTGTGGTGCTGATTTATTTGGAACCATGAATCACCCATAGATGAAACTACACTGAAAATCCCCTCATATCGTGTCAAGAGAGAGGAGAAAAGCGGGAAGAGATAGGAGACAAAAAAACACGATAAGAAAAAGAAAAATGGAAAGCGATAAGAAAAAGAAGACATAGAAGATGAAGAAGATTACTGTAATTATAAATAATTAAAAAAAAAAAAAAAATATATATATATATATATATATATATATATATATATATATATATATATATATATATATATATATATATATATATATATATATATATATATATATATATATATATATATATATATATATATCAAGGAATGGCAGCCCTTGTTGATTGCATACAATTTATATTTATATCTGTTTTATTGTTATAACAGATGAATAAACTGATATTGAACAACATCGTTTTCTAGACAATGCGTACACGTTAATTTCTGGTACGCTTTGAACACCATAAATATATCTTGACGACGAGGGATTATGCTATCTCGGTCACCAGTGCAGTCTATAACAATATTGACTGTTGCTAAAAAGCGAATATCTTTTCTTAATAGGAGCGGCTTCAATATGCCAATTGATTTGATTTTGAAGCATTTTCAGATTTCACGTCAAGATCCTACGCAGGGTCGCGTGATGAGATACACACCCGGGCATCAACATTCCCGCCTGATTCAGTTGTCGCATAAAAGGTGGGGGGAAGGGGCTGCTCTATATGAGATGGGAAATTTTCTACTGTGTAAATAGCGTTTTATAATAAAGCTATGTAATATAATCTATAATAAAACGTTAGAATGCATGGCTTTCTTTCATCCTATTGCAAGAAAATCTGATTCTGTAATTTTTGGTAAATTTGCTTTTTCTAAACAATAATATGTGAAGAATTGACAGACGTTCAGAGTTTAGGAGTTTAGAGTGTTAGATAGGTGTTTACGGGTTTGCTCCAATGTGGACTGAATTGTTATTATAAAAGGAATATACCGTAAAAGTTTATTGTATTAGATAACACTACTTCTATATTATTGCATTATTATACAAGCACTTTTTAAAATATTTTTTAATTCATTTAATAATTACTAACGAAAAGCTATCATTAAATACATGAATTTTCTTCTTCATCCATCCCACGACTCTCAACCTCTTCGAATAAAGTGTACCTAGGTGCTTTCCTTTTACAAAGGAGGGGGTGGCACTGGCAGGGCACATGCCCCCTGTCCCATTAATAGTAACCGAAGATGAAAGCTTTCCTCAGAATGTAAATTGATTCATCCACCTTACACAAACATCACAACCATGCAGTTGGTAAAATGTTTGTTTATTCACTTACCGGGCTGAACAAGGCATCCTCACGAAGTCGGCTGACATTTTCACAAACAGATTCACCGAGCAAATAAAGAGCAAACACAGTAGCTCGTGTTTTATGTGACCGATACGTAAAAAACACTGCCGCTCATGGTGACTTCAATACAACACAACACTGTACAAATAAATAATTAACGTTTAATCACAACCCGGAGGTTTTTATCTACAGTCGTAATGTCCCAGTTGGTTCTTGTCATAAAATCCACAAAGCATTTGTTTTATTAAGATTGATAAATTCTATCATCATCAACATAGCTAAGCTACTTATGGTCAGTCGCGGTAGTAAAATACCTATTTAAACACGTCGGTTATCCAAGAAAATGTATTCAAATTGCTTGAAAAACAACACTGCTCGTCGTTCTCAAGAATATTCCTATGTTGCGTCCTCACATAGCGACACATGTGCACCGAGTAGACAGTAAATTTGTACTGATTTTATTAAATCACACTTGGTTAGAGCACGGACGTTCATGATATGGGCCCCCCGCGCGCCCCGCCCCCCTTCAGTGCCCCGTCGTCGGCGCCCCATCCCTGTTCGGACCGGCTAGCTCGATGGGACATTTTCTCCACCTCACCAATTAATCCCAGTTAACGATGTCCAAGGCCTTTCACTACGATATACTCCGTGCCATGGTAACAGTAAGCGACACTTTGCAATGACTCCCGGCCGATCGCTTTCGGGACTTCTTGCAGATCGGAGATATCACCTTCTGTATAATTGGGGAAAATATAGGGGAAAAAGGAGTGTTGTCATCTTCTTTGACGCAAATAGTGTTCTCAGCTGATTCGTTCTTTATCTTCTGTGAACCAAAGCAATTAATATTTTCTTGTTTAAACAAAAGTAAGACGTTTAGAACAAATATACTACTTAGTACGTAATACCAGTAATACGTACGTGCATGTACTTTGTGTGAAGTTAGGATTAGCACATCGTAATTGGGAAAATAGATCAAACCATCTGCGGCCAAGCACGTCACATATAGCGATCAGAAAATTATTGCTCTGATCTGAACTCGAGTCCTTTCAGCTCAAATATTAAGAAAAATGTTGTTTCAATTTTATTTATCGATAATATCTTTCGCCATAATTTTAAACATTTTTAGTGAAGGACTATAGAGAAGCTACTTATATGTTAATTATGAATAAGAGTTCTGGATTAAACGGCTACGATCTTGAGCTACGATAGTTGAAGCCACCGAACCGCACATTCCTTGGTCAACAACGAAATTGGAGTAATGTCATTTTTGGCGAATTCAAGTCAACTTTCAACAGGACCTTGATTCAATTGCAACACATGGTATTTTAGACCCATCCGAAATCGTGAGATAAATATTGCCGCCTCACAAGACAATAACTATTGTCGTCAACACAACAAAGCGAAAGTAAATTAAACAGACCATCATCAAGTTTACTACAATTATTATGATTGACAAGTACGATTCTAAAAAAATACGCCTCGCCAATTCACTAGGAGGATAAACAAATTGGTTGTTCGTTGGTCCTGATCATGAAGCCGTCGCAAAATAAGTCGAGAAAATGCGCCCTTGAGTCGATCAAAACCCAGGGGCATCGACGGCGTTGCACGCAAATAGGCTTCGTGATGCATTCACGACACCAAGTTACATTTCACAATCTATAGATATTGTAATTGCACATGGCATCAGATGCAACAAGGTGTGCAGAGAATTTGATTACACGCAGCATTTATGCACATTGCAGAAAGTCCTTGGCATACACATCAGTAAGGTCGCGATCGCATCACAGGGATATTGAACTCAAATTTTGTATTGTCGATTTGTAGGCTGTGTTGGGGGAAAGTAACATTGCCTACAGCGTATATAGGACTCAAGGAGTCGAAATTATCTCAATGCACCAGAGAGCTTTTGCGATACTACGCATTAAAAATGAAGTCTCCAATAATCTTTAAGCATTTCCTTATCAACATTTAAATGGATTTAAATTGGATGTGTGTATAGTAATTTGCCAAATCTATTTATATGATGTACCACACATCATGGAGGGCCCACATGGCTACATGCAGTGGGGCGTTAATGTTTCCTGGGTGATTATTTCCATGATTGCCTTACCCCACTCTTGTAGATATAAAGGATAAGCGCTTCGTGGCAATTGAAGCACTTGGTAAAGGGATCGCACGAATTACAGCGGCATTCCGATGATAAATAAGGAGTTAAGAAAATGGAAATAGAAATCGGCAAGGGATCTTTGGGCAAGGAACCTTGTTGATGAGCTCATGGAGCGGAACGAAATCTTCAATTTGCTACTCGCATAGAGTCGCTGTGTTGTGTATACAGTATAGGCTGTGGTATAGGTATGTTCTTTGTGTGTTTGCGCGTGCTATATTCAGACCAAACGCTTCCTCAGATTTTAATACATTTTCAGAGCACCCAATCACCCATGCACCTACACTCCCTGCGTTAAAAATGTTTGACCACAAAGTTTTTAAACCAATCAAAATCTACGAAAATCTAGTAGTTTTATAAAATTTGTTCTGAATATTTTTACACCGTTTCGCAGAGATGTGAAGCGAAATAAAGCACGACTGAAGATTTTATGAATGCATGACTTTTCGTTCTCTTTTTATTCGCATTTGAAGGTTTATCATTCAAAATTAAAAAAAAAAATAGTTTTTAATTAAATTTTCCTTATTCCTATTATAATGAACTAAGATACTCCCACATGGCCTAGATACTGTTATAACGACAATGCTGAGTTCACCTTTTTGTTGGCTACAAACAGCTACGCTCATCTTTAACGCAACACAAATAACGTTAGCGACCCCCTAGTTTAACTTGCAATGTCAGGGCCTTCATGCCACGTTGTTCACAGTACAAAGTATGCTGCTTCTGGTCGACAGCTTTTAGCTAACTTTTAGCTACACCCTTCTGCTGATACGGACTCCAGCGTTACAAGTTTATAGTGACGTAGCAGTGTCTAGAGGTAAAAAATAAAAAAAGTTACCGTTTTAGTCTTCTTATTAATTTACCTATCTATAAAAATTTACCAACCTTACACATCATTTCACAATTTGAGTGCCTTTTCATCACCGAGAAAAGTGAAGGAATGATGGCGGCGAGTTGGTGGAGGAAATTAAACGAGAATGACTTGGGTTTAATCTAACGAAGCCTTTCTCAAATATAGTACATATATATATATATATATATATATATATATATATATATATATATATATATATATATATATATATATATATATATATATATATATATATATATATATATATATATATATATATATATATATATATATATGTACGATAATATACACCTACACACATTTCCATATTCACTGGCCACTCACATCACTCGTCCACGTGTCGGCTGTCACGTCCAGATTTCCATGTGCAAAGCAAACCTGTAAAGGGGATTGTCACATTTTTCAAAACCTGACACATAGTAAGTAAAAATCAGAAGCGATACGGATGCAAGAGTAATTGCATAAAGATATACAGCACTGCATATTATGTGATTCCGTCAATTCCGTCATTTTCGGCATGGCATTGCATGAATATATTTCCAGATCGTGGGCGCTATGGTTCTGGCACTTTGTGCATCTGCAGCATTTACACAGGCGGACGAGAGTTTTAGAATCTTCAACAAAACCAAGGTAAACCCCGAAATCCAACATTCATAGCCGGCGTGTGCAACTGCAGGACTGCATGGAAAACCAAACCACGATGACACGAGAAGTTTCTTTCATTCCAGACTTCTCCAGAAATAACCGTTTTGGTAAACTGTAAATTTTCAAATTGCGAGCATTTAGTGGAAATAGACCAACCATTTGAATGTGCAGTTATTCTGGGAAATCAGAAAAAAAGATATCACAAAATATTGGATGAAGATTTTAGAACTCTATTCAGAAGATGAGTGTTCAACATGCGTGCAGCTCCGAATTGCTGAGATGGAAATTGAATCCAGTTCAGGGATTTGACATTTTCTCCTGCTGATAGCATCCCCGCACTGTTGAAGATACATATTGCCAAAATACAAGTCTAGATATAATCACGTAGAAAAGTGAAATGCCTTATACGCACACTATCAGCATGGCTGATTTACTGGTCCGCAAAAATAATTGAATTCCTAGTCTATTCTCTTCCAGCAAAACTACGACGCATGTGGCGATGAAATAAAATGGGTGTTGGTTCACAGGACGCTAGCATGGCCCGTTCTGGACGCAGTGCCGTTTGGGAGCGAGGGCAGCCTCCGGTGGATCGGTATTTCCCCTTCTACGCCGTCGACCCAGAAGAAGAGGAGATCAGGGACGACAGAGGTGTTAACGTGGTAGTAACACCAATACTTTTTTTGTATCGGACGCCGAGCACTTTGGCGTAGTGGTATTTGGCGCCCGCCTTGCTCCTGGTTCACAATCATAGTATCCAATATCCTGGAGGTCTATCCACAATTTCCTACGAGCGTCCCAAGAAATTTGCGTGGGTAGGGCACCGTCGTGGGGGCGACGTCACAACCGGAAATATGTATAGATGTACATTATTTTTCCAGCCAAAGGAATGGAAAAGTACGGAATGTTTTACTTTATTGGTGGTGTTTTAATGCTTATAGTGGTTTGAGCGCGACACATATATTCAGACTATCGTGCGATTAGTCATCATCAAGCAGATTCGACAGAACCTCCCGTCCCGTCGTGTGCAATGCTATCATTAATCACAATTCCAGACCATGGAGAGGCGGTGTATGAATGTTCACCAATCAAACAAGCCCAAAGAATTTCACAATCACTTCCTTATTTCTACGATTCTATCAATTTATGGGGGACTATATGGAAGGATGTTTATGGGGGGGGGGGGGGGGGTGTATGTGCATAACAAATGCTGGAAACTTTCAAAGCTGATGATAGGGAAATTGTCGCTTTGTTAATTACTATCACAGTTCCGAGTTCACACTCTCAGTTGCAAACAAACTTCATATTCACTAAATTTTCAACTGCATGGTTTCTATGAATATCATTCTTCTAGACCAAAATCATAGGGCAAAACATGATTAGAGATAGCGAAGAAGCGGAAAAGTTCATTTCACCTTGATTTCACTGTCGGGCCACAGTATGGAGAGCATACGATTTATGAAGACGTGTCTTCTACTGTTTTTCCAATGTTTTGGAAGTCGGCCGAAAGGCTTCTTTAATTTTGATGTACAAATGAAGTATACACTTTCAGAGGTTTTAAGGCTGATATAAAGCCAATGGTGTGGCTGACGTCCCTTCCATAGACGTTGGAATATGTGGTAGAGGTAGAAGATAATAATACGTCTAAAGGTAATACAGATCCCAAAATGTGAGTGGGGCAGGGTTGGGGTGGAGGGATGACCTTGCATGTTCTGGGGATGATTTTAATCCAGTGGAACAGTGTCATCGAGGGCAGATGACCCATTACTTCATCTAAGGTATAACCACACTATAATTCCCATCTGGAATGGAACTGGAAGGAACTTCTTGGTACATAATTGATGTAAAATATTTTGTCATACTCTTCTTTCACATGGGCGAAACAAACTCGTTTGTAAGTGTAGCAACTAGCATTGAATTTGCAGCCTAACTTTTAGAACACTATAGTTCAGCACAGGGCCTTGAACCATGAGAGGGAAACAGAAGAAACTTGATTTCAATGCCAAGCGCACAAAATGTTGTAAGCATACCTGCCTTCCTGACAGCAACATACTGGGGATGAATTGCAGGAATACCAGAAATTGTGCGGGGTGGAGAGACACCGCATTGTGCCCCAAGACCTCGAGCCCGACTACGAATTCCTGCATCCATTCTACTATGAGTATACCTGTTCGGCCAAGCAAAACAGTTTCATTCGACCAAACCTGTTGGTACGTAGGTACATAAGTATCTAGCATTCTAGTATCTAGAAGTATCTATAGTATGATCTAGCATTTCAGGGGCAAATGTTCGAAAAAGGGCCATGATCGCCTTATTTACGGATTTTGTCTACACCATACTGAAATATTGAAATGATTACTTCAACGATGTGGCCGTGAGAACCCGGCAACTTTTGGTCTGAAATCCACATTCTGGCGAGCAAATCTATACGCGTTTGCGGTCAATTTGGGGCTTGACAATGGGTTGGTCAGGACTGCATAATATGTTATGATTGATTCAAGTAGGTTCTTGTACAAAATTTCCGTTTGACTTATGTCTTGACTGACTCATTAATCGCGGTGCTGTTCAAAAACTAGGCCCGTCATTACAAAAAGGCTAGCAATAGGCAAAAGACTTTCAGATCTTCGAAATTTAGATGCAATACTGTAATTCTACCACAAAAATTTTACGATTGAGGGTTTCTATAGCCCAATGTTTTGTCCGAATCCAGCAATTGCTGCATGCTAAGACATACTGCAGTAAATTCGGGCCAAATCAACCATGGTTATCAGAAAAGGGAATCCTAGTTTCAAATTTCCCACCATATTAAATAGAAAGTTTCGTAGAAATTTCAATCACGGGCACGTGCCAGTTACGGGACCCCGGGGGGAGTAAAGTAATTCATTATTTATTTAATGCTGATAAATAATGTTTAATGGTGTCCTTTACCTCGATTGCTGGATCTTATCAATAAATAATATGCTTCACAACCACCCCCCTCCCCAAGAAGACTGCAGACCAATCATGTTTGCACAAGCTTTGTAAAATCGTTTATTTTGTATTTGCTTGTTTCGTAAAATATTACGTATGGGAGAATAGGGGCCCCAAATGGTCGAGGGCCCGGGACGCAATAGCATCCCTGCCAGTCCGCCACTGGCGGTAGCTAGCGGCTGCAGGCCGTTAACATGGGATCGTAACTTCTCAAAGTTAGTGGTACCTATTTTAATAGGAGCATTTGCTATGCTTGGCACACTGAATACACTTGCCTGGAATTTGGTTTATTTAAATGTATAATATGTATGGTTAATTTTATCATGGCCCATTCCCTTTCAAATTTGTTCATCGGACAGTCTTTGCGTGCCAGTGGCAACGTCGGAAAATTTGTTCAAAGGCCCGACCTGTGGCCCAATGTAGGTACTACAATAGTGCCCATGTGAGAGTGGACCATGATTTTAGTATTTGTGGATTCCCTATTGGACTTTTTGCAAAAGCATTTGGCACCAACATTTCTATCGTTTACAAATGTTTTCTGTTGCCAGCAATGCAAGTATCCGTACGAATGCTTGCAACGTACGCAAGAGATTTTCGTGGGCCGCCGTCGTAAAGGAGCCACGGGAAAATGCTGGGACTTTGTTCCTGTGATCATCAGGTCGGGATGCGAGTGTATGTCGCCGGGAGTCTTCAACCCATGATGTGTGAAGTTTTCTTTCAACTCTCTTTTGGATCTCCTAGGTCAAGGTGTAGGCAACCTTGTTGGATTGTTAATTTGGAATAGAAAAAATTCACTGAAGGCACTTAATGATAATACAATAAAAATATAAATCAATGTACAATTCATGTAATCATTAAAGTGTTATTTATTGTGTGACATAACATGTATTCTTCTAACCATAATTCATCTGATCCTTTCAGTTCCAAGGCCATGAATGCTCACCTAGTGCTGATTTGACAAATCAATTTTCAGTTGAATGATAACAATAAATAAATTCGTTGTAATCAATGAAATATGATTAATTAAAACCAGTTTGATTAAATGTAACAGTTCAGTAGGGACTTTTATTTCCCAGTAGCTTACTTGCCATATTGGCAGGAATAGACAAGCCCATGTAGGAGGAGCGACCCTCCAAAGATACTATTATAATCTTAGCCGCGTTTTTGCTTGAAGACCGATGCCAGGGTGTGGGAAAGATTGTGAGGTCTTATAGACTTTACATTGAAATCGCCCCCATTTTAAACCTTTGTATCAACGAAGATATCCGCAAAAAATTTATGAAAATTTTAAACGTAATAGAAATTATAGTGATTCTTATGTAGTTTAAATTTCAAAATGTAATATGACCAACAGGAGCTTGTTGACAGGCCTCCAAACCCGCCTAACTCCTGTTGTTACTCCTACATCAGAAGTGATTTAAAGAAGGACCATCTTACGCAGGAGGCTAATTTTATAACAACCTCCCAAGAGCCATCCAAGATAAGAAAATGAAGATTTAAAAATATGCCTACAATCTTATCTGATCGAAGGATGTTTTTACAATATTGACGAATTCCTGGCACCAAAAATGTGTAACAATTTAGTTTATTATTATTTAGTGTATGTATGCATTGTTTACTATTTTACTATTGACAGCAGATGACCTTCCTGTAAGACATAATGTGTTATTTATGGAATAAAACCTATTGTATTGTATTCGTATACATTTCCCACAGTCTACCCGTCGAGCAAGTCAGACCGAAGCGCCGTGACGTCAGAGGGGCGGACCATCAGAAATGGTGTATTGGTAGTGCAATGGAACTTGGAACTGGTCCTAGAAGTATCTTGCTGCGTGATATGTAAAAGCACCATGCAAAACAAAAATAAAATAATTATCCTGGCATACCTAGTCCTTACTATCATACCTTCCTTACATGTAAATTATTTTCAATTTCAGACCCAAATGACAGACACAATGTGAATAAAGATGATCCGAGCCACCGTGCTAAGTTTTAACAGTGTTTTTACTTCCATTAGATGGGGAGGGACCATACCATCTTTCCAGATAGGGGTGTGTGGAAAGTTGTTACTCTTTACCCAAGATGTCTCACAGCCAATTAAAAGTCATCATGATAACTCCAGTGACCTCTTAGCATAGCAGTGAACTGAGTGCAACTGCAATGCATTTTGGTGGTACCAGTTCTAACATTCTTGGAATGACGACATGGATGCAGTAGCGCCTCGTGAGTGTTTTCCTCGGATAGGCAGCAATGAAATTTCAACACCCCCCCCCCCCCCCCCCCCCCCCCAAAACAAATAACATGTAACAACATACATTTATCTCTAAACCTTACTCCATGATGATGAGCAGAGGTGTTGATCTACCAAATCCGCCTTGGATCGCCTAGGATCAGGATGAGTCTTCTGTACGAACAGTTTTGCAATAAATGCACGGCGTATATATTCTATTGTGCCACCGTCGCATCACTCTGATTCAGAAACCCCAAATCGCTGTGGATTGCGTGTTTATCACTCTGTGTCTCTCGCTCTCCGCTCGGCGCGGTGCTGATGCATCGCCTGAGGCAGGCCGAGTCTGCCCGAGGGCAACATCTCTGCCGCCAATCAGTGGCTGGCGAGGTGCTTCTGGCCCCATTTCCGAGCACACATGGCCGGACAGGCAAGGCAGCAACGCTTTTCTACACATGATAGCAAATGTTTGAATTACGTCATAATATAATTATTTTATTCTGACAAATTGCCCGGGGGGCAGCCGCCCTGCAGTCCCCCCTCATGAGCCGGCCCCGCAGCATGGATGGAATGGGAAGAAAGATGCTGGCTGAATGGCACGGGAAGAAATTAACGTATCGCCTTCAATCAGTTTAAAGTTTAGGTTATGTATTTTCTGTCAAGTACGTATTCTGCAAAAACTTTCATTGTAATTGTTCCTTTTAGAGTACTAATCAATATTACTTATGGCAATCTGCTTTAAAATGCCATTGAAAAAAAGATAAAAAAAAACACAGTCAGCTTACCTAAAGCCACATGAAAATAAAATCATCAAGTTGAAAAAACCTTTATTTCCATGAATTCGCCTTGTGTTTGGGCAAGAAGTTGTAGTTTGGTGGAACTGGTCCCAAGAGCATCTCGCTAAAAAATCAAACACAGTATGCTTTTAGTGGAATAATTGATTCCAGTTCTCATTCTGTAGCCCACTTCCAAAGTAAAAAAATATATAGCTAGACTTTGGCTTGTCCCTCCCTTTTGTCCACACTAGCCACTCCACTCCTTCGCAAATATAGAAAACCTACGCATAGCTAAAGTTAACAAAAATTGATTGTCGCTTTATATACTAGATTAGAATGAAAACCGGATGACAGCCGATGGCTCGGTACTCGATGTCATCCATAATATAAATAGCAAGTCAAACCCCGTTAACAACAGACCTTGGGGTGTTGCTAGACATGGTAATTATGTAGGCATCTTTGGGGTGTTGCTGCTTATCTATAATCGAATATTACTTATCCATTCAATTGGCATACCTACAGCTACTTCAAAACAACAGATTTCTATAAGAGTGCAGCATAGCTCCAGGAACGATTATTTCTTTAAAGTTATTATAGCATTTATTACCTTATCTTCAGCCAGTCTGCACAGTTAGGGCTGGCCATGAGCGTTTCAAGGTCGTCCCGGCCGCGGTAATACGGAGGCCTGTCGTTTACGCGCTGCGGGGGACATTCCAGCAAAGCGACGGGGATGTAGCGGTACAGGAAAGACAGCCACTCCAACAGGAACTTGCGAGTGTTTTCCACTCCCTAACAGCAAAGACAAGAAATTCAGTTTGTCATGCTCACACAGGTTCTCTGAGATCAACAAAGTTACGCAACACTGCACTGAGTCAAGTATTAGATGGGTCAACATTTCACTCATGACAGGTTCTGTTTAGGAGAGAGGTAAGAGGCGGTGAAGCTGGTACAATACCTTCACTCACATTGCTTTTTGGCATTTTGACGGCATGGATTAGTGGAGGAATAATATGTTAAAGTTTTACTATCCTTCGGAAAGGATGTTAGGCCGTTGGTCCATTTGGATTTTTCGACACGAGTAAGCTGACACCATTTGTCTCCTGCTCCCTTCTTAGCAAGGTTGGAAACGAAAAGAATTCTTTGGAACCAAAACAGAACCATAACTATTTATTTTGGGTTCCGGTTCCAGATTTCAAACGGTTCTGCGTTCCAGTTCCAATCCCCGTTCGAAACCACTGAACCACTTTTCAAACAATGGAAAATAAAATCTCACCTTGGTGTCTGTGCCCCAGTGTTCTAGTCCGTAATTGACGTATCGCTTCAGCATTTCGAGCCTCTCGGTGCTAGAAATGTCCCAGTCGCGACGCTCCTTGATCTCGGTGAAGATCCACGGCTTGATGAGCGCCCCGCGGCCGATCATGGCGCCGGCCACAGACGGGCATTCGCGTCGGGCACGCTCGTAGTCGTGGTAGGAGAGGATGTCGCCGTTGAGGAAGACCGGGACGGAGCCAGCCTCCTGGGCGCATGTCTCGATGTACGGCCAGTCAGCCAGCTTGGTGTAGCGCTGCTCTCGGGACCGACCGTGAACCTGAGGAGCACGATAGGTCGCTGAGAGTAAGGCATGGGTTTTTCTCTCAAGGAAGATTCAGTTACGTTTAACAGATTGCCAGTAAGCAGAGTGTAAGTATCTAGAGTATTGCTGACCACTGCAATCACGCCTATTTGAAATGCAACACACTTGGTTCATCATGTTTGCTAATTGAACACAAACATTCTATAACCTTTTCTCAACACTATAGGTATTTGTGCTTTAGGGTAAGTTTCAGACCCTCTTTACTTTACTTTGTGTCAAATTTACTAACAAAAAAGTAGCTTCTTGCTAAAATAAAAAAAAACGTATTTCATTTATAAATGATGTTACCAATAGTCTAGAATCTAGATGATCATATTAAGTATAGGCAAGTATGGCATGTAGTATGCAGACAAATGTAGCATTTTTGAAATACCAGTGGCCAGCATTTTGTATACTTTATTGAATTAATATCTGCACAAAAGATTAGGCATCTTAAGTTGTAATATCTTACTGTAATGAGTGATACACCCCAATCTCTGAACTTGGGCACAAGTCGGTCAGCGATGTTCTTGTTGGTGTACACGCCCGTCCGGGTTTTCACGGTCAGAGGAATTGTGAGTACTTCGCTCATGCACTGCACCACTGACCTTAGCTGCTTCTCACGGAGAAGTAAACCACTCCCTTGTCCCTGGAACAGTTCACCCAAGGCAATTATTTAAATGTCAACGACAAATTATCTATTGCATTATGTAGTTGTGAACCAAGAAAGTGGTTTACTAAGTTTCTGTAGCACCTAAAGAAGCCATTTATTTTTAGGGTAGGTATTTCACTTTCAGTGGGTAGGTATGAAGGTAGTTAAGTGGGTGCAGAAAAGGCACCTCAAGTCACTCACTCTCTGATAGACAAGCTCGATAGGGCACCCCAAGTTGATATCTATAAAATTGATTTCAGTGTTTTCTTCCAGCATCTGTGCACATTTAGTCATCAGTTGAGGGTTATTACCGCAAAGCTGTAAGTTAAGGACAAATTAGTAAAACATTCCAAAGACATCTACAAAATTAGGACTTATAACTAACGTGTACAATGTTACGTAGGTGCTCTCACCTGAACACCGAAGAGATCTTCTGAGGGGTGACGTTTCACCAAGGCCCACTCGTTAGGCATTCCACGGAGCAAAGAATCGGCCATTGCCATTTCTCCGCAAGTGATGTCCACTCCGTACTCTTTGCAGATGCGACGGAACGGCAGATTTCCTACTGTAGTTAACGGTGAAAGATATAACTTATCTCTCCAGTCGATCTAGGAGACGGTGAATACCATTTTTACTTCGATAGTGCAATGTTAAAATTATCACAAAATGTTGTCATTGATTTTATGGGAATAAATAATAAATCTGAATGAACTATATAAATTAAGAACTGAATGAGAAAAATAAAACTTACAACTACTTTTTTGGCAGATCTAGTTAAAATAATGTCGTCAGCCACTGAACCAATATTTGTATCAGTTGTTTTGGTATTGTCAACAGAATCAATAGGCGTTGTATTTGTCATTTTTTCAGTGGTCCCCGTATCTTTGCACTCTGCAGTATTGCTTTGTGCATCTCCTTTTTCCTTAGGCACCCCTTTTTGTTTTGGTTTCAAATTGGTAATTCTTTCAGTGATTTCATTACTTTTTTCGAAATTGTAGTCCCATTTACGGAGTTTCCTCTGTAACTCGGTAGTTATGGCATTTTTTACTTTCAAGCCATTCTTCTGGTAAGTTTCTTTCACGGCTTCATCAGAAATATTCTTTCCTTCTGGGGTTAGATGGTGTCCTGCAAATCTGTGGAAAGAGATGGAACTAATAATCACTGAGGTACAGCAGCCCTGTAGATTCAAGCCAACACATCTTGAATAATACAACAGGTGCAACTCTCTGGTACACCTTGTATCACTAATTCGATAGGTATTTCCCTTTATCTTCCAGTTACACATGTCAAGCAATCCATGAAACTCACCTGCAGGTAATTCCACGTTGACAATGTCCTTGGACAGTGTAAATATAACAAGTTGATCCCACATCAGGAGGTTTGACACGTAAATATTCCTCTATGTCATGGAGAAAAGGACAATTTGGTTTGGTACATTTCCCTGGTGCACCCCCACCAGCCACCACATCAGTGAGAGTAAAACATAAATTTTTCTCCCTTTCAAGAATAAATGCTCGCGGCCGTGCCTTGTTCTGACCACTTAGCTTGCGCTTCTGAGACTTGCTAAGTTTCGCTTTCTTGCAGCTGGGCTCCTCACTATCATCGATCGGCACCACATCTTGCTCTTCAATTTCTCTGATCTTCTGCTTGTCTTCTTCTGATATACAATTTAGGACTAACTTTCTCTCGTGATCGGTAATTATGTATCTAAAATAAACAAAATATAATTTCTAAATTTACAAGTCGCATTGCAGTTACTTTGCTTGTATGTTATTGAGGTTATGTTGCTTCTAGCATGATAACGTATTTTAATTTTTATGTAAAACACACATTAAAAATAATGCAATATGTTAAATATTACGTAGCTTACTCAGATTTCACTCGAGCAACACCGTTATCATTCACCAAAATATCCTTCTTTTCCGAACACTCCTGCTGCTCGATCACCTCAACTTCGATCATCTTCGCCTCCATGTTGCACATGTACAGCACACCCGTACCCCAGGTTATTATATAGTATCTTTGCCCGTACCATTGAATTTGAAGGCTTCAAATTCAATGCCCGTACCGTACGGCGTGTGCGAACGGCGTACACTGGAATGAATGGAATTCGGAAAAGTTTATTACTTCACAAACAGCTACTAGATGGCATAAATGGTTCAACCAATCGAAATGATCCATTCCTTTCAAGTTACCAATCACTGGCGAGGTCACTCTTGCCCGCCGTGCACAAGAAACATAACCTAACCTCCAGAATAGTTTTTGACGTTTCACTCCTAGGGTTTATTTACCAATTTATTCGATGGGAAAATGAATGTAATCAAGTACAACCGCTTAGCGTTGTCGTCGTTATTATCTTTTATATTAGGATGTACTTTAACAAGTTTCTTTTTGAATATAGATGACAGCCAATCCGTGTCACGGTCAAATTTTAGGAAAGAAGCCAGTTTGCTGGCTTTGTCCGTGAACGGTATGCAGTACACAATGATAGTACTTGTTGTAACAAGTCCGAAAAATGTGGATAGAAGGAATGCAATCAGAAAATCTTGGTTTCACTATTGTTCAACTATGACTGAAGTTCGCTGCCTATTTTTTGCTGGAACTAAACATCTTGGTGAAGCCCAAACAGAAGAACTTGAAGAAGAAAATCTAAAATTTAAAGATCTTATATTGTTACCAAATATAGTTGACAGCTATGAAGCACTTGCTGATAAAGTTTTAGCATCCTTCGTGTGGATCAGTGAAAACATTAACAGCTATGAATACGTTTTAAAGTGTGACGATGATTCATTTGTTCGAGTAAATGACATTACCTCAGAATTAAAAACCCGTTTTGACAACGGCAAAGGACTCAATCTTCACTGGGGCTTTTTTGATGGACGAGCCCAAGTAAAAAAAAAAGGCAAATGGCAAGAATCAAAGTGGAACCTGTGTGATCGATATTTACCTTATGCACTTGGTGGAGGATACGTTTTGGGTCAGAAATTAATAACGTATGTGGCTAAAAACTCGAAAGATTTGAAGTGAGTATGAAAAAGGAAATTTTTTCCCCATATAATTTAGTTGAAAGAGAATAACATTGGTTTTCATATTCCCAGGTCATTCGCAAATGAAGATGTGTCCGTTGGGATCTGGTTAGCGGCAGTCGAAGTAAACCGGCAGCACGATTGCCGGTTTGACACTGAATATCTCTCTCGAGGCTGCTCTAACCAATACCTAGTCACACACAAGAAAATGCCAGAAGACATGGCGACGTTGTACGACTCGTTGCTGAAGACAAATCGACTGTGCAGAAAAGAATATAACACCAGACCATCATACATCTATAACTGGAATGTTCCTCCCTCAAAATGCTGTTCTAGGAGTAATGCTTCAGGATTGTTTTAATGTTGAATTTACAGTTTGCTCTACAGTATTAAATTAAAGCCATAAACCAATTTATTTAATCAAGGAGTTAAAGTTTATTTTGTACTTGAGTATTTTACAAAAAAGTCTTGATACATCATATACTTTTTTCACAATTATCCCAGCCTTTTGCTACGGCAAATAGTTAGTTTTTGTTCGATGCCATTATAACAATAAGTTAACTGATAATCAAAATAAGGAGTAAAATAAAAAAAAGCAATTTTATACATTTAAATATACATGTAGCAAAGTGTGGCTGTTATGGAGAAAGCTCATTTCTTCTTCCTGTCAGCCGTGCATTTGGGGCAGAACCATTTCCCCTTCGGTTTTGTCGTCAGCCCGACGCACGCAAAGTGGAACCACTCGATCGGACACTGAAATTAAAATTCTAATAAATAACTTTGCAAAATGTGCTAATGATTTGTGCAGTTAAGTGGTGCACCGTTTTAACAACTGGCACTGGCCTAAAGGTGTAAACCTAGGTGTAAAGGGTAAACTAGGTGCCGACCAGTGGCCTTCTCCCATCGATCAAAGCGCAAACCGGATTAACCACCGGACCGGCTTAAGAGACCCTGCGGAAGGACAGTACAACTTGAACAACGGGATCCCGCCACAAACTAATACTGTAAAAAGGTTTAGTATGAATGAAGTTGTACTATCTTCAGTTTGATCACTCATGATGAGTATGGTGGTCATCCATCAGATACCCGACTCTGCGTAGTGGTGCTTAACTTTGACAATTGACAGTCTAACGAAAACCAATATTTTCACCACATCAAACCATTTGGTGAAAAGTGCTATTTTTAAAAGATTGACTGACTGTCTGGTTGTGGTGATAGTTGTCCAGTTGGTGACTATCAGTACAACCTGGCTGTGTAGATCTAAAAAACAGGAACTATATTCTAAACTTACTGTTCTTGATCCGTACAAATATGTCATATAAATTCGTGAAATCTGATACAATTTGTTTGATAAAACAATAATCAGGACACCCATCTTTTTTCCACCCACACATTTTCCCATACACAATCCATGAGCAGTACCTGAACCAAATAGAAACTTAACTTTAAGGGAGTAAACATCCTACTAAACACAAAATGCCATCACTTACATCTGGATTGTCACACCCGATCATCTCTCCGTAGCTGACTTGATGGCACAAGCAGTAGGTGGGCTCGTTGGGATCGACGGGCATGTCGAGCACGTCGGCAGGATGAGTGATGCCCGCCAGCCCTGGCAGGACCGCAGCTAGACCCGTATCCACTGGCGTCACAGACGATGTGGTGGTCGCTACTGCTTTCGTATCAGCAGATGACTTCTTCTGCTTCTTCTGTTTCTTAGCCGAGACAACCTCTTCTTCCGACGAGTTTCCAGAACGTTTCTTCTTTTCTTTGTCTTTTATCTTCTTACGACCGCCTGTCAAAGTGTCCAATATATTTTAATGTGTTAAGTACGATTGCAAATTGACATTACCTACACTAAATTGTACCCGGGGCCTATTCATGTACATTTTTCTGTACCCCCTTAGCCTGGGTATAACGTCCTGAGCCCTCTTTAGTCACATGTTATACTGCCATATGGTAGGACTAGTGAGGACTAGTGAGGTTTAGTGATTTGTGCAAGGTTTTAGTGTAATGGAAATAACTCAAAATGGGTTTGAAGCTTACACTAGCTTGAAGCTTACTTGCTGCTTACACTCGAACAGATTTAAATGAAATAGTGCATAAAATCAAGCAATGGTGATGAAGATGTGTAAAATGATTCAAATTTGGCAGTTAAAATAAAACTCGTCCAATACCTAGCCCTCCCTGTACCTACCCTGAGGCGGGTATACCGTGTAACTATGGCAGTGTTGATATTTTCTTCTGCCAGGTTTATGTAAATTAACTCATTTAATAGGTTTTAAGTAATCTTTCAATCATTTTGGGCGACATCAACACAAAATAGTGCTCTTCTAAATGGTTTTTGATGCTTTGGTGGTGGGAAGTTTATGGCTGTTATGAGTTCGACTAGCGAATTATTGGAATTTTTTGCATTTATATTTCCAAAAATAGCATTTTGTAGCATTTATTGCACCAAACTTTAGCACCTATTAAGCATTCATTTTCTTTGTAATTAAAGCCATTAAATTAAAAAGTATTTTTTAGGACCAGCTGATTGACGTGTTTATACAATAATCCTTTCTTGCCCGATATAATCTAAAATCACACACGCCTGTACTTTAAAATGTTTGTGTCGCTCTCATAAAACTTCAGAATAACTCTGGGGAGTGGGAACGCTCGCGAATGATAACGGATTCCCGGCGACCCATCTAGTGTCTGCCACATGTAAACGTCTACTAGACAGAAATAGGATTAAGAACCTGGATCTCAAAAAAGGGGAGATATTTCTTGCAAATTCCACTGACAGACAGCAGGTACTACATCTGTGGTACAGTGGGCCTCAACAATTGCGTTCGACAATGGGCGCTCTAACGACCAAGTGTATGTGTGGCCAATTCCAAGGAGCACGACATTGTTAATCATCTTACTACTACATGCTTTTGCTGAGGGATGTGTACCACACAATGAGCTACAACAATTGATCTCATGTCTGACAGGGGCGGGTTTTCCCAAACGCTGCAATGTAGAACCTGCAGATCACAAACACTGCACACGCATTTTGCGAACATGCAGATCCCGCGTTACGCTTGAGAATGATATTTTGTCGTTCGGTGTTTATACATAGGCGGTAAAAATGCATAAATACTCTTAGAAACCAAGATTTTATACCAAATTAGCGCATATTTCACGGGAATTAGCTATTTTCTTGGCTATTGGCTATATAATTGAATTTAACATTTTTTGGATTTCCAGGAGATATTTCGAGATTCTCAGATATTCAATTGGTTTTCAGAAGTGTGAGGATTCCGTCGCTATCAGATAACAGGTGTGGCCTGGAAAGTGAATCCAGTACGAGGTAAATTCTTAACTGGAATTGACATCTTTCAATGTACCGGCAAAACAGGGTTGTTTTAAAACGCTTGTTAGTAATTGACAGGTGAATTTCTCGAAATGAAAATGGTTCAACTGGTTGCCAGGAGTGTGAAGATTCCGAAAATATAGGTTTCATTGCAATCAGACCAAAGGTATGGCCTAGAAAGTGTATCCCGTTCAAGGTAAGAGAAGCGGCCCGAGTTCACAGCTCAAAGAACGGACTTAATGCGAATTTTCCGTACCTCTAAGTATGACCCAAGTTAACGTTGATCCATAGTTTTCATTGAAATAACAATTGCAATTAACTTGTTATTCTTACGTTTAGTGACTCCCGTTTCTTCCTGATTCCGTGTATTGTTGAGTGCCTTGTCCTGTATTTCAGTCTCAAACCTCGCCAAGTCAGAGTCCAGCCTACGAATATGTTTGTCCACCTAAAAACCACAGTTCCCCACCATGATAAATTGATGAATTAAAATTTATAATACAGCAGTGACACTTATTTCTATTGACTAAATGGTATAGAAATTTACTTGGAATGTCGATTGGACTTACTAGTTCGTAGGTCTGTATAGCAAGTTGAACTTTATCATCTCCGTATTCCTTAGCCTTGTTAAAAAGATTTTGGATGTTGTTCATTTGCTCCTTCTTTTTATCGCCGGACAGACTTTTCACATTTCTTAAATACTCGTCGGCATTTCTATCGATATTCCTCATCAAATCTTGCGCTCTAGCATCGAGATCACGCATCAGCGTGAAATTTCTTTGAAGCTCTATTGGAAGATGCTCTAAGCCTACAAAAATAATAATAAAATTAAGTTATTAATATCAGAAAGCAGATGGAACGTTACTGCATTGGTTACTGACTTTGGTTAAAGACTTTGGTTACTGTGTTCTGATTGACAGTTAACGTTCTATAGGTATAGGCGGGGATGTGACATGACCTAACAAGGTACATATCTACAAAGAACTTACTGTCTAAATAATGTTCTAGGTATAAGGCTGAAGTCATTGCGATATTAATTAAATTAAATAACCCAACAGGTAGATGAAAAGAAAATACTGAAGTTCACCACGACTGACCAACAACAACCAAAGCAGCCATTACTATTTTATTTCAATTCAATTTGATTGGTTAAAGGTGCGCATGCGCATTTGTTCCCTTCTCAATTCTCTGTTCATGGCGGTGATTTGACTGGGTCCGTGAGCGCTTCTTTCGATGGTTTCTCATGAACCATCACATTCTTCATAAAAGGATTGTAATATAACGCATAACGTGTCGAATCAATTTTAGTTCACGCACGGATGAAACGGAAACATATCCAAATGGAATACGAGAGCGATCTAAAAAATAAAGGTAATTTTCCTTCGCTGTCTCATAACCTGCAACTGCAAGTTATGTAACAAGTGCATGGAAGCATCGTTTTGCTACTCTACCATTCACTTCTATCATTGATTAAGGATCCTTAATCAATGCTACTATCCTCTGATCGCTAAAAACAAACTGTCAAAATCTGTTACCTTATAGAGTGACTTTTCGCTCAGAACGTATGGGGCCTGTTCTGTTATTCCTTTTTCGTTCTTTTCCCAAGCGACCTAAACAATTGGCGTTTTAGAGTGGACGTCTAATGTTATCTAGAAATAGCATTATTTTTAACATATTCATATGGTTGACAGTTGACTTTTCTATTCTATTTTCACTTAAACCATGGTTTAGGTACCTACCTGCATGCATTAAACATTCTATTTAAAGCAAGAATACATTACAATTGACATGAATCAGGTTTTGTAAAAATGTTAATTATGGGTGCCTAGATTTGAAGTTTGTGATATTGTTTTGACATATTATCCTACATCTTGTGTTCCGTTTTAAACAGTGCCCTTAGTGACATAAATGACGGACAAAACAATCACCCAATCTGAGTTCTTTGCGTTTAGAGCGAATAACTGAAAGTACCCAAAGTAAGCTGCAAAAAACTGTCGAAAACTGCAATAAGCTGCGAACCACATTGACAATTTTGGTACTGTCCAGGTGTCTGATTTCTTTGGACTTTTAACTCTTTGAATAAATTCAGAGGCATCTCAAACATTGCTAACGAAAGACGATCATTATAGTTTTTATCATCCTTTATTTCATGCTAACACTTTCTTTGCAGTTTGCCTTGTGGAGCGTAATCCAGAGGCACAAGGGGTTTCGCAGGTGAATCCATATTCTGTAGCAAGATGTGAAAGATCTGATCTTGTGGAACTAGCTCAAGAGATTCAGAAGGTGCGTCGCCTCTTGTTTATTATATTAGACTTCGGTAAATTGCTGTTATCTTTCAGATATCTGTCAGTGCACCTAAAATCCTTGATATCTTACTTTTCCTTGACCATGATGACCTCCAGATAACTAACGTTTATTGACGGTTACATTATGATCAAGGATATCCTATGTATAGGATTTAAAAAACAAGTATTTTACACATCTTGCCATTTACTTCCCATTGTCAAGATATCTCAATGATTAGGTATTCCTGATTATTATTAGGTATGCAAGTACCTTCATCATAATAATCTAGCAAGGAGATAAACTTTGTAGGTTTACCTTGGGACTAGCTGAAACCCTATCTTTGGCTGGAACTGTCGGGTCAATCTCTGCCATCCACTGCACTGCTTTTACTGCATTCCCCCATCATTGACATATCCACCGCATATATTGGTTAGGAAAAGTAAATTACACAAGTCATTCAAATTTAATCTCCACTGGATCTTCATTGATGTTCTTAAAATTGTTCTGTTGATTTTTCCAAAGTATCTTTAATTAAATAATTCCAATTATCAGGCGGACAGCTTTGTACGAGCAACTACATGCAGCAAACTTCAGGTCATTGCGGAACAAGTCCGATTTCTTCAGCAACAAGCGCAGAAGATTTTGCTGGAGGCTAAAGAAAATTCTGGACTTCATCACGCTGCTTGTAATTTTCGCAAGCAGCCAGGACACATATACTACCTCTACAAGCGGCCATCGGGACAGACATACTTTTCCATGCTGTCGCCTCAAGATTGGTCGAACGAAGCACCTCACGAATATCTCGGTTCTTATCGGCTGGAGAACGACATGTCGTGGACACCCGAGACCAAGATGACTGAGAGGCAGGATGAACTGCAACTCCTCAACAAGATTTTAGATACTAATCAATCGATTGCCGTTACTTATAGTGTACTGGATGTGGAGAAGATGGACAGCTCATAAAGTGTACATGTTTATTTTTTGGTACTTTTAGCAAGTTTTAATAACATGACTGATACAACTAATCTGAAACTGTAACTACCCGTACATTATCGAGACTACGGTTTTCCGTTGGGAAGTCACGCCGGAGTAACTCTATGACCTGAAACAAGTCACGTTGCTTTGATTAGTTTCAAACTTTTAGTTTTAACATGTGGCTTGCCCAATATCTGACATGCAAACCTACAAATGCATGAATGTTGAATACTGTTCAAACCTTTGTGCTGGGTTAACAGCTGGCAATGTCTGTCACACAATGTCATGAACATTGACTCTGCCACCAATCACAGACTCTGGATGTGCTTGACGTCATGTTTGCGACTCTTGTCATGGAATCTGATTGGTGGCAGAGCCAATGTTGATGACATCGTGTCACTGACATTGCCAGCTGTAAACCCAGCTGTAGTCTGCAAATAGATTGCGTTAGAGTAAATTACCCTAAACCCCTAATTACCCTTTGAATAATTTTTCTTTATATCCTATAGTAATACCTACCTATGACTTTTTCAGTGCTTAGAAAAACTGTGAAACGTACCACTAGAGTTGTCTGTAAATTATCATATTAAGCACTGCGCATAGCACTGTGTGTAGTTGTTGTTTAGTTAATTAATAAACCCCTGTTTCAATGGCAAAAATCATTCAGTCTGTAAAAACTTGCCAGTTTTTGGTATCCTCAGAGATTCCGTGTCTTGAACCATAACTTCGTGCACATGGTTATGGAATAGGTATTGCACTAGCAGCGACTTGTCCTCTCCCATACAGGGGTCATAAAATCCAGGTAGCTGACTCTGAAAGCAGGAAATACTAATTTAAGGCTGAGCCCTCCAGGAAAAGCGTCCAACTAACAGACGGTTCAGGATGAATTAAGCTCAAAGCAATCTTTTGTCAGATGACAGTCCCAAACAGTTATACCTTGGTAGCCTCGTGCAGCACCAGCTTGGAGTCCTTGACGAGACACTGCAGAGGAACCATGACATCAATGACGTGCTCCGTGTCAGCGGGTTCCGTACCCTCCCCGCCCGCAGGGTCCCTTGCTGCAGAGACAGAGCTGAGATTGTCCACGGAGACGATTGGCCCGTACAGGGCCTTGACGATCACCAGGCCCATCCTCGTCTCCTCCTCGCTGCGGATACGCGCAAACGTGGCACGCATCAGGTCCACGGCCGACTCGGCCTCGCGCTTTTTCTCGGCCATCCTGAGCAATGATTACAAACAATCGTTAGAGTGCATACACTCCGTAATTTGGCCTCTCCCAGGTTTGGTTCTGTGCAGGGCAATAGGACAGAAATCACAGTAGAGATCAGGTGTTAGGGAAATGGACTCAGTCTAGCATTGAACTTATGGTAAAAACAAACAAGGTCTCCTCAATATCTATCTACTCTCTCCACATATATATAGTTACAAAACTAAATTAATACCACAGTTCACATATTGTCCCTACTTTAATTAAAGAAAGACAACTTAAGAATTACTAGTTACTACTATTTAACTTTTCTCGTGAACTTTGCTATACTCACCTGGTCCTGTTCGATTCTCGATGCTTCTCTCGGTCGCGTTCTTTCTGCTCTCGAAGGATCGGGTCGACGACGAGTCTCTTCAGAGCCACCCACGCAACCAGGGGCACAATCGTTGCGTAGAAAATCGGACTGGGCATCACCTCCTCGCAGAGGTGGATTGGGAATACGTAGGTCTGGCTGGCTCGACTTAACCTGAAGAATTTCCAAGTTTTAATTTGAATAACCACTTGTGAAGGAAAGATTTGATTTTATCAGCAATTACAGAAATGATCATGTGAAACACCTTGATAAAGTGGTATAAAGTCACCTTTACTAAACAACATTCTTGTGAAGGAGTCTATATTACAATACATATTTAATTGGGTAATGAAAATATATAATTGGAACTACCTATAAGTCAATCAGGGAACCGAACCGAAACTGAAACTGGGACCCAAAAAACCGCTATTTTCATGTAATCAGAACCGTTAGTTAAAAAATTTGAAACCAGAATCAGAACCGTAATTTAATTTTTTACGGAACCGGAATCATTATTGGGATCGCAAAAATATCGGTTCCTCTCAATTCCTAAAGGTTCTATCAACTTGAAACAGTAAAAAAATCCAAATTTATTTCATTCAGTGGGAGAAAATAAACATTTAAGTCGCCTGTGGCTTGGAATGAGTTACAACTGCGAGAATTTGGTGCAGTGATAGAGTGAGACAAGGCAAACTATCTTGATAACATCACACAAATTTTGCCACTTCGAAGAAGACCGCGTTCAGTAATGCGTCAGCATTTGCAATTGTGGATTTACGTGACGCACAAAACATTAACAAATCCCCAAAAGGGGTTACTTAAGGCATCGCAAGGCAGTGATGGAATTAACTAGGAAACGCTGCCAAAGTGTTCGCGTTGAAGATGAGCGTATGGGCACAGCGGTACTAAGTACAACAAAGGTAGACACCCTGAAAATTTCATCGCAATCAACGCAGGCGTTTGGTCTATAGAGCGCTCGCAAACACACATACAAAATACACACACACACGTGTTTTTTTTACCAGTAGTGATATCGAAAACCATTAAAAAACAATCTCATCAACAATCTCACCAAAAACCTCATCAAAAACCCTTGGAGAAGTATTTCAGTCGCGGATTTACTTTCAATAACTTGCATGCACGAAATTGACAAAATTTATGACAAACTTGAAGTCAACAAAGCTGGTGTGATGTTTCGATTTGGTTTCGATGGTTGCAAAGAGCAATATTCGAAATTGGGAAAATTAGGAAAAAATACGCACTTTTAACTAAATTTCCGTACTTTTCCAAACTTTCCCAATTTTCAAATATTGCTCTTCTTTTAGCTTTAAAGGGGAGGGGTATGGAGGATTTTCTTGAAAAATGCAGGGGGTCTAAGTTGAGAACAAAAGTAGACACCCTGCGCGCGCAAACACACATACATAAAAAACACACACAAAAGTGTTTTTTCAGCAGTACCTACCTAGTGAAACTGATGATTTCGCTTCGCTCATCAATAATCTTTTGCGGAACCGTTGTGGGTGCCTACCGTAATTTAGGCATTGGATGGAAAACTTTGAAACGTTATTTTTTCATTGGAACTGTTATTAGAACTGATATTTTTATTGCAACCGATATTGGAACCTAAATTTTTATCCGTTGAACTGGAACCTGAATTCATTGTTTCAAGAACCGGAACAAGAACCGTTATTAACAGTATCATGAATCCAGAACCAAAACCGTAATAGAACCTTCACCGGAACCTGAACCGCTATTAAAATAAAATTCAGAACCAGAACCGTAATCGGAACCATTATTGATTTCAGTTCAGATCCCTGAATTCAATAATAATTATAAAAAAATTGAATTGAATAATGGAAGAAGTGGATATTAAGTCCAGAGCTTACTTGATTTTAAGTTGGACTCCCAGAGGAACACCGACCGTAACAGCTGCTGACAAGGAACTGTGTTCAGAGACCCTTTTCTCTGCTCCGTACTCTAGCATGCCACCAAACGTTCCAGCTCTGAATCAGAGACACACACATATATAGCAGCTTTGTTGACAGGCATCAAAGTATCAAAGAAGTCGATATATCGACCCCGGTCGTCTCCCACCGTACATGCACATAAAAGAGAAGCATTCTTACTTGACACATCCACGCAGCTTCAGGCCATACTCTTCCATTTTGTGTGTGTAGGAGAGTGAGAAAAACGAGTGCGGGATGCCAAACTGGATGCTAACAGCAGTGTGCGAGAATTTAGTATCACGAACAATAACCGTCGACATAGCTGACTGAATTCCCGCTCGCCACGTCAAATATCCGACAGTGTGCTTATCTAGCTGGCAAGCAACAGCTGCAAAGGAAAGTATATTTATGTCCAGGGAACTGAGTCAAAAATGTGTGGTTTAAAATAATTTTTAGTAATTATGCTCACTTGTGACAAGTCCTGGCCTAATGCCATGTGGTGTGAACTGGAATATAGCTGCAGCGTTTCCAAATGTGCGTTTTGTCAACGTTTGAAATCCTTTGAGAGAAAAAACGGGTCCATTTCCAAATCCAATGTCCATTTCCATCCAACCCTTCTCTGACAGCAAACGCCTGCCTGATACATTAATTGATCCACTGCCATTTCCGTTCTGCGTGGACAAATTCCCAGACATGGTAGCTGTGTCTCGCAGAGTAAGTGGGGCCTCGATGGATTGGGAGAATGACATGCCGCTGATTTCAATGACTGGGAATCCTCGTTTTGATCTACAGACAAACAACATACATTTTAGTATAAATTACATGTAATATAGGTATACAATTTACCTGTAGGCAGTGCTTTTTTTGTGGCGGGACGCACCGGAACGCCGTTCCGGCGGTACTCTACAATAAGTTAAATATTGGCGGGACTATCTGCGGTGCCAATCGCTGGAGAAATGTATACTCTATTTCACGTTCAGAAGAAGAGTGTATTTGCTCCTTCGTTGTGGACCCTCTGCTACTAGACATTAGCTGAGTTTCAAAACTTAGAAGCCATATCTGGAGCCAGAAAAGCTTTATGGGCAGTTTTGAAACTCTTTGCTCGTGTCTAGCAGCAGAGTCCACAAGGAAGATACGAAGACACTCTCCTTCCAGCCGTGAAATAAGGTAGTGCTTCCGTGTTGTTATTTGTGTGCCCGAGTGCTTACCGAGTTAGTCGACAACTGAAGAAAATTTATTATTTTGTATTAACAAAAATTAAAAGGATTAGATGGAAATAATTCTGCCTTCGCAGCTCATCACAGCTAATAAAGGCGTCCAGTATCAACAAAACAACAAATGCAACGCTGATTGTCGTTTATTACAGAGGGGAAAGGGGGGGGGGGGGGGGTAAACGGCAATTTTCTATTACGAAAATTGGCTATTTTAAATGTGCTATTTTACCAAAATAGCACTGCCTGCAGGTACATAGTGTTTAGCAGGTGTGCTAGAAGTTTCGGCAGGATCAGACTCCTGAAGATGGCAGGCCGTGACCTGCCGAAACGTCCAACAAACAGGGCCTCTCGCGGGCCGACAAAATCTTCTAACCATAGCACAACTGTTGAACACTTCTCTCAACATCCACAATGGCACTGAAAGTCTCTACAAAACCTATAATTTACATGAGAAACAAATTGATTAGGTATGACACTTTTGATAGTAAACTCACTGTTCATCATATTCATCATATTCGTCATCATATTTGTTGAACACATCAGTGGCATTGATGCTAACAGTTATGTTGCCTCTTGGGTTAGTCCTTTGTTGCAGTCTTCTTTCATCTCGCTCCCTGAAATCAGTAATTTGAAAGTTAATGAGATAAGAAGAAAGGTTTCTGACTTCAGTGAAAGTGGTCTCTTAAAGGAATTCTCTCACCTCGACACCAGTTGTGCTCAGATGAAAGATTTGGCCTTTTTATAACAAATACCAAAGCAATTGAAACTTAAAAAATTGTTAGTTCACCAATTGCTATTTTGTCTAATCTTTCCAGTTTCAAAATAAAATTTCTAAATTGTAATATAGATTAAAATATTAATAAATTGCAAAGTGACTGGCACTGTCAAAAATCAATACCGAAAGTTTCAAGCGAATCGGTGCTTTGAGAAGGTAATTACGGCCAAAAAACTATTCCCAGAGCCCACAATGATGTTATAGAGAGCTCCACATAAATTCTGTCTGTGGCCTCAAAATAAACAAAAATTTTGTTTGCGTCTGCCATGGGTTATAAAAGTAAAAATCTTTAACCTGAGCACAACTTGTCAGGAGATGAGATATGTCCATTAATGCCAGTCTTTTTGTCACTCAACTAGTTTATTTGTAGTAAGTATGATAGTAAATACCTAGCCAGCCTCTCATACTCTTCTCGTATCTCCTGCGGAGTTTTTGTCCTCTGAACTATCTCCCAGCCCTCCGTTTCCAAACCGCGCGTCCCAAGACTATCGTAGATAGCACGCCGATGTGGATCACTCAATACCTCATGCGCTCTCTTAATTTTGTTAAAAATTAGCTCAGCTTCTTTCTTTCGTAAAGGGTCAAGATGTTTGTCGGGGTGATAAAGTCGGCTGAGTCTTCGATAAGCATTGCTGATCTCTTCATTTGTAGCCTAAATGAAAATTTGAAGCATAACTCAATGGTTTAAGCAAAGAGTAATGAAAGGTTTCATTACTCTATGGTTTAAGCAAGTTGAAGTCAAATTAAGTAGGTACCTAGATGATCTGATTATATTATACAATAAATGTCAAAGAAAGTAATCAATAGATTAAGGAATTTGCAAACATATTCTACTTGACAGTGACTTTTATTATGATTCAAAACATTAAAATCAAATTGGCGAAATTACACAAATATCCCTTCAAGCATTGCTACAAGATTGCTACATGAGTGACAAAATGTAATATATTTTTAGGTTATTTCACATTCACGTCATACTCACTGTTTTAGATACATTTAGGAATGCATAAAAATTGTCTTCTGTAACGACATTTTCATCGTTGTCGTCTTCCATCCTGGGTCATATATTTTAAATGATTAGTCAATAAATAAACATAGAATAATCAAGGAAATCATATTCAAGAAAATTACATCAGTTGCACCTGCATGCACCCGCACTGCATTGGTGAGATTCGTCCTGTTTTTTTTTTAATCTGGTAGATGGTGGCACAGTCGCTGAGCGGGAAATATATGAATTCCAACCGAGAAATCACAACCTTTTGAAAAAATTAAAGGGAAACTTCATTGGAAGGAACCATCAACCAATTTTCATTCAGGCCACAAGGCACCAAACGCGACCAAGGAAGGGTGACCCACCCTTGTAACTCGTCGATAATAATCTGAAGTTCAAGTCGTGCTTCATTTGAGCTAAAAATCTGCATACCAATACAAGTGACAATTTTACGACAATTTATGGCTACATCAATTCAGAAAACGTATTTATCTATTTGATTGAATAATATATCTTTGATACATATTTATTACCTGAGGCTAATAGAATTATATAGTGTTGTTATTTATGTTGTACATGATAATAATATTTATTTATAAATTTGCTGAGGTATTTCAAGTTTTTTGGGAATGTAGCCATGATTTCTTGGGGCGCAGTGCATTCCACTATCTGATTGACCGGGCCAAGAACGCTTGAATAATCGTGTTTGTGTATAGCATTCCTTATTAACTTCTCCATTACTTCCTTGTTAATCTTGGCATAGAATTCTTGACCAATGTCAACCTACACTGCGATTACGAAACGCCATTCTCGGTTTCAAAGTTAAAAAATTAACATTGACATCAATAGGGATTTTATCAATCAAAACAAAGAACGGCATGATGTAAAAGTTAAGTAATCGCTATTGGCAGATCCTAAAATCTTGAAAATTGAAATGAATTAAAAAATTGGTTGAAAATTTGATTTGAAAATGATTATTGATTATTTGATTTGATGGATTCTTATCCTGGTTATAGCTGTATTTATTATACTTATGGTACCTACCAGCAACGTAGCTATAACGCTGGTTCGCTAGAGTTTTTTCCAATCAGAGGGGCCCATGAGCATTGGTTAGAATGGCTCTGAAGAGTAAATCGGAGAGTAAATCTTTGGCACAAGATCATAAAATTAGCATGCATCGACCTCCTAATTTAGACAAGTTGTGTACGACTACAGAAGCCCTAAAATCCACAAAATTTCCACCTGTGGTGCCAAAGTGTTGTCAATAAAGCTTGATGAAATTTGTCCTCCCCCTCCAAACCCTACCTCTTACGTAACTGCAAACCCATTATGAAAATGTACTGCGCGCCGTTAAAATGTACAAGTCGAATTAGAACCATTGGTAAATTCCAGATAGAAATATACTAACAAATTTGTGGTAGCAAAAAAGTAGAAAATTTTTCCCCCTTTTCTGCTCCCAATTTCTCAAAGTTGGGGGGGAAGGGTGGATGGAGGGGGCAACTTTAAATCTTACACCAAAGCACTACAACACGTCACAGCTGCGCCACTGGTATCTACCAATTATTACAATATATAAAACACTGCATTGAAACTGAATTGAAATAAACTGTTGGAAATTTACCAAACGGCTTGTAACATGGAACACAACATTATATATAGGTAGGTACCCATTTAATGTCTTATTAAATATTAGTACTCTATAGGTATAAAAGAAAACTATGTAAAAAATGATAAGTAAGAACCTATGCAACACAAATAGGAGCACATCAACACATATCACATTTATTTCTTACATATTATTTGGCATAGCAAATTTAAACAAGAGTAAAATATACAACTATGTATTGATATCAGTGTAAATTCTCTATAGCATAAATATACATCATTGGTACCTATTTAAAATATCACTGCTAGAAACATAAATATTTAGTTTTGAAAAACAATTAAATAACTATTGGCATTAAAAATAACAATTACAAGATGATATCCTCAAAACAAAGTATGTTTTGTTTCCACCACATAGGTAGGTACAAAGTATATGCCACTAAAATCCGATTCAGTGCTCTCTATGCCACATCATGTAGCATTTGACTGAACCTCTCCCCAAAAACCGGCTCCATTGTTTGCCTCGATGACTCTCCTTTACTTGACGATGGTGCCGTCACTTCATTGGAAGTAATCTTTTCATCTTCTAGACTCATCCCCAAATTTACAATACCCGAATTGAAAATGCCATTCGGTTGACTTTGGCTTTTTCTCGACAAACTAGAAACATTTTTATTCTGCAAAGGAGAACAAAACATTACGCAAACAATCAACAAGAAAGCTCAGGAAATAAACCAACTCGTCGGGAAATAAACAAACCTCAATCGAGAGATGCAAAAACTCTTTAAAGCTATTTGGTAACGCTGATATCAGCCGTCTGATCGGAGGGGCAAGGAGAGCTTCATCCAATCGACCGGGCTCTTGAACGCCAGTGAGAATGCTTGTTACTAAACCGACAATCACTGTAGTCACACAGCCGATCATTGAGAACCACAAATATGATATTCGGTACAGCAGAAATACTCTGTGGAAAATCATGCAAAAATTAATATTTTATCTGATAATTGGATTCAATGCATTCTATGTAAAAATCTTCTGGGACATTCCACCAAGTGCACTCCAGCACTTAACAAAATAATCACACTTGTCCAATCAGAATTTCAGACCGAACTTTATGGGACGTACTCAGGTTGTGATGTCAAGGGACTTGCATGAGCCGTCAGCAATATTGTAGGAGCGCTTGAGTTGTGAGGACATTGACAGTTCTCTATCGACAACGATTTCGTCTCGTAAATGACGGCACCGCTGGCCACAGAGATCTGTTGGCCGATTCCAATCCAGAGCACGAAAGCGGTTGCAGTCAAGGAACCCACAATAACACCCTGAAAAATATCCATGAGTCATGTAACCACTCACTTATTACACATAAACTTTCACGTTAAGAACTCTAGTATTGTTATGCAGACTCCCGACAGTGCGCTGTCAATCATTCAATAGAATTTGACCGGAGACCCTTGCGAACTCTTTAGCGGGACAATGGGACGGCCTGCGAATGTTGAACCCCCTGGCTTCTGCCTACCAGCAGGGTCACTTTGACAGTGAAACACCGCTAGCGTTCTTAACATGTAAAAGAGTTTAGGTTAGCATAAAAATACTTATTCATTGCTATAACCCCTGGCCTAATAAATACCCTTCCGTGTGTCTGAAAACTATAAGTATTTCACTCGGTGAGCAGTGGCTTGCTAAGCATCTTGGTTCAGGCATTGGGTTCAGGGGTAAACGGATTTACCGAGTTCCACCAGAGTGGTTTTCAAACTCACCATCTCTCTTTATTTTTGAAAACAATAGGACGTGGTTTTTTCCTACCTTTGAATTTGCCCACGGGAAGAACATTCCTAGCGTGAACATGCCAAGAGTTATCCCACCAGCCATGCCATTAAAACTGAGAGCCACCTGCAAGAAAATGCATAAAAATTGTGAAATCCACAACACAATGTCATAGCTCTCTCAATTCTCCGACGTAGTATTCCGTATTTCTAAGAAGTCGTGTGAGGAATACCTGCAAAACGCTTCCCATCTGCTCGACGATAAACACCAGCGCAAAGCTAAGGAGTCCAAACCCAATAGAGATGTATTTTCCGGCTTTTGCTCCCTTATTGTCGGGCAAAACGTAATGGAAGGCACCATGGATGAAATCTTTTACCGTCACTGCGGCCAGAGAGTTCAGGGCCGATGCCACCGTTCTGTGGGAAGACAAGTGTTTATTCATTCACCTTGAGAAGGAGAAATACCTTTTTGTACACTTATATAGATGTGCTGCAACATGTAGCTATCAGGAAGGGCAATTCAAAAGGCTGATAGTGATATGATAAAATGAAAACTAGACCTAGAATCAAAATGTTTTTCAATTGTCCAAGTTGCAAATTATTCTTACCCCAATGATGCACTAAATATTCCTGCCACAAAGAATCCAGGGATGCCACGCCATGCTCCAAAGGTCTTCATGACGTACAGCGGAAGAAGCTGGTCACTGGCGGAAATTTCCTGAGCAGAAGTAACGCCTGAATTAACTCTTACAAATTTCTTTTTACTTTTGTACTACCACTTCAGCATCAAAATAAATATTTAGTTTCTGTAATTACCTTGTTGAGAAGAGGATCACAAGTGTTGTATTCCGTAAACATTATCATTCCCGTGTAAAAGTTCATGGTGAATATGAAAATGAGTCCAAAACAACTCGCCCACAGAGCACTGAAACACCAATCAATTAGTTTGCAGGATTGAAAAAAGTAATGAGTTTCTTTGCTAATATACCCAACCAAATATGGAAAATGGTATGTAATTTGCATAGGTAGCAATATTGCGTGCAGAATATAAGTTTTTGACAAATCGGTTTACCTTCTTGCTTGACCTATGGTTTCGACCGACAAATACTTTTGAATCGTCGCTTGGTTTGCACAGAACATTGTTAGCCAATAGAAAGTACCACCAACAACTACCGACCAAAAACTAGTGCGGACGGTTGGGCTTGGATCCATACTGAAAAAATTGGCCACATTCATCCCTTTAGATTGCAAAGATGATGATTAAGATGCCAGTACCTATAGGCACTTAATGCTAGTAAGTAAATCTACATGCCATATACTAACTTGAAGAACTCCAGTCTTCCTGAGCTAACATTCTCATCCCAAATCCTGGATGGACCTCCCACCAGGGAATCTCCAAGACCCAGAATCAGTAAAATAGACCCAACTAAAACGGCAGCTTGAAAAGTATCGGTCATCATCACAGCTTTCATGCCACCCTGAGAAGAAAATAAATCTTCAATTTGAATTAATTCTTCACACCAAACTTTAAAATAAACATCCAATTGTTATTGTATTTACCTGTGACGCATAAAATATGCAAACGAGATATACACAAGTAACTGCAACATACGTGTTCAGTCCAGTCACTGTAGAATGACACAAAATAAACAATTCAGAATTGAGTCTAATAGTCGGTACACACTACGCTTTCGAGCCCGTGGGCTGCAGTCCGTCCGATTATAAAGCGTAGTGTGTATTGCGAATCCGTCTCGTTCTCGGCCTCTCAGCTCGTTTCGGGCTCCGACGGGCCCAGCCCACGGGCTCGAAAGCGTGGAAAAAGCGTAGTGTGTACCGGCTATAAAGAAAGTCAAATAATCCTAATTATTCCTAAGTTCGTGGAGATATGAATTGGGGGTCGAATTGACTTTGAAAAAAAATTTTATGAGTGAATTAATCCACCTGTTAAGTAGAAACAAGAATCTCTGTTCACTGATTGTGGATGCGTTACCGTGGCTGAGGGCGAGGGCCGGAGCGTAGACGGCCACCGACGTGTAGAGCACCATCTGAAGGACGTACATCGCAGATGCATATGTGCGAGCAAAAGAGTTGAACCGCATCTCCAAATACTGGCAGAAAGAGCAAAAGTAAAGATAGCAATTGAAGTTAATCCAAGACTGTATTTACAATTTTTAGGGTACTTCTTTATCAACAATTTTATGTCTGTAAAATTTGTATTATCTGTGTAGGTACACGTGCCTTGCTTGATAAAAACAAAATTTGATGGCATTAAACATCACACCCAAGAGTACATCTCACTTGTCCGCAGACACTTTTTTATATTTCCGCAAGAGCTTCTGATTTGAAAGACCCTTTATGCACCCATTGTGATGAACCAGTGCTGGGTATGAGTAACGGACATGTGTAGAATCCTCCTTAGTTAAAACTGAGGCGTGTATTGCATGTGGTTAAATGCGTTTAATTCTTCACCGTGGCAACTTATTTATTAAAAAAACATTAAATTCAGGGCTACACTAGTTCAAAAAAGCCTCAAATTCTCCGAAAATGTATCCTCCCTCCCCCCCCCCCCCCCTCCACTCGGTCGGTCGCAACCATCCCTCCACGTTGACACTTTTGAAACACTCCAATCACCCACTCACTCGAAACTCCAACTCGTCTCCCCTAGAGAGTTACTTTCTCAAAAAAATACCGCCTTCTACATGCAATCAACATTTGTTCAGATTCGTGTGCATGGCCCAGAGATGGAAACCACCCCTGCAAGTGAGCCCCTGCCAGTAAGTCTTTGACATTAGGAAAAGATACAACAAACAATGAGTCAAGAAAAGGGACGTAAGTTTTATCTATGTACCCTGCTGTCTGTTGTTCTCATACAGTGTAAAAACAGTCCTCGCCTGGGAAAGGTAAACCTACCTCGTAAGCAGACGTGAGTTTCAGGTTCATGTAGACAGGGAGATAGAAGTACGAGGTGATGGGCACGACGAGGACAAACGAGATGCAGGACATCCAATACTGAGTGCCGTAGTTGTACATCTCGGCTGGGTTACCCAAGAGCTCAACGGCTGTGATGAAGCTGCAGCAAGCCAAAAAGGTCAAAAATATTTGATATATCTCTCTTAAGTTCCCTGTATTACTCCATCACGTTGTCTGCAACTACAAAAAGTTTCTGAATAAGCGTTTGCTGACCCTATGCCAAAGCTACATTGTGCAAGTGCAAGCCCATAGGCGAGCTGTGATAACGGTCTTCAGAAGGGTCGGGTAATTCAGGAATAAAAATGGAGGGGGAGTTTTTTTTTACATTTCTGGGAAGTACCAAAAAATTATATGATTGTGGTATTTTGGTCGTATAGGTTCATTGGGCACTCAATGCCAATCATCAGGGGTTAAGGCACATAGCGGAATATTTCATGTCAGGTTGGTATAATGCATATTTTATAGAGAAGGGTGTGTACCTTTCAATTGGTAATGGAAACGATTTTGGAATGGAAGCGACTGAAATCTAAGTCTTTATCATTAATGGCAAGGTCATATCAATGGTCAGTGCCGGCTAAGCAGTGAGTCACACGAAAGCGTGCAGCAATTCCATAATCGTGACAATAGATTGAATAATAAAATTATTTTACTTGTTTATGTAGGCTGGGTGTCAAGCCAGCTGAAGCATAGGATTCTCAAATTCCACGAGCACGTATATTATATTTTATATATCTACATATTATGCGGAGAAAATCTTTGTTGGGTTCTTTGCTTATTGCCGTAAAATATCGTATGTTTGATTTGTGGTGCAGTTATTCCTTGGCCTGATTTTGTGGTGGGTTGATTTTTGGTTTATCATTTTTGCGAAATCAGAAGTATCCAGATTCATATACCTGTACTCTGAAGTCTATATCAATTGGTTCCTCCAAATTTCCTGGAACTGAGCCGTCCTTGCATGAAAAAGAAGTCGGTCAGTTGTTTTTGTTTAGGATTTAAACATAAATTACTCATTAGTTTTCCAATATTGTTTGTTTCCCATTCCAAGTTGTATGCACATATCCAAAATCGAGCGATGTGAGAAATAGGTAAGCAAAAACTTCTTGCTCTGTCTCCCGCAAATTGTTGCATTTTGAGTTTGCTTATATACCACCACCTTCTTTATAATACCTACGTACCAACTTGTGAAGAAAAATCAGCTATCGCTAACAGGTAGTTTGGGCATCGGGCATTCGCATGTCAGCCCTCGATTATTATTAACGAACTCTCGGCCTTTTGGCTGCGTGTTAGGGGGAGATATTTTAGGGGAGGGCCGGGGTAAATTCTCCTCGGTGTAGGACATATTATACCGTACTATAGGCGCAGCAAACTATTTCATTGTAAGACGACAATTCCGTGCTGCGAGCTTTGGGCCAGCATAGTTTAGTTTCTCTATAATGGGGCTCGCTTAACTATCTCCAAAATCAAGTGCTAAGTTGGTAAGTCAATCTACGGATTGGTCAGCATGCCATTATCGTATTTTTCTTTTCATAACAATAACAAACCTTGCTGCGAGTGACATCGCCATCGGGAAAGTGCCCATGTTACTTCCGCCAAGGAGGAAGTCGCTCGCTGTCTTCTGCTTCGGTCCGAAGCAAGCGTAAAACATGCCGATGGCCGAGGAGATGACCAAGACACCCACTAGGACCAAATAGTCCTCCCATCCGAAATGGCTTTTCTCTTCACAAACAACGCTTGGCGGAGTTGTGAAGTTCATGGTGTGCACGCTTGAGGTCATGGCTTTCTTATGGTGAGAGACAGCGAGAGAGATTCAAATTTGTCGTGCGTCGCTTCTTCTTGTTATTTGGCGAGTGTTTCAAGTTCCTGGTGGGACAGAAAATGTGAACTTTGAAAATTTAAATTTTTACCTTGCATTGTCCATGACAAAATGTCCACATAGGTATTCACAGTCGGCGACGCTTACCATAAAATCTTGGAAACTTCGCGTAATTTTTTACTTTCCTCCAAATACATTTACTGTAGTTCAAAAATGTTCACGCGATATAAGCGGTTAGTATTTCACACGGATTATAGGTTACACGTTCGGTTATCAGTTGTGACTTCTGTCCGATCAATTTCGAGAAGTAAAGCAAAGCAATGACACACCACTTTTGAAGTTAAAAACAATAGGTTCTTAAAAACGTAACTTTAGAGTTCTTTACAGCTGTGTCTTAATCTGACTCTCCTGCCTTCTGGACCAATCTCTACCCAACAGTGCAGGCAAAAATACTGCAAGAAATCGAAGTGAGATGACGAGTTTATATATACCCACTTCGACGAAGATTAATGGGGGAGGTTACACACAATTAGCGATGCACTTGCTTGTATGTCTCCACGATCGATCCTCATTGGTCAAGAATATCGAGATACGCCAGCTAAGACGCGTGGTCAGGCAATAAATTTACGTACCTAGGATTCAGTTTTGTATTTTCTGTTTCAATGTCGGCGATGGCGGACGCAGTCTCCTAGTAAAGTACCAGCTGAAATTGACCATGTCGTTAGATCGTTTCATGAAGATGATAACACGTTTTTGTTATCGCGCATAGTTACCTAATTGTTGTCTTTGGCGCGAGTTGCAATTTAACAATAACACTTATTGCAACCAATAGAAACTAATTGCGATCTATTGCAAGTTATGGCAATTTTTATACAGGCTGACATCAAACGTATTACTATGGTGGCATGTGGAAAATCACCTTTGGCGATTTCTATTGTTTATTGCCAAGAAACAGAAACAGCTACCAAAGTACAAGAAACATAATTTAAAGCGTTCAAGTCCGCTTATTGCACCTGTGATTGCACGTTTAATCTGTGCTTATATAATAACAAATATAACATGACACCCATTCCTTATAGTTGAAACTGCTGGAAGTCCATGCACCAATTCGATTATTGACAACCCACACCACGTTATACGGCTGGATCCTAAGAGTGGATCAGTCAATAAAAGGAACCAATTGCTTAAACCACAGCTTAAACTGTCCGTTTAGAGTTTGTTTAGACATACACCGAAAACCCATCAATGATACGCTCAAGTATCACTTGAGCGCACACACACGCACACCACGCTCAAGTTCACTCTATTTTAACTTATGGCATAATAGCATGGGGAAGTTCACCCGAATCCCACAAATTGTTCATAAAACAAAAAAAGGCTATACGGATTATGGGTAAAATAGGGAAGAGGGGAACATGCAGAAAAGCTTTTAAAGATTTTAAGATTCTGACCTTACCATGTGCTTTTATTTTAGAAGTAATTTTATTTGTTTATGACAATCCTGCAATATTCCCGAAAAATGAAGAGGTGCATGAGATTAATACAAGAAGAAAAGCAGAATTAAGAGGAAAAATGAGCACACGGGAAATAAGCAGGAGAAATGTTATGTATCTAGGTGCATCGTACCACAATAGGTTGCCCTTGCGGCTGAAGAAAGCACATGCAAGCAGAGATAGTTTTAAATATGACATTAAGAATTTTTTGATTAAACATTGTTTTTATAGTACTGACGAATTTTTACATTTTAAAGAATGTGATTGTAAATGTGAGGAATGTTTTAAAACCTAACGAGTGTGATGGGTTTTAGCAATTGACAATTTTTAATGCTTGTGATGACAAATATTGTAATTACGCAAAGGGCATGCACCTAGGTGCAATAAAATGTATTCAAATAAATAAATAAATAAATAAATAATATATAACCTTTCACATCAATGGTGTACCCATGTATTTAATGAACCAACGTTAAGTATCGTGTCAATCCGAACAAAATCATGGGAAGTAGCAAACAGCGATCGAGAAGTGATCGAGAAGTGGGGAAGAAACCTCCCCATTGGCATTGCTCTCCATGGTCCCACGCCTGTCGCTTGTGTTGGTAAACCAAAATTGACCGGAAAAACATATTATTTAAAATCTATGGCTAACACATCAAATTATCAAATTAAAAAACAACAAGTCATTCCTAATAGAAAAGTATATAAAAGCATAAAGTCTTTTTTTTTGTATTTTATTTCCATAATTATGGCATCTTTTTTTAAAGAATTGCCAATCATGTTTTGCCATCATGTTCGATCTGCTCCTCAAGTGTCCGCTGTTTGCCCGATGACCTTGAACGAAAACTCCTCTATTTCCCACAATGCTAGCTCGATAGATTTGCATACGCTACTAACAAAACGAAACCCAATTTGAATAAGCTCTGTTTTAACGAATAACACGTTATGCCTCGTTGTCATGTGAGAAGTGACTAATATATTATTATTTTGATGGAAGCAAGTAATCGCACGTTTGAAAGTCCGCGCACCACAGTCCAGCGAAGCTAATACCAACGTGCCGATCGCAACCAACGTCAAGGCATGCACAGGTAAATCCTCTGCGTCATTGATACACATTCTTACTCCGAAAATAAACACATTAGGCTCTGGATCCTAGTTCGTCCAATCTTGTCAGATTCATCGAATAGCATGTGCCCAGAGGTATTGTCAGCGATCAAGCGGCCGAATATAAATCATATGTGCATACATTTTCATAATCTTGGGAACGCTTCGCCGTCATCTCTCATCAGCATTAATTGCATTCGATATCATTGGACAGCATTGAGTATGAGATAAATCCAGTTAGGTTTGGTTTCTAAGATTTCCCTGGACGTAATCACGCCTTTAGAATGTGATCTGCGGTTGTTGCTCATGGCATCATCACATTCGCGAGGCGCAGTGAGGGTTCTTTTAATTGAGAGGCGGCTCATGCTGCAATGCAAGTTGTAATTTCCATTAGGTCAGTCATTACATTGTAGGATTTAAAAAATGCACGTGAAAATGATTTGTGAAAATGATTTGCAAAAAATTTGTGATCGGTTGCAATAATATTTTATTATGACGTGGGTTTGATTTTTTATTTCGCAACTTAGCATGCAGATTTGATGGCAAGAGGACTTGTGGCGTGGTTTTAATGATAAACGAGTACACTCTAGTTTTTCCAGGCAACTGGAACAATCTGGCATATCTGAACTGAAGATCGTAGGTATACATTACAACCTTTTAAAATTTTTTGCTCATTTTTCAAAATTATAATTAATTTTTCATCACAAAAGGTACGTTTCAAATTAACACACAATATTATTATCAGTGTTTAGTTGAGAAGTCATAATATTGAGTTTATGGGATATCATAGAAGCATTTTTTTTTGGAATTGGGCATTAGAGCCGAGATTCAAAATTTAACAGCACAGCTCAAGCCGTAGCATTCTATGAGCAGTTTCGAAACTTTTGGCTCATGTCGAGATTCCAATAGAAACTCATTTTCTATATAGTCATCTTTCAAGTTCGCCATAACAACACAGGGGAAGTACTACACACCATAAGAGCAATCTTATCAAAAAAATAAATAATATCATTCCACAAGTCACAAGCGCAATGTGCATAGAGCAAAATACCTGCTAGGGTAAGACGATAATACAATACACAATACCATACATTTAGCAAATTGCTATTGATGATACAATTCGTAAGAACGTCAGACTAGTAATAAGATGGAATACAATAATTGAACTTTTTTGAAACCAATTTTCGAACCGTGTGGCAGTATAATGCACTTATAATCGCAATTCATTAGTATAGGTACTATGGAAACGAGTGTGATATCTGAGGATGTTACAAGAATTATCCTTTGTTAATCATTTTCCGCTTCGCTGAGTGTCATATTGAAAAAGTTCGATGTTTTTATACAAATATAGTATGCCACAACATGAATATATCAAATTTCTTAGACTCGTGGCTACTATATCCTATCTTTATCACTAGTTTTGAAAAAAACTATTTCAAACTGGGATTTGAATGCTAAATCAAAATTCTCAGTTTCACACAAATCCCAATGAAAGACGACCTCGAAAAATTGGTTTTTTCAAAATCAATATTTAATTTTAGTAAAAAAGAAATTATTCGTGATCATCATTTTATACGAACTATTCTTATCCATTGTGGTGTGAAAAATTAGCAACTACCTACTGCATAATGCATGCTGTCTCAAGAAATGTAAAGTCTTAAAATCTAACCTTCCAAATGAACCAAAAGACTGTACCTTTGATACTCCGTTCCTTAATCTACCTGCCCACCCATTTTCCTCCGTATCCTGTGTGTCGACTCTGTTCTCTATCCCTTCTACTTGTGCCTCTACAATATCTTCTATTCTATGTTTATACAGTAAAACTGTTCCCCATGCCATATCTAGCTCAAAACTATCACCCCTATTGAAATTATTAATATAAATTTGTAGCATTAAAGTTTTCTGTGCTCTTAACTGGAAACTGTGGGACACCCCACAAAACTCTTGTTCGTCAGTTTAGCATATAAGTAGGTAATCGATGAATGCAACGTGGAAAACGTGGAAAGTGGAAGATCATGTCCGTCATCTCAGTACACACTGTCACCTGTTGTTATTGCAATTGGTCTCCAATCAAAGCGAACAAAATTGTCAATAAGCCAGCAAACTTAACGACATAGAAATGTGTGTAATAAAAAATGCTAATAACAAGAACTTTTGTTTTGTTTTAAAGACTTCAAGTTGTTTACTACTCGACATTCTTTCATCAACAACTATAAAGATCACGTATTGTGTTATCAAGTACTCGCAATGCAATCATGTTCAATGTCCCAGTCCCATACAACAAACACTTCGTACAGAATCTTCCCCGAAAAGCAGATACGGTGAAAATCCAACAGCATATCGCCGAACAACCAAACCCATTGACATTTCATTTTGTAGGGAATCAGTCTTGATCACACCAATAAATATAGCCAAGTCCTAAAAAGTCCCGTTCAAGTTCTGCTCAAGACCCGCGAATGATTTTTAAAAACCCCGATAGAAAAAGCCTCTCGTTGACTGTCTTGTCTTTGACATGCTTTGAAGTTTGACTCACCTCCACGACCCATGCCACGTGCTGCGTGCAGATCCAAGTCGAGGATGGACATGAATGAAGTTCATTTCAGCCAGATCATCGCTCGCAAACCTACCCTCCAATCTCCCTCTCTCGTTCAATTATTGACAGTAGCTACTACTAACCGGTAGGTAATTGTATTATTTCACTCATGGACGCTCGGACCACTTTCGCACTCACTTTCATTTCGACATTTCTCAGCTAAGGTGTACCGCTCAATGACGTCGCCACCCTTTTATTGTTTGACACAAACAGACCATTTTTGAGACATACTTGATAACAGATGTAAAATAGTTTGCTATTTTATTCGGCTTATGAAGAGGCAAAGTTGATGAAAATGTGTTAAAATTAGTAAACAATGGTGACACGTGCTCGAATTGGTAATAAGAACTATAGCGACACGTGCTTGCAGATATGTTCTACTGTGCTAATGTCTTGCAACTCGATGCTTGACGTTTGTTCGCAGAATATGGCAAAGCAATAATAATTAAATTAATTATTAGCGGTCACTGACTGAATCAAGAGAAGAGATCATTTGAGCAGGGGCAAACGGACCACAAAATAAAGCAGCAATTAGCTTCGATATAGGAAATACCTAGTTCTTACATTTCAAAGTGGAAAAGTGTCCAGTCTTCACTTCACTCGTCAACAGTTCGTTGTTTCATTCTTTTCGATCCTTCGATTGATCACAACTTTTTTGTGTTCTTATATTAAAACCCCATCAAAACAAAACGTCCCAAAATTAGTTCAAGGTCATCAGATTGACTGTCGAGTTCGCTGGCATATTTTTTTACCGTTGGAAATGCTACTATCGCTATCAAAATACCAGTACGATGTTAAGGTCATTGGGTAGTTTGAAACCACAACAAACCACTACCTGTCTAGTTTTCGTGACTCGCAAAGGAATCAACAAGTGCAACAGAAACATTACAGAACATTAAGTATTGCCAGTTCACAACTTATGGAAACGGTATAATATCATAACATGGTGTTATAACATTACGTGTTATAATATATTATAATTATAATACTTAATACATAATATTGTTAACAAGTCAATGAAATATTTTCGGAGGTAACTAATAGATCTCTATAGATTCGGGTTTTCAAAGGGGCTTCAGGTGTAATAATGGCAGAAACTGATGTCAAAATTGCGAATCGGTCGGAAATGAACCTACATATTATCTTAAATTTAGGTCGATACTATACGGACACTGAATGTGTGAGTTCAGTTTCCAAAATCTTTACGTGTACAGGAGATTGTCAGCCCAGTACTCTCAAGTCTCAACTGGCAACTACCGTGCTCCAAATTAATTGTCACAGTGGCCAGTATAAGAAGTGCATAAACACATCTGCTGTGTCTCCATATGCATCTCTTGGCGATACCATACCTTCCACGAAATCGAAATATCCATGATTTTTGTTATCTTGATGAAGAAGAGACGTCTAAATTTTCAAGCCAAGCAATCTGCACTAAACACGCGAGACCCTCGACTATGGGTGCCAGTGCCACACAAATATTGTACGATTTACCTGCCCTGCTTACGCATTAACGTGCTGCACTGAAGCAGTAAGCACTCAGCATCATTACCAAGGGTCGCCGCGATGGGGACCACCATCTAGCAAGGGTTTGTTGCGACTTTCAGGCAGGAATAAGGCACCGCACCAGTGCATTGGCGAATTCCCCGTCAGTAGCAGACTCTCTTTGAGTAGCAGTGTACTTCTCCTGTACTAGTACTTAAAAGTAATTCAACTTTGATGACATGAAATAATTCATGATATACGATGGTACGTCAGACAGGTTTGTAGATAGAGTGGGGGGCAAAAGGGCCACGGTCCCTTCCCCACTGAGTTAAGATTTATCTTTTGCAGTTTTCTGCAGTATTAGCAGCGGTGTAGTCCTAGCAGATAATAACAGTGATAAGGGGTATATACTCACATTTAATTTAAAGTAATGTGCTGGTGTACGCTTGGACACTAATTTCTAGCATTTTTACGACAAACTTTTCAAATTTTAAGTAATATTCATGGTTTCATCACTAAATATATAGGTACCCATTCCAGTGAACCATGTCCAAACTTGCGGTAAACGATGCATTGCAAAATTATCAGTGCTTGTTGTAAGGAATCCAGTGAATTGTGGACGTGTTTGAGTGTTTTTAGTGCTAGGTACCTACCGAAAAAAAACCTCGAAATGTAAGAAAATATGAAAATATGGAAAATCAAGAAATATGAATAATAGTAGCCCCCCCCCCCCCCCCCCCACGGTTGACGAAAAATCACCTCCATTTTCAGCACTACACCACTGATGGGGTATTTCACCAACTCCTTTTAGTTGTTATGCCACGTTTAGTTGCTTAAACGGCATTTTATTTAAGATTTTGCATTTCAAAAAATTCCCAATTGCTTTCCAATTGGTACCCAAATTGAACGGGGAATAAGTTTCAATAAACCGCAAATCGAAACTGTTCGTGAAAAGCACCGAAGCTTGGCAATCGGCTGGATTTTCTACGACGTTTAGTAAAACTTCCCTTAGCGAGATTTAAACGGTGTTGGCAAAACAGCCCATGAGTATAATAATATAGGTATGTAACCGACCGAATTGGAATGACTGCACCAATCATTCTCTTCTAGAAAACAGCCAGGATAAAGTGGATGTGCCACACACTGTTGTCCTTTCCAATGTTAACATTGAAATCCCACTCAAAAAATCTTAATTTTTGTCAAATTTCAGGCAATAAAATGTACACCTCGGGACACGGAAATCCGCCTAGTAGAATTTCAGCTATGTGCTCAGAAAGGTTTGTCTGAAAAGAGCATAGGCAGGCCAGGTACTGACCACGTGGGTGAGCACATGGAGGAACTGGACGGCATGCATAGGGGATAGAAATCTCGTTTTTAGAAACCAGTTTTCTTATGCAGCAGCTGCCTCGCTCCGTGAAATGAGAATCGACCCAAGCTGATATATCAGTGCAGTGTGGACTTATGCAATTAGTTTTCACGGAAATCCAATGGCCTAAAATACGAAATTTTTAAGCTAGAAGAAATTTCAAAAAGTGTCCTGCGTCTTCTCTGTATGAAAGACACATTTATGCCATCACTATTTCGGTACCTGCAAAAAAGTTGGTATTCGCAATGTGAATTTATTTAAATTGCATAATTGCTTTTGTTATATCACATTACCTCCAACCCGCCTGGAGGAGGTAAAGCTTTTGGAAAGGTAGGGTATAGGTATTAACCATTAAATTGATATGAAGATAACGGAAGCAATTAATATTAATAAAATAAAAATTGAGATATGGTAACCTATGTTTTCGTTAATATTAAAAAAGTGGTGACATAGAAGTGTTCCTATCTAAGAGAGGATTCGAGAAGTTTTTTATTTTCTCTTCTAACTATAAAATTAGGTGTTGTATGCCAGTTGGGGTGTGTGGAATCAGATACAAAACATGCCAGTGAACAAATTCATGAGTTTTGCGAGGCAGGCACTGATAATAAAACTGGTTTATCAAATTAGATTGCGACCCATCAATAAACATGACATCCCCTGCCACCATGTGCTCATCCACGTGGTCAGTACCTGGCCTGCCTATGCTTTTTTCAAACAAACATTTCTGAGCACATAGCCGAAAATCTAAGAGGCGGATTTCCGTGTCCAGAGGAGTACCTACAGATACATTTTATTGCTTTATAAAGTTATGCCAATTATTGAAACTTATTCCTCAACTTTTAGGTACACTGTTTTGCCCCAAAAATATTCTTTATGTTATCAGTGTGGCCCATGGGGCCACGTAGCCCACCAGCGATTCCATTTTGTAAGCCTAGCCAATTACAATTTTATAATGCAAATTGTAATTGATGCACAATTTTCAATTGCAATAAGGCATGAGCTGTTTGCATTTTATTTCAGTTATCAGTACCTAGTCTGAAATTCCCATACAGTGGAGTTCAGACTTACTGATGTGCCGAAATGGAACACAGCAAATTATTATCAATAAACGGATAAAATAATTGCAATTAGACATAGGTAGGTACCAATGTCAAAAACATTCAATTTTATAGTGGCTTTTTAGGCTCATTTGCATGGGTTCCGTACTGATACTTTCAGAAATTTTAATCGCAGCTAAACGGTGTGTTAGTCAATCCGAGTTCCCCAGGTTTTCTGTAAAAGGGAGAAGACAACAGGCAACCCGCAAGCCAATTCTGGCCTGCAGAGATTTAAACTCGAGTCAGCAGTCGCAACTTGATAGTACATATCCTTGACCTACCTTATTAATTGAACACAAAATGCATTATAAAATAATGAAATGCACAATACTATTGGTAATGGCCGGGGCTTTAAGATGAATCTATGCTTGTTTTTAGAGGATTTTAATGAAGTTAATGAAGTACGGGATATATGGTTGCCACAAAGTAATGGTCAAATAAAAATGATTTCAATCCAATAAATGGGCTCAGCCCATTTATTTCCAATTTTGTGCTCCAAGATTGCCACTTTTATAAAAGAGTGGAGGATACAAATCAAAACAATGCACATAGATGGGCATATGCACATCTGCTTTCTCATGCATCTATCACTTTATCAAAAAAAGGAAAAATAAAATAAAGCTTTGGTGCATCAAAATTTGCTTCAGTGGATTCTTTTTTGTGCGCAGAATATGTTCTCCAGTTTAAACTATATAAACGTAGCCCCATGATATGAACCATCTATTTATTAAAGAATATGCACAGCACTGCCGATCGCTTGAATTTGGACCCTGGGCGAAACTACTTGCCGGCCCCTGCCCTAGGATAGAAAATAGGATTGGGGGTACGACCAGTGGTGTAACTTAAAATCGGAGGCCCCAAAGCAAAAAAAAGTTACGCCCCCCTACCCCGTCCAGTGTTGCCAATTTTGTGAAAGTTGAACCGAGGCCATTGACATTTTTTAGGGAATGGATTTTTTTAAAGCTTGTACTGGAACGTACTACATTTTAAAAAGTCCGTTTCCTAGAAAAAGGTAATCGCTTCTTTTTTCGGTTATAAGACCCGGTTTTTCAGTGGCACGCTAAATATCTAATGGTCTGTTAACTTGTTATTTGCTTAGTGGACGTTGCTAAGCTAATAACAAGTTAACAGATCATTAAATATTTAACGTGCCTCTGAAAAACCAGATCTAAAGAAGTTTAAACAAATTTTTCTAACATATGAATGTAATTTTTGCATGACAATAATAATTGTTTTAACTTTTAAATTGTAGATTTATTGTCCAAGAAATTGTATATTGTATCTGTAAGTTTGTTGTAGTGTGATTTTCCTATTTAAGATGTCTTATTAAATTTGTACTTATGGGCTCGCCCGTTACAAATAAATGTGGATAAAAAAAATAAACACCTGTATGAATAGACAACGACATACATCAGTGCTTAGTTCATCTTCGTTTTAAAATCAGGGAAATGTAGTTTCTCTGGTAATTGTTTATCGTTGCTTATTTAGCAATGTACCAAGAACCTGACTTAAGGTTTTTTAGAAAATGTAGACACAGATTATGTACAAGGTCTCTGAACATAATATCATTGAGATGATAGATGCAAAAATTTGAACATTTTTTCCAGTCTTAAATACCTACCTACCATAGAGAATACATAGATCTTATGGGATCACTCTAGTAATAAACAATGTATGCTTGGAACTCCAAAAATATGTATTCGGCATTTTATTACCAACATAAAAATAATAACAAATTGATAGGTACACCACATCGTAGTCCCAAAAAGTTAGTCATATTTAATTTTGATTGATACATTTTGTAAAACTCCTTACATAGGACTATTAGGAAGGTACCTACTTAGAAAGATTTCACAACAAACCTATAAGGCAATGAGGTACAATACAACATTTTAACTGTAAAAGCATTACAAATATTATATATATATATATATATATATATATATATATATATATATATATATATATATATATATATATATATATATATATATATATATATATATATATATATATATATATATATATATATATATATATATATATATATATATATATATATATATATATATATATATATATATATATATATATATATATATAATTCTCTTGAGCATAAAATGGTCACTAACTTTTCTATTAAGATATATTATGCTTAGTGTAAGGTGGAAGACTGGTGAGATTCAATTTTGGTTTGCGTCGCCTTTATTTAAATTCGGTCGTAGCTGGGAATGCTTTGGAAGCCGCTCAGCGCAAAGAGAGCACCATCCTGGAAAATAAAATTAATTAGATAAGATACATAGTTATGACAACTAGAATATCTGGCTTGGCAATAAGATACAAATCAGTTGTAATTATAAGTCACTTTTGGCTTTTAAACAAAAAAAGAAACTGGTTACCTTGACTAGCAGAGGTAAATCTGACCAGAAGTCGTAATTAGGAATTAGTTCCTTTCCCTCGGCACCCCTCATAAGTTTCATTGCGAGCGCACCACCAGCAAAATAAATGGCCGAAAAAGTGAAAAAGATGATCACAAGAACTGAGCCCGTTGAAAGCGAATGATCGTTGACGTCCATTTTTTTCAAGCAGGCTGACGGCGACTTCAATGTCAATGTCTACACCACAAAAACCAATTAAAGAAGGAAAATAAATAAAATAGAAATACATTTTAACAAAACCATATAATATTAACAAAGTTTCTGGCAACCTCCAAGACATTTTTTTGTGCCCATCATAAGCTCACTTTTAACGAACACAATTAAATATTTCTTACAAAGGAAGTGCTGGTTGAAGATGGATCAATGTCCAGAGAAGTAGGGTCTGTTTCACCACTACACTTAAGTTCAATGGATGTAGAGCTATAAAAAGAATAAGCAGGTAAATAGCAGCTGGAGAAAAGTTACTAAAAGATTATTTACAAAATTAAGCTACTGAAAAAAATCAAATGTCAAGCACACATTATTGTAATTTAGATAAAAAGGTGGAAAATCTGACTTAATTGAATCATAACTCTTTGCTAAAAAAAAATGCAAACTTAGGTAGGTCCTAGGTTGCTAAACTAGGTACTAGCATAGAGTAATGAAACCTACGAACCGTAGGTTTCATTACTCTATGGTACTAGCTGGGGATTTTCTTAACTTACATTCCGTTGTAGGTATATTTTAAATGTATGGGGTCAGCTATACTTCTGGAATCAAATGACGCTTCCTCTAATTTCCCGAGTATCTTGTATGTCTTCTGTGTACTATTATATGCACAGAGAGCAACTCCAGCTACCGAGCATTCGTTGTCGTCAGGGTATGGAAAAGGAATATTACTGCACGGCTGGAAAAACAACGATATGTTTTTTCCAGTTCCTTTAATCCTGCAAAAGAGATGTTAAATCATCGAGGTAAAAAATTGAAAATAACGTCTTTAAGAACTGTCATGTTTATATAAGTATTTTAGCAACAGTGAAATTTCCTTCATAGATGATTTCAGCTTCACAAAGAAAGTTTGCCTACCAAGGTGATTTAGTGCTGTCTTCTAGGCCTGTTAGGTCAATTCCTACCCCAACTGGAAAAACGCACTGACAAGTATTAACCTTCTCACATACAAAATTACTGTCTTTCAAACACTGACACAAGGAGAATACGCTCAGCAATAAAGTAGCAAAATAGATAATTTGGGAGTGGTGCGTGCCCGACATTATCGCCTTTTGCACTAGTGTTTGTGTTTACATAACCTGTTTGTCATGTCATGTGACTTTGACAGATACGGTTTGCAATAGCGCGAACTTTAAACCATTAATAGGAGCGTTGTGAATCAATTCGTTATCAATTCTTAATACGCTTTAAAGGCTTAGGTTGGAAAGCGTTTTGTGAGTTTGATTCGTCCCAGAGAAATATTCGTTCTAGCTAGATCAACATTATTTTGAAAAATGACGCTTTGAGACTAGGTTAGGTAGGTACCTACCTACTACAATGGCCGCCATCTGAGCAAAGATATTCGTCTGAGGCATTTTATGTCAACTTGCTGCTTAAGATCAGCTCTTGTTACATAATGGAATACACACATGTTCAACGAGTGCGAGTGCTGTATAAAACCATTATGAAGTTGCACAGAGGTTTGCCCCCAGAATTACAGCCTCTGGGTGATAGTTATGCAAGGGATGAATTTAAAAGGCACAAAACATCAAATGCGGTGGAGGTCAACATCTTCATGACTGAGTGGACGGTATAGATATTTCAAGCAAATGATAATGCCTGTATTGTAGCATCCTCAAGTGTGTACGATAACTCTTTAATTTCAGAAGTATGCATTGGCATTAGCCGAGCAATTGGGTCTCAAAGGGCTCAAACACTCCACGCAACTCGGTGTGCAGCTAGACCAGAAACTAGTGGAGCAAATGCGAGATGATCAAATCCAGCAACTTTACGATCTGATGAATGCTGCTAAAGCCACAGAGAGCCCTCTCAAAAATGAAGACTCACAGCCTGCAAAGAAATCAAACAAAGGAATAGCTAATACTAATATCATAGAATAATAAAACCAATCTAAGCTACTATTCTCTTAGCTATAATAGGTAGGTACTTAACAATAACAATATAATTTAAGAAATGGAAAGTGTCACATTTGTATTATTCATATGTTGTTTCACATTTCTAGAAATAAAAATGAGCCAGTATTTAGTTTTTTACAAGTATAGCTTTTTACAACAGCCTTTCTGGGTGGCCATGCGGGAACGCTCCACGAAGACGAAGCCTTCTTACAGCTTCTCGTAAGTGTTTGGGCTGAAGTGGACCGCTCTCTCCTCCCATCTCCATCACGTCCAAAGCTTCTTCCACAACCTCTCCAATGAAGACCTTAGCAATGCCCGACATGGCAATCACAACGTTTTGTGACACAGAGCAGCCAGTAATTGTTTGCATCAACTGGAAAGAGAATTTAATCATTTGAATTAGTAATTATTGATGAGCGTAGCGAGCAATGCGAGCAAGCGAAATCTTCAATTTCACTGCTGCTAAAAAAAAGCACTTGTGTTTTTTTTTTGTTTGTATGTGTGTTTGTGCGCGCTCTACAGGTCAAACGCCTACGTCGATTGCGACGAAATTTACAGGGTGTCTACTTTTGTTCTCAACTTAGACCCCCTGCGTTTTTCAAGAAAATTCTCCGTGCCCTTCACTATCAAAACAGAAAAAGACCAATATTTGGCAATTGAGAAAGTTTGGAAAAGTACAGATATTTATTTAAAAGTGCGTATTGTTTGCAAATTTCCCCAAGTTCCATTGTCGTCTTTAGAAACCATCGAAACCAAATCGAAACATCACACCAGGTCTTTTGACTAGAAGTTGACTTCAAGATTTGACAGATATTAGAAATTTTGTCAATTTCGTGCATGCAAGTTTTTGAAAGTATGTCCGCGGCAGAAATATATCCCCAACCTAATAAAAACCCTTTGGGCATGAGTTACATCTATGAATTTACATGCACATTGCTCAATGACCTCAAAATGAGCATATTTCCGCTACCCGACAGTTCGGTCAGAAACAAAGAAAGGTCAGAATCGTTTACATTTTCAAGTGATCAGAATTTTTTAGAAAGCAATGGTCCGGCTTGCTGCTCCATGATTTTTAAAGGCTTTTTGCCTCAAATCTTTTTATGCGCTACAAACAAACCGCTACGCTCATCTTCAACGCAACAAAAACTGCGTTCGCGAAGCCCTAGTATTTAATATTTTCATAAATGAAAACTTTTGTCACTTTGTATAGTGATTTTATTCTACAAATCAAACAGAGGTAGTTTTGTCAGTTAGGTACTTAAATGTCTTTTTTGTAGAGGGGGGGGGGGGGGGGGGGGGGGCAGGGGGTAATTGTCTGGGGAGTTGGGGGCGTTGGCATGGTTAGAAAAAATGTACAAGCTTGTAAGAAGATTGATTGGCAGGTGTGAACTGAAGTTTGCATGGTCAATGGTGTGTTAGAATGTGACCAAATTCGAGTAAAAAAAGTTGCATTTATCTGCACTCGAGGAAACTACCTACACTGAATTTGGGTGCATATTCGGTTGAGAGTGCTGCAAGGACTCTTTTGGCCTACGTCTTTCCTGGCCTGCAGCTTTCAGTGTACAAGTGCAAGCTCGGACCAAGCTAATTAACAAGCGAAAACTCTACAATTGTTATTCAATGAGGGTATCACATGACCGATGAAACTATCTAGAAGTTAAGTGTTTACACTCAATCCGTGATAAGGTGTCGCATACCTATATTGGGTGGAGTGATTAGGGGCTTCCGCTCAATGGTAAAATAACTTTGATCTGAAGGGCTGCTGGTGTTATTAGGCCAATTGCCAGTTAAGAAGTCATAGTGGACTGAGTATAGGTATACCCTGTCTAGCTCATTTTTCAAATCAACCCTGCTTCTATAGGGTTTTCCTAGTTAAAAGACTAAACAAGTAAATGATTCAGAAAACATGCCCCTGAAACTACTCACTCTTTTAATTGCCGCCTTAGGAAAAGCTGACCGTCTATACATCTCATAGCGATCCAGCTGCTCTTCTGTAAAGTTTGACACCAAGACCTGCATTTTTTCCCTTTCTTCTTCCTCAAGCTCTTTCCGGCTCTTGTCTTTTCTTTTGTCTTGATTTATAATATTTTCTGCAGCAGTTTTAGCTGCCTTTTGAAGGCCCAGATCAGATCCTAGTGAAAGAACCAGGTCAGATTCATCTTGTTGTGAAGTGTGCCTGTTTGGGAGCGACAAGTCTGTTCTTTGAGGTGCAAATGATTTGGAATTATTGAGCATGTCTTCAAGTGCACTGGCTGCATGATTCAAATTTGAATCTTCGCCATCATCTTCATCGTCGTCGCTGTCTGTTCGCATGCCTAAATCACTGTCCCTATTTTCATCTGAATCATTTTCTTCCCTTGATGCATCAAATCGAACAACTTTAGTTGGTGGCTGCTCGCTGGTGGGACTTGAAGCATCTTCATGTTTACTTTCAAAACTGACATCTCTTGAAAAAATATCATCCATACTTTAACGGAGATTGATTATAAAGCAATAATAAATATTAAATAAGGTAAGTAAGCTAACCTAAAACCAACACAATCTAAACAAGTGGAGTGTCAGTGGAGTGTCCCTGACAGTTGACAGCTCTACTTTTGACAACAACGGCAGCCATCTTAACACGCGTCAGCTGGGAAAGCAAGTAGAGTGAATGAGCTCTATCTTCCAGGTTTTGGCCCGTAGCTTTGTCCAGGTGTACATAATTTTTGCTAACAGTTATTTTGCTTCAAGGGAAATACTTGCCATCGATTTGTGCGCCTTACCAAGGTAATTGTAACGGCTTCACTTACTGCCTAGTACATATAAATAAAATACCAAATATATTAAGAAATGAAAACGCATTCAAGCTTACAGTCGTGAAAAATTAGGCCCATCACAGCTTGCCTGTGGCATCCCAAGCGGGAACAAGCAACAGCGTTTTAGTGGTAACAAAATTTGCTTATTTTTAATTTTCTTGTCTTTCATTTAGGTTTCTACTAAGAGGTCATGGTTTCCACACGGACTATGAGTAATGTATCAGAAGGAGGTGATAATCCATCAAGTGCAGTAGTCCAAGGTTCCTCCAAACAATGCACTGTGAAGCAATCCCGACCCAGTACAGAAAAAGCCCAAGATCCTCCTGTCCCAGAAAAGACCGAATTAAATCTTCAATATCTCCCAACAGAAATTTTTGAAAATATCGTCAGTTATTTACCTCACCGTACTATTGGACAGATGCGCTTAGTTTCACGTAAAATGGATAGTCTTTGCAGTGGCATCTTGAACTTCAAATTTCAACGACTGCAAACACTTATGCTGACTCGATTTCAATCAATCAAAGCCAAGATGCCACGCCGTGAGTCGGCCAGGCGGAATCATCCTCTAGCTTGTGAAGCCGATATCATAGAAACGCTCCACATGAGACTTACGCTTCTGCAGATGACCTTTGGAAAGCATATAGAGAGGAAGCACTGCTGCTTTTTTGCTGGAGAGATTCTTGATGAATGCTATCGTATCATTCAGTATATAAAAGTAACCCAGAAGCTTTCGCGACCGTATAAAGTAACCGACGAACTCTTCGATCTTTCTACGATGGCCATGGAATACTTCAAAGAACACATTGAGCCTACTCTCCCTGAAATAGCTTATTTTACCTCTTCTGATTTTCTTGAGTTTGTTCCCGATCGGAACCCTGCTCCCTTCACGAGGCCTGTATGTGTGTATGATGAACCATCTACTCCCGTGGCAATTCCCAGCAAAATTATCAAGAGGTCTGATTCTTCATGTGGTCACGGCGGCATCGCTCTCCGAAACAGTCTTAGATGCATTAAAACGGGAATGAAGAGGCACAACAACCAATTAATGATCATGCGCCGTGAAATCCGCAATAGCAAATCAAAAATGCTGGACCAACAGAAGCAAATCCTTGATTATTCTAAGCGCTTGGATGAAAATGAGAAGAAAAACGAAGAGAACTCTCGCAAGTTCAGTACTTTCCTACAAGAGTTGAACAAATGTAAAACAGAGTTGCAGTATTGGCGCTCGAAATCTCCCGCAGTTTTGCCAAACTGTGATGCTTGTGGAAGGGCTTTCGGAGTCCCCAATGACGAAGCCGGTTTGGTCAATCAGGGTATCTTGCCAGAGGGTTGGCCGGATGTTCATGTTGCTCCGGTCGTTGCCATAATCAACAGAGACGAGGTTGTGGGGGAGTTTAATGTGCCACTGCAAAATGTAGTCAAGAAGCCAGAGGAACTCAAAGCTGGTGACTCGAAACAGGTCGCTGCAAAAGATGTCAAGGTGCCAGTTGTGAAAGATGTGAAAGCGCCCTTATGCCCTAAACGAAAGATTGAGGATGAGGATGTTAAAGTAGGAATATCCAGTTCGAAGCCCAAAGAAGTAAAAACAACGACGGGGTCAAAGAAAATAAAGCTTGCTGCTGCCAAAGAGAAAGCATGCGACTTGGCCCCAACACAGGCTGAGGGTAGCTTGGGACGAAGGGTTCTTAAACCAAGGGTTAAACAGGGGAAAATGATTGGTAAATCATAAACAAAAGGCCATGTCAATTGAAATTGAATTCATCACTGAAGATATATACAAATTTAATTGTTGTAACAAAAATGTTCATATTCAATGTTTACATTTTCACTGCCTTGAGTGTGTAGCAGAGAATAATGTAATTGATGAGTACAATTTTGACATTTGTAATTGATTCCAGGAAAGATCTGGATTGACTTGTGTGATAGTTATGCTCCTCTCTTAAATTTGAATTTTTATAATGCTTATTTGCTTTGTTCCTGGGTAACTTTTACAACCATTTTTATTGATAGATTCCATTAGTGAGGCCATCCTTTCACAGAACACCCACTGGTTATAAACTTGTAGCATTTGTAACAACTTTCAACTTACAACCGTGACTTACAAAAATTATCTTAAAAATCGGAGCAAGTACTACCGAAATATTTTGCAGGTGCAAATTCATTTGATGACGTTGCAATGTACCTTTGATATGTGAGTGTTATAAAACTTGTGTGGAGATCGTTGCTCATTTAAATAATAACAACCAAGCAGACTTAAATTGTGAAAGAATTTCCGAATTTTTCCACTAATTATATTTCATGCAATGCTCTTCACAAAAGCACCACTAGACCAAATGAAAAGCTGTTGTATATATAATATTATTTATACTACGTATTTATGTGTGTAGGCAATCTTGTTCTTCTGAAGAAGGAAGCAAAGGAAGTATAATGTTTGTTGTTGCCACTGGTGGCCAATGGGCCACAATATGTTTGCTAATGTTGATTGTCATTTCCCTTTTAGCACAATTATGAATATCAAGATATTGGTTTAAGTTACATGTAGGTACTGTAGGTAATGAGTTGGAAAAAATGAATCGCAGTGTTTTGTCTAGGCTGATTTTATTTGTACTAACGGTAACCCAGTGGAGTAAAAAACAGAAGAGGAAAGTAGCAAGCATTTTGTACAACATTTTAATGTGTTGGCAAATTTGTACAGTAAAATTTTGGTCAAAAACAATGTAAGCTCTGGGTATACTTTCTCTTAGTAATTTAATCCTTCGTAATTAATCCATTAATGCTGTTTTTGAATTACTTTGGCATCAATTAATTGTTTTTACTTTGCCAAGTGGTCCAAAAATGTTATGCCATTATTATTTGATAGTATTATATTCCTTTTTTTAAATAACGTAATTAAGACCAAGTTCCTGGCTCTCCATGTGTGTAACTGAAATAGGGTTTATAAAATAATTTAAAAATCAATTGAATTTAAATTGTCAGTACCTATCTGCAAGCAGAAATTGTGCACAATATTCTAAACAGAAGACAAAACAATATTATATTGTCTGTTAGCAAGTAGAAGATTAATGGAAGCTTATCAAAGATGGAAGCAACAATTTAATGTTTTGCAATTGACCTTACTGATAAGTTTATTTGTACTACTTTTTTATTTCTGAGAGTTGGTAGAATTATAGTAAGTATTAATAATTAATGTAAATTACACCCTATCTTGTATTAAAATAAAGAACTGGCATACCTACCTATTAGTGACTTGAATCTTTTTATACTTGTTTTGCTACCGTTTCAAATGTCACCTGTTGCAGCAATGGTGTAGAAATTACAAGCAAATTGGCAGTCGATCTTCAATCTCGAGGCTAACTCAACTCAATTACCTACACTACAAGTAAGATTGGTACTACCTAATCAAATAGATGCGGGAGGAATCAGAAGATGCAGATCGGATGAGTTTCTAAGACTACAGCTCTGCTAGGCCTGCATTTATGTATTCACTAACACCCTGTTTGAAACAGTTTTTTTGGAATATGCGAACTATCTTCACCCGTACAAATTAAAATGGGGCGATCCACGATATAATAATATCTAATATGCAAAGCAAAGCAATGCTTGTTGTTAGTGGATAGGTGACCACTCTAGGAGGAATGCTAGGAGGTAGGAGGTAATCTAGGAGGTATAATTATCACCCTAACGTTCTCGTTTTTTAGTCACAGGTGGCAATGTTATTATTATTTTCTCTATATCGATAGGTAAGTAAGTACCGTACTCATTGTGAAAATGAAAATATCTTGATAGTGCGAAAATGAACATGCACAGAAAATCAACAATTTATTGTTTTGAATTCTTTGGCTGGAGAAATCCTTATAGATAACAAACAGTCGTACCTACAAGTACATGTATTCATTTTGTGGCTACTTTAAAGAGAAAACTCTTGGCAAGGCTGCTGGCAAGCGTCGATATCAAACGCAATTTCATTTTTGGCAAACAATCATTTTAATTGAAGTTTCTTGACCTCGTGACTACATTAATAATCAAAGGTCAATTTCACTGGATGGCGCCAGCTGAGCGGGAATAATCCCATCCCATGAATCCGTCATCTAGCATCATTGTACGAATCTCCAAGCTTTCCCTTTCGCCGGGATTCTGTTGGAACTTTTCAATCGATAATAATTGCTTTAAGAATTTCCTAGTTGCCGCCTACCTACACGTATTTGGAACAAAATACTTGACAAGCCAGGTGATATAATATGTGTCAATGCCAGGTCTGGTTTCGCCAGTAGCTATTCCTTATTAAACGAAAAATCCTCGGTATGTTCTTGCTAATGATTATATTATCTAAAATAAATACGTTATTTTTCTAAGATGACCATGTGTAAGTGACGTAACAAAAAATGTATACCATACCTTATAGTATATATATAGTAACCAAAATGGTGCTGGTGGTATCCGTTTCAGGAAAATCCTTCAATGCATGGATCTGTATACCTATTTGAAATAATGTGAAGTGAAGCGTATTTGAGATTCATCTCGGTAGGTATATAGATACCTATTGTTACCATGGTATAGGTGCCTACCTTGCAGATTGCGTGCTTATCTAATTACTCGAAACTAGTGTGGCATAACAAATCCCTGTAACTTGTTCGGGTATTTGGACCAATTCCGGGATATTTTGGACAACCGTCCATGTTGAATGGGGAGGGGGATAAAGATTGCGATGTATATTGAAGCCCATTTCGCAGCCGAAATTTGGTCAAGTAGACCCAAGTGGTTTGGCTGACGAGTAAATTTGGTGAAGCTCATGTGATTTTCAGTATTTTCGTGGCATCTTCTCTTGGGCTCTGAATGCTAGGTATATGGTTCCTGAACTAGACATGGCGACCAAAGCTCAATCTAACGCCGTGCCAATAGAATGTTTTCTCTGGTTTTCTCTACAGTATTTCACCAATTTAGTATCAAACGCATAGAGTGGCACGACGTGGTGGCCAAATTTGGCAGCTGGGCGCGATATCATGGACCAGCGTTCCCTTCCAGTCCAGTCCGTCCCTGCTGAATGCGATTATTTGAGGAATTGTTCGAGTTCAGCAACGTGCAACATGTCTGAATCTTGAGATAATGGAGCAGCAGCAGCTGTAAAAACTATAGCCTGCGAGTGCGGTATTAGCAGATAACTTCTCTAAGGTATAAGCGTAGATATATAAGTATAACCTGATAGCCGTATGGATATTGTGTTGTCGTAGTTCAAAGGTGCAGACTGCACAGTGTTGCATTCCTAATTAGATCCGAGAACATTTGGCTGGACGAGCGAGCTGTGACAGACCACGCACATGGCACATGTAACTCGTTTCAATGTTTCCCTTGGGGGTACTTGTGACCCAAATTATGGGCAGACATTTCCTAGTGTTGTGTCTACCTTTTAAATACCAGTTGTTTCTATTTAAAATAATGAAATAATTTTTATTTAATTAATAGCACGTGTATTCCTCCAACAAACAGCCGATCACTATTTTGAAAACATTATGTAGTACCTATATAATGTAAACTGTTTAATTTAATATTACACTTTATAGGGTACCAACAAATGAGTAGGTAATGGTATTCATCAATCATTACGCATATTTAATTTTCAAAAGTATACATTCTGAACCACCCATAATGTGCGGGCACCAAATCGCTTTCTTTTATACCATACCATTTGTTACAGGGATCACACCGAAGAAATAACCATACTTTTCGGGAAAGAATAAAGAAGAATAAATGGAGAAATAGCCATACTTTTCGGGTAAAAATAAAGAATTTTAAAGGGAGAAAAAACAATGGTTTTTGGGAAACGATTCAATCAAGAATATTCTAAAAACAGGCACTGTAGAAAGGAAAGAGTTCGGAGTCACTTTGGAAAATAGCGTCATTCATATCCCGGTGATACTTCCTTACCTTTTGCAATACTCGTTTACCTCAACTCTCAAGCACCATTATATTATTATACACAAACTTGAAATGAATTTCGACCAAACTATTATATGGGCATTATGTTTCAAGTTGTTTTTCACGGCACGTGTTGGAGTATCAAATTATTCAGACTCTGAAAATAATGTGTTGGTAAATTGATCAAGAGAAAGTACTATATTATGATGTGCCCCTTGCAAGAAAGTGCCCCAAAAAGATACACAGGCTCTTGCCTACCGGTAAAATATACGCAACCCCTCTATCCTTGGTTGTGATTGATGGAGTGAGATAAAATAATATGTGACCTGCTATTGCTTGTCCAGTCCAGTTACCCCAAGTAGTAACGTTGAGATAATTTGTTTCCTGCGGTTTGTTTGCACACTAACTTTATTTTGATGTCACTGAACAATTTTCTTCTGATACTGTTCAACATATGATGCCATATTTAAGATCAGTACCTACTGACCTTGTTAAGTAGTTAATCAATTATGTCATATCGCCTTACGTATCTACCACACCACAGTCATTATGGGTACAGGAACCCAAGAGGCTGTCTCGAAGGCTAGACTGGCGATATATTGCCATTTGCCAATCAATTGTGAGCAACACGTTTCCTCATTCTGTGCGAGCTGCAAATTAGACCGAATTCCTTTCTAGTCAATTTATTCAAAATCCTCATTCTCTCTAATTGCCAAAGGTAGGTATTAGATCACACTTTTTTTACTGTGAATGTAGGTTTTCGTACGCAATTAAATCTGTTATGTGGCATCAGTGACCTTCAAACAATAGTTGACCCAAAAATTAAAAACGTGCATTTATAAATGTGCGAAATTGGTCTACTTGTCTTAATTATAGTGAGTATTCTGATCTGAGCACCATGAACTGAGAGGTATAACTTTGCTTGGTTTCGCCCCTTTTTAAAATCCTTGATTTTCTTCCTCTATGTATATTACACCAACCCCCAATTTTCATATGAAAATTAACTCTCAAATAATATCACAATAATATAAAAATACACAGAAAGATATCTTATCTTTAATAGCGGGTTTTAACCCTCTGAGATAATTTTTTAATCTCCATGATTGACAGCCAATTGGGCTGACTACACGCACTAGGATTGGTTGCAAAAACCCTAATGGGTTTTTGAAAACCCGCGTTAAGTGAATGCTAAGAGGTCAAGGCTATAATAATCTGCAGATTATTCGATTGTTTATTTTTTTGTTTGTTATGGTTGTCATCGTCTTCTCAACCAAGCAGAGATGTTATTCGAAAAATGTAATGATATCATTGCATTAGCATCATAGATATATAGTTAGATAGATAGATAGATATATTTATATATATATGTAAAATCTATAACTTGCAAGTTTCAATGGTTTGTGACATTTAATCGTAGTAATGCTTTTTAATGAGATGATTGTGAGTGTCTATAAGGTCAAGAAAAGCAACGCAATCCGCTGCAAATTTGATTGCAGTTGAAATTGGTAGCAGAGTGTACCGTCCCTAACTGCATATCTATAATATGCCATGAATGTATTAGTGCATTTGATTTCTAACAATGGGAAACGTGCTGTGGAGATATGCAGACTGCTGAGTCCGCCCCCGCCCTGCTGATGACGCCCCTGAACAGGTGTAGTCAAAATTACTTTGACCTTTCGGGAAATGGCACGATGGGACACGCTAGCTGGTGGCTCGTTTACTACTCTATGACTACAAAATCCACCTGTCTCTTTTTCGTCGCCCTGTTGGGTTTGTTCTGTTACATTTCATTAGACATTTCATTTCATACACATTGAATGCCAATACTATTGATGCCAGAATTAGATTATATTTACGAGTGTATTTACCTGTATGCAAGTAAAAAATTCAATACGGAAAAATATATCTTAACTCAATACCTACTATTTTATGAGGCCAACGCAATAACAGAACTGATGAAAAAAACTTTCGTTTAAAGGCAACCCCTTCATAATATCACATATTGTAGCACCAAAAGTAGCCCATGCGAGACGACCAATCTTTGATCTCTGTTAAGATTCACCTAAAATTATGTAATACAATTTCAGTGAAAATAATAATAATCGAACACCTTTCTAAATTACGCGTAACCTTTTCAATAATTTTCCCCTTTTACAATGTAATATACATTGTTTGGTATGGAAATAAAAAGCGTGTGGATCTCTGAAGTGCAGAATGCAGCAATCGATTACAGATCAATCGAATCGTATCCGCATCACGACCGATCGCACATGTTCTGACCCTGAACAAGATGCTAATGCATCCAGGGAAATATTCACTTGATGGTTTGGGTGAAACGTCTTACAAAGATCTCGACATATCGGCGTGTGGACATTAACGGACGGCCAATGTAAATCAAGGCTAATTACTTTTTATGCAGACATGACACAAGTTTCTTTAATTCCACATTGACATTGGCCACAAATATTTTGTTCTTAAAAAATCTAGACCACTGTTATCAAAGTATTTGACAAGATGTCACTTTTTATTGGCCGAAACATCATGTTGTACAATGAAAGTTGATTGGGATCACCGCTGGCTGTGCTTTGAGGTATCGCAAGGTATAGATCGAAGACCGAATTTAGAATGTGTATCTCTCCACGAGTTTCTTTGAGGGTGGGGATTGCACGAGACAGTCTGCCTCTACCATGCATTCCCCACCCTGTATCAACGCTTGTTGTGCTTATAAAACAACTGGTCAATGTTGGGGGCCCTTTCAGTCCTATCGAAACCCTCCTCAAGCAATCGCTTCAAATCTCTGCGTTAATTTATTTTAATATATAACAGGGCGTTTTTTTTATAACAAACAAAGCCAGACATACGAGTAAGGAAAACGCACAGCCTACCAGTTCAGAATGCGTCTAGCGATCACGTGAGTGGAAGTCAATTAGACTTATTGACGAATATTACATTTTGATTATTAGATAATTTTGAAAGTGAATGTGTGACGGTGACCTACTATGTGTTGGTTGTTTTGCAAGGGAACTGGTTCTGTGTTGTACGTATATACCTAGACGGCGTCGCTGGTGACGATTTCATCATGTCTCCAAGACAAGTTTGAAACTAACGGAAAACTTGATTTTTCTCGCGCGGTACAAGTCGAGTGTTTCATTCTTGATTGAAATTGCGCTGCTGAATTTCACACTAAGTTCGGTTGTGAGCATATGCTTACGATCCAGGATTTATCGTACCAAACATACCTGATGTGCTTTAAGTTCCGACCATGGCAGGATAAGGAAGGCCTGATCGATCGAATATGATCGTGCAACGCACATACTACACGAAATTTTTCAAAAGGCGCGAAACGAAAAGCATTGTGCCTGCTGCATCCACATTTCTGAAGGCTTGGAGGGAAACATCTGTTATAGCAGTGGAGGATCTCGTCGATTTTCCCAGCGACACGTCGCTTATCGTGCCCCCTGGTTTAATAGCTCGTGTCTCTTGTGTCACGATGGTGTGCAAGCTCGGGTCATCTCTCAGGCTTTATCACGTTTGGTTCTCCCACCTTGACGATTTCTCCACTCCTTTATAGGATAAAGGAAACGATATAAATAATTGCAATTGTACACAATACTTCTCTGTGTAGCCATCTTCTCTATAAGATTGAAACGGTGCAGTGATTTACGTTTGACGTTAACGATCCATCTTGTATTGTCGCACCGCAATTGCATAAATGCTAGAGACAAAATTGCACGTTTTGCACCGCCGTAACATGTCAATTACTCGTGTAACAAGTGAGTAAACAGTTTAAATTGTGTCGTCGCCCACAGAGTGTTGGCGGAGGGGTTCGAAAAATGCAGTGGCTTGCTTGCCCAGATGCATGTAGTATACCTCTACCTATAATGCATAAGTTGCAATTAGAACCAGCATGTCGTCTGGTAGGCCCCGCGAACTTTCTCCGCCGTCAAGATTTATCTGGCTTAACCCGATGCAATTCAAGGAGCCACAGAGAAAACATACATACAGAATAATCACTAACATAATATCGATACAATTGCAAATCCGGCACAGTAGCTTAGATATGCAAATAGACCTTATACCTACACCTTGAAATGAAATTGCTCTAATGGTTGATGAAAAATACCCCGTACAAAGAATTAGAAATACAAAATGATGTAATTTGAGGGATATTGAATTCTCATTTTTAAAAAGGGTGAACTCGTGTGAGGCTGCATGTTAGGATGCATTGATGCAATGCACCGCTACCGCCTATCTTTATCTTTATGCGAGGCCACAAAATCATTTACTGGGCGTTTGCAAAATGACATAACCCATGTACTCAGTTCGTGACGAGTAAGGTGCCTAGTGCTTACTCAAAAGTTGTATCACCCAAGCATGCATGCATGTGATGTATTCCAGTATGCAACATGTAAAGTGTCAAACGCTTCCTTGTTGCGATCCTAATTTAATTTTGGCTTTATCATGCTTTATATACCGTAATGTTTAATTGTTTTTTCGGGCAAAGTTTTCTTTCCGGCATTTTTTAATTCCTTGCCTGAGATTTTATTTAATTGCTGTCAACTATCCTCTAGTTAGTGACTATTTCCAAAAAACCTTAACCCATGCCGCATTCACACAGCCTGGTGGTCGTGTGCCTGGCCGTGGTGTGCTCGGCTCGCCCGCAAGACTACGACTTCGAGGACGAAGTTGAGGCCCCGAAGGCCCCGGCGCGCCCCCCTGCGAAGGCCGCCGCTGCCCGAGGACTCCCCAACTCCCGACAGGCGAGGGGTCCGTCGCCTTTGATTGGTCGAGGGGCGAAGACCACAGCTGCACCCGTCAAAGTACAAGAACCAGAGGTACAGGAAGAACTGAGGAGGCAACCAAACACTTTATTATGCACATTAGATCCTTTCAAAATGCCGTACTATTAGGGTGGCTTTGTTTGTAATTTGGATAAAAGAGCATAAACAACGCTTCAAATTTAAGATATTAGTTTGGATGGGAAGTTGAAGTTGGCAAAGAAGTCTGTCACCTACGACAAGCTAATTACAAGAAGTGTTGCGAAAGAATCACGTGCATTGAAGTCTCCAATTATACCCAATGACCAACAGCGTGATAGCTGCATGGTCGCACTTTTAAGAATCATGGTTCTGCGTTTTAGCGACTTGAAAGTCAACTTGTCACATTATAAGACGTCAAGAATGTGGATATAGGAAGCAGAAAAATATTTGCTAGTTGGTCAACAGCAAAAAACATTACCATTACAACGTAGGAAGCGAAGTGCTGGAATGCCAGGCCAACATTCACTATTCTCAAATGCCGTATTGTTGAATGTGTATTTCGGTTAAAAACATGCATACAGCCAAACATTCCTGTAGAGCCGGAAGGTCGTCACTGCGGTCTCTGCGCGTCGACAATGAGTCAGAAATGCGCTGATAACCGATTAATTAATGTATCGTCGTCTTTCAAAATGGGTGTAAGCGCTAGTAACAAGTGTTTTGTTGCTTGCAGGTTGGCAACGAGCCCGAATACTTCGAAGATGAGGAACTTGTTGAGGAAGCAGTGTCGCCTTCGACAACGACAACGACGACGACTGTCGCCCCCAAGAAAGTAGTGGCCCCGGTAGTGAGGCCGTTCAGGAGCAATCAGGACCTCTTGGCAGCCCTCAAGCGCAGGAGACAACAGGAGCAGGTGACATATTGCTAGCGTTGAGGACAGAACAGTCTGTCCTGACCTATGGTTTGACCAAAGCTCAGTCCGACCAAAGCCAAGTCTGAACAAAGCCAAGTCTGACATAAGCCAAGTCTGACCAAAGTTTACGTCTGACCAAATGCATCTTGTGATTGCTTTTCCGTGTTCGTGCAGACGGCGGAAGACGCTCCGGCGAATGATGTGTCCGCAATTAGCATTGGCATGCGAATGGTTGAAGATGTTATTTTTGAATTGTTACGTATATGTTATGCCTCTGATTATGGGACTCATGTGCCAGACATTTTGTTTACATTAGTGTATTTATGTTATCTTACATTAAACATTAAAAGTTATGCCTACAATCTATTTCAATACAAAGTTTTAAAAAGAAAGAAATTGCAAGCTCTTTCAAAAAAATTGCGTTAAATATATTTCGATTTGTTTTCTTAGGTACATTGGAAATATCTCATGTCATTGAAATGTACAGGGAACGAAGCTCATAGTAATATATCTAAACGAGATTGATTGTAGATAGAACTTTTAAAGTTGTCTCAAATCTCGTGACAAAATGAACCTAACCAGTGCGTTTCGCTTTTCCAATAACCATTTGGCTTCAGTCGGGCTTAATTTGCATAACACTTTTGTTACAATTTTTGTTTTAGGAGCTCAGAGAGTTATTGCATAGACCTAAGATAGTTAAAAGCTCACCTACGGATAAATCAATAGTGAGTCAATTCTCATGTCATGAAATAATAATTGTTTGCTCAAAGTCTTTAACATAAATATCATTGAAAAAAATACATTCGATTGATAAAATTAATGTAACGGATTATCTTGCAATGCTTTGGTGGCTGGAGTTTAAACTTCAAATTCTTACTACTGTCAATCTTTCAGATAACTGAGATATCAATGTCAATAATACAAACTGATCACCATTGAAATTTACCGACAATAAATACCATTGCTTCATTGCGTTTTTTCAGCACGGCGTAGTGACTCATTCGGCGCCATCAACGACACCCTCATCAGAGCCAGCTTCTGAAGAAAAGCCCCAGCGAAGCTCCAGCAACAACAACAGCAATAGCGGCCGGCGGACGTTCAACCGAGCCAACAAGGCCCCGGCACCCGTGCAAGAAGTCACAGCGGAAGTGGAAGTGACCAAGAAACCTTCATCTAGTTCGTACAACAGGAGGTTCTCGGCAAGGGCAAAGCCAACTAGTGCCCCAGTCGCGACCGAAGAGGAGGCTGTTGAAGATGTAGAGGAACCCGCGCCACCGAGGGCGGCTAAGGCGTATCGCGGCGGGAGGAGATCATAATTTTGTTTAGAGTTTATCAAATAAATTGAAACGCTTGTGTTTGAATCTGCGTAATTATGCCATGACAGAAAGGTGTATTGTATATATAGATGAATGTTGGTTTGGTATGGTATGGTCGCTTGAGACTACGGTGCAATCAAACTTCTGTTCAAGTGTGGTAGGTATATAGGAGAAAATATATGACAGCAATTGAACGTTTGACAAATGTTCAATACCATTAATGTAAGATTTTGTATAAAGGAATGAAAACAGAGAATTAAATGGAAGAAACGTGCATCTATAAACGGAATAAGCTGAGAAAAACTCTTCGGCGAATATTTCTTATTTGTAGTCGACAATAAAATGAAAAGTTTTTACTTACATGAAGATTGTTTTATTTCTAGCGAGAAGTGCTCTAGTGAAAAGATCTGTAAGTGTAATATAACGCTAAAAGAGATACAGTTCGTACCAACATAATTATTGAATGAATGGCACACCCAAAAGCGATGCGCGGGAACTGAGCATTCCGGGAAATTTAATTACGAGTAACACCTACTTCCCGTCCCAGAATTGCAGACATTCCTCGAGCTGTGTACGCTGGTGTACCACTAACAGGCTGAAGTCCAACGTTTGTTTATTTAAAAAAAAAAGTTTTTTCTTGCCATAAAAATATGATCAATACACTGAGTTGCACATTTCATCATTTTCTTAAAATATGTACGTACGGACATATTTCAGCATCAAAATTTACTTTTAGAACGAATTCACATCGATAGTGGTATAGCTCTGCCATTGACAAGCGACTTGATTGCATAATAGTTATAATTTACACGACGCCTGTCTATACAAGTGCCATGTAATTACATCTGCCTGATTGTGACCTTTCTGGATCAAAAGCGACTTGTTAAAAACGGTAACAACGAAAGTAGGCGCTACGATTTCGCTTGGCATTTCCACGCTGCAGCCTACGGCAAGGTTGGCTGCTTGTCGAGAAAGAGCTTGGCAATTCGTGACCTTTATTTCGTTCGTGTCAAACTCACAGTATGTTGTCATTGTCAAAACCGAAATGACGGATATTTCAGCAGATCGTGTAAATCAATTATAAAATTATCGCGATAACAAATCAAATGAATTTCAAATACATGTGACTGTACCATACGACAGGTGTGATGTAATTTGTCACGAGGACATTTTTTGAAGAAGGGATACAGTAGCTTTCATTTTAATCATGTTCATTGATTTAAAAAATATATAATGGAAAATGGAATTTCACTTGGTTTTTTTTTTTTGTAAAAGTATTTAATAAAGGCACGAAGAGAAATTATTTACTGGCAAGAAACAATTTGAAATGGTAAATTAGATAAAAGGGAAGTATCATAAAAATAATAACCATTTGTGTTTTGATTCGCAGCAATTAATAACGGAGATGTGGCGTCTTACAGTTGGGTCTCAGTTTATGCAACCTGAGCTACAAGCATGTGTTTAGATGTATATCTCCCAGGATTCAAACTTTCAATGCAACTGCACATTTCTCCCTTCACTTTCGTCTTTGCAGTGTTAGAGTCGTTCGAAAATTCAACGTGACCTCGTTTGAATTTTTAATTTAAACCAAAGAGCAATTAAAACTAGTCCATATATAACCATACCTAAAATAACCGATGAAGAATTTGTGCTTCGGGATAAGTTCCTGGCGTGTTCAAAGTCATAATTTCCAAACCCATTTCCCGGCTTATTTAAGATGGAGCTCTCCGGTAGAAATAATCGCTGTACAAATATGAATACACAATATACAATATGAATGTATACAAATATGAATACACAATATACAATATGAATACACAATATACAATATGAATATATACAATTATGAATACGCAGTTACATTTTTACAGTTTCGCAGTACCTTACCATGGGTAATGTAAGTGTATTGTGAAAATTTTCCCCTTTTTTTCTGAAAACTTTGTCTATCAGCTAGGCATGCCATCACTTGTAGTTGTAATTTCTCTTACATGCAAGACATGATCAAGTTTGCAGCTTATTCACAGACACAATAAAAATACCGTTTAGGCTGTAGTACCTACGGCACCTAAAGGCTACATTCATCTATGGATGTACTATGTCTTCGAGCACAATTGAAAGTGAACTGCACCAATAAACTCCAACCCAAAATTCCGAAACGCCCCTCGAAATGGGTTAATCCTCCACTTGTATTAGATCACCACAGAATTTCATTCGTGGAATTTGTTATTCATCTACACAGTTTTGTTCCTGTTCTGTACGCCCACAGCTGATGAGATAGTTCGTGGGACGAAAACCAAAGTGTTACACAATTAATGTTTTTCTATGTTGGATTATAACACTTACTATGTGCAGAAAAATGCGAACATTTGTTGGTGCCATAATGGGGTAGTCCTCTTTTATTTCAGAATCGCTTTTCTCAACAGCTTTTCTCACCAAAGGCAGAGATGAATTCTGATAAAACTGCAAATAATAACTGCACAACAAGATTCAGTGAAAATGATCAATATACAAACACTGTTAATTTATATTTAATTGTTGTTAGAAAGTGGGCTGACCTTTTTGGCAGAATCCGCATCCTTGACCATAGCCAGATAATTCATTTTTTATTTCAAATTAAAGGTACGGGATCAGAAACCTTTCTCGCGATGGACATCCAAAGTATCGCTACTCCGCCGTCATCAATTACCGATGAGAAAGTATTTATACAGCGTCCTTGAGGTGGGTGAGCTTCTCCTACTCATTGCACTGCTGGAAGACTTCGTGTGTGTATTCAAATCCATGGCAGATTGGTCATTTTGGCCCACCAGACTAGCGAAGTAAATGATAACATTCCATTTTGTCACAGGTGCAAAGCTGAGAGTTTAATGGCACCACACCATTATTATTCCTACGGCAAAGTAGTGAGAGTTTTGAGTGCTTTGTGTAGAGAGAGTGATCATTGAATAACTGAACATGGCATGAGACAATAAATATCGATCTTCAGGTGCATCGATGTGTGGTGCCAAATTGATTTCGAATTAGATTTGTTTTAATTCAGGAACTTCGGCCAACAGGGTTTGGCCACCAACTTGCTACAAGTTCTCGTTTCCAGACTGTGGGGTAAAGTTCCATTTGTGCCCCTGCTCGAACCAGGCAGGTCAATGATCATTGAAGGTTACTTTGATGTTGATACTGGTAGTTTGGTAGGAAAAGGATCGAAATGTCTCCCAGACATCGGTGTTATACGACGGTGACATGGTGGTGCAGTCATATACGATGCTATACGGTCAGGCACCCCGCATCATAAACGGTGCTATGGTGCTATGGTGGCGTCAGTGGTGCTAAAGATACGTTCTACTGCAAGTGGCGTATAGCGCCGTGATATCGCTAACGGAACACACAATATTGCTGGAGTTTGCCAGAAATTTAGGCTCATTTCATGAACACCAATCTAGCCGCGACTGCGGGCCAGCAATTTACCACTTTATTGGGTATGGGAACATAACTTAGTACAGTCTCTGGAGCAAATTCACTTGAGAAGCGCCGCGATCTCGTTATTCTTCAGTCTCTACTGAGATCGAGGAAGCATTGGAGCAATTTGAACGAAACAATGAAACCAGAGCACGAAACAAATCACTCTATCCATCATTATTCTATAGACACCTTTCATATTTGATTTAATCGCAATGCACGAATGATGTGCCTCGCTGCAGTAAGCGCGTGAAATGCTAACGCCAGAACATTATAAAACCGTCCGCGAAACGTGTCGATCATTATTTATGTAACGTCGAATAATTATGCAAGCGTGATTAAAAAAATATAAAAATAATACCACAATTCACACAATATAGGATTGTTTCCTTATTTGAAAATAATACAAAAAGTTGTCGCAAGAGGGTGTGCTAATGTTGTAGGTAAAAGAGAAAAATTATATCACGTTTTAAAAATCATCCGGATATCACAACAAAATCAAAGAAACTTTATATAAAACAGCCAGGTATACAGACTTCTACCAAAAATGGAGTACATTTAGAAAATAGTGTCATGAACTCTGTTGAACTGGATCACCGGACAGGGCGGCAGACTAATAAGCAAAAACAAACGATAAACAATAATGAAGTTATCAATCATAATCTCCCATCCGACGCCGGATACCATGGATATACTATCACTTTCTTCACCTCCTTTCTCAAAACTTCAATTTGAATTATGATGACAACAAACAATAGCACCACTCGAAATTAACAATTCATTTGTACTCCCATTTGCTGTAGTGGGCTTTAAAATTGGCATTGGAATGCAATAATTGTACCAGTACTTTGCTGCAGCGTGCGCTTGTGACGTGACCCTCCCTAAGTACCTCCACACAATGTCATCAATGTCACAGAAGCGATAGTTCAATACCAGGTAACCAGGAAGTCATCAGAGCAATACAAGGACGATCACTATGTACATTATGCAGCTAGACCTGATTTCTACAAACACCGTTGGCATTTCCAGACATTTATATCGTCATTGGCATTTGGCAAAACTTAGTTTAAATAATTGATTCGGTTTAAGTATCGGTTCGAAGACCCAATAAAATTTCAATTACAAAGCTAGTTAGTCTTAAATTATTTCTTTCGTAAGTAAGTTTCTATCTAAAGTGGGGGAGGATATTTTGTGGGAAGCCTGCCGTTTGTAACTATAGGTACGAGGTTTCCACTCCACTATCCATATAGCGTTATGGACATGAAGAAATAGAGAGGCACTGGATAATTTGGACCTCACGTAAAGCCTAAGACGCTACCGACCAGGATAGTGCCGCATCATTGTATGCAAATTGTAACTCTTTGTAAGTGGTATTCAACTTAAAGTATTCCAGCATTGTATAGACCAGGCAAGGGGCTACTTTGACAGGAGACGCCTGGAAATACTTGGGAAACACAGAGTGACAAATCACTATGAGAGCGGCCAATCACGTGCGCTCATATGTCCATCTCTGGCTCATTTGTGACAACCACGAAGATGGATGAACAGAAACTGCACAACACCACGGAGCATTGCATGCAGCATCGGCTGACATTTAAACCAGTCTCGATTGTTAGGCGGGATGACGGTTTTCCTCAGTGTGGGTACCTAAAGGTCATCTTTGCGAGACCAGCGGCGTCGTGGAAACCAAAAGGTACCAATCGAGTGAAGAAGATAATGAAATACTATCAAATTACGTCATGAATAAATTTATAAGTCATCGAACAAAGTGAAATCTTAATTTGAAATTGCAACAGGAGCAGTGTATACATTACCGTATTCTGGCTTCTGGTTATATGCGGTGTACAGATCAATGCGTCATTCGTTTGATCGAATTCAATTAATATATTAGAGAGATATGATTACTTCAAGTACCTACAGCCTATAATATTACGACGCCCATGATATTAGTAGATATGGTGTTTGGTTGCACTTCAAATGCACTTCAACTAATATATGAGTCAGTCAGTAGCATGATCAAGTTTCTATACCCGCGACAGATACGCCCATTGGTACAAATTCAGGCCTATCGAAATCTATGCATCAAATTTCAGGCAATAAAGAGAGTAATTTTGTCAATTTAAAATATAGGCTCTTAATTCAAAAGAAATTTTTTGCTACCAAATAATCGATTCGCAGGTAAAAACTGAAACGAAAACGCTCTTGCAGTGCTATGCGGTGCATGCCACACAAAGTTCTAAAAACGCAGTTGTTGGCCATGCATTTCAGCTGTTTTGTGTCTTCATGATAACTTTCCAAGCGGGGCCCCACCGATGATCTATTATTAGAATCAATCGGGACAACTGTTCTCGAATTCCTTGCATCAACGAAATCAGAAACAAGGACTCTAAGACCGCTCTCAGTGGTCTATCACGTTTTTCGTTCTAACATAACAATACGAATGGTATGTACAAAGGTTTGTGTAATAACAATTTATGCCAATCAAGATCTTCCATTACTTCGAGTACATTGCGCAAATCGTCGTGGAGTCTTGGATGCACGTTCGAACCGGGGATTTCGGTCCAGACTATTTTCGCTGTTAGGTTATTGCTTGAGGGAAATTGGGCTGAGATGTGCGGTGCATCACGCCGTTAGCAATGACGGCAATGGCATACCGCCCACGCCTTATCAAGTCCTGCCTGGCCTTATCGAGACTTTCTCCTATACAAGGAATGGATCTGATTCGGATAAATACGTTTGGAAATCAATCTGGCATCGATTGAAATAAGTGCATGGCATGGCATGCTTGTTTTTATCTATAGTTTAAGGAAAATGTAGACTGTTACTGTTAAGAAATCGTGTATCTATATGAATGTAATTTAAAACAGCCTCATAGAGTATCAATATAATTAAATATGGTTTTAATTGATTTAAAAAATTTTCATTGGTCTTATTAGGCCTGTGCAGAATTTTTCTGTAAATACCAAATACATTGCTGGAAGTAAAAGCAAGATATAAATTATTTTTATAAGTGTTAATAATTTGCATCAAAATTTGATAATGATGATACCTACTAATTAAAATAGCAACCGTTATGAAAAAGAAGTCAAGCTTAGAGCAAAGTGTTCAACGTTCATATCAGTATTAATTTAATCGTAGACTTAGAATAAACACTTTTTTGCCCCCGGCTCCATAATATGTCTTCTCTTTGTAACTGACCGATTCTCTACGATTATAATTTTGTCAAGAAAATGAAGCTTCGATTTCCTAGGTGCTGACAATCGCGTTGCTAATTTTCTTTTCACCTAGAACAGTTAGTGGCTTAAGCCCGGGCAGCAGAAACTGGATAGCTGCCAGCCAGAGGCCAACCAAAGGCTGGGAATTTCGATGCGCGATTGATCTGATGGCTCCACCCCACAAACTCGACTGTGATCAGCGTGTCGGTCACAATTCTCTTCGATGATTCATACTTTCACGAATGTCTAGAACAAAATGCCAACAATGTGGTGTCGATTTTCAAGTCGTTACACGTTTTTTTGCAACGTTGAAGGCCACGAAATATGGCAAACGATGTTAACAGAGAAAGGAGCATCATATAAGCGCGTACTTCTTGTCTACTTCGTTATTGAACATATTGGTATTTCTACACACTGCACTGAAGTCACTGTATAACTGGAATCCGATTTAATTAGAAGGAATCTCGTTTTAACAGCAAGGTCTTCATAGATCAGCTGATCCTGGTGACTGGTGCCAGTTCGTCGTACGAGCATTGTACAAGACAAGACTTTGAATGCAATGATACTTTCGCATAACGATGACAAACTTCAGTGTGAACTCAGGTTTAAAAGTTTTGGCAGGTGTAAGTAAAGTGAATTCCAACTTCACGCGACTCAAATAAACGATGAGGCCACAGCCGATCTCCAAACCATTCTACCCATGAATTTTTTGTGACAAAAATGCTACCGAACAATTAGTCCCAATTTTCGTCATACCCGGGCTCTTACGACCTTGGCGAAAAGCCACACAACACTCATATTTTCTTCCAAGAAGTGAAGTTATATGTTGTAATTTATAATCTGTTTTAAATTGGCTATTTATTAATCACCAATAAGTTGCGAGAGTCACTATGTTACAGGTATATTTCAATACTGTCCACTACGCTGCTCTGAGTTGCTTCAACTCATGGCAAGAATGCAATGTGAAGACTGTACCTACCTGTCCATTGTTACACTTACAGCACAGATTACAGTTACATCGACATTGAGAAACACAATAAAATTATTTCATCTGTTGCTCTGCGTATCGGATGAAATAAAGTTAAAATTACATAAAATTTGCACATTTTGATTCAACCTTTTCACGAATGAGGTCGCTATGAGATCACAAGATCATTTTGCCCTTTACGAAATTGGAATCTTGAAAACTTTTTTCTATCATTCCTTTGGTAAAATACCTACGAATTATTCACGACGACGGGTAATGACGCTCCACAATGGACCAACCCTGAGTCAGTCTTTGGAGTCATCAAAAATAAGAGATCTATAATTATTTTTTATTTATGGAACACAATGAATCAAAATGCATGTCACAACTCAGAACCATCAATTTGGTAAAAGAAAAACGCTCAACTTGAGGCCAAGTAGTCTTGAACAAAAATCAGACCACAACGAAGATTCAAGATTGATGTACCTTTATGGAGAAGAAATTGGAATGGGTTGAATCAGAACAGATCGAATGTAAAGTATCTAGATAATAATATTTTTGTGGTTATCGCAAATTACATTCAATAAGTAATGCCATTAAAAAAACGTGATTTAAAAAAACGACTTTAACATAAACTTTGACTTGTACTTGCATATAGTGAACGGGTTTTATCCCAGATTTAGCCATCACCTTTTCGATTTTGATTCTTTCTAAAGTTCACAGATCGCATGGACGTAAACGCACGACTTGCATTTAGCAGCTTGCAACGAGATTAGAAAGAATCTTCGCCTGTAGTTACCCAACTGAGTTCCCGGCATCAGGCTGCTAAGACACGCGGTCTCGTTGGAAAGATTTATGAATTTATTATAGTGCAAAGAGTTCAAACAGTTACGCGCGAAATGAGCCAGACATATAGCTGTGAACCTTTCATTAAAATATGCTGATTTATTATTACGATGAACTTTCGTTTGCAAATCACTCGATTTGTCCTTGGTAATTCACTTTCATTGGCAGATCCCGGTAGAAAAACGTTCATGACCAAAGACAATAACTCTGGTCGCGATCTTATAGCTCTGAATTGCATGCCATTCCGAGCTTTGAGTACACGAAGAATTCTCAGCGCGTAGCAGAGCATGGTATGGTATGGATTTCAGAATCGCGAAAAAAAACAGACTGGGATTTCTGGAGTTTCCAGTTTCACGATAGTTTTCCCGGCATTCTGATAGGTTAATAGTAGTTTTACACTATTTTATCAATTTGGGGATGACTGTGGATATTCTCCATGTTGTAAAAAATAATAAGGTGCGATGTACTTTTCACTTTAATTTATATGAACATCCTAGGATTCTCATCGCAAATTTTATGAGAAGCAATGCCAAAAACTACTCGCTGAAAGTTATTACATAATGTTATTGTCTATTTATTTCAACTAATGCGTGTACATAATTTCTCTCAAATTATAATAAAAAATAACTGGATAAATTTCTTTTGTACTATTATTTAGGAAGTGTTGGTTACTTCCTACTTCATTATTCTCAAATCTGCAGTGGGTACGAAGCTTCTTAGATAATTATTAAAAGATATGCCAGAGTATTAATTTAGAAAACAAAAATATTAATTAGCTTGAACTAGCTTGTGTAAGCACACGGTATCTTATGTAATTGTAATTGTTGGTAATTGAGATCAATTACGAATCAACAATTAAGTACTCGAAAGCAAAAGCGAGTAATTGTTCTTAGTTTTTAAGTTAATGAATGAATCTGAGGTCATGGTACAGTACTAGGTATATGTTTTCAGGAAATTACAGCATGGTCCCTGAATCTTAAGGGATACTCAAAAGATGATCGATGTCATGTACGATTTGGTTGTTTTCTAGGTTTACATACATAAATGGCAATGGTAGAAGTTGTTTTCAAAATATTCCTCTCGTGGCTGGTCCCTGGCCATTATTTGGACGGCAGGAAAGGCTTCTCAAAAGCCTATCGGTCCCTCACATCCTCTTGTGGAAATGGAACCGGTTACACGGTGTTTTCGCTGGCTTTTGGAATATGGAGTTTTTAACTTGATTATCAATAAAAAAATTGCAAATTGAAGAACAATGGTTATTTCAGAAATAATTAATGGTATTTGGTGATTTCAAATACACAAGTTTTAATTTATTCAAGATTCTTAGATAACTGCAGAGTAAGTAAAAACTAGCAATATTCGCGGGTATCTACACTGTATACTAAAATATAGAGCTTCGCGAACGCAATTTGTGTTGCGTTTAAGATGAGCGTATAGCGGTTTGCATCAGTTAAAAAGGTAAGCGCGGATATAAGCAGGCCTAAAAGCGCATCAAGTAGTGCATGGGGAAATAATTTCCCAACTAATAACTGCATAAATGTTTTATGTTAGCATCTTGGAAAAGACAGAATGGTACGTTGAAATTCGTGATGTAGTTTTTCCTATGCTAAAATCGCGAAAATAAACAAGTTCTAGAATATGTTCAACAATCTAGAGCCTGATTCCGTTTAGTATTTAAATGACTTGGCATTCACGCTGCTCAATTTATTTCGCAAAAAAATTATATTTTCTTTACATTTCTTTGGACTCTTATATGTTTCGTTTCACATATCTCTGCTTTACACATCCGGTACATTTCAGAAAAATATTTAAGTTTCAAGATCATATTTAATAACTCATTGCTTAGATATATGTATATACATTCGACGCTATCATTTTATATTTTAACATTCAGTTTCATTCAGCATCAATTTATCCTTTTTAATTTTCCATTCCAATTTTTCACGTGCCATATGTCCATAAAAAGATCGCACACCTAATATTTAATTTTGTATTTACAATGGTAAAGTAGCCATAACCTGCTTCGAAACATAACCTTTCAGATTCATTTCAACTATATACAAGACAAGTTTAAGTACCAATATGGCACTACCTTGGAATATCTCAATCAAACAGAATTGGATTGCACGAATTCTTCTCGCCAGCGTGGGCCTATTTGGAGCAAAGTGCCCACACTTTTGACCAATTAGTCAAAATGTGTAACCAAAAGTGCATGGCAAAGGTGCAGACCACGTGAGCACTCGGTGGCGGCGGCGGCGGCGGTGGCGGCGGCGACAGCGTCGTCGGCAGCAGCAGAAGAGATGGTAAGATCTAACAAAATGTGGGTCAGACGAGGCGAGGGAAGGAGAGGCAAACACTCTTATAAAACTGGTTGTCACTTTTCGCCCGCCTTTCATTGTGAACTCTCACTAGTTTGTCGTGGATAGTGGATAGTACCTAGGACTCAGGAGCCGGTGTCTCGAATTAGGTCTCTGATATATTTTCAAGTACGAACGAAAAGTGATTTGGGGTGTGTGTGAAATAAACAAGACTTTTTTGGGGGGTTTTTATTCATAAAAAGAGTGTAAAGAGTGTATCTTCGGGCTCCTGACGGAATAAATAATGGCCAAAATGGGGTAAGTTTGAGATTTATTGGGTTGTTTGATGATGGAAACATTTCAAATGCCTCATATTATTATCCTGCATGTTAATAACTGCGATTATCTTTGATCGCAAAGATAGAGTTAAGTGCTTATACAAAGGGTGCTTTGCTGCTAGGGGGTAATTCATTGGTTATTGCCCTTTCTTAAAATATATATTGCTTCTCGTTTTGTACCTACTAGTAACGTATAGAACACAATTTTTTAATTGACTCTGTATTCTCGTCGTTTATACCTAAAATTTATGATAAATCATTCCAAATATAATCACCAAGTTCCACGACCAAAATATGACGACCGATTCTCACGACATTTATAATTTTAGCCTCGCCGGGGCAAGTTTTTCGTAGGAGAATCTCGCATGTATGGCCTTATATTTTCATTCCGGTTATATACCATGGGCTTATAGTGGTGCACCAAATATCCCCAAGCAAATGCAAAATGTCGACACCAGTGAAACCGGTGCAACAGACTTGCATCTAAGACATTCAGATAGCATATTTTTCTGTGCGTGCATGTGCAGTGCATATATCAGGCTCGGGGTGTGGTGTTTGAGTGCAATCACAAGATATAAATATACATTCCACGCAAATAGACGCAAACATGTTTCTTAGCATTGTCCTTCTTTTGCAATGCATTACCTATAAGCACTTGCTGACTGCATAGAATGAGATTCCAGTCGGTAATGGTTGGCGAATTGACAGTGGAACTTCCTTCCGAAATGGGACGGAAATGTCACCAACTACTCTAATGGTTTGGTTACAAACAGTTGCTTACAAGGTGATAAGCAAAATTAACATTTCATTTACATACGGTACTCCGAACACGTAAATCAAGATGTCGACCAAGTGATCGAGTAAACGTTATCTATTTCAAAGTGTGCACTTTGTAGTAGAAGTATCTAATGAAGAGAGAAATCGGCAGAGTTGATTTAAAAACTTGTCAGATTGCGATCCGCCTTTCGTCGTGTTCAGATCTGGATATCGGTCAGATTCAAAGTGGGTCGCGTCACGACTGCTGTGGCACCCCCGACTGTGGGCAAGCTTGGCTGGGGTGCCGGAGAGACGCAGAGCTCGAGGCTCGAGCGTTCACTTTCAGCTCGTGGGGGAAATGAAATGCGCTAGAGGTGGCCCGACACCGGTGAACACAATGGAAAGAAATTAAAGTGTTGTGACTTGTGACTTGTTTCAGCTCTGAGCGATAGGCTGGAAATCTGGGATGTAGCTAGCTTTGTATGGGTAATAGATGTGATGAGCTGCATTATATGAGTAATGAAACATGGATAAGTGCATGGTATTGTTCAAGAGGTGACATTGACGAACGATAGAATGTTTCCCCTTAAATGTTTGTAAATGGAATGTTTCGTTCAATCTAGTGAGCTTAAACTTTTTTCTCGCCGAAATCAAAATCAAATTGAATCCAATAAACGAAAAATTGAATCCAATACGCGAACTCAAGGTTGAGCTCAAGTATTTTTGCTCAGGACATGTTCGAGCTATGGAAATAATGCAATGAACCCCTTTTATTAAACAAACAACTGAACAGTTCAAACGATAGCGTAATAACTAATACGTCAGTTTGAAGTTTGAAAGAGAGACATTTTACTGTGCATTGCCAACCACTAACCAGTAATGCGGGTTCACGTCACGTTTGGCATGAACATGTATATATTCAAACTTTTAATCAGAATATTTGCATCGAGGCGTGCCCGGCATGTACTGTGATCGAGACTCGAGCTGGCGACCCCTTCTAGGCACGTGGACTCCAGCGTTCATCTCACGGTTTACTTACTGTGTTGCACTGCATCTTTCTAATCACCTATCGAGAAGAGAGCTGAAGATCATTAACACTGATTGACTTTCAAGAGATAACCGCAGCAGCTGATCTACATAATAAATGCAAATGAACAAGAAGATGATTGAAAATTGCTATCAATTAGGGTTGGAAGTTGGTGAAATTTTAATTGTTTCGTTTATATTGCGCGCTTAAAAGCAAAGTGAGTAAAAGGTTTTTGCATATTGTTCCCTATTGCATAACTGCAGTTATGCAGGAGCTTTCTTTTTTGGGGTATAGAAAAATATGACTTTTACTAATATACTAAATGTCACGCAATATATTCAAAAAATTTAAAATACAAATGAAACCCCCATAGGAAATGAGAGTGCATTTAAACGACAAATTACACAACGTAGCAGTTTCTTGAATTTAAAAGCGAGGTGCGTTTTGCAAGGAGGACAATATTACAGTATATGGCGCATACCTCACTGTTGTCGATGACTGGGTGATGCTAGAGGTTCACTCAGATTATTGTTTAACAAGACCAACGCTGGTGATTTGGCAAGTCATGTGCATTTCTCGTTATATTTAGTTAACGTTTTGCACGTACCAAGAAAGTACAAAATTTTCACCTAAAGACGGTAAACTTGAAAAACTTGTAACCTGAAAAAGTTACCTGAAGTTTTTTTAATTTGGTATCGAAGATTTGAATGATAGTGATATAACGTGCATATTTTTTTGTTTCTTTTGGCTGAATATTGGATCAATTGGATGATGATTGATTTGGAATTTAAAATTTAAAGTGTATCATTCGGCTCAAAAAGGTAGATTTGCATTTGTCTGTGCAAAGGCAGCATGTAAAGTAGTTGCTCATCTAAGCTATGATCGCATGTTATAACTTATACCACAATAAAATAAATCGGGCAAAAGGACAGAAATGTGGATGACGAGATACCTACGCGTAGGAAAAGTCCAGCACTGACTACTGAAAAGACTGTGTACCTATTTTCCTCGTAAACCGTGAGTTTTTTTCCTCAGGATGGATGGAGCATGACTAGGCTATACATTTGTCACGTTACATTGAGGATGCTTTGAACTTCTGGGGCAAATGGAGCAAGAAGACTGTTCTGTGTGCTTTTAGGGGCCCACGCTTGACTGCTCAAATTCCTTACAACAAAACCTCGTATACAATCAAACATACTCGATAAAAAATGTGATCTATAAAATAATAAAGAAGTCCAATGATAATTTACAGCGTACAGGTACTTTTTTTTTTCAAACAACGGACAAATGAAATGCAACGTAAACATTTGTGTATCGATATAGGACGGGCCTTATACATGAACTGAACATTTGGCGGATCCTTCGGGAGATCCTTTAACCCACCCGACGAAGCAGGAGAATTATTGTTAACGTGTATAGCTTAGTTAGTATAGCAAGCTCCGGCAATCAAGCGGTCACAGGTCCAGGTTTGTATACCGACTCGGCAAACATTTTTCCAGCATCGCTTTCCTTACATTCTGCATTGACACCAATCTGTCCAAAGTTCAAATTAAACTGAATCGCATCCGAGTAATTTTCTCTATGCATCACAAACAGTTGCATTGTTTTCCTTCCCAAATACAGGAAGGACGCTTTTAGAAGCATGACGCCTCGCTTATTTCATGCTAAAACAATCGCCCAGACAAAATTCTACCCAGCGACATATTGAACAAGGCTTTGAGACTGTCGCCCATAAATTAATAAAAGAAAAATATATACGAGGTGTTAAAAACAGCCCAAAACAGGTCTTAATTCAATGCCCATGGGATGGGTCCCCCAAAGTGTAAACGTTGCATTCCTGTAACCATACAGCAACTTTCTCGCATAGAGTATGTATTTCTAATCACTTTCTTCGACGGGGCGGACGATCAACGCGCAGTCTTGGACCCAAAACAGCTGATTTGCAGCGTAGAGAAAACCTGCATGTATCATGTCTGAACTCATACGAACCGGCTGAGATGAGCATTTGTGTGTCATCTGCATTCGGTCGGAGCTTTAACCTCTGAGGTGGGGGGTTACGCCAGGGTCTTCTTAGAGAGGGAAACCGGAGTAGAGATGGGTGCATTTTAGATGGATGTCTTCGAACCGCAGTTTATTTGCATTTCGTTCGGGTGCCTAGCCCGTGGACGCTAAGAAATGCTTCGAGAGAAATTGATTTGCTATATGTGTGAAGACTGGGCTCATCTTTCGCTAGATCGCAACGAAATCAAGTGAAATTTAAATTATACAGTCGCAAATATTTGCATATCTTGCAATTTTGTCTTGAAGGTGCAAAGGTGCTTTACCCTAAAGTCTAGAAACGGATTCCACCATAGTTTGGCACTACAACTTGCCAATAAATGGGCGGAGCTTGATCGAATAACGTATAATTACAGCTTTCAACTCAAGTGTTGCCGTGATCTGACCATGAAAAATCTTCGATCTTGGCCTTCGCGATAGTAATAAATTACGAATGTATTTCCCGAATATGGAAAAACCTTCAAAGCACGCGCAAAGAATTCAGAGCAATGGATAATTATAACAACATTAATATCGTCGCAACCATTGAAAGGAGGAACTAGCCACTTTGTGTGATACCGTTACCGAGTCAGGATCCTTGCAATTTTTTTTTTCAACCTGTTTCTTTGCACCTATTAAATTTGTTCATCGAGGACCTCCAGCATGTCAATCACTGCCATGGATTAGACCATACAACTCTTAAGTACACCTCAATTACAAGGTTTCGGCACGTTAGGGCGTAAACTGGTTGTTAATGTTAATTCGATTAGTACCGAATGTCATTCAATCGTGCATGCGCATTACTTTACATAGGACCCATAGTGCAATCTCGATTGTGCGCGAATAATTTCCATAACTAACAACTGCTTTGGCGTAGACAAAGACTGATACCATTATGTCGGTCATTACTTTGATGCCCAGCAACGGCATTCAAGTCACCAAGCGACCTTCAATGCGCGCTAAGAGCACGAAATTTCAAATAAAATTATCTTATCAAACAACGATGAATAAAATTTCCAGTGATTTCGCACATTTCGGGATTTTGTATGAAAAAATTCAATGAATTAAGAAAGCTAAAATTATACGTCGTATATCAATGTACTAACATAAAATCACGATTGACCGTTATTTTAAACGTAAAAGAAACAATAGTTCGACGATTTCTCGGCAGGTTGCTGCTTAGAATGGTGTGGATGTGTATGGCTAATTACAGATTTGGAAGCTTTTTCTCGCACGAGCGCTTCTGGAGGTCTGCATTCGAGGTTCATGCCTTCCGAAGAAGATTTTCAGCTGTCGCAAACACGCGAGGATCGTGTGCCCGCGATGGTGTGTCGAATACCGAGATGGTTTATTAGTTAGAAAGTGGTGACTATAATTATTATAATATTAAATAAAATACCATAGAAAGAAGAAGTGAGCCGTAAAACAACGCCATACCTTAAAATAACCTTTCTTTACCACAACTTAAAATATTATAGTTTTGATATGTTTTGAGTTAGTACCTATAGGCAGCCTTATTTCGGAGCTAATTACCGATAATCGGGCCGTTAATTGAGTAGAACGGCCTGTTATAGAGACGACGAGAAACTATGATGGCCAGGGAATTAGACTATCGAGAAATTATAATTCGATTGCGGCACGTACAGCTTCATGTTCAGCTGTGGTCTTGGACTTTTCTCAACGAGTGTATCGCATTTATTTGTTAGCAATTGCATCAAACATTCTGAGGGAAGAAGCATATTTGGCTGGTGAACAAACCATCGCCAAATATAGGCTCCAAACTGATGACTTATTTCGAAGAAAATTTGACTTTTGAATAGAGATGTGTGGGGGGGGAGGCATCAAAACGAAAATAATTATCCATTACGCCAACCCAAATCATTGTTAGGGGCAATTATTTGACTTTATGATCTGGCATCGATCCAAGATTTCCAAGATTGTATTTGATTCAGCGGCTATAGCTGACGAGTCCAGCACGTATCAGGTGAAAAAAATACATTTAAAAAATGATAGCATCACTATTTTTTTGCCACTTTTTTGTATGTTTCTTGTGACGGTTGGGATTTTTGTAAGTCTTCACCTAATTATACGGACCTTGATTGACTATAAAAATAATTATATTGCGAATTCATATTACTGGCTTGCGAAGATGAAGTCCTCAATTAATTGGCAATAAATAATAATGTACTCATAAATTAAGTCAAAAAGTTACACAGCAGCAAGTGCAGTTATCTAAGAAAGTGCAATTTATTGCTATCTAGCAATATTTGTTCATGTCCATAATAAATAAGCCAATAAAATTACGTATATACAACGACTGTGCTATTGTTACGTAAGCTAAAAAGATTTTAGTACAAATCTTTCTTCATGCAAGAATTTACTAACTCCTTGCACATTTTAAATTCAAACTTGGCTAATTTTCAAAAGCCCTAAACTAGAGCTCTAATACCTGTATAACCAAACGATCAAATTCCTTTTTTGATCAGTCAAATAACACCACACATTTTTACAATCGCAATGAATAAAAATTTGAATAATCAAATGCTATTTAGTCTACTACGCCTAGGGGGTGTGCAAGGTGTGTGTCAACCTTTACATACACGGTGACATATTATTAATATCGGCTCCAGTATTATTGGCACACCACTAGCTTTCCCTTCTCTACTTAGACGTCAGTCAAATGGTAAGCCAGTCTTTTTAGCGGGTATACCACAACTTAGCACAAACCGCAGCCAAAATCTACTGGACTACTCGAAATACTTCACATACTTCGAAAAATAAAATTATTTAAAGCTTAATGATGTAAGATATCAGAAAGCGAAAACAAAGACGTGACCAACCAAGCACTAACTTGTGGGTTATAGAAATTTGTTTTTCATCGGGTATACAGCTCTATAATATACGTCAGCTGTTGAAAGAGGACGATATTGACTTATATAAAATAAATGTTATGATTTAAGGAGAAAACTTGGACAAAATCGTAGCGGAATTTCTTGTTCGTCATCATTAATTTTCTCGGTTTGTGCACACGATGGGCTTCATGTAGTACAAATTTACTTTGAATAATGTGCAGCCTATTTGTGATTGCGATCTTGCGTCAGTAAATCTGTAACCACAATGTGCATCTGTCCATGCGACGGCGTGCCAATGAAAGTAAAAGGGGCAGACACTCGTTGCAAGGAGTTTGACGATTGACACATGTGAGTTTATGTAAATTTGCTATTTTCTTTTTTGATTTACGTGGTGGAATCACATGTGTTGTTGACCTTTGACTTGGAGCAATAGTTCATTGCTGCGCCGAAAGACGATTGAGCATGGTTCAGGAAAGTTGTACAAGCCACAGCACTAATATTTCCTTACATGTTCGAAGGTTTACCCATTGAAAATAATTTCCCATGTAAAATTCCCAGAAAAACAATTTGTCATAAAAAATAGCAAGCACCTCTTCTTTTCACTTTTTCACTTGATTTCATTGCGCTTGTAAAGTGAGTATAGCAATTTTAATGCCTATCCAGTATCCAAAGTAAAAGTTCGTAACACTGCAAGCCTGCGTTTCTAGGCATGCTAACTGCGCCAACTTGGCCAACTGGAAGGAAACAGTCTTTGGAAGGAAAGAGGAATGATTTAGTGCACCAAACACGACGAGAAGATGTAGAAAAATTGTCTACAACAAAGCACAGCTTAAAGCGTTTTTTAAGGAGGAAATAAAATTTTGGTCCGGTTCGGAACAGAATCCTAATCACCTGGTTTACTTACGTGTTACTTTTTTTTTCAAAATTAATTTTATTCATAATATAATGTATTACAAAAATTTTGTACAATTATTTCTTTGGGAATGCTCACAAAGGCTAACCTGAGTGTGAGCAATATACACTATAATATAAATATACAAAAAGCGTTACTTAAATACAAATGCGCGAAACTGGATCGACTTAGACTGAGACTTATACAAAAAAAAATTTGCAAAAAGAGTCAAATGTGCAAAATTAAATAATAATTTCTTAAAAAATGTGAAAACTAATTTCTTACAAAAATTGTAGTTTGCTTGAATGCCTTTTGAGAGTTTGTCTTCCCAGAAATCTCTGCCCTTTTCGGCGAGCCAACTAACCGCGTCGTTTGCCCCCAGGTTTTCCTCCTGGCTCCTGGTTACCGCGGTCCTGTCGCAAGGAGTCTGGGCTCGACCTCCAGTGCGAGAAGTGAAGCTCATCACCCAGCCGTCGCCGGGACAGGAATTCGTCAGCATCCAGAGCAGCGTGTTCAGTCAGAAGGCCGTTAGGACACCCCCCAGCCAGCCAGGCGCCCAGGAGCTAGGTAAGCGTTCAGGGCAGCGTGTTCAGCCACAAGACTACAAGGTACACACCCCCCCCACCCCCCCATCCTCTGGAGCCAGCCTGGCGCCCAGAAGCCAGGTAAGCGTTCAGGGCAGCGTGTTCAGCCACAAGGCTACAATGCACCCCCCCCCCCCCATCCTCTGGAGCCAGCCTGGCGCCCAGAAGCCAGGTAAGCGTTCAGGGCAGCGTGTTCAGCCACAAGTCTACAAGGCACCCTCTCTTCCCTGGCCTCTTAAGTCATTCAGGCGATCCAGGTATTCGTTCAGGGAAGCGTGTTCAGCTAAAAGGATTCAAGTACCCCCCCCCCCCCCCCCACCCCCCACCCTCCTCCACATGAGGCAGCCTGGCGCTCAGGAGCCACACACACATGCGCAGAACACACACATGCAAAGCTAGGACAACAATGCACGGACATGAAGTGCAATCTGCTAACGGGATTTCTCCTCTCTCCCACGGTTGGAGGAAGGTCGTCTGGTTTCAAGGTCATTTGGTCTTGCAGTAATGAAGGCTCCCGGTGGATCTATGAGCGAAAGTATTATGTTCCCGTGTGTAATATATCCTGGCAGGGACTTAGGAAGGGGGGGGGGGGGTTAAATCCTCCCCCCCTTATCGGCCTGAAACCCCCACGGGTGGAGAGAGGGGGGAGGGGTCAGGCCGTTCGTGGTCAGGCCGAACCGGATCGTGTACGTGATTGAAGTTTATAAGAAACTTTATGTTTAATATGATATAGGAAATTTGAAACTATGGATTCCCTATTCTGATATAACCATGTTTGCTTTGGCCCAAATTTACATAATAATGCCTTAGCATGCAGCAATTGCTGAATTCGGACAAAATATTGGGATATAGAAACCATAGAAACCGTAAAATTTTAACTTGCGGCGCAAAAGGTGTCAACAATAATGGTGAATATAATTACTGAATTACATCTTTATTGATATTTAAAATCTTTGCTGAATTGCTGGCTTTGTTTATAGCAACGACTATTTGCAATGACGTGCCTACTTTTTGAACAGCACCGTAAAAAATGTATCAGTCAAGTAAATGACTCAAACATAAATTTAGTACAGGAACCTTCTTGAAGAATAAATAAATCATAAAACATGCACTTCCGAGCAACCCACTCTCAAGCCCCGAATTGACCGCAAACGCGTAGATTTGCTCCAATGAAAACCTTTAACTCAAGATTTTGTTGTAGCTAAGAGTTGTTAGATGTCTGACCCCCCACTAAAAAATTAGTTCTTACGCTCCGCTGCTGGCTCCGTTAGTTCGGTTCGGAATGAGGCTGAGAACTGGACTATCTGACGGTATTCCCCTTTGGGCGTGGTAAACGGTAAGTCGCAGATTTACGCAGATTTTCTGGGGTCCGAGATAATAAACTTAATCCCGGGCTAATGATAAACTGCTTTGCTGAACAGTCCCTTGCTGACACAAGAGGGGAAACCACAGTCTCTTGCTAATTTTTATGTCTTGTCACCAAGGGGATGCACATTATTTAAGTTTATATTAGTTAGATTAGTTTCAGCGTATCAGTGAATTTTCATTATGCATGGGATGCGAAAAGTAAAGCAGTTTTCTTTTTCACCCCTTACTAAACGATTTCCAGTCTGCGTGGAACCGGTCAAGAGAGTAGTGGGAGTGCACCTGCCGAATGATGCCTTCCCGCAAACCTGATGGTTATCGAATGTTGCAGAAGGTGACTTTGCAACATCTCACAAGATCCCCGGGCAACTTCCCGTGGACGAGCCAGAGGATGAAGATGACGTCGATCTCGCCAAGGCCCTGGAGTTGCCAGGGAAGATCAAGCGAGACGATGCCGAAGCACTGGCCACCCTCCAAGGAGCAATCCTCATCCCCGATCTGCTGCCCGTCGCCGAGGAACGCTCCTCGCCCAAGACAGAGTTCAGGATGGAGTACTCGGTGGTGACTAGCAAGCCGAGGAAGGAGGTGAAGGAGTACAAGGAGAAGTCCGTTGTTGCAGCATCCAAGGTTCGGACTAGGAAGGAGTGACTGCAAAGAACAGAGAATTAGCTACAAAGTAAGGGAGGATTTTTTTGGAGGTGCTGGAATCAAAATTCTTGGCATTTATCTTGACGGTGTTTCAAACAAACGTCAAATCAAAGTGTATTAACTGTTTTAGGTAGGAGAAACAGTTTCATACGGATGTCAGTTTGAGATTTAGGAAATTGTTTATTGTACAGCACTGAATTGCTGCTCTCCCTTTCTTTCTCTCGTTTGGGTGTGTTCCAATTATAAACTTATATTGCCAATAATAACTTTTGCCGTAAATTCCGTCGTAGTATAAATTCAGCGATTAGAAATATATAACCCTGCAATCAATTTGATCCAATCATATTGTTTTACAGATTGCAGTAAATCCGAAGAAAGTTACATTGAAGAGCGTCGACAAAGACGACGATGTGCCAGAATTTGAAGTAGAAGTCGACTCCAAAGGCAACTTTGGCAAGTTAGACGCCGGCTTGACCGGATCTGACGAAAAGAAAGTGATGGCAAAGAAGCAGTTAGCCGCCGAGGCCGCCGCATCTGCTGGCAAGGAGACGGTGAAGGGACAGGATCAGATCCTGAAAGAGGTGGAAATAAATCCCGCGTCAGAGGTTGGAGTGAAATCACGAGAGGTCGAGTCGGAAGTCGGTGCCATCACCGTGCCGTTTCAGAAGCAGCAGAGCGTCAGGTATGGCGACACCACGTGAGTGATAATGAGTGATGAGTGATGAGCGATGAGCGATGGATCCTGTATGTTAATCGGCTACGGTAGCCACATCGGTTTATGTTACAACTATACAAGTGCGTAATTCACTGTTGTTTGCTCTCGTGTTGCGTGAGAAAGGGAGAGGGGGCACCCGCACAGCTAATTTGTTCACTTCAAAACATTTTGTATGGGTACGCCAGTCGCTCAATTACAATCATTATGAACCAGTAAAAGGCATGGCATATTTCAAACATGGAGAAAATGTTATCAAAATTCGAAGTAGATTTTTATGAACTAAATCGCCATCCAGGTCCTTATACTCTCAAGAGTAATGCAATAAAATAATTAGGTGCTCCCCCCCCCCCCCAACCCCAAACACAAAATAGTGTGCCGAAGATCTACTCGCCAGTCGCCCGCGCAGCAAAAAGAAAACTGTATTTTTTAAGTTTCGTAAGTAAAAAAAAAGAAAGTTTATACCAAAGACCATGACATGTACACCGGCACATCACATGCGGGTGGATAGGCTTCCCAAAAATCAGTAGATTTCAACGTGTATACTGCGACCCAATGTGTATCCTTGCGCACATCGTTAAAAATAGGTTGAAGTTCTTTGGTCGTGAGTCGTGACCACCAAACGTTCAAACGAATTACTGCAGCTGAGGCAATGCAATATTTTATTCGCTTCCGATACAATTCTTTATTATTTTCATGTCCGAAAGGGGTGCAATTCATTTATAGAAGCACAGTATACTGTGCAATATACCAAAATAAAATTGACGTGTTAGCAAGTATTTCATATAGCCTGACCTTTCGATTGATACATTATTATTAGGTCGTGAACCATGAATAGAACGATGAATAAAAAAATAAAAATAAAATCATTAATTCAATTTCTTTTTTCCAGCACAACGGTGTCTCCATCGCTAAGTGCTCACGCAGCCTCGGCCGAGAACGGGTACGACATCCTTCCCGTCAACTTGGTCAAGAATACCGACAAGAACATAGAGAAGGACTTTGACTTCGTTGACTCTCCGTTGGCAGACAAAGTCCTGGTACCGGCCGGATCCAACCAACAGTCCAGGATTGAAGTGAAGAAAGGACCGAACGGTCAAGATTACGAATACGAATATGTTTATTATTACTACGATGACGACGAAAATGACTCAAACATCAGTGACAAAAAACCAGCCAGTGCTAAATCCAGGTGGGTCAAGATCAAATTTAACTGGTCAACTATATTAGAAATCGAAGTTAACGAGACTATAAACCTCCACATTTCCCGTATATAGAAACAATAAAAAAGAATCGGCGAGAAAAATCAAAATATTTTTCGGAACATAACGATCGAATGGCATGTCGATTGACACTTTGGAGGTTATAAATAAAAGTGGAACCAACGGTGCACGGGCAGGGGTTTCATTTGCATATTTCGTCGGGCTAATTGTTGGTGAGGTCGTACGGGAAAGTGGAAGTGTCAGGCAAAAGGTGGACACGCGTCACGCCATACGTCAAGGACTGGACATGCTTTTGGGGAGGGGGGGGGGGGGGGGGGGGACGAAATAATTTTAGCCCCACTTCTTAATTTTGAAACGTTTTAACGTTTTCTTGGTTATTTTAGAACTTCCAAGTAAACCATTTTAGAGGTAGTTTAATTTAAAAAATACCTTTCAATTGAACCGATGAAGGTGAAAATCTTATCACCTACAAGGAGAAGCATGCCAGCGGAAAAAAATCAAATTCAGGGAAATCATTGTATGCATGAAACCACATTTCAAATTGTTGTACTAAATATAGAACAAAACTTATATAGAACTTATATAGAACAAAACAAATAAGAATGCCATGCCAGATGCCGGCCTGTCAGCGCCTTTGCAATCTTCGTGCACGCATTCAGAAAATTGCGGCGCTGAGCCACATTTATAACATTTCCCGCATTATAGTTCCACTTATTGTAAATAATCGTACCAATAAACCCTTAAACGGCACAACTCTATACCTTCATGTCAGGGTTTATAGTTGAACTAGTTGTATAGAGTTGAAGAGTTCCCAGATTTAGGGAATTTTTAGACTAGATTTTTGCCCTGGAACGTATTTATGGGGCTGGGCTATATACGAGCTATGTACTTTGATAATTATGCATGACTATAGCTAGAATCACCTAAAATAAAGTAAATAACGCCAGCTGACTTGACCATTGCAGCACCCCTGCGCCTACACCAACCACTGAGGCCCCCACGACCGCCCGACAGCACCACTCCGAAGTGAGTCACCCCGATAGCGGCGACCACGTCCGAAGCAGGGGCCGAACCCGCGCACCCCCCACGGCCGCCCCCGCCGCCCCCGCCGCCCCCGAGGCGGAGGTTGGGGCGCGAAACAAGTATGCGTCTATCGAGAGGACGGCCGCCCCCGCCCCCGCAGCCCCCGCCACCCCTGACGCATCCAACGAGATCATTCCGGCGAGAGGACCATCGGCTAGGTGAGATTGAGTGCCATGCATGAATGGGGAGCCTCCGTTTTGTTTTTCTCTAAATTTGCGGGCAAAACGACCCAACACAAGCCCGTGTTCCACAACCCAAATCTACATTCTCACCGGTCGTGCAACAAGTAAGACAAAGTCGAGTTACCTGCCCAGCTAATTTCTTTTTACGATTGACGCGGAGGTGGGTAGGAGGCCATCGAAAAGTGTAACACTTGTGATGAAATCGCGATATCGGTATATAGGCAATCATGTTTTCGGCGCTTATTTGCCGCGAAGCACGCAAAATCTATGCAAAATCTGACGAAACATAAAAAATCGAATGTGATTTATATTACTACCCCTAGTATTTGTGAGCGCTTTATTTCAAACGTAACCATTTCCCAATTCCAGATCTCGAGGTCGAACAGTGACCACCGAGGAACCGTCCACCGTCTCAGCAGAGGAACGTTTACCCGCCAACACGCGCTTCCCGCCCCGCTCCCGTTCCAACCACAACAGCAACAGCATTTCTGCGACGACGCCCGCCGCTGCGGCTGCGGCTGCGCCTCAAGACGCCGCCCCCGCCGCCCCCGCCCCCCGCGTCAGGGGCGGCAGTGTGCGCCGACCCAGCCTCGAACTGGTCGACTCGAGCTCGTTCAAGACACAGTCCAGTGACGCTTCCAGGGATCAGGACTTGAGGCCCGAGTTCCCTGCGAGTCTTCCTGCTGGTGAGTCTAACTTCATAAGCATGGGTTTTCAGCTAGAAAGTTGACGTTATATATTTAACAATTTGCTACGTATGCTTTTAAAATGGAGAAAATATCGCGACCACAGATCAACCCCGCAAAGTATGACATTTGAGACTCAATTCACTGCAGATCCTGATTTAGCATGCAGAATGGTCTCTGAAGCTTAAATACCTATCTTTAATCTACCGCCTGATGCATAAAAGCATGGCGCATGATGTGCTTCGTATAGAAGGGTATTTGAGATTATTGAAAATTGAAATACAACATTCTCTGATGCCATGTGGTGTAATTGGTTCATGATCAAACTTTTTTTGGAAAGGGACCTATACATTTGGTATACACTTTTGGTGTACATCTGTAATATATTGAGGTGAGGGTGGCGAAGGGGAAACTCCCAAAGAATGAAGTGTAGGTGGCTGTGTCAATGTTTTGTCACCGTAAAGAAAGTTGTGAAAATTGAATTTCGAGATCTGATAGCGGGTTCGTGACAGACATAAAAATAACGGAGGTCTGGAATTTTGGCATCTCATTAAAAGCGAATTATTCTTCTGATTTCTCATCATCAGTATTATGATCACCCCTAATTCCCTACTGACCCCTATTTCCTATTATTATAAATATCTTTTAACAAATAAAACTTATATTCTGGCATACCTACCTGAAACTAGTTGCTTTTTTAACCATCAGAAACGAACACAGTTTACTATACCAAAATTGTTTTTTATGTTCATGACGATTAGCCGACCCCACACAATGGATTTCTAGTTCACGAAATTTCGTTCATTTTCTATTTCAAATATGCTCAATTGGTAAGACGTGTTCGATTTGAAAGGTAAAGCTATTTATGTTATACATATTGAGTTTCACACCACGACAAGTCGACAGAAATTTCCTAGCAAAGATTAGCATGTTCAGATTGTAAAGATTCTTCAATACCTATATGCCTACATTTCCCATTGCTTTCTCCAAATATTAATTGACAATAATTTTAAATGTCATTGAAAATCGCAGGTTACACCCTAAACTTAAGAAACATCGTTAGTTTGCAAAGCAATAGATGCAATATAGGTACTTACACCATTTCTAGGGCCTGTAAGATTTTTGGGTGTCACAGCAAACGAACAGGAGGAAGTTGAAGAAGCTGTGAAGCCGAGTCGCGGAAGTCGCGTCAGGGGCCATACATCTACCGCGGCGCCTGAAGTTGTCGAAGAGGAAGAGGACGAGGACATTTCCAACGCCCCGCGACGAGGACAACCGATTCGCAGGCCAAGCACAGCTGAAGACGAGGAAGAGGAAGTTGTTGAGGGTAAGTCGGATAACCACTTTATGTATTTGCCAGTGTTGATGCCTGGATGCAGCATGTGTGTGGCATTGCGACGAAAGTGCAAGATAAAGATAACTTTAAAATAGAGGTGCCTGCATCCGAAGATATTGTAATCACCAGCACCTATGTTTCAGCAATTGCAGTTTATACATAGTTTATTTCGCTAATAACTAACTCCAAGTCTCAGAGATAAAAAGTAAGTACTAACAACCTCCCACCCCATCCGAGTAATAATATATACAAAAGGGATAATTTTACCATCACTATTTCGTGAATATCTCCCTACTACAAAAACAGATAACATAAATCTAAAACCATCGCGAACATTAAAATATTTCAATCCCAAACCATTATTTTCTCTGAGGTCTTATAGGTAGTACTGACCTCGAGAATGAGTATTCGTTTGGCTTATTATTTTGAATCACAAAATAAGTGCGCAGCATTTTCGGCATGTTTCCTTTTAGTTTTAACTCTTGACTTTTCCGGGTTGTTAATCATAAGGCAAAAAAAGTATAATCCCCAAAATTATACCACATTAAATTCCATTTCCACTAAAAAAAAACTTGTCCCAGAGTTATCTGCACGCGAATCGGACGATGGCGTTTCGAACAAAATTAGTAACAATAGCTCGAGCCGCTCGACCGTTTCGACCCAAACCCGCCTTATCTGCAGTCGCCATCAAATCGCGTGAAATACCAGTACAGAGCTCCGATAGGTTGAATTACAATATGATAATTACATTTCAGGTCAGTGTTACTAGCAATATTATTGTTGAGACCTAGGGCTCTGGCCAACATTCCAACTGAAATTTCCCGCAAACCGTTATAGTACGTCTCAGGTTCTCAGCGCCTCGGGGCATTGGGCCTATACTATAACATTGTAGAAGACCGGTTTGCTGCTGACAAAACAACCTGAGACGTACTATAGTCCAGTGTGAGGGGTGGGGGGAGGGTACCATAATTTTAAAATAAGTCGGCTGACTTGACTTGGAATACTCTGCAACTAAACATGTTTCGTCGACATTTATAAAACTCTTGGCTCAATTTCAGGGATTGACTTTCCTGAATACTAAACTTTAATAGTTGATGAATCTTTAATTCCACGATATCAAATCAAAGCAATTGAGATAAAATTTGATTGGGAACCCTCCCTAGAAAAGAACCTGGTGAAAAATAAGGATCCAATAATAAAGTCATACAAAAAATGCAATTTATTATGGTAAAACCAATATGTCAAACCAATTTGCATTAAATTTCTAACACAGATTCTGCGACCGAGCCAGCAGCTGCGAAGCCATCTTCTGGCATTGTTGGAACAACAACGAAGACAGAGGATGTAGGCCTCACGCAGGCTGCTATGGACAAAGCAGCCATCGAGCTCTATTCATTATTCCAACAAGCGCAAGCAGAGAATTCGATCGACGAGGAATCAACAGACCTTTCTGCCGAAGAAGTCACCACTGAATTGGTAAGAAAATTTATTAAAGGGTTTGTTTAAATCAAACTTTCAGCTATTTTTAGAATATGTTTGCAGTGAAAATGTTGATCCTGTTCATTTTGATCAATATCCTTTGATTGTGTATATTTGGTTTAAGTCCCACAAGCTGAAATTCTAATTAAATCCTGTGATTAAAGCTAAGCAAATGTCTACAGGAGGAAATAACGACTACCCAAGAGGCCACCACCACACCGACAACAACAACGACTACCACCACCGTTGCTCCCACGACGACAACCACGGAAGCCACCACCACGGCTGCCACTGGCAGGGGGCGGTACCGCCCCAGGGGTGGCAATGCCGGAGCGACGGGAACCAAGAACCGCTTCCGAGGAAACAAAGAAGAGGCGACGTCAACAACAACGGAGGCACCCGCTGAAACTAGCACAAAAGCTCGACGCTTCGGCGCAAACAGGTATATGAAGGGATATAAAGTGTAATGGAGTTTATCCCAACGTGCAAAGTTTGTTAAATGCTACTAGCAAAAAAGTAGGTTTTTTACTATTCCATCACCAAAGTTGCCTTGTTTTTTATCATGTTTGCCTATAATAATTACTAAAATTTAGAACTAAAAAAGGTATTTTTACGATACACAGAGTGACGAGCGGTTCCTATGGCCGAAGAGGGTTCTCCAAGGCGACCACCACCCACCCGGAAGAACACTCGGATTCTGACAAAGAAGAAGTCGTGAAGGAAGTGGCCAAGGTTGAGTCAGCTGCCCCCGCCGTTCGCACAGGAGCATTCTCGAGGAACAGGTTCTCTGCCGGGAGGACGTCAAGAGTAACGACGTCGACTACGGCTTCGCCAACACCTTCCGAAGACTCGGCACCATCATCACCATCGTCGTCAGCCCCAAACAAGCCAGCATTCGCTGATCGGTAAGATTAATGTCATCCAGTAATGATAAGAGATATATTTTTGCCATATCAGAGCCCTATTTGTTATAAAGTAAAACAGGATTCATTACGGGGATGAGAATAAGTACCTAACAGGTAAACAGCTTTGACGAGTTAGGAAACTATGTAAAACATTGGGAAAATCAGTTCCAAAGAGCCAAAATCAACTTCAGAACACCAGGGATGTTTCGAGAGGAATAATATACAGGCACCTTTAAAATTGTTAACTAATGCAAACTGCTTTGGTTGCATGTTGCAATTCTAATGGAAATATAAAACAAGAAGAAAATTATCAAACTTTATCTATTACTGCAGTTCACTGTTCACAGTACCTACGAAATATATACGAATATATAACTTTGTGTCGGTGAGTTTGCTCAGACCAAGTGCTTCATGTTGCAGTTTCAACAGCCTTCGTCGACGCGGAGGGTCGAAGCAGAGTACGACGGTGGCTCCCCTCAATGAGGAGACCAAGTCCGAATCAAGCGGAGAGGAGACCAACGAGCCTTCCACTCAGTCAGACGCACCCACCACAACTGCCAAGCCTTTGGGAAGGTAACGCTGAGCACATTGCCACATTTGGAATGCCCCATGGTTCGGTCCTGTACATGCACTGCAGTGACACACTATCCTGCTTGTGGTTTCCAGAGATTTTGCAAAGCCTTCAATAAAATCATGAGAAAGCTCCTCTGTCAAAATTGGACTTAATATTTACTCTTTCTGTCACCCCAACCCCAGCCGACCACACTGGGTTAATACGTGCCCCAATTAGCTTTAGAGATGTATGCAATTCCCATCCCTTTACCAACTAAAATAGTAGTTGAGTAGTAGTTTTATAGGGTCAACTTTCTTTTCTGTCAGGCCCAGCATCTAGCAGCAACCAGGGTGCCAATGTGTAAAGATATCCTTAGGTTTCTGTATCACAGCAGTATGCTCAGAAGATGCCCAGAGATATAGGCAGTGGAAAAGAAAATTAACAACATTTATACATTTACACGATTGCCTCCCAGTGTTTACCAGTGATCTAGCAGATCGAAAAAGGCAACATTTGTTCTCATTTAATGAACAAGCTGCTGACTGCACTCACTGACAATTGGTTTGTTTGTCGCCGTTTCAGAACCCGTCTGAGCATCGGCAGTGGCCCCCGTCCCGTTCGACCGGGTCCCCGAGTGAACATCGGAGGGCGTGGGCGTCTGGGAGCCACCACCACCACCACCACTGCTGCTCCGAGCACTGAACTCGATGAGGGCAGCAACGAGCAGACGAGCTCATCGTCCAGCCAAGACGAGGCTCAGTCACAGTCGGACGAGGTAACTTTATGTTAGATTCTGCCCGGTTGCAGTGTTTACTAAAATAGATTTTGTTGCAGTGTCCAATAATCAAAGGCTATACTAACCTCAATTTATGTTATTACTCTATGATACTATGAAGTGATATGTGATGAAATACTTAGACTTACCTATAGAATTTGGGTATAAATCCTTTGCCAGCAATTTTCCTTTCCATTCAAAAAGAAACAATCTACGATCCTCTATTTACCTACCAATTTTTTCAATGGAGGTTACTTTCATTCAGTACTTTTAGGGTAGCGATTGTGTAAAATTTTATCGATAGATAACCAAGGGTAACAAATCGATAGCTTAAAGTGACCTGCTTATTTCAAAGGGCCGTGCTACCGATAAACATCGATAACTTTTCGATAACTTTACACAAATGATAACCATGGTCCCATAGCAACTGTTAAAATTAATGAACCCACTTTGATTCTTTATATCAAATCTATACCTAGATCAAAATATTGATTAGAAGTCATTCAAGCTTGAATGTTTTACATTGGTTAGGTTGTTAAGCTAGCTTATCCCCATGCATTGATTGCGATCGTTTCCAATAGGCGCAGGAGGTCGTGACGACATCCGTACCTGACGCGCTTACTCGTCTGCGCAACCGGCCGCGGCTCCGCGTCAACGCCGCCAAGCAGGCGGCGACGACTGCAGCGTCAGTCGTGAGGCGGCCGTTGGGCCTGCTGCCCCGGCGCCGGCCGCACCCTGCCGAGGTGAAGGAGGCCAGCGATTCGGAGAGTCAAGACTCGAGCAACGCCAGCTCAAGTAAGTCATCCACAATTTGGTGTTAGAAAGGGATTTCTATCTCTTAGGCACGTCTCCTGTTTCCTTCCTGATTTCTAGATACTAAGGTATGATATTACACGGATCAATTGGGATTTCTATCCTGTAAGTCATGAAGACCAAATAAATTAACTACTTTGACTGCTTATGATCAAAGCTTGTTCTTAGCCACCAAATGCTGTTGTCACTTTAACAATTCAATCACCAAGTGGATACCTATGAAGCAGAAAAAAATAAAGTCACCAAGAAAATACAAAATACCTAACAAAAACGTAAACCCCTATTTTCAGACTCGGAAGAATCTGAAGTGTCACCTTCAAGCGAAGAAACATCCGAAGCGAGCACAGATGCGACGTCGAGCGCCACCACGGTGCAAGAGCAGCCGCAGGAAAACAACCGTTTGTCGTCGTTGCTGGCTGGCCGAAGGAGAGGCAACAACGCCCTCCGAAGGCAGCGCAACCTGTTCCCCTCAGGCCCCAAGCAGGCACAAGCAGAGGGCTCTTCTTAAATCATACTCACGGGTCACGGGTAGGAACCACAGACCCAACCAATATTGATACAGAAAGAAATGCATAATTTATTTTAGTTATGCTATCGAAGAATGGGCAAGTACCTATGTAGTACATGCTGCAAGTGTTCCAGCTGATGGAAGAAATCGAAACAAGACAAGAATCTTCGTTAAATACATATAATAACTGCTTGACATAAATATGCAACCATCCATTAGCAGAATGTGGGGGGAAAATGAATGTTGAAGCTTTGTTGGCAAAGTTAGTTTATTTATGGAAATGTCAACATAATGCCTTCTATAATATTATTATGGTACATATATATGAAGCTGATCAGTAATCACAACATGTTATCTGATCTCATTTAAGGTGACTTACTTCAAAGAGAAATTTTAAATTCTAATACTATATAAAATATGTATTCATCTAAATTCACAAGGATTCTAAAACTAAAGAGCAAAAATTAAGCAGAAATTAATTTCCAAGCCATGTTCCGTTGGGACTAGCTCGATTCCTTGTATAATTTTATTTGAAAAAAAAATTGTCAAAAGGATTCCTCTGATCAGAAAGTGCCATTCATTTTAACGCTGTGTTCAGTGTACGTGCGGCTGTTCTTTCCTGAATGGAAATAAAACCACAAAAATAAGTTTCTGTTGTTTATTAACTAAATTAACTAAATTATCTAATTGATTTTGTGATATGCACCACCACAGTTCTACCAAAGATCTTCCTGCTCCAGTGGCGTAGCGTGAATATGATGCGCCCCCACCCCCTCGCAAAATATTTTACGGCGCCCCTCGCACATTTCTGGCAACGAGCTAAGTATTATATGGTTATAAAAAACAATGCCGCTGGGGACTGGTTCTTATTTCGACTTCCACGATATGGTATCTCGTCACGGGACAAGGAACGTAATAAGAATCACCCATTGCGGCCGCCTAGGGCGGCCGGGAAAATTTGGGGGTATGGCATTGAATACTCGAAGGGAGAAGTCCTCAAATGGTGCTTTTCCGGGTGTCCGGCAACCCACGGGCCCCCAGTCGTTGAGGGCATGGTCTGCCAGGCAGGCAACTTTCTGGGTTCCCGGAGTTTCGTGGGCACGGGCCACGGCTGGGTGAATTGAGAAAGAACCGATAGCACACGGTGCTGGTGGCCCGGGATAGGCTTCGGCCAGTGTGAATTATGATCGAGGTGGACCGGTGCTTTGTAGCAAGCGATTGCAAGAAATGGGGCGCTGCATGTTGTTTGGCAGCGTTCGATGAGACTGTCTTTCCATGGTGTCCCAGCCAGAAGGCGCTGGCGCCCAGGCGTCCCGGGCACCTCTCGCCTTGGACAGTGTCAAGACGTTTGAGAGCCGGGCCTAAAGTGTAAGGCGCATGGCACTCACTCTGATCGGGAGGTTCAGAGGGCCCCGGCGCTGAGTGCCGGCGCCCCCCCCCCCCCCCGCACCACAAGGTCTGCGGGGGCGGTCGCTACGCCACTGTCCTGCTTTTATGCACTCCTTATTTATTTCCCAGTAAGTTTGAGCAGTGAAGTTTAGCCCTCGGAATTTCCGCTCGCTCCACGTAGAAACTGAATATCTTCATGAGCCATATGTTTCTTGATCTTTTCCAGTGTCTTCATGCAATATTCCTTGTAATTTTTAAGGAACTTAGCACCTCTCTCCTGAGTTTCTTCACATTCCTTTTTACATTGATTTGCTCTGTAAAGATAAAATCATAGTATTATGTTAGTGACTAGTTTTAAAACCTTTAGAACTGGTAAATAGCATAACAAATCAGTAACTAAATTAGGAAAACACTATAAATTGGTATTAAACCTCTCCGGTTTAGATGTAATTGCACCCTTGATCCCTCCCAAACTTTGATTTACCACAAGCTTTTATTCCTACAGAGAAAAGAACCAACAATACATTTGCAAATTGCAGAAATGAAGCAGCAGGACAGAGTGAAAGTTTATAGGAATTATTGAAATGTGCTTTATTCGATCTTAGGCAGGTACCTTTCCGTAGCTGCGTCAAGTTCAGCTTGCAGCGCTGCTGGGTTACAGTCAGACTTCAACATTTCCTGAATATCTGCTTCCAGTGACTTGATTGTCTCTTGAATATTTGTCTCCTTCAATTCATATTCAGCCAACATTTTTTTCCCTTGTTCTTTCAGCGCAGTTTCTTGTACATGCAAGTCCTTAAGTCCTTTCTGATACTTGGCCAATTCTTCTCTTTGTTCTTGTATTTGGGTCTCCAGCTTTTGACTCTGCTCATCTCTGGATACAAGCATAGCATTGACAGCTTCGATCTGCGACTGGAAATTCAACGCTGTTTTTTGCCATTCCTTCATCGAGGAGACCAGCGGCTCTTTCATGTCGAGCTGGACTTGCTTTGGATCTTCAATCCCGATGGTGAGAATCGCTGTGTTATATTCCAAAATCCATATCTCCAGCTGCAAAATAATAACATTTTAATTTTATATGCATACATTTTTGAGTAAGTGAGCAAACAAATTTGTATATGGAAATCTGCAACACACTTTGTTTTGCAAACTATTATTGAACATTCTCAAAGGATTTGAAATCTATCAATCCACTTAACTGTACTTACTGACAAAACTACAGTGAATAGTGGTACATTAGCATAATTTTTTAATAGGATGAGCAAGCAAAGCAAGCAGGAAACACTAAAAATCTCAAAACTTGGACCTGCTACATTTTTGAAAGATAAGCTGACAACTTATTTGTAGGTTTATATAGATTCTTACAAAATTGTATGATTCTCTATAAATGTCAAGCGTTCTTAACATATCTTTACCATATATTACACACATGTTGACCATATATATATATGCATACATTGAATCATAGATCTTTCCATTTTTTTAATTTGCATTTTTGCAATGGTTTTTACGATTTTTGGCGCCAAATTCAAGGAGTGACCGGTTATTTCGGCTTCCTTGGTCGTCTGTGGTGACCACTTCAAGTTGACTCTAAGCTCAAGTGACTTCAAGCTTGTCCAAGGCAAAGTTTTGATAGCTAATATTCATCTTCATATTTCACTAAATCGCTACTAATCGCAAAATCTTCAATTTCATTACTGCTAAAAAAAAGCACTTGCGTTTTTGTTTATTCGTATATGTGTTTGCGCGCGCTCTACAGGCCTAACGCCTGCGTCGATTGCGATGAAATTTACAGGGTGTCTACTTTTGTTCTCGACTTAGACCCCCTGCGTTTTTCAAGAAAATTCTCCATACCCATCACATACAAAGCAGAAAAAATATCAATTTTCGACAATTGGGAAAGTTAGGAAAAGTACGGAAATTTATTTAAAAGTGCGTTTTTTTTTTTAATTTTCCCAATTTCGATTGTTGCCTTTAGAAACCTTTGAAACCAAATCGAAACATCACACCAGATTTTTTGACTTGAAGTTGACTTCAAGATTTGACAGATATTATAAATTTTGTCAATTTCGTGCATGCAAGTTTTTGAAAGTAAGTCCGCGGCAGAAATATATCTCCAGCCTAATAAAAACCCTTGGGCATGAGTTACATCTATGTATTTACATGCACATTGCTCAATGACCTCAAAATGAGCATATTTCCGCTACCCGACAGCTCGGACAGAAACAAAGAAAGGTCAGAATCGTTTACAATTTCAAGTGATCAGAATTTTTGAGAAAGCAATGGTCCGGCTTGCTGCTCCATGATTTTCGTAGGCTTTTTGCCTCAATCTTTTTATACGCTAAATACAAACCGCTACGCGGTTTGCTAATACTGCTAACAGGCAATTTCGGTTGGTTACTCATACCAAAGTGCGCCAGAGAGGAATTTGAATGTTCGGTTGGTACAGTTGCTTTCTTTTTTTGCTCAGAGAATTTTGTCAGCACCCAAATCTGGCAAATATGAGCAGGTAGCGACCCGAGCGCGCTCGGTTCAGATTGCTCCGTCAGCAAATCATCTCAGAGCATACCAACCTAAAACGCCTTCCATCCTTCAACGTGAAAACAAGCGCTAACGAGCATAGCTCTAGTTGGAAGGGAGGCGAAGCTGGAAAAATGTGCACCTCAACCGGGATACGGACCCGGGGAGGTCCCAGGTTCGTATCCCGGTTCGGGTGCACATTTTTCCAGCTTCGCCTCCCTTCCATCAATTGCACACTGGTTTCTGCTTAAACCAGTAACAATTTCCTTTCATAGCTCTAGTTGTTACATTTTACAAATTTAAGTATATGCTTTTTTCTTTGACTTATCTTTGATAACTGAAGCATTAATTGATTAATATTTCTAACCTTTTTTTGCTGAGCACAAGATTTCAAGTCTGAATCAAAGCAAAGTTTCTCTATATTTTCTTTAAATTTCAATTGCTTCTCCAATGTTGCGTATATAGAATTCCATTCCTTATTTATTTCGTCAACTTGTAGCTTAGACATCTTCTGGGTGGCGATGGTTTGATTAATATCGCTCAACTGCGTCGTAAGATGTGATAACATTTTACCTAGAAAGGTAAGGAGCCAAAAGTTGAAAAGTGAAATTTTAATCCCCAAAATGTATTTCCAATATAATTGCTAATAAGCAATAACTTATAATCAGAGTTTCAAATTATAGTTTAAAAGAGCCACTATCCTTAGTAAACTTACTCAGTGTTCCTTGGTTTTCTCGTTCCGTGTTTATATCCTCCTCCATAGTTTTGATTTCTCGCTCTTTCGAATCTATCTTTTCGTAAATTTTTTTTTCGTTGGCTACTGCCTTCCTAAATTGGTCTTCAAGGTCTTGCTCAGCAGCAATTGCTGCAAGCTCTTCAGGATCGTTCAGTTCTGCTTCTAGATTCTGTATCTCTGCCCGTACCCTTTCAAAATCACTCTCATTATATTCACTTCGCATCAGCACCATAGATACAAACTCCTCTTGGAGTTGATCAACCGCTTTATTGTTTTCTTCATTCCACGCATGAAATGTTGCCTCAGTGAACCGGAAGACTTCCTAGAATTAGAAAAATGAAATAACTCTTTGCAAATTTACTTAGATTAACTAATTAATTGTTAGATTTAATTAGATTCATTAATTTATGCAAAAACATCTGCCAAATTAGTATTTTCTTAATTGTTTTGAATGAATATAATGCAGCCTGCCTCAAAATTTACTATTACATATGAAATGCCAACTTAGCCTTCAATTCCCCTTGGAAAATATATTAATTTGAATCTCCACTTGACCTCCTTCACAAGTACATATTATTTCCAAGGTATTTTCGAGGTCAACGTCCCTGAAACGCATAGATTTGAACCAAAGAAGGCTATAAATACAAATTTTTCTTGAGGAATAAACCTTTCACCTCCCCATTGTGTCGTAACTGGTAAGCTGCATCGATTTTCATTTATCAAGTACAAGCTACGGGAATGCGTTCACTCATTACCCACAAGCTACCCAACGCTATCTTGCAAACTGCGAGTTTCATGTGAAATTACCCTTTGTTGTCTGCTGAGGTGACAAATTTATTTTATCCCAGATTTAACTGGGAAACCAGTTAAAACATAATTCAGCATTCTAAAAAAACAAAATAACAATCAAAATAAACAGCAAAATAACAGTCAAAGCCCACTTTGATTTTGGGGGGGAGGGTAGGGGAGGGGAGGGGAGGGGGGGGGGGAGGGGAGGGGAGGGGGGGGGGGGGTCGGTAGCTACCTACCTCATTTGTATACAATCTGGCTTCATCATCTTCAATAAAATCAAGATTGTCCAAGGATTTTGCCAAATCCACCAGCCATGACAAGATTGCCACTACATGAGGCCATGAGTGCAAGGTGTTGGCTGCAAAAATAAAAATTGTTGATACTAGCCACGATAATCGGTTTTTAAAAGATATCAGATTTTGTGAGTTGTTACATACGCGATTTTAGCCACGACGACGATAAATTTCCGGGATACTTCAACATTTTCATTAGCAACGGAATCTCTGTGATGTAGTTTGATCCATTTATCGTTGCTTGGGGGAAAAATTTTCCCAGCAGCTGCCCCACAAGTTCATAAAAGGATTTGACCGTTATTGAACGAGTGCCAGGTTTTGGGCAAATTTGGGAGAGAGTGGCAGGTTGGTTCGTAAAGTAGCTGTAAACTTGAACCATAGCTTGATACTGGAAGCTTTTGTCATTTATTGGGCGGGAATCGGCTTTCTTTCCGGAAGCGAAATGAAATGGGTTGGGAGTAAATGGACTGTGAGCTGATTGACTCCTTAAAAAACAGAGAAAAACGAATTAGAAAGAAGAATGTCTTAAATTTTGCTTACTAAGATGACATAAGAGGCATACATTTTACCTTCGTTGTTCACCATAATGCGGAGTTTGAGCACTTTTCCCCATCGAGTTTATCCTACACGGTGTTGCAGAAACGCGACCTGCTGCACTACTGCAACTACGCTGAGACCCTGGCTTCTTAGAAAGATCTTTAACTACTGATCGGGATTGTCGTGCAGATTGCGGGTTGTGATCCTGTGAAGCGGTACCTGACTTGACAGGTATTCTGGATGTTGACATACGTAGGCTGGGTCTGAATGAAAAAGAACAGAAAAGGAACAGAAAAATAAGTTAAAATGAGGGCCCTAATAATTTAAAATATAAAGACCCCTTGCATCTTTATCCATAGGGACACAAAAAAGCCCTTAAGATACTACACAATACACACTCATGCTTTCCAGCCCTTGGGCTGGGCTCGTCGAATTCTGCAGTGCGTATTGCAAATTCGCCTCAGAGCCTCTCAGAGCGTTTTCTGAGCCCGACGGACTCGAAAGCGTTGAAAAAGCTTAAATTGTACCTCCTGTCTAAACATTCTATTGGTCAGTACACAAGGCCATGGGGCAAAGTTCTTTGGATTTGCCTTTGTGTTCTAAAGCAAAGTGTGTACAACAAATCTGTCGCGTTTTCGATTCCTCCTAGTATCACAACAAACCGGGCCCACGGGCTGGCAAGCATGGAGAAAAGCGTAGTGCGTACTGCCTTAATTAAATCTCTGTCAAGGTGACTAAAATATTATTGCTCTCTTATACTGACAAGGCTAGTTTACCTCGTGGTAAACTCCTATTTCGCGAATGTGGTAATGTCCATTGGATTGCAGTTTCCTACCTAGCTTGTGCATCTTGCCCGGCTTGCCCTCCAGCAGCTCCAAGAAGAGAAATCCTTACGGGTCCCTTGCTAGGCCGACTCGTGCCCACAGACTTCTTCATTTTTGAGAAGAAAATATGTGCTATTGACAATTCAGCACGACCACGACTTCGATAACCCAGATGCCACTTCAAGCCTGGACCAGAGATAATCCTGGATTATTAGTATCAGGCTCAGGTACGCAATATAATGACAGTCCACTCCACGCTTCTAGTTCTGTGAGTGCGGTCTGACTTCCCGCTGATTCCCGCGTTTTACAGCAGGTTGTCGAATTTGATTGGTCACAAATGATTGTGGCACGAACGATTCCGAACGCAAACACGAGCTTTTACGAAGTGTGATGGGCAGTTCAGTTCGTGCCTCTGGTTTGTGCTTCGCTTCGTTGTGGGTGGCCTTGAGGGTTGGAGTTCACCCTTGTAGCTGAACTGGAATTATTTTAGGTTAAGATCAACTTTCTCATTTTATTATTATAAACAATATATTCATTAACATTTTATGTATGCCTTTTAGCGACTGAATTTATAAAAGGTAAATATACACCAATTTCCCATAGTTTGAGTAAAGTATCCGTAATCGATGATATAGCACTGCATCCAACTGTCAAATCTGTGTTTACCTGTCAGTCTTACTACCTGATAATCACTGCTAATATAATGCTAATAATAGTATCTTTGCTAATAATCATCTGGCTGTCATTTATCGATGCTACGGCTATTGCATTTAGAATAGGTTTGTACCACCCAGCTACCTAACTAACAATCTTTGAACTATACATATTATCCACCTACGTACCTACCCTATCCATCTACCTACCTACCTTGGTGCAGTGATGTAGTGGGCTTTACACGCAGATGTATGCAGCCCACCCACTATTCATTTGATGTTCGGCCGTTGCAGCACTTCGAAATTTCGCGAGAACGCATGCGAAAGCATGGGAACGCAGTACTAAATTGTTTGTAGGTATTTGAAATGCCTTGCTCTTCTTTATTTTCAAAATGGAAATATCTAATTTAAGGGTTTCATTCCAAAGCTCACGTAAACCTACCAAGAATGCCATTGTAGGATGCATGAGTAGGCTGGGACGACGTCACAACTTGCGTTACAGGGGTTAGTCTAACCAAACTAGTTGGATATATTATATAAATATGTATCGTAAGAGTAGGTACAAGTGAAGTTGCTTAGGGGAGTTATAATGTTACTCTTACCACTTTGGGAAGTCAGTAGGTAGCCACCTTCGGAGCCTCGAACTTGCTTCAAGAAAAAGAATTTGCAGTAAAGACAAAAATACTAGCAATAACCAAAATGCCCCACACGAACTACATTGGTAGGGTACCTAATTAAAAAGGCACATTGGTACCTATTACAAAATTGCATAATTACATCATTTGCAAAATACTTTAGTGCTTAACGGTTATCTTCCCTCTCACTGTGTATAAGAAGGCATAAGAGCCTCTCAATTTAAGCAGAAGTTTCACTCTCTAGCAGTGATTAGCTTACGACACTTGCGAGCAAAATATCGGATTTGTTGTGGGTTATGGAATTGTCCAATGAGTAAGAGATTAGAGTTTTACGAGTTCTTTGAATTTCTTCACAGTAAACATCTCCCTTCAAATAATAAAAAGTGTATTTTTTTTGGAATTCGAAGTTCTCAATAACACCAATCGATTCCTCTCTGAAAACTGATCAGAAGTCAGCTTGAATCGCATCTCTAGATTGAATAGGAGAGGCGCAAAAGGCTGCGAAAGATTAATTGATGAGCGTAGAGAGCGAAGCGAGCGGAGCGAAATCTTCAATTTCACTACCTCCAAAAAAAGTCACTCGTGTATGTTTTGTTTTTTGTTTTTTTGTGTGTTTGTGCGCGCTCTACAGACCAAACGCCTGAACTGATTTGAATGAAAATTTCAGAGTACCTACCTTTGTTCTCAACTTAGACCCCCTGCGTTTTTGGAAAAGATAGGTTTAGAACATTTTTAATAAATCAATTTTTACGAAATTTTTCGATTTTTTCAAAATTTTGATTCTCTGTAAATTTCAAAGTTCTTTACATAACTTCACCAAAACTTCTAAACATGTTGACTTTATACATATTTATCATGCCTGCAAACCTTAGGCCGGTACGTCTTTCCAATTGGTGTTTATTAGCATTTTTGTAGTATTTTTTCGTGATTTTCGGTACTTTTTGACGCCTGAATCAAATTCCTTCGTCACCTTGGTGACCAAGCTTTGTTGACTTGAAGTTTGTCTAAGGCAATGATTTGACAGGTATTTTAGAAATAAGTAGTTCTCATTTATGGAAGTACTTGAAGTAAATTCGCGCTAGATATATATCTCTTATACCTATAATAAGAATCCATGGGCGTAATTCACATTAATGTATATATGTTCAAATTACTCAATTAGCCCAAAATAAGCACATTTTGGCTATCTGACAGGTTTAGAGAGAAACAAAGGAAGGTCATAATCGTCTAAAATTTCGAGTGATCAGAGTTTTCGAGAGGGCAATGGTCTGGCTTGGTGCTCCATGGTTTTCATAGGCCTTCGGCCTCCACCTTTTTATCTGCTGTACACAAACCGCTACCTACGCTCATCTTCAGCGCAACACAAATTGCGTTCGCGAAGCCCTAGTTAATTTTCAAAACAATCTTGGCTGCTATAATCCTCTCTGTTTTACGAGATTTTTTGTGTCAGCAGATTACGTCAGATGCGATAAGATTGGAGCGTGGGGTGCTCGGCCTTCAAGACACATTCCAGACCAAGGTATCCATGTCAGCTAGGGATGTCGTTTTAGGGGTTAAACACAAAGGCAATTAGATAGCCCAAACTACTGTTAGTAGACGATTGAAAATTGGGCCACCTACTGTGTTCCGGAACATTTGACAATTCGTGCTGCAATTAAAATTCTCCTGTGATGTTTCAAAGGCATGTTATTTGTCCCAAAAAACGCAGAGGTTGACAAAAATAATTCCAGGGCACAGCCCTTAGCTCAAAATTAATATTTTTTTGGACAGTGACAAAGAGCAAGCTTCCAGCTAGGTGGTGTAGAATTTTGGTTTCCCCATCTCCAGCCATTATCCTCATCTAATCTAGATACATAACTTTATCTGCGTTTATCTGAGTGAGATCTTGGTTTCTTGGAAATTTATAAAATAAGGTGATCTAGTTATTGCTTCAATGGGCCTTGTCTACAACGCCCTTACAAATGCAGTTCTGACCAAGTCATTCCAAGCCTAATTTTACCATGCACTTGTGGGTTTACTCCCATGAAACCTTTGATTCAAAAATTTTTGGGGCTGCGCCCCAAATCTCATATTTTCCCTCCATTTCGACACATTTGCCTTGAAGGTCTGACCACTTCCACTCTTCCCTTGCTACAAAAATGTTTGGTTTTATTGCAGACCCCCAATAAAAATTGTATGACTGCATCACGGCCTACCTATAATTGCATAGATAATGGACTTAAATTGATGATAAGTAGGTAGTATTATTTAACATACCTATGTATTTAAAATAAATGAGTCGGTAATAAAATAAATTTAGTTAGAACTTAGATAAGTTAGTAAACTCAATTTCACGTTATGATGGAAAGTGTATTTGCATCTTCCTCGAGGACCCAATTCTACATGAGTTGAGAGTTCCGAAATTTACAAGCCATGTCTTGAGCCGGACAAAAGGCTCTATGGGCAGTTTTGAAACTCTAAGCTTATTTATAGTAGCAGTGGCTCCTCGAGGAAGATGCATATCCACTCCCCTACTTAATGTGAAATATAGTATAGTATCATTAACTATTACTTGCTATACTGCCATCTATAAAGTAGTCTGTTTCCCTTATCAATGATACCTATCCACTAAACCAAACCTATGTCATTGCCTCCTCAGCAAAATAATATTATCTCGGCTTCAAAATGTTGAATCAAACAGAAGAAAATATTCAAATGGCCGATATTGGTTCAACAAGTACCAGCCAGGCAGATGAACCTAGTCGACAATCGGCAACAGCTAATTCTGACCAATCATCGCGTCAAAGTAACCTGCAACGTATTCAGCAAAGAAAGCAACAAGTGGGTAGATATATGAACTGACATTTGATTTTTAAAAATCAGAAACACTTTAAATTTGTTATCTTTTACCCACTGACTAATGTTGTTTCTAGGTTTACAACTGGCAGCATAACAAAAAGCTTTTGAAACTAGCTATTTATTCTGCATGTCAAGCCGAAGAATGCAAATGCAATGGATGGAAAACACCAACTCCACCAGCAAAGTCTCCCAGAGTTGAAGTTACTCAGCCTCTAGCCAGTTTGACAGATCCATGCCGCAACTGCTCGCATGTACTTGGTATGTAAGTCCGTGGAAGCAGGAGGATTTTATTTGAAACGCTGCAAACATCATTTGTACTACCTACCTGCAACTTTGTTTGACATTCTCACCTACAGCATTCTCTACGAAAGCCATGTTGCTGACCTGTGCCCAATTTAAACCATTGACGCCCTCAGGCTAGTATTTTACGGCGCCCCCCCCTCCCCCCTTCCCTGACATGTGGCTTTTCACGCAAGTGCCTAGCCACCTAATACCTAGTACTGTTTAAAAGTTCCAATATTTTCCAATTGACGACAGGCGAAGCCACGTACATACGTCTGAAGTTCAGCGGAAGTAAAGAAATTGAGAAACCAGGTCCTAGGCATGGTTGCTGGTGTGCTAGCTAGCCCGTTGTATTGTGTTGTCAGAATAATTGTTTAAATTTGCCGTTAATTTACTCTCAAATTTCCTTAAATTTGCTATCATTGTGCTTTTTTATTGGAAAATGTGCAGTTCAAGATAACTAGACTTCCTAAGTACTCTGCACTGTACATATAGAAAATGAAAAGAAAATACATTTTCCTCTAAACTATCTACACCTTAGCGGTGGCTTCTCTGGCGCCCCCTCGGATGCAGCCCCCCTAGTCTACAGCCTCGGCAGCCTATGCACAAATCGGGCACTGTTGCTGACAAGCACCTTTGAACTTTAGGACTTTTGTGAATGCGTTAGTTCAGGTCCAGGCCTAGTTGTTAGACGACCTGTATTGATATTTTCTACAAATAGAGCACATAACTATACCTACAATATGCTATATTAGCAATTACTTCTGTGGTACCTATTATATTATCTCTAACCTAGTGTTATGTTTCAGAGGCTCACATCAGGCATCTCGAGTCGGTTTCGGAAGATCAAGTGAACCGTTTACTCGGCATGGTAGTCGATGTTGAGAACATCTTCATGAGCATGCACCGTGAAGATGACGCAGACACTAAACGAGTGTATTATTACCTTTTCAAGCTGCTCCGCAAATGTATACTAACAAAAACTCGTCCATCCATCGAAGGCCCTCTTGGGCAGCCCCCATTCGAGAGACCGAGCATAGCCAAAGCTACGACTAACTTTGTCTATTACAAATTCAACCACTTGGCCCTTCGAGAATGGCAGACAATGTATGACCTTGGGAAGATGTTCTTGCACTGTCTGAATCACTGGAACTTTGAAACGCCGAGTGCACGGAGACAGGTCGTTTCCCCAGAAGAAGTTTCTGCGTACAAGGTCAACTATCCGCGTTGGCTAGTCTTTTGTCACGTGCCAGCGTTTTGCGACTCGCTTCCGCATTTCGAAACAACCCTCGTGTTTGGGAGAACGCTACTGCGGGCGGTGTTTCGATCTGTGTGTCGACAGCTCATGGATAAATGTCATATCGAGAAAGATAAAATGCCACCAGAAAAGCGAATACTTGTGTTGACTCACTTTCCCAGGTACAGAATTTATGGCCACATGGTTAAATAATATAGAATTTCTTTTACGAATGCTAATAAAATCTCTTTTCTCGTAAGATTTCTATCAATCCTGGATGAGGAAATCTACGCCGACAACTCTCCTATCTGGGATCCCGACTTCAAGCAAGTCACTCCGACGCACAGCGTTCAGGCTCCGGCTGGCGATTCGAAATACCCGGCTGGGCCACGTTTCGAGAAGCTGAACGTGACGCCTAGTGGCGATCAGAACACGTTCACGACGGTCAACCTGAGTCCTGGCTGTGGCAAAAAGCACTTGCGAGAAGGCGCCAGGTACCTACCCTACCCCACGCTGACATGGTCGGTCAATAACCTCAAGAATGTTTAGTAAATAACAAAAGCTCATCGTTGTTCCCTGCCATTCGGCCACATTTTACATTCTGTTCTGGAGATTCCAAGTAAACTACTTCAATGTCCAGCAGTAAATACTGGAGAATACAGCATAGCATTTATTAATTGATCATTTTAATCCTCTTTTCAACTGTTAGCTTAAAACAATAATAATCTTGAGTAACAAGAGTTTTTTTTAAGTTGTCTTGCACACCCCCCACCCCTCCTCTAGGTTAATCCTAGGTTAAAAAACAAAAATTGGTTCCTTTGTTCACGTTTGTACCATCAGCCGATCTATCTTCTGTGAAGAAGTAACCAGTAAATGTTATGAAACGTCGGGAACACAGTGAGACTTTTTATTAGCATTTAAAACCCTGTGTGAAAGAATATTTTCTTCAATAACCTAATGATTCGCAGTTCATGTCTTTGCTAAACTCTTAATGCCTCTAGATTCAAATGTGACCAGATGCCTACACTCTGTCCAATGAGAGGATGTACTTTCCGCTGCAGCGCTCTTAGTCACTTCTGCATGCAATTTGTCACAGTAAGGGCCACCGCCTTGAAGATAGATGGGCAAAGGCCGTGGGCAAAGTTTTGAAAGACATGCTAAAGTGACACCATAGATGAATGAAAGTACTCTAGACGTATAGCCCATGTTAGGGGCTGTTCTTTAAATGGTCCGCGCCATTTGCCGATATTTGGTCTAGTTCCATATCTTGTTGTTACGATCGCTATTATTAGCGCTTTCAACGCATCTCTGCAACATGGGGGTACCTGTCGGGAACACTCTCAACTCTGTGCAATTAAATCAATTCGAATCAATTGCCACAAGACCGCATCATTCTATATCGTCGAGCTCTTCCGATTGGCATTACTTTTGCGAATATAAGATTCAAGGATTTTTTAAACTGAACTGCTAGCCCAAGAATTACACGTTTTGGGCCAGGAGATATGGGATAAACACATACAAAAAGTCAGTCACATACGGTCAAAAACTGGTTTGCCATGCATTCTCATCAAAGCACATACTGTGTACTTGCTCTGCAAAGGACCTGTTACGGAAACATATACTAATTATCGAATACTCGTATTCTGTGTCCGCATATTGATTGATAGAAAATTGCAATGAAATATATATTTTAAACAACAAACAATAATGCATTATTAGTCAACCTGGTTTGCTAATCGGCAATTGACCAGCCCAATCCGAATTGTGTCGTTTGCCGGCAGTAATAGTAAATTTGCCCAAACACGTATGCTTCAGATGCACACCGAAAAAGTTAGAATCTTTAGTGATTTCCTTGTTTTTAGCCAAATAACATGCTTGACTGAATTGCCCTTTATTCTATTTACGTGAAATAGTATTTTATGCCAGTATCCATGCTGAAATTATGTCACTCCTGCTTTGTATGTGGCCAGCCAAATGTTTTATATCAAGTTCGGTCAAATATTACCTTCTCTTCCATCCTATTCCAAGCTCCCTTAGATAAGAACCCGTTTCGGTACACATAATTTATTTTAAAATGCAACATTAAAACCGTTTCGAATTTGTATAATTGCACAGAGTTGAGAGCGTTCCCAACAGGTACCCCCATGTTGCAGAGATGCGAGGAGAGCGCTAATAATAGCGATCGTAACAACAAGATGCGGAACTAGACCAAATATCGGCAAATGGCACGGACCATTTAAAGTACAACCTCTAGCATGGGCCTGATACATCTTGAGTTCTTTCATTCATCTATGGTGATGCTGTTATTTTGTCAGTGCCTTGGGGCATTGGGCATATTCTAACATTGTTGAATACCAGTTTCCTGTTGACATCCGAACCTGAGACGTACCCTAGGAGGTTGTATAAATGCTCTATAAAAGTCATTAGCATATAGGTAACCTCCTTGGACTTACTATAGAACTGCAGCGGAAAGTATATTCTCTCATGGGGTCAATTTAAATTTGAACAACAAGCATTTTCCCCAAGATCTGTAGAAACTAGGTAGGCACCATTCCAAATCATTAAAAGTTATATTCTCATGCATTTCTCAAGCCTTGGAGAATTTTTGTATGATCCAGAGGGCTAGACAATAATTACAATATTGTATAAAAGTGGCTTTGTTCACTTTGCATTTTCTTCAAGGTTGATTTCTCTCTAATTTTGCTAAATATCATACATGTAAAGACTTCAATTTCTGCCGGCTTGGTTTAGCAGTGGCTGGTTGTGATTTACGACAGAACAATGCAGGAGTCTAGGAAGTACAATTTACGTTTCATCCGTGGTTCCAGCGTCGGCGAGAAGCGATCTCTACCACCGGATATCGCCGAAGCAAAACGGAGGAAAGTCACTGACGTAGTAGAAGATCTTCCAGAAGCTCTGGTGGCAGAATTAATTGCCACGATTAACGATCCAGCGCTAATGGCTGGACCCGATGTAAGTTTGTGTGGAGAAATTTTAACCTGTACCTAGGTATAAAAGTTAACTGACACTTAAAGTTTGTACCAGAGTACCTACCGTTGAAAATCATGAGTTGATTTCCGTAGTGGGAATTTTAGCTGCAGTTAATAATTTATTTTTGCAGACCGTATTCCCAGAGAATGCTCCTAGAGATGAAGCAGCAAAGCAGGAAGAGTTTCAAGGAATCATTCAGTTCCACGTCGTTGGTAATTCCCTGACCAACAGCGTCACCAAAGAAACAATGCTATGGCTAATTGGACTTCAGAACATGTTTTCGTTGCAACTTCCTAGAATGCCGAAAGAGTACATCACGAGACTGGTTTTTGATCCGTACGTATCCTACCGTCCTACGTCACAAAATATTCAAAAATATTATAAACTTTGATACACCATTCATCTTTACTAAATGGTTCGCAGGAAACACAAAACGTTGGCGCTTGTGAAAGACGGCTGCCCCATTGGTGGGATCTGTTTCCGCACTTTTGCCGGCCAAGGATTCACGGAAATAGTCTTCTGTGCCGTCACGAGCAATGAACAAGTGAAGGGATACGGAACGCATCTCATGAACCACTTGAAGGACTATCACATCCAACACAAGATTCTTCACTTTCTTACCTTTGCTGATGAATTTGCAATTGGTAAGAACTGCTTTCTAATCTACTTAAATTTAGACTTTCAATATTGCTTGCATCACATAGTGCCAGCATTTAAAATAATCAGACGATTGGAACGGCTACTGTGTATATTCTAGAGGAAAAAAATGGTTTGTAGTAAAAATTTTTTAAATCAGGCTACTTCAAGAAGCAAGGATTCTCCAAGGACATAAACATGCAGAGACACCAGTACCAAGGTTACATCAAGGATTACGAGGGTGCAACACTTATGCACTGTGAGCTGAATCCGCGGATTGACTACACTGAGTTCACTGCAGTAGTGCGCAAGCAGAAAGAGGTGCGCCGAATCCATGCTGACCGGTGTGGTATTATGCAGCAAAGTGTGTTCTGAATTCTGATACTATGACCCAACTTCCATTTTCCGGCAGATTGTGAAGAAATTGACAGAAATGCGACAGCAAGATGTGCAGAAAATCCATGTCGGCTTGACCTGTTTCAATGAGGGGGTGAGAGGTATCCCTGTTGAGAGCATCCCTGGTAAGAGAACGGATCCATTGCTAGGGTTCTAAAATTAATCTGGACCATTCTGCAAACTATCTCTTTCACAATTCGAATTGATAAATCCATGATTTATATAGATTTAATGCAGGCTAATCAGGCATGGGGGATGACGGGTACACCAACAAAGTTTAAACGAATATGTTGAATATTACGGGAAACCAAAAATTTCCGATGGCATTTGACCACGTTGTCGAAACAGTGTGCATTCAAACAATGCCAAATGTACATAACTTTTCCAGGAATTCGTGAAACTGGTTGGCGGCCAGTCGTTAGAGCAACCCGCGTCTCGAGAATAACGGAGGAATGCAACGATCCTGACCAGCTCAATTCGACATTGAAAAATGTTTTGAACGCGGTACGTCGACTTGTACTTCCTGCACCGCTAAACAAGTTCCTTTATTGCTTGCCGTTCTTTGCATACTAACGTTTGTTTTGTTTCAGATTCGAAATCAGAGCACTGCCTGGCCGTTCTTGAAGCCAGTGGATAAGGTTGAGGTTCCTGATTACTACGAACACATTAAATATCCAATGGGTAAGAATATCTAGTTATTTATAAGTATATATTAGCCTTTACACTAGAATAATTTAATCCTTATCATTTAATCTTTGCAGTATCTTCTTGGGTATAAGAGTATCTGTCTGTAGGTAATGATCATGATGTGTAATATGTGGTTGTAAACCGATCCTGTTTTTCCCACCAGATCTCAAGACGATGAGCGAGCGCCAGAAGAACAGGTATTACACTACTCGCCGCCTTTTTATTGCGGATATGACAAGGATCTTCACCAACTGCCGTTTGTACAACAGTCCAGATACAGAGTACTATCGTTGCGCAAACGCGTTGGAGAAGTATTTCCAGACCCGGATGAAGGAGCTGGGACTGTGGGACAAATAGGACAATAATATGACTTAATTGCTGTTTTGTGTTGTAGGTAGGTATAATAATGTAGGATCCATTTTTTACTTTCTATATAGAACAGGTTTTGTCTTTTTGCCTAATCTTACCTACCTACAGTTCATGTGGACAAGCTAGAAAGATATGTTTGTGTGATGCAGTTGCATTGCACCTAAAAATTTTAATTTATGTTTTATATTATTTTTGTCACTTCAAATGATAGCCAAGTACACGTAGCCACACATTATTTTTTTATTATTATTAAACGGTACTGTATACACCAAAAATAAGTGTAGGTTAAAGTATCAGTAGTGCCGTACTACATTTTTGTTAGCTAGCCGTGGCTAGGCAGACTCATTTTTCGTACCTTCATGTCATTTTTAAGATTGTACAAATTGAAGTTATCTTTGTTGCTTTTGGTAATCTAGGTACACTGAGGTCTGAAATTGAAAGCCAAAATGCACTGTCTTCAGTGTTCTTTACCAATTCAGAAAGTAATCTTTGATTTTCTAACGTAACTTACTGTGCAAATTGTAATCATATTAATAAATTATAACAATATAAATTAAATCAATCATTCAGCAAAGAGAGTCACCGATGTTCAGTTCATGGTACCCAATTGGGTCATTGTAGGTCGTGAAGTAAGGTCTCGATGTTGATTCCGCATGTTCCCGCCGAATTCCCAACCTTTTATTTCCATCCCATTTTTGCACTCCATCCCTTTTTTAGTGCTGGGAAACTGTTTATTGGTCGTTGGGATCCTTGGTTTAGCCCTGTAAGGGGTGCGTTAGGAGCTAGTTGATGAAGCGTTGCGAGCGAAGCGAAATCTTTAATTTCACTAGCGGTAAAAAAAATCACTTGTGTGCGTTTTTTGTTTGTATGTATGCTTGTGCACGCTCTACAGACCAAACGCCTGCTTCGATTGCAATGAAATTTTCAGGGTGCAGTCTACTTTTGTTCTCAACTTTGCCCCCCTGCGTTTTTCAAGAAAATCCTACATACCTCTCTCCTTCATTTTAGAAAAAATAGCAATATTCGAAATAGGGAAAATTTGGTAAAAAACGAAAATTTTTCTAAAAGTGCGTATTTTTTCCAAATTTTCCCAACAATTTATTATGAATTTGTGCGTGACCAAATTTGGAAATACTTATTAACCCAAGTCCTCTCGAATATTCGAGCTAAATTTCGTAACATCGACTGTTTACAACGTTCAGCACTCGACTCATCTGCTACAAACAGCTACGATCGTCTTCAACGCGAACACTTTGGCAGCGTCTCCAGTTAACTTAAAAATAGGCTACCCGCAAAGCATACTATGAGGAAAAGTTGCCGAGTCTTTCAGGCGCTACTCATATCGCTATTGCCTAGCTCAAATTTGGATAACAGATAGGTACTTCTTTTTAGTGCTTTTCCAGGAATTCCACTGGCTTTTTCTTTCGAGTTTGGTGAGGGAGGTTTGCTTTCGAAAGTGAGGTACTAAATTGTCAGTGTCGGATTTACTTACGTTTGGGAAACAGAGATGAAAGCCACCTGCCGGGAGCTGAATTTAGGGGCGGTGGGCGCCTAAACCGTTCTGCTCAAATTTATTGCCCTCCCACATTGTCACAAATTGTGTCCCTTCAAAATAACAAAAAAAATTGTCTACAGACGCAATGGTCCCCACTAAACGCTTTTTTTGTCACACCTACTGCTTCAATATCCTCTACTCTGCTACTGTGAATGATTGATTACCGGCACCGAACACAATTTATTTCGATTCGATTACCTTTCTGAATCTTATTAGTACCTTTGTGCTGGGGAGTGGAGGGGGGGGGGGGGCAAATCTACTATATTTCGCATTGTAGACCGAGCCCATTGCAGTTATAGAGAATTAGTTTATGATAGGGTAAAGTTTACAAGTTGAAGCTAGTTTGCGCCTAGTTGTTGTAGCTATCTAGTATCTACCTATAACTAGGGAGTCTATATAAGTAACATAACCTAACCGTATATAGGCTCCCTACCTATACCTACACCAAGTGAGCCTATAAAGGGTTAGAGAGTGGCCATCTCTGCGTATGGGCGCCATGTTTTTACCAACGTCAACTATTCAACAGCCCTTTCAGCAGTAGTTGATGCGTTACTAACTTACCTCACCATGTACATAATACGTAGATATGCAAAGGAATATGAGAAACTCATATAGACAACTGCCACGTGCCTCGTGATCAACTTAGTAAAAACATGTCCGTTTAGCATGGGATTTGAACAGCCAATAGAAAAGTGTTATCGTGTTGGCCACTCTCTAACCCTATATAGGCTCACCACGTATACCCAAGTGAGCAGAGCAGAGAATTTAACAAGGCGCTTGCTTGCCAACCACCATATTATAGCTAACCAGTAACAAGTCACGGAAGGCGCACAGCGAGTCTCCCTTGCGTTACAGAATAAACTATAATAATAATAATGATATCTCTATGTCTGCACTAAAATATTATACCCGAGAAAGAAAGATAATGATGTGTGTATGGATGTGCACCACTCCGCTCGCTCTCAATAGCAAGTGGATTGACCCTTCTCTTCTCCTGTGCTGAGCTATCGTCTAGCAGTCGGCTGTCAGATTGCCTTTTATGGGCATAGCTTACTACTCCAGCCATGGACATGCCCGGGACACGAACAGAGTACCCTGTTACTCTGCTGCTGATGCATCGCAATCTTCGTTCACTGGATGAAGGCTCCATTCATGGCTGTAATTTTCAACGTCGCAATCCACGTTGATTTATGATCAAATATAATATGTGACCAACAGCTGAAACAATGTGGAAACATGCGTCGTTTCTTATGGATATGTATATCTTTTTATCTGTTGGGCCAAAAAGCAAAAACTGGAAAATAATTAAGAAAAATATGTGCAAAGTGTCTATACATCACTTTTGCATGACTCTTTCTGTGCTGAAAATATCGATTTCATCTTAAAAGTATAAAGTAAACAATTTTTACATTCCATCGTGGTATAATGAATGAATCAATATAATACTGGGAAATGAAAACGTACTTCTAGTAATTGAACTGCGGCACCCGTTTAAAAAACTCACAGAAAGTGAATCATTTTATTGGGAACTGACGCACATGTCTGCACAGCGTCAGAATCGTCAGAATGGTCATAGGTGCAGACTCCTCGTAGACAATCTCGCCGCAAGATGCTACGTCACGAAACAACTCCACATTTGCATACCTGCCTCAGCTCCTACTCGTTCGCCAATCGCCAGTGACCAAAGCTATGCACATTGTTCCGTGATTACTGTCTAGATATCGGCTGTCAGAAAGTGTATTTATCGCACCGCTGCATCTGTCACACATTACGCATCTATTTTTGTCAACGAACCAGTAATTACATGTTCCAAATAGCAAGTTCTTTTTTGAGGATCCACATGTTCGAATCGTAAAACGCATTTCATTCATTTTGAACAAGTTTTCAGTGAAAGTTTTAATCAAGTGACTCAACCAATGTGTGACTGTCTGCGTCTCGTTCCCTATAAGGTCCTAAGTTCGGACCCGACCTACACTATTTTACAGTCGACATCAGTTCAATATACTTTATTTGGGGTGGCAGATATATTATGTTTATTATATCCTCGGCGCGAGTTGTCTAGCTGTAGGCTCTGTAGCAGATTTTCGCTGATTGGCAGAATGACATTTTGACTAAGTTGACAATTCATTGCGACAATGACTAAATGTTTGGGCGTCGCTGGATCCAGACCAAATCCAGACGACACCGCAGCTGAAGTTATGGGCTCTCCTATCTATAGTACGTCTCAGGTTCTTTTTCCAGCGCCCCGGGACATTGTTCAGGTACCTCAACTGTGCAGCCTTTGCTAAAGGTGGCAGTGGTTCGCTGCCAGCTCCATCAAAAAGGTTCGGAAAAAAGGGGCTGCTACCTGTTTCGCAATCAATTTGAGCGTTTGTACTAAAGATAATTCGCACTGATTATGTGACCTGCGAAGAGTTATAAATCCCGGCAAAAAAATCATCTGTTCATGACTTTGAAATTAAAAAATCGAAGCAGAATTACGATTTCGTTAATTACTAGGAATATTATTTTAACGACTGATCACTCAGTTTATTGATCGTTTATTTGATTTTTATAGGTATGCCATGATATTATGTTTAATGACCAGGCAGCAAAGACCTCACCGAACCGATTACTGATTAGAAAACAATATTATCCAGACCGACATAGGCCAAATCTACACAATGGGAGGGTAAGGGGTAGGCAAAACGAAGGTTCTCGCGGAAATATAAAAAACGCTCTGTGGACTGCCGAACCTGAGACGTACTATTTAGCGGGTTCTTTACACTTCTGTCATATAAAGCGATGCAGTTTAACTAGACCGTTGATTTGACTTGCTCTCTGTGGCTCGTAAATGCAAACGCATGATATCGCCAGTGCATCCAAGGAAAGATCGCATGATACACCGCACTGCTCATCGGAAAGCACTGTTCAAATTGGGTGCTACCGCTTGGCGGAGCGGCTAGCGAGCGACGAGCGTGGAGTGAGCTAAGTTCAATGCGCGGCATGCAGCGGTCTGCTTTGCGAATTGCAACGTGCGTCATGCACAGTTGAGACTGGAGTATCCCAAAGCTAGATGAGACAAGGGTGATGGTAATCGCGTGGCTGTGTTTGTGTGTGTATGTGTGTGTCACCAAATGTTGAAATGAATCACTCATTCACTTAACGTGATTTACATTTGTTCAGTCATATTCCATAACTTGTTTTAAATTAATCACTCTTCGATAGGATGGTGAAGTCAATTTATAAGGATACCAATTGACACCGTACGCTGTTTGATGTATTACAGCTGTCATGATAATTGATAAGTGATTGGTTTGGAGGCATGTACCGCTAAAGGAGTGGATCTATAAATTGACGTGCAACATTGGTATAGTGTACGCCAGTGGCGAGTACAATATTGTTTAGCCCTGATCTGTGATCATTGAAGGATTCCCTTGTATAGGTTCGCGATCGTATACTCAATGGAGGACACACGGTGGCAACTTTGTTCAATAGAATATTACTCTGATACCTTATAAAGATATCCGATTGTTCAGTAGGTCAACACAGAAGTTGTTAGTCGTACAGTTTCCTTTATTCGGCATATAATAATTATTCGTCAAGGAATCCGAGACTGTTTTTCAAGAGTACCCATCACGTTTGAAAAATGCTCTTTGGAGTTTATTAGAGGCTTTTTGTGGTGCTATTTTTTCACTCAAGGCGATTGCGATAGAGCGTTTTCATTGCACGGAAGTCTCCGGTTTGACGTCGGCCTGAAGACACACATTGGTTTCCGACTGCAATGGCCCATCCTCATGAGCGTTGTCCTTTTAGTTATTGACATTGTAAAAATGCGCTTGTTGTAACTTGTAACCATGCAGTCCAATGTTACAATATTTTCGGTCAACGACACGAATAAACTTCTACGAATGAATTACACTATAAAACTATAATTTGGCCATTTAATTGAGTAGTCTGGCACTTAAAGTAATTTGTTTACTGTGGCACGCTATAACCAGTGAACAATATTGAAAAATACATAGAAAACATTTTAGAGCTAGCTCATCACAACTCTTTTTACCCATACATCCACACAAATTTTACATTCTATTTTAAAGCTTAAACAGGTATATTTATTTTTAACTAGAATTAGCACGCTTGCGTTATTATTATATAATTAGGCTCAATTTCGAGGAGATTTCGTTCTAGCAAATAATTTCGACGCAAATCACCGAGTGTAGACAAAATCGGCACGAAAGAGCTCGACTACTTTGGGACACCCACCACTGAGCGCCGAAGACGTGCATTATCATTTTACTTTGCTAATTAAAAAAGCTGATAAAATGTAAATTTCGTGTAGCTGCAAGTTTCACCGACCTTCATACACGAGTGAGGTAGCAATAATTGAGTGCATTATATTACATTTTTCCCTACATTCCAATTATACGCTCTGGTCCGATACTTCTGTTCGTCGTAAATCTTAGAAGGAACTGAACTCGTGAATCCTTTCGACGCACCTTGAAGGCAGAGGCTGAGTCAGGAGCCATCGAGGCGTTTAACACTCATTCTTCAAGTCCTTAATACTGCACCTTAATTACAATGAGATCAGTAGCAAAGATATGCGCCTGCCTTTTAATCAAGTTTGAACAGTAACAGATATCAAGCAATTTTAACGAAGTGGCTATTTTGTGAATTCTTTACTGGTCTGTCTTGGCTAGACAAGTATTTTAATTGAGTTCTATGGAGAAGTTCTCTATAGAAGTGAAATGTGCGGGAGGGATCGCGTTCATCTCCATGAAAGGCTACTGGATTGGGTTTCAAATTGCCACTTGCATAGAAGTATCCAGCAAGGCAGCAGGTTTAAAAAATATTTAACACCAATACACAATGACAATATAACACCAATCATAAGAATCGAACAATCGCTTTCGATTATTTAATCTCATGGCTATATATGTCGGCGTTCAGAGAATATACGGTTAACGATAGATTACTTTGATTATCGATTCTGACACATCGATTGGAAAGGAATGAGATAACAGAGTTTTGAAAAATGCAACTTATTTTTCCGAAAACCGAACTTGAGATAAAAGAGACGCCACGGATTTTCCTACCAATATTAATAACTCCCTCTTAGCTATATCTAAAAAAAGCTCTGTAATCTACACCTATACATGAACACTCGAGCTGAAAGGGCGAAATTGCAGCAATGGTATGAATCATGTACCCATGACCTCCTAGCAAGGCTATATGCATGGACCAATGACCAACGCTTGAACGTATATTATGCTATGCACAACTTGGCTGGATAATTCTCAAATCTTGAATACTCATAATTTATTCAATCAGAATTTGTTGTTCTGGACTCCCACCCCGTCCTCTCCACGAATTTCCCCTTACGAGTAGTGCCAAATTATATTGCGATAAGTCATACTTTTTATAATAGTTACGTCTACAATTGGCGGCAAAACAGAGCTAAGACTGAAGTGTTAATGGAATTCGCAGCACACATTCGTTAATCTAAACCTCTGATAACTATCAAAATGCATCGAATGTTTACACATGAAGTGTCATACACTGACTGCAGATGAAACCATATATGGACTGCTACTTTATGTATCCAAGTGAAGAGTATAATAATATGACCATAATAATATGAGTGTTATATACAGATGCATGCATGCACGTAATGCTATTAAAGGCAAAATGCACATCATGCTCTATATTAAACTGTCATACGAAATTTCCTACCATTGCCCGAATATATAGACGTTCCATATGTACTCTCGCGATATAACGGATAATTTAAAAATTAGATGCAACAGCCAGAACCAAATCGCAAGTAGGAATAGGAATACAACCATATGTACCACTATAATTAAGGACATCTGTCACATTTGACGTGTCTGCCACGTTACAGTGTATACCTATAACTGTTTTCGAGCACCTCGGTATAATCAGTTGTTTCATTAATACTCAAGTTCGTTCCAATTGAAGATATCTTCTCATCACATGAGTTAAAACTCTCTTTTATTTTGCATTCAATAAGAATAATGTAGACGATAGTAGGCCAGTGATCAAAACTTTCAATGTATTACATTTCACACGCGTGAGAAGGGGAATCCTAGCTCACCCACGTTTTAATTAACTTCAAATGCAGCCGCAGTAAAAATATACACAGTCTTGAGTCTGAACGCAGAATGGTCACAATGTAATAAAATATACAAATATATTTTTGATCATAGAAATAATTGTGTAGGTATTTTTAGTTAAATATGATATTTTCGTATTATAGATGCGACTTTCAATCATAATGCATTGATCGATTGATTTTGTCAAAAACACCGATGTGATTTTGATAGATTAAAGAACTTTTGACATGAGACGAACAACGATACCAAAGAATGTATATACCTATACCTGCGATCCAAATTACAATAATAATTATTTCAATGTTAGTAATTAGTCACAGGCTCTTGAAAACTTCATTGTTTATGCTCTGATTAGAGGCCACGGCTAAAAGGAAATAATACATGGCTTGGAAGCCTCGAAAGTGGAGTATCTGCTATATGTACTGTACTAGCAATACAAAATACTCACTTGCTATGCCCTTATATGGTCATGGTGGGGAAAACAATTAGATTAGCAATTTTTCTCGTTTAAAACAAATAAACCATGCGATAGTTTCTACTAATTGATACATTAGTGCCTACACTCTTCTACATATGTATCGATTTTTATCTTAGACAAGTAAATAGTTATACAGATATTTCAAATGATAATTTTTTGTCATCAGATTATCATAAACGTGTTCGTCTCTCACTACCCACATAATATGTCACTCGTAAGGATGCTGGACATTAACCCACACGGTTGAAAATAAAATATGTGGCAAAGGAAGGGCGTGCTTGAAATGAAGGGACAAAGCCACCCTATTTGATTTTAGGAATGTTATTATATTGAACGTATTGATGCGATAAGGCACAACGTCAAATCCGGTGGGGTCGAACTGAAACGCCCAATTGCTGATATTCCAGAAAAACTAGGCAACACACACGATCATGATTTACCTAACTCAATAAGGTAAACTCCAGTACCTGTCTCTGCACACAATATTACAATTTTATCAGATATATGACTGCGAGATCTACTTTTAACAATACCCTAACATTTATATTACTCAATTTTCACTTGAATAGAGAAAATAGATTCTCTTCTTTTCACATCAGCTGGTGGAAGTAATGCGGATTGCAGTGCCATTGTTATTAATAATTTAGAGTGAAAATAAAACCATGGGGAACGAACCGCCGACGCGCGGGAACATTTTGTGCGTCGGCTTTCCGTCAAAATCCAAGCCTATTATTGAATGACGTTCCATTGAAGGACGTGTATCCAAATAGGTAACCTGCACAAAACTTTTTTCGATAATTTTGAACATTTTTCGTTTCTTGGGACTGCAATGTATTTTGGGGAGACACTGCAGTCAGCTGCAACTATTTGTTATTCGTTGCGTTCAAGGCCAAAATTACCAACAACATTTTTTAGCATAAACAAACAAAAAGGCAGTAGTATATACATATATCATTGCAAAAGTGGATTCCGTGTCAATTGAGTCTAAAGTTGTGTACCTCACAAACGCTTCGTGTCATTTTGAGGATAACTATAAAAATTAAACCAAACTCATCACAAATCCACCCGAATACTAGGAATATTTTCTTTGTCGATGTTACGAAAAACACAACGTTCATCCTTATCAGTCGCAAACTACAATTCCATCCATATAAGGAATAAGAATTGTAATAATTCAATAATTACTCGAATAGCGTGATTCAAACAATAATAATCTTAAATGGCCTCTGGTTCTAAGACCCACCGTACGTGTGCGCTATGCAACAGGTACCTTTAGGCCGCCCATTAATTAATACTAGGTCGAACCTACTCGGCTGACGTCACAGGGGTACGAGTATAAAGCGAAACACACATCGTTCATGATCTCATTCGTATTGTTGCAGTCAGCGAGTGGACGTCGTGTGAACTCTCCGGTGTTAAGTGTGCGTTCGGTTCCTTTTAGTGAGAATATCAATTCTGTTCATTCAAGATGTGCGACGATGATGTAGCTGCGTTGGTGGTTGATAATGGATCGGGAATGTGCAAGGCTGGATTCGCTGGGGATGATGCCCCAAGGGCGGTCTTCCCGTCGATTGTCGGTCGACCAAGATACCAGGTAAGGGCGGCTGTAGACAAATTTTAAACTATGTGCGGATTTGAAAAAAGTGTTAATTGCAGAGAGCTATAAAAATGGAGCGTGCGTATTCTGGAAAATAATTTGATGGTGCAAATTAGATTTCAAACTATATAGGATAGAATATATACAAATTTGTATAGGTACAATTTTTAACATGAGTTCCGTTCGAGTTTGTTTACGCCCTGTTCAAATTTAAAACGACCCGGAGAGACTTGAAAATTTCATTTTTTTCTTTCGATTTTAAATTCCTTCGTCACAACTCTTTCATATCTGCGATTCGCAAAAATTGTCAAGTAACATATTTAACCGAAATATAAAGGTTAGCACAATAAAGGTGCTATAGATAGGACAAGCAGTGTGTTATAAATTTAATATTTAACCGGGCTTTACCTTTGAACACTGCTGTCAGTGATCGAAGACTACGAAATAAAAATAAATAGAAAATGCCCCTGCGTATACGCGGAGTTGGTAGGTATAACGTGCCGTTCGCAGGATGCATCTTCCGTGTCGGGAGAAATGTACACCAGCCACTTTGTAACTGCTGATGCTCCAATTGGAGACAATTAAACGTTGCACTTGCATATTAGTTTCGCTTGTTGGCGATAGCGGCAATTACACCAGGATGCGTAACAGTGCGCTCATTAACGATCGTCCCAAGTTCAACGATCTTGTGTGCTCTTGTACAAATTTTAATTGGATTTAATTCGGCTAGTTTGTCCACCTAACGAAAAATTATCCAAAACTTCGTTAGTTTCTGCGATACTCTCGTTATTCTGTAACGTTTAAGATGTCGAAAGATACTTCAAAAAGATGTACACAGAACAAATTTTTTGAAGGTCTTTTTTCCGAGCTGGGCTTTGATTTTTACGAATGAACCGCTTTAACACTTCGTGTGGTCCTAGGGTATCATGGTCGGCATGGGCCAAAAAGATAGCTACGTCGGAGATGAAGCCCAGTCGAAGCGAGGAATCCTGACCGTGAAGTACCCTATCGAGCATGGAATCGTTACCAACTGGGACGACATGGAGAAGATCTGGCACCACACCTTCTACAACGAGCTGCGAGTTGCTCCCGAGGAGCACCCCGTCCTCCTGACAGAGGCTCCCCTCAACCCCAAAGCCAACAGAGAAAAGATGACACAGGTAAGCGAAAACACCAAAGCACTCAATAATTTCTGAGCGTATCGGTGCACCTCTAGAGATTCCTCTTCATGGCTACGTAATCAAGTTCCCACTATCTCTCGCATTTTAAGTACATTCACTATAGAGATCTCACTTTGATTTCGGAGCAGATGTGCATACAAGAATAAATTGGAAAGTCGCGACTTGTGGTCCAATTTGATTCAATATGCTTCTCTTCAAATGATTGATACGCCACGTTTCTAAATATCCTTTTACAGACTCATCTCTTTCATTACGGTGCTAAGCGTGCAATGGAGATGTGGTAGTGCCCTTTTAAAGTCATGTCCTGTGTCCACGCCCTTCGAACTAGGCGCTTCCACGCAGTCCGAGCTGTGGCCTATAAAAATGCGGCACCTCCACGCACATCGTAGGCGCGTACCACTTGATTGAAACACCGTATTATTACGTTAATAGTAACATATTTTGCTCCCAAGTGATTTCGATCATAGTTTCGAGTGAAACTCGAAGTAATGAGATTGGGTCCGATGTGGTTTTCAGATCATGTTCGAGACGTTCAACACCCCCGCCATGTACGTCGCCATCCAGGCTGTGCTTTCCCTCTACGCGTCCGGCCGTACCACCGGCATCGTGCTGGATTCGGGAGACGGCGTCTCGCACACTGTTCCCATCTATGAAGGTAACTTTTCTGCTAAAGCTGTGCATTTAGATTCGATTATAGTGCAGTTTAAGGACCCTGCTTCGTACGGAACAAGAACTGAACCATTTTTATTTTGATACCAACTCTTAAAACAAAACCCGTATTTCGTTTCATATCGTTTTGTTGACGTATTATTAAGAGTTAGTACCGATAATTTCTTTTTCTGCGTGACACATACATTTCTATGGGCCGAGGGTAATAAATGTGCATGCTAATTGGAAAATAGTAAAGGTAGCCCACACAAAAAAGCATATACGAACATATATGATATATGGGGAAAATACCTATACGAAAGTGCAACATCTTATAAGGAACTTGTATGTTTCTTATAAAAATTTGAACCTTCCATATATATTTCATATATATATTTTTTGTATGTACTTCCGTGTGGGAGAGTAGTCGTTTACCACACGTCACGGCCGCCACCTTCACATTTGTGGCTTTCTTCGAAGAAATACATGCATGCGCTCAACTTGGGGACGCTGGCTGTTGTTCCCTGTGTTAAGCTTTTCATGAAAGCAAAATTTGCACCCTGATTCATCGGCTATATCAGATTTCCAAGATGTTAATTTTGATTTCGGTTGATCGCGATAGTGGATTGTCCGCAAGATAGACAGCATCATTTCCTCGTCATAAAAAGTACTCGCCCTCTCTTCCTCTCATGGTGAACCCGTTCTGGGCTGTGCATGCCTAACAAAACTTCCACAAACGCTGTCTGATGTGCTAATCATTGGCTAGGGAATCGGTATGCTAACGTTGGTGATTTTTCTTCAGGTTACGCTCTCCCCCACGCCATCCTGCGTCTCGACCTGGCTGGCCGGGACCTGACCGACTACCTGATGAAGATCCTTACGGAGCGTGGCTACTCGTTCACGACGACCGCCGAGCGGGAAATCGTGCGTGACATCAAAGAGAAACTGTGCTACGTTGCTCTCGACTTCGAGCAGGAGATGGCCACTGCTGCATCTTCCAGCTCGCTGGAGAAGTCCTATGAACTTCCCGACGGACAGGTGAGGGGAACCGTGATCAAAGGTATTACCGAGATGTTGAGGGGCATCGAGAGCCTGTGAAACGAGGCATTAACGAACGAGTTTCGTTAATATTGACAATTTTTGTGATGGATGGAAAAGATTTTAGGCAAAGACTGGATAGCCAAGAAACAACACAACACAAGCAAGCCGTTATGCCTAGATGGGTACCAACTTTTAATCACACCCTATTTTTTAGATATTAAACAATCTAAAATCAACATCAGTTCTGAAAACATCCCTTGTCACTCTTCCTTGTGGTATTAATTGGTATTAATTGTGGTATTAATTGGGTATGTTTTCTCGTGTGCAGGTCATCACCATCGGCAATGAGCGGTTCCGTTGTCCCGAGGCAATGTTCCAGCCGTCGTTCTTGGGAATGGAGTCGTGCGGTATCCACGAGACTACCTACAACTCCATCATGAAGTGCGACGTAGACATCCGTAAAGATCTGTACGCGAACACTGTACTCTCCGGTGGTACCACCATGTATCCAGGTAAATGATACGTTGCTTTTGTTGCTATGCATGTGATTGGAGGAACAAGGTTTTGTTGAATTTTTTATTTTGAATGCAATGAATTTTAAGTTTGTCTACAACCACATGCTTCTCCTTGAATTTGACAAAAAGTAGTTCTAAAGAAGAAGATATTATAACCATTGTGGGGTGGGAAATTAATTTGGACTGCTTTGGAATTAGGTAGTGTTGGTGCTTAAATTCACTACCATATGGGGTGCAATCAGGGGCGCCTTAAGGGCCTTTTGGTGCCCCACTACCCTAAAAAAACGTCACTGCCTCATTTTTCTTATACATTCCGTAAACAAAACGTCATCACCTTCAATTTGCCTTCGACTTCTTATAGCAACCAGTTCATAAAAGAAAGTTGGTCCCTCGACCACCTGGGCCCCTAGAAGCGCGCCTATTGCACCTGGGCCTAAAGGCGCCACTGGGTGCTATTTTTTTAAATCCCCTTGTCTTCCCCCACACTGATACTTCGCACATATTGCTGATTATGAAGTTTGTTCTGGCCCGTAAATTAACGTTCGTGTTTGCCTGAAGGAATTGCGGACCGCATGCAGAAGGAGATCACCTCGCTGGCTCCGTCCACAATGAAGATCAAGATCATCGCCCCGCCTGAGAGGAAGTACTCCGTCTGGATCGGAGGCTCCATCCTTGCCTCCCTGTCCACCTTCCAGCAGATGTGGATCTCCAAGCAGGAATACGACGAGTCTGGCCCGTCCATCGTTCACAGGAAGTGCTTCTAAGCGCACTACGTATTGCTGTAGGTTTCGGTACTCCATATTAAAAATTGGTTCACAATGTTGGAACCAAGGTTGATTTTTATGAAAGGATAAATTGGATAATTGTGGTGTGGAATCCTTCTGGGAAAATGCTTCGTTTTAATTTCCAGTCTAAATCGGCAATGTTGATTCATGATTATTCATTTGATGTGAAGATATCTGTTGCTATACTTGAAATTGAATGGAATGTGTAGTTTCCCACAGTATCTCTGACCCAATTGACACCTTGGGGTAATGAGATTTAGTTATAATTACACAGTCTCACAGAGGTAAAAGATTTAGTAATTTTTCAGCATTGAGATGCTGTGACTTTGTAAACCAAAAGGTGGTTCACATTAGATTTCTCTACTGTGAATACACAATGCATGCACTATTAAAAATATAATATATTGTAATGTAACTTATTGAATTAGCAATAATTAATTTTATATCTTTGTATTTAATAGATGTTATTTTGTTGTAATGATATTTTGATAGGAAATATAAATTGTGGTGCACATAAACTAATCAAGTGATATAAATTACCTCTGTACGCTCCATCCTACTCGTATCCATTTGTTCCGCGGAGGAACAACGACAAGACACACATTTGAAAAGCGCTACCCTTAAGGAACTGGACAGAATGGACAGATCTGTTAGATTTTGAGGGTTTTATCAAACTGGAGAGAACATTTTTGCATACAATGTTTCAAACATTTTACTTTCGGCAGATTTCACACAAGTTTCCAGTTTCACATCGTATATTATAAATATAATATATCAACATCATTTACAGCACACACTTTGCCTTAAATATGCTAAACTATAATACCATTCCATTTTTTAACATTTAAAACAACTTAAGATGTATTTTCAGTTATTCTATGAATGGGTACCCTCAATAAAATTGTTATGAACTTCACAGAGCATTTTTTCTGCCTGCCCATGATTGTTAGACTAAAAGACCCTCCATTGTTCCCATCAATTTCATGTTCTTTCAAAAATCAAAATAGGTCAACTCGTAGCATATTGACGACTAGCAACTGGTTAAATGCGCACAGAGTATCGGAAATTAATGAAAAGCTATGCGGTGTCCAGAGATGATATTCCACAAAGATGCAGTTGACAAATTTGAAATGATGGCCTATCAGAAAGCTGATAGTGATGGTGTTTGCATGCCCAAACTCACAAAGAACGCATCTGGTTACAATTTTTTTTTTTAAAAGTCAAATGTCTGAAATGTCACACATTACAAAACGAAGTATAAGCAGCAAAATTATCCAACGATAATATTATGAGAAACAATCTGAAATTGCTGATCATATCAGGTTTGGAAATTGAAGGGAATAAAATTCTCACTGAATTTCAAGAATGGAATTTTACTTTGAAAACCTATCTTCTTGACTTGACAGCTGGTCGGGATCTTCTTCGGTTAGTTTTTGGTGTCTGGCAGACGTCTTCCGGTTTCTTTGGGGTCTTCACGTACATCAGCCACGGAAGGGTGAACTCACTGAAATTTTAAATTCTTGATTAGGTATTAATATTATAATATCACAACTACAAAACATTGCCTGTTGGAAATTGGAACATTTAAATGCTTTATTTACAATGTACATGGCAATGACGCATTGAGTGATGAAATGTCTCATTTTATCTGACCTGTCACGGAATTCTGAAATCGGCAGGCCAAATGCAGCAACAGGTAGAATGTCTGTCACCTCAAGGTATTGTACATCGTCTACGTGAGGCCAAAACGAATGGACCTTAGGCGAATCAACTTCTGGAAAAGAAAAAAACCTTCGTACCAAAAGCTACAGAAAAAAGTTTGTCTGATGTGGTTGTGGCTAGCCATTTTTGGCTTCCACTAACTTTTAAATAAAGTAGGTAATGAAAACCGAAATGAACATTTAAAAAAATGTAAAGTTACTGATTAGCGCACCATCTCGCACTCTCGTGGCTACACTCGATCTGCGCGATGACTCCCGTTGCTTAAGTTTCTCCACTTGCCGCTGTTCTCTTATTCGCTGGACGTCCCATCTCTTCCTCCGTCGCTCATCGATTTCCAGCCTTGAATGCCGTTTGTTGAACACTTCATCGTCCAAGTTTTCAGTACCTTCCATGGTGTAGCAACTGTTGTAAGATTTAAGCCGCCAACTTGGAACTTGAACAGCAGCTTCCGTCTGAAAAGGAGAACGAAAAAGGGTACAGGTGCAATATCTCGGTAAAAGACAGTAAGGAGGTAGGAAGTAGTAAACTTACATACGCAGTCATACCTAAGAAATGTGTGCATGAAAAGCAAAATGCATTTTAAGGCACTTACCTCTGTGTGGCTTTCCAATTCTGGCTCTTCATCACCCCAATAACTGTCAGGATCACCAATAAAGGTATAGTATGGATCATTTGTTGTCAAAATATCCTTTGGTTTAGGAACATCAGCTGAAACAAAATCACCGTTAGAATCTTTTTTTTACAATACATGCTTTTGGAATCCAAATAATGGTTGATTATTGGTTGTAGTATTATTAGAACACAAGTTGTTTTAACCAACCTTTGGGACTAGTAGAAGATTTCGTTTTCTTGGGTGTCCGTTTGTTTTCTAGTGGCAGAGTTCCTTTGGAATCCTTTGGACTTCTTCTTTCATCAGACACTGACACCATATCTGAGTGTACACTAGAAGTCCACGACACAGCACGTTTCCGTTTATGACTTGCGTTGCTGTTGCTATCACTTTCTCGGTCATCTTCCTTGCGTTTACGTTTCACGCCATAACAAGTGGTGCTCGTAGACGCTTCAACGGTGTCACTGTCTGGTGTGAGCATCTCCTGTTTTATTGGCATTCGGCAGTTATCCATGTTCTCGAGGTCCTCCAGCAACATTTCTGCCGTCACTTCTTGTTTGATCTCATCTGGAGGTATTGTGAGGACAATGGAAGGACCAGGAGAAGTGTACTGCGAAGTTACCGATGGAATCATTATGTTATTGTCTCCAGTGGCACTCGAAGATGAGAAAACATCTGATAAAACTTCTCGATCCCGATGTTTATGGAGGGTCACTCGCCGATCCATTCGTTCCAGTCTTTGCCTTAACTGTGGGGAAGAAATTAGAATTTAGATAGCACCATAAATTCAGGCATGTATCACGAAACAAGTTGTATAGTGGTCTCCTAATGAAATAACATTGTCCAGGCTCCAGACGAACATAATCATTCAATGGTCATCTCCAAGGCCATTGGTGAAAACTAATTATTCAAGGACTGGGGACGTACTCAATCACAGTGACAGCTAAATGTAATAGGTGTTCTGTCGCCACACAGCTCTCAGAAAACTATTGATTCTATTCGCAACTAACATTTACCTTCATTTCTCTATTATAAAGTTCAAATCGAGACCCTATCACACAAAAACGATCACAAGCGCAACCAGCGGCCGTCCATCCGGCATTTTAGCGCCACTCTTACACGCAACAGCTGTTGAGAGTGTGGATCGTGGCGCTACCTGCACGGACGATGCTACAGCTACATGGTCATGGTCACTCGTGAAGGTCTAATCCACTTCAAATACAATAGAGCCCACAACAAAATGTGATGTCAGCGGAAATTAATTCATTATTTAGCAAAGATACTCACAGTCTCGTTTTCTTGACGTAGAGCCGAAATTTGCTTGTCTTTGTTAACCAACTGTTCGGACTGCTGTTGTATTAGATCTAAATGAAGCAGCAACAACTCTTTTAGATTTGTTAGTTCCACATTGTCTTTTTGTAGCTCGGTGCCTTCTGTCAAACTTGCGTACATGTGATCAAATTCACACGAGAATGTCAATATTCCTTCCTTGCTATCTTGAGGACTAAAATTCTTCACATCAACTGGCACAGATTTTCCACACGAAATGTTATTGTGGCCGCGAATAGCAGCGACCATGTCCACTGACGCGTCCGTCTTATAGTCTATATTTCCGCTAGTATTTTCTCCATTAATAACAGGTGAGTCGTTTGACATCTTACTACTAAAATTGCGTGTGAAATTCGATGCTTCTTTTAAATTTAATATATTATAGTCAAAGTATGTAAATCCATTAAATTTATTGATTTACACTGTACACAGTCAAAGAATAATTTCAGAAAATATTTACAATAGATTTTGGTTCACAATTTAACCTAAAGGGGGCAGGGAATCATATTCAATTTTGCCAACATAACACAGACAAAAATTTGAGTTCGAGTTGACTTGACATAAGTTTAGGAATCTTTTGTCTGCTATCAGTTGAAGAGCTGATGACTTATGTTGACATTATTCTAGCACAGTACGTAATCATGTGAAGGTGCTTAGCAGTTCTAAATCAGAGGGAACATCTGTTGGCAATGCGACATTTGATAACGTACACACAATAGCCTATGAAACGGCCGTGCGGGAAATTAGCAGCCGCTGCGTCTTTCATTGCGCTACGGACGTGACCCTGAGCAGGGTCGTCGGCGAGGATCTACCTACCTCGCTTGATAGACTTGGTAGGTTAATAAATTGCTAAATTTTTCGTGATATTCCTTCTCGATATGCTTATATGGTTTTTTGCTTTCTTTAAAATATAGCAGAAAGTTTGATCATATTTTGAGCATTTCATTTTGCTAACTATTGCACCATAATTATTGCACCATGCCACATTGCTAATTATTAACTGTGAGGTCAATTTTGGTGCCTCTTAATGCTTAGTGCTGGGATTAATTACAACGTTTTTCTTTTTTAACCTACAGCTTCTGTGATTCCAGCTGAGGTATCTCTACCGAGATGGCGGAATGGAATGGTTACCCTATGGAAGGGAGAGACTGTCGAGCTGGCCTGGATTTGGGGCTTCCTGCTGCTTTCCCTCGCAAATCAAATCAACGGAATGGTAGCAATGTAAAGAATCAGAGTAATCGACAGAACCCTGGTTATTATCAAAATCAAGGATTTCAGCATAATCAGGGAACGTTTCAGCAAGGAAATGATGGGTTGCCAAAATTTTTTAACGACAATATGGCACATGCGTCTCGAAGTTACAACTTAACTGATTCAGATGCTGCATTGGCTGCTAGTTCAACTTTAACACCAACAGCTGGTGAATTTGTTCCCCGTTCACAGTCTGCTCAAGCAAGTAAAAAGAAATCACACCAAAACATGTATGAGGCACGTCCCAAACCTGCATTTCAGGGTCCTATGCAAACAAAACCGAAACAGGACTTGAAACATGTTCAATCTAACAGAACCCAGGAAGGGAATCGCAGAAGTGGCTTCGATACAAACCAAAAGCGCTATTGTATGGAGGATGCCAAAACTCAGGACAGGCGCAGACTTTTGTCGGAAGCAGCGTCGTATCTGACATACATGTCGAATCCAGAACCTGCTCAAGCTCAACAACCAGGTGGAATGAACATCTCAAGCAGCAATAATGCTCCAAGGGAATCGCAGTATAATAACTTTGAAAATGGCCCCAGATATGCCAGTGAAGGAAATGTTCAAGCTAATTTTGATACTGGTAATAATTATAGTTATGGTGGTAGGAATCAATCGAAGTATGAAAATGGTAACTGTAACAGACGCCGTAATCAGGATCAGTATGATAGGGTATATCACGGGCAGGGTGGGGGAAATAACTGGAGAGGCAATAACAGAGATGGTGCTTATGCAACGGAGTCGTTTTCAAACTCGAGGAATGCCCATAGCCGTCAAGGAAGCGAAATGCCGAGCAACCACTCATCTCCTCGTCGAGAAAACAAACCAACATTCCACTCGAACAAAGGTAGGAAGTGTAATTCCGTATACATTATATATTATATTCAAAAGCAGCTTTTTGCTAGTCAATTCGCAAAGCCCTAATTTGTATTGCTTAGGCATCCGACAACACTTTTGACCCATCTCCTGTTGCTACCTGAAGGGACTTTCATACAACATTTCCTGATTTCATTGGAAATATTTTCTGTTTTTTTTTATCTGATAGGAGTTTTCTTTTAGGTATCTTGGTTTGGTAGTATGATAATATAGGTACAATTCTGAAGACAGTTATGATTCCCTACTTTACCTGAACTGGAGGCACATTTTAACTCAACAATGGCCGTGTTCGTTAAGTCTCCTGTGCTTGCTTGCCAGACGACAACACAAGCCAGCGTGAGCGTTTGATCGATCAGCTGACCCGAGGGGCGCTGGAATGCTTGGTCTGCTGCGACCGCATCAAGCAGCACGAATCGGTGTGGTCGTGCTTGCAGTGCTTCCACGTGCTGCATCTTCGCTGCGTCACCAAATGGGCCCTGTCGTCGAGGGCAGGTAACTAGGACTTCTCCTTGGATTGAGGCTCCGTGCATTGTATTTGCACCCCGTGATAGACATTTTGTTTCCTGCTTTCTTCCTTCGCTTAAGAAAGCCTCAGTAGCTTAAGACGCCATGCATTCCGTTTCATATCTTTCTCTAGACTACTTGCACTGCAATCGATTCATCTAGCAGACCAAATAATTTACTCTTTCTTCGGCTCTTTACAGATAATGGGTGGCGTTGCCCTGCTTGCCAGTTTGTCACTGCCAAAGTTCCTGACAATTACTTTTGTTTCTGTGGCCAGGTATGCATACAATATATTTTTGCTTTAGTAAATACTGGTTCTTATTACCACCCTCATATTGTAGGATTTAATAATTTGCACATACCTGATAAAAGAAATAATCTGTAACTTACATAATTTTTTAGTAAATGTTAAGGTATTCTTTTATCATAAAACTGTTTAAATAGCTCTACTCTATAAGTACATGCCAAGGTTTATGGAGTTTCATTATTTGTGTAGACTTGTTATACTTTACCTAGAAATATACTATTATAGCTAATTTTAACACTTAAGTTATTTGGGCTGTATTGAAAGTCAATGCCTCAATTGTATTTGGGTGGCACAAGCTTCTTTACCTTCTTTTTCAATCATGGACTGTAACAATCATGACTTCACAAAGCATTCATATCCAAGTTTGGGTGGTTTTTGTTTTGAAAACTAGTGCAAAGGTTGGGGTAAAATAAACACAAGTCTCTCACCGATGGGTTGTTTGCGGCAGGCCCGAGATCCGGAATGGAACCGCCGAGACACTCCGCACTCGTGCGGCGAAGTGTGTCAGAAACTTCGAGCTTCGCGGCTCGAGTCTGTGCATTGCGAGCACCGGTGCAACCTGCTGTGCCATCCCGGACCCTGCCCTACGTGCACCGCTCAGGTGATACGGTAAGACACTGCTCTCCACTGCATTGCATCCCATTTCTTGGCTTGGCTTCGAGAAATTCAACTTTTCCCTCCCCTTTAAGGAAAGGCGTATCAAAACCACGTGTTGTAACCAATTATTTTAGAGAAATGGTAATGTCACTCATGACCATTGTGTCTTAAGAAAAGTACTTAAAAAAATCTTATGTACATTTCTGTTGGAAATTTTTCGGGCAACCCTAAAAATGGGTGAACCTGTAGTTCCGGTCAGGAAGACACAATATTGTAGATAGCAAGCCGCGGGATTTTTTTCCTAGCGCAGAATAACTGTCTTGTCATGACCAGATAGAACCATGATCATATTTCATGATATTGGCTGAGAAATCAATTTTTGAAAATTCTAAATATATGGGGCAATAATTGAGTATTTTTGAACAAACTGTCAACGGAAAAATAAGACACGTTTAAAAATTTTAAACCTACTGTCATAAAGCCTGAAGCTCATAGATTCCAAAAATGTGTGTTCCATATTGATCGGACAATTGGTATAGAAGCTTGACCGGAACGTGGAAACCTTTGCGCTAATAAAAAATTTGAGGCCACAAGCGTGAGTCAGCAGTATTTTATTTTTCTTACATTTTTTTATTACTTCAAAAACATGTTGGAACAAAACCACAATTAAAGAATTGGAAATATATACATTTTTTTTACATCAGTTACATTGGTGTCTTGAATCATCTTAAGGTGGGATGATTGCCTTGGCCAAGGAATATCTACCAAACAATTGTTCACAGACAAACTATTAGTGACAGCCCCACCAAAATAGCTCACCTCCTAGGTACAGTGGAACCTCGGTTATACGTTATTCATTTGTACGAAATATTCGGTTATGCGAACATTCTTAGAAGTCCCGGCCATTTCCCCATAAGACCAACGTTAAAAAATATCCACTTATACGAATATCCACTTATACGAATAAGTTGATTATACGACGTAAAATTCAGACCCTACACACAAATACTATTCACTTCTACGAATTCTCCGATACCACCGCTAAGAATTTCACTTAGCGCTGGCATTACTATTCAGTTCTACGAATTCACCGATACCATCGCAAAGAATTTCACTTAGCGCTGGCATTTTACCCCCGGCTCAAGGTCCAGACACAAATCCCATTCACTTCTACGAATTTGTCGCGATACCATCGCTGCAAATTTAGCTTAACTCAGGCATTCTTTCCCCCTCCCCATCACACCATCCAAGGTCCGAGCACTCAAGGTCCAGGTAATGCACTTGTTGCTACCCCAGCCAAGCGACCGGCCGGCCAATCAGCAGCCGGCATCAAGGCCATATAAGTTGCAACTGCAAGTGGCAACGTGCTTATCATCACTTGTCAGTCGCCCTCTTCACTTCAGTCTTCAGTCAGTCGCAGCTCGTTCACGGTCTCGCGTCGTGTTACAAAACTCCACGAAACTCTAGTCGTGTTACAATGTGCGAGAAGCGTGCGAGAAAGGCGCTGTCTTTAAGTGAAAAATTAAAAATACTCAAAACCGTTGACGACAATCCAAAAGCGAAACGAAGTGATTTAGCCAAGGAGCTGAAGATTCCGGCCTCGACTCTATCCACTATTTTGGCGAAGCGTAAATTCGTAAAAGCGAATTGTTCGTAAAAAGCGAATTGTGAAATTGATATGGTAATTTATTGATTAAAAAAGACGTGGATTTTAACGAAACTGCTTGTTCTAGACTTATTTCTTTGATCACTGCTCCTTTTTCAAATTTTTTTTTTTTTTTGTTATCCACTTATACGAATTCGTGGTTATACGAATTTTTTAACCTCCCCCCTGGAATTCGTATAACTGAGGTTCCACTGTAATATATAAGGCTTTCAAATTATGTAAGAATAATTTTTGTGCTATGATTAGTTTGGCTAATTAACGTCCATAAGTCATAACTATGGAAAATTATGGTTGCTATGGAAACTAAAACTTCCCATTGTAACGAATGTTAATTAGCCAAACTAATGATAGCACAAAAATCATTCTTATCTTATTTGAAAGCCTTATATATACTAGGGCTTCGCGAACACAATTTGTGTTGCGTTGAAGATGAGCGTAGCGGTTTGTATATAGCGCATAAGATGATTGAGGCAAAAAGCCATTGAAAATCATGGAGCAGCAACCCGGACCATTGCTTTCTCAAAAATTCTGATCACTTGAAAATGTAAACGATTCTGACGTTTCTTTGTTTCTGTCCTAGCTGTCTGGTAGCGGAAATATGCTCATTTTTAAGTCATTGAGCAATGTGCATGTAAATACATAGATGTAACTCATGCCCAAGAGTTTTTATTAGGTTGGAGATATATTTCTTCCGCAGACTTACTTTCAAAAACTTGCATACACGAAATTGACATTTCTAAAATTTGTCAAATCTTGAAGTCAACTTCAAGTCAAAAAATCTGGTGTGATGTTTTGATTTGGTTTCAATGGTTTCTAAAGACAACAATCGAAATTGGGAAAATTTGAAAACAATACGCACTTTTAAAAAAAATTCCGTACTTTTCCCAACTTTCCCAATTGTCGAATTTTGCTCTTTTTTCTGCTTTGAAAGTGAAGGGTGTGGAGGATTTTCTTGAAAAACGCAGGGGGTCTAAGTTGAGAACAAAAGTACTCCCTTAAAATTTCATCGCAATCGTCGCAGGCGTTTGGCCTGTAGAGCGCGCACAAACACACATACAAAAAAAAAACACACACACAAGTTATTTTTTTTAGCTGTAGTGAAATTGATGATTTCGCTTCGCTTGCTTCGCTCGCTACGCTCATCAATTACCTAGGAGGTGAGCTATTTTGGTAGGGCTGTCACTAATAGTTTGCCTGTAAACAATTGTTTGGTAGATATTCGTTAGGCACGGCGATCATTCCACCTTAACAGTTTGTTGTGAAGGAAATTTACTCGCCCACTAGCCACTTCTACCATAAACCCAATCGTGAAAACAACTAGTATTTCAAACTGGGGGTATAATGCGTGATGAAAGGAAACTTATGTGCGGACCCGGCGAAGGGAAGCAGGGTAAACAAGTCACACGCAACACTCGGTGTAGATCTACTTACTATTTCTTTGTAATACCAAGATGCACAGAATGCGAACGTACAGCGCTTGTACCTTTGCATGCGCGATCTCGTTGCAGACGGACTCGTTACATGTTAATTGACCTGGTTACTAGCACAGGTCAAATACAGGAAATAACCACCACCGAATAATATACATCATAATGGGATTGTTACAAATGCTAAACTAGGGCTTCGCGAACGCAATTTGTGTTGCGTTGAAGCTGAGCGTAGGTAGCGGTTTGTATACAGCGGATATAAAGGTGGAGGCCGAAGGCCTTTGAAAACCATTGAGCACCAAGCCAGACCATTGCCCTCTCGAAAACTCTGATCACTCCAAAATTTAGACGATTATGACCTTCCTTTGTTTCTCTCTAAACTTGTCAGAAAGCCAAAATGTGCTAATTTTGAGCTGATTAAGTAATTTGAACAAAAAAACATTGATGTGAATTACGCCCTTGGATTCTTATAAGGGACAGATATATATCTAATGCGAATTTACTTCAATTACTTCCATAAATGAGAATTACTTATTTCTGATTCATCTGTCAAATCATTGCCTTGGACAAACTTCAAGTCAACAAAGCTTGGTCACCAAGGTGACGAAGGAAATTGATTCAGTCGTCATGAAGTACCGAAAATCATGAAAAAACAACAAAAATGCTAAAAAACACCAATTGGAAAGACCTACCAACCTAAGATTTACAGGAATGATAAATATTTATAAGGTCAACATGTTTAGAAGTTTTGGTGAGGTTATGTTAAGAACTTTGAAATTTACAGAGATTCAACATTTTGAAAAAATTGAAAAATTTCGTAAAAATTGATTTCTTAAAAATATTCCGAACCTATCTTTTCCAAAAATGCAGGGGGTCTAAGTTGACAACAGAGGTAGGTACTCAGAAATTTTCATTCAAATCGGTTCAGGCGTTAGGTCTATAGAGCGCGCACAAACACACAAAAAACAAACAAACAAAAAAAACAAAAAAAACATACACAAGTGACTTTTTTTTGGGGTACTGAAATTGAAGATTTCGCTTCGCTCGCTACGCTCATCAATAAAAGTCTCACTGTTTTGGACCAAACCCAGTCAATCGCAATTCAGCAGACATGACTTTAATGTGGTTGTCGAAGGTACTTTTGACCTCTTTAAAAAAATCTTGTTAACTGCAGTGTGGATGTAATCTTTCTATTCATACACTTTCACTTCTGCCCAAAACCCACAACAGTGGTAGGGTAGGTTACACAAGCAAAGGTATAAACTATAAATGGTATTTTCGTGAAGGATGCGAGTTGTTAACTGTTGGACCAAAGTCTTGCCGAACTTCTGAGCTTTTATATTGATCTGATTTACATGAATATAAAACTCTAAAACAATAGCAAGCTTCCTAATTTGAAACCACCCCTTTGAATGTTGGCCAAACTGTCGCTTGACTGTGGTGTGGGCTGTGACAGGTTCTGCGGCTGTGGAGCGACATCGCAAACAGTGCGTTGCGGTGGCGATACGGTGCTGATCTGCTCGGGAGTCTGCGGGAAGTTGCTCAACTGTGGGCAACACAAGTGCGAGAAAACCTGCCACATGGGCGGCTGCGGAGAGTGCCAGATAAATGTCGAGCAAGGTCAGTGACTCGTTGATGACTCTTACTTGGGAAATTGACAAACCGTTTAGCGGAAACATTGAGGGGAAGCTAAACTTCGCCTGTCTAAAGTTTCAACTGACCAGTTAGCGCTCAAAATGCATTTGTGGTTTAGAAATGTTCGTGAAATGTACAGATTGACAAAACAGCACAGGCAATGCAATTCAAAGGATCCAATCCACCGGCCTGCCTTGGTTGTTACTTATTATGAACTTAGGTGAGGCTAGACCAATGCAAAAATAATTTATATTATTAACTCCTCCATAACTGCATAATATTTTGGTGCTCCGACTTGCCGTTACTAATCCAGCTGTTGCGAACCATTATTTGTATAACAACCAACCAATACGAATGGCTCCCCACGCATTTTGAACGTGGCACCTCTGAAATCGGCAACAGCACTCCCCCGCTAACTACCAACTTCCCGTATCCCAGTGTGCTTCTGCGGCAAGGACAAGCGCGAGGTGCAGTGCACGGCGGAGACATTCTCGGTGGTGTCGTACGCGTGCTCGGGCACGTGCGACCGCATGCTGGCGTGCGGGAACCACGCGTGCCACGCTGATTGCCACGACGGTGACTGCCAGGAGTGCCAGCTGTCGCCCGACTTCATCAAGACGTGCCCCTGCGGCAAGACCTGCCTGCCCGCCGAACGCAAGAGCTGCCTCGACGAGATTCCGACTTGCGGCCAGACTTGCGACAAGCGTCTCACGTGCGGACAGCCGAGTGAGTTCACGTGGATCATCTTTCGAATGACTTACATCGCTTTGTCTAGTATGGTAGATTTTTGTTTTTTCTTACAAACATTAGTTTAATCTATCCAAGACATTTTAACCTGCCCATACGGGTTGCCTAGCGCAGACTGCTTATCTAATTAGCCATGCCATTTCTGAGGCTAAATGTACTTTTTCATTGATGCATGCCCGCTCCAAACTGCTTTAATGGTCATCTGGCACATACCAGGGTAGCTTGGTTATCATTTTAAGGGAATTAGGCAGCTAGGCAGCTCTTCCATGCTGTTTTGGTTTCGCCCGTTCTTTTGATTAGAACTTTCCGAGATTAATTGTAGAAGAACTCTGGGTGGTGATACGAAGCTGATATTACCTCCTCGTAATCTTCTCACACCATAACAGCCAAGTGTTGGTAATAAATAACCTGTTTGCCTTGTGTGCATAACAGTAGAAAGTTAATGACATTTTTGGAATCTGGTTCATAATGATCAATGATCAACATGTTTGTTTGGAAGTGAAGTGGCCTTTCAGCTGTTTCGGTGCTGTATTGGTTCCGCTATTCTTTTTAAAGAAACTTCCGAGATAAATTGTAGAAGAACTCTGGGTGGTGGCGTGAAGAGCCGTTTACTTCCTCGTTATCTTCTCACAACGATTGAAATTCGGTTCTGATGGAATTATGATGTTTCACATTGTGAGGTTGTGGATTGACTATCCACGCTAGAGAGCTTTACAATTCTCATTCAAAATTGAGAGCTAATTAATACTATTAGTTTCCTTCAGCCTTCTATGAACAGTTTGTGCATAAGCCATCTCATGAGTAACATAGTATCCCCAAAAATCATCAAGGTCACCTAGGTACCTACTCTGGATGCACCATATACTACTATCACACTGTCAGTGTTATCAGCAGGTCTCGTAAAGCAACAGGATCCATATTTACACCACGTTTGTTGTGAATGCCAAGGCTGCCCGCACCAGTGCAAAGTGGAGTGCCACGTGGGCCCGTGTCCGCCCTGCCAGCTGTCCACGCTCGTACGTTGCCGTTGCGGTAACATGGACAAGGAAATACCATGCGGGGAGCTCACCACCAAGGCTGACGACGCACGCTGCTCAAAGAAGTGCTCCAAGGTGTGGTATAATTGCTTCACATTGGTTTGAAGTTGGTTTATATTTTCCGTGACTAAAATGCTCGGCATCTGCTTAGGATTATGGTTCTTTCTTGCCTGAGAAGTGCTTGAAGGTGGGGGACATACAGGCTTAAGTTTGCTGATTCAAGTTTGCTGATTTAAGTTCGCACTTCCCCGGACTGATGCACTGCATTTGTTGCATTTTTTTGAATAATTAGCATATTGCACTAACTTGTCTCTGGCTTTTGTCCGCAGAAACGTTCTTGCGGCAAGCACAAGTGCAGCCAGATGTGCTGCATCGACTTGGATCACGTGTGTCCTTTGACTTGCAACCACCAATTGTCATGCGGACATCATCGTTGCGAGGAGCTCTGCCATCGCGGCCACTGCAAGCCGTGCTTCCGAATCGGTGAGAATTCATTAGCTGGTTTCATACACTTAATCCTGGATAAGGTTACAGAAATAAACGTTTATAACTTTATATTTCTTAGGTCTACACACTACCAGTAGGTTCCACTCCTGGCGAGCCCGATCCACGGGCTCGAAAGTTTGCAAATGTGTTCTGTCTGGCTACTAGAATAGGTTTGAAACCATATTTGTTTTGTTCCGACACTGGGTCGACACTTGCCACATAACGGATTTGTACCCGACTCCCAACGGCCCCAAGCATTAGTCCAGGAAGTTAATGCAAGACCCCCTGGTATATTGGAATGCCACGACGCAAGGAGTGCTTCACTTCCGCTGACCGACCGCTTACTTTTGCAGGCTGGGAGGAACTCGTGTGCGAGTGCGGCAAGATGGTGACTCTGCCTCCGATCCCGTGCGGCACGCGCCCGCCCGAGTGCCAGAACCCGTGCACGCGGGCGCATCCGTGTGAGCACCCCGTCAGACACAACTGCCACAGCTACCCTGTCTGCCCGCCGTGCACGCAGTTCACGTCGAAGTACTGCTACGGAAACCACCTGGTGAGCCGTGGTTGCTGGCTTTTCGTCTTTCGTGTGGCAGCCAGAGCCGGGCTGGTAATTCGGCTTGTCGTCGAGGGCTGACGATGCGTAATCATAGTCAAGTAGTGCTTTAGTGCAACTAGAGACAAGCCTGCAAATGCTGATTTGTAGTCAACCATTTAATGGCCAAGGTTTCTGCTGTTTCCTTTTTATTATGATTTATGACTAGAAAACAAAGCATATCTGCAGGGAAAAAATCTTTAAAAAATCTTCTTTGCCTTCTCTACGCGTGCCAAAAAAAATATATATTTTACACATGTGCTTTTTACGTCATCGTTTTGTCTAAAAACTACTCGACAATAGTGAAAGGCAATTTGCATTGTCCACAAAGTCTTGCAACCGCCCTGACGATCTCGCGTCTGCCCCGCGCAGCTGCGCAAGAACATCCCGTGCTACGAGACAAACGTGTCATGCGGACTGCCGTGCGACCGCGAGATGTCCTGTGGGCGGCACAAGTGCGTGCAGGTGTGCCACGCGGGGGCGTGCCTCAAGCCCGGCGCCAGGTGCGTGCAGCCGTGCACGACTCCGCGCTCGCTGTGCGGACACAACTGCAACGCACCGTGCCACGAGGGGGCGTGTCCCGACCTGCCCTGCAAGGAAACGGTGTGTGGACGCTCGAAGTAAAGTGCTAAACTAGACACTGCGGAAAGCCAGGCTACGATTCATGAATTATGTACGAGAAATGACAGACCAACATACACATTAAAAATTTTTCTTTTGGACTTATATCACTAGACCCATATCCAGCTATAGCAAAAATTTTGTTCCTTCCTGACTGTTGATGTGATTTTAAAACTTTCCTCCAGCTAAGTTTTAATTATGCCAGGTTTTATAATAGTAGAAGTTAGAATAGTACCTAATGGTTTCCAAACAAATAAATCTTCATGTACATTTTTTTCTCACAATTTTCTAAATTCTTATATGGTATGGCTGTATAACAAAGTATGAATGTGGCCTAATGCACTTAGTCAATTGAAGAAGACAATGCATTACTATTCACCAGCATCTAATCTCTGAAATGCTCTCCCTGCAGGTGAAAGTGACGTGCGAATGTGGCAATCGTTCGGTTACCCGAGCGTGTGCCGAGAACGCCAAGGAGTACCAGCAGATCGCGACGAGTCTCCTCGCCTCCAAGATGGCCGACATGCAGTTGGGCCACACTGTGGACATCGCCGATCTTGCCGGCGGCTCCAGCACCAGGAAGCTCACGCTGAAAACGTGAGTCATTAACGTAACAACAAATATGTGTGAACAATTTATACTCCGAGAGATTGTTTTAAATTGATCATGATCATTGAGTATTCATTGATAATTGACCAATATTCCCATTGATCAATGATCATGAATGCTAGTTGGAACAATGCAAAACCAGTAAACCGCCACCAATTTCGATGTCCACTTTCACTTTCATTGGCCAGAGTTTTGGGACCTAACCACCCGTGAATAGAATGTTATAATTCTTCTTACGCCACGGTAAATCGAGATAACCGCCTGCGGAAACCGTTTCAGGCTGGACTGCAACGAGGAGTGTCGTGTGATCGAGCGCAACCGCCGCCTAGCCATCGGCCTGCAGATTGTCAACCCCGACTTGTCGGCCAAGCTAACGCCACGCTACTCAGAGTTCATGCGCGGCTGGGCCAAGAAGGACCCGCACTTCTGCCAGGTCATCCACACGAAGCTCACGGAGCTGGTGCAGCTTGCCAAACAGGTGGGTGCCGAGCATGGCTTTCGTGCAGTTGGGGATCCGATGACGGTTCTGGTACTGGTTCCAAGAATTATGACGGTTCGTTCGAGTTCCGGTCCGGATCCCTGGTTGCAGAAAGCTTCTTTTGGCCTTTTAGGAGAAGGTGGAAAGAGATGTGCAAGAAGCTGAAGTAGCAAGAGAAGGTGTTTCTATTTTGGCATTTCATACATAGGCGATGTATTCAGCTGCAATTTTGAACAACGTAACCTAATTTGTTTTCTGATACATTTTTTGATACCAAAAGCTCTGAACTTTTTTACCTTAAGAAAGTAAACCAAATGAACTTCATACACTATATACGGTATTTAGAAATCCCCGTTTCGTTACTTGAAGCAGAACAGTCTCATCAGAACTCATCGTCATTCATCATTAACTCCTCTGATCTGACGGTTTATGTTGTCACTTGTCTGCTCTCAAATTTGCACCATCGGTGCGGCAAGCCAGTCTTGCAGAAATCAACTCCCAAAATAATCTATTTCAAAATATTGAATGCTTTGCCAAGCTAAGTCCCCACTGATTCGTTCCCAAAGTTTCAAAACCTGTAGGTAGCACCTTTCTGTGGCGACAGCTTGACTAAAGCTCCATTCACAACAAACTTAGCAGTAACGTTAACTTTAACGCAAACTTAAGATTTTGCCATTCACAATCAACTTACGCACTAAGCCACTGCCCAATGGAAATCGTCTCATTTCGCCTCGAGTGGCGGCCATTTTGGATAGTTGATTTCAACCCCTTTGGAGGTTATTCATTTGATAATCAAGTGTTTTACTCATAAAACTCGTGTTTAAGGTTATGACCACTCAAAATATATTCATATTGTAGTATAATAAATATTTAAAAAATTAATAACTGGTCAATCGGTAATTTGATTCCAAGTTCAGACAAACCCAAAACTAGAAGTTCAGCAGGTAAAGCAAAGTGGGTTGGTTGCCATTCAAAGCGCACCAAAATTCTTAGTCGAATGTGGTTGGTCCATTCTTACGGTCTACGTAAAACGTTACCTCTAAGTTTGGAGTTTGCAAACCTTGCGGCTGCGTTTACGTTACGGTTACGGAGCATTGTGAACGATTATGCATTTAGCCATAAGACAAACGTTGCGGTTACTGCTAAGTTTACTGCTAATTTTTGTTGTGAATGAGCCTGTCTCAAAAATGTAAAAATGGACTCCCCGTTTCTGTCCGCAGTCGAAGCAGAAAAGTCGCAGCTACTCGTTTGAGCCGATGAACCGCGACAAGCGCCACTTTGTCCACGAGTGCTGCGAGCACTTCGGCTGCCAGTCGGAGGCGTACGACCCCGAGCCGAAGCGCAACGTGGTGGCAACGGCGGTCCGCGACAAGGTCTGGCTGCCCAGCATGAGCCTGCTCGAAGTGATCCAGCGCGAGAACGGCGTGCGCAAGATACCCAAACCGGTCATCAACTTCTCCAATTCCAGCACCGTGCTGCCGGTCCCGGCGACTGCCAACATGGCGTGGCGGTGAGAGTTGACGCTGCATTTTACTTGCCGATGATTCCGTTAATTTATTGTAAATATTTGGCTTGTGAATTACCATTGAAATTTTTATTCGATTGCAAGTTTAGATTTTTATGCAGATTTGAGAGGGGTCTGGTGAGATTTGTATGTTGGTAGGCCAAGATTACCCAAGACTCAAAAAACATTTTTTTCCTAGTCGTAAAATCAATGTTTACTAGTTATTATATAAGGTAACTTCTTAACGTTAGTTAGCTAGTTACTGAATATGTGTTGTGGTGGCTCGGAGACTAAGAAATCCCTGAGTCTTGAACCTACGTAAGACCTTCTTCACTTACGAGGCTGGAGAATTACTTTAAAGATGCTAGATAGATGTTTTGGCATAAGAATTGTTATTCACCGTAATCCTCGGTAATTTTTTAACTGGTGTCTGGTTGCTTAGGAGCGTTCCCGGCCCGAACGCCAGTCAAGCCTCAGTGGCCGCAACTGCATCGACGCTTCCGAAGCCTGCTGAACCTATCGACTACTTCGACTTCACGTCTTGAGAGAAAAACAGAACCGGAGCATAATTTCAAGTTATTTTTTATATGCAAATTGCTACTGGAATTCCAGAAAGAAAGAATAGAACAGACAGTGGATTCTTTTTAGCATTGGCAAATTGTGGATATCGATTTGATATTTATCTTTGATAGTTCTTTTCAAGGGATGCCAGTTTGTTTTAATGATGAAGTTCGAATCCGGAACCTTTTGTCGCTTCTGAACTGTTTCTCTGAACTGATTTTGAATATCTGGTGGCATTGTTTTCACGTTGCATTATGGTATACTATTTTGAAACCCCTGGATGGGCTGGTATCATTTAAAACTTACAAGTAATACATAAATAGTGATCCACTGATCACCATTCAACTAACAGTTAAATCACAAACTAACAATCCTCGGCTCTGGTCACCATGTATCTCGTTGCAAATAAATCAACTGAATTGTTAATCAAGCAATTTGCATTACATCTGTTGCCTATTAATAAGAATAATTGTGATCGTGATTGAAGTGTGGGCTCAAGGTAATAAAGACGTTTCACAGAGATTGGTTTTTTAAGCTCAGTTATTTATTCTCTCGATAACTACGGTACTTAATGAATATTGACAGACATGAGTATGATGCTTACAACTTGGAAAGGATTTACCTGCATTTATATGTGATGCAGTGTTATCTGCGACACACATTTTTTCTGATCACAACAATTATTTTATAGTTAGCTTTGCTTGGTTTTCACTGTACTTGGAAAAACGATTCTCTGTAGCAAATTATTCTACTGGTCAATGCAACGCCAAGTTTTAAGCAGGAAGTAGGGTAACACGATAACGCACAACATTTTGCAATAACCGTGGTCAGCAGTATTGCGAGGTTGAACAATTACTCTCAAAATATATTTGTAGACAGGTATTACACACAATTTTTTTTTTTCATTAAACATCGTTAAAACACGGCGGCTTAAAACGGTGCACATCCATTGCAGTTAACTTTAAGTGAGGCCGATGCAAAAACCAAAGAGTGGATGAGAATACTCTTACTCCACTGTCATTTACTTCTGACAACAGTATCACAGGCCTACATGAATGCTTTTTTTAATCCATTAGACACCAAAGAAAGTTTCTTCAACAATTTGTTTCACGAACATCCAATAATGGAACATGGTTACACGCACAGTTCACATATTATTTCTGGTATGGTACATCACATTTAGGTAAGGTATAATCATTTGAATGGAATGTTTTGGGACAAGAAATTATTTTTATGTGCATAGACTGACACTTAAGTAGCATATTCTTGATTAACACATATGTAAATTACCATTTTAAAATCAAATGATCTGCTAGACAGACTAATAAAATAAATACTGGGCAAGCGAAGCTGTCAAATATAAACAAAGTTCTAAACATGTTATAATAAATAGGACTTGACAAGCAGAGTGGCTGAAGATCAAGGGCAAATATATTCAACAAATGTTGGTTGCAGACAAGACTTGTTCTTCTGCATTAATGTTTGAACTTTAACAGACAGCAGACAGCTGCATCTAAGCAATGGTTTTTATACCCAAAGCCACTCCTGTCGTTAAATGAAAGAAAATGCTTTCAGAAACAAGTTTTGAAAAATATACATTAAAAAAATGCATGTTTAAATTAAAACTAACAGCACCCAATTACATTTAACCAAACGAGCAGCAGGAATTTGTTTTCCGAGCAGTTTTGTAGAAAGCCTTGGACTGTATGCTTAGCCCTTCGGATTTGGAAACCAGATCGTCTAACTTTTCACCTCGTTCTAGAACTGCTTCAATCGTGTTATGCTGAAAAAAAATTAACAGTGAATGATGCATGATCTTTGTAGCAGCTGAAAAGATTGAATCAACAGGTGAACTGATTATTCTACTCACCAATATGATTTTTGTTTCATCCAAGTCTTCCTGTATTTTTGTCATTGCATCTGCTTCTCTTGGGTTTTGATACTTAGCAAGAAATGCTGCTAGCTGGGGAAATTGGATAGTTTCTTCAGTTCCACTGGGCCACGATGACGATGGAACTTTTGATGCAAACTCGTCGAGAACCTTGAAATATTGATGATGTTACTCGACAAATAACCAAACCAGAAAATTAATTTGCTACATAAGTGCAGTGAAGAAATAATTACAGGTAATTGGGTAATGTGGTTGTGGGTGTTGGCCATAACATTGAATGATTTTTTTTTATATGTTAGTGGGTGTCATACCTTTGTTATAAGGGTGTGTGAGACTCTACTTGGGTACTCGTGGTCGGAAATAACTACCCCAGCCAGATTATCGCCTCTTACATAAACGTGGCACATGTACTCTGAAACATTGAGCATCGTTTAGTAAATGTTCCTTTGTTTTTCACAAATCGCGCATAAACAACAGAAACTCCAGGTCAAGCAAAGGTTAAGGCTGACATGTACGTCAAACTTGCCTCCTTCTTTCACCGACTGCCTAGATGCAGTTTGTGTTCTCTCAACGATTGTCTTGCTTACGAAAGCCATGAACTCGTTCACACTTCCCCGTTGAAAAAAACTAAATGAGTTTAATTCATAGGATGTCTTCAGCCAATTGGCTCCATTCGGTCCTTTGTACAAAATGTTCAGTGCATATAGCTTCACCATTGTTCCGGAAAATTAAATTCGGTTGCCCACAAAGAAGAACTAATACAAAATTATCTAGATGTGATGTATGAGAGAATGTGATATGTTTGATTAAACTAAGAAATAAGTCTCGAATGATAACCGTAACGATCACTGACACATCACTCCAAGCACTTGTCTGCCACTTTGCCGTCTGGTTCGGGGTTCCATGACTGACTTGACAGATGGCAGCATAATCGTCTTATTAGATTTGATCTGACGCGGGAATCGGGATCAGAAACCCTTATTCAGAGATCCTTGATGCTTGCCTGTGCCGGTGCGTGTCCTTTTGTGCCTTTGGGCTTAGCTGAAGACCCCATTACTTACTTCATTCATCTATGCTTTAACCATAGGGTACCTACTCTCCATTTCATGATAAGAAGTGGTGTAGATAACTTCCAGTAGAACTCATTGCTTCTAAAAAAAATGAGTTGAGTTATTTAGTACTATCGTGTTGCACTCAGAAGCGGATGATACGGTTTGAACGTTTTGAACATTTTTCAGCAGTGATATTATCCTCGCTAGGACATTAATATAAACCTACTTTCCTTATAAACAGGAAGTGTAGAGTATTAGCCAGGAAACTGGTAAAAAATGAAAAATCACGTTCCTTGTTGTAGTTGTTGTTCAATCTGACACAGGTGTACACCTACTGAATACAATGTTTCCTACTCAAAGGAGTGGATGGAAGCATTTAGGTTCATTTATCATTAAAAAACATGATGTTGTAGTCATTCAACATAAAATCTGTAAGAATAGGCTAGGTGATATCAAAAATACAATTTTACAATCCTTAAGAAACTAACTACACTTGTATGGATGTTGTCCTTCAATCTTATATAATCAACAAGGCATCTAATACTCATTCAAAATTCATTTTATCTTCTAATTCTTAAAACAATATAAAATTAAGATTAACTATTAAATTCAGTATGCAATAATGCCAGGAATGTTGAGATTGTTCGGAGCTGGTTCCACCGTCGACACAGCATACCAGTTGTGTTTCCCTGTCGCAGCTGCGATGCTAGCGATGTTTGCACCTCGCGAAGCAAGTTGAGCAACGATACTGGCCAAATGTGAACCCTCGGTTTTGGCACAGAAGAGCTGAAGGACGGGATGATCAGAGAACAGAACTCCAGCAGGCTCGAAGCTAGCGTTGTCTACAGCCAAAAGGTAGGGCAGTCCGTCTCCCCTCACCGTTCCTGTGGAAAATGAGAGTAATTTCAGTTCAAATATATTATATTATTATCAATTGTGATATATACCGAGAACTCTTATAAAAATTGCACGACGTTATTACCTTGCACTTGGTGTGTCCCCAATTTGGGTGACGTGACCGTGACTTTGACTGCTCTGGCCTCGGCATCCGAGTCGTGCGTCAGCGCCACTTCGACGCCAGCCTCTTCGGCGAGGGTCGGGGCGTTGATCAGATTCAATCCGTTCTTTGTATGTCCGGTCAGCATGCCGACCAGCACTGCGGTCGGCAGAAACTTCATACCTTTCAAAAGTTCTCCTGCATGACAAAAGATATCTGCTTTTAGAGCAGGTATTGGCAGCCTTTGAAAGGTGTGTCTAAACTAGGTACCTAATTCGATGTTTGTTTCGATTATTACACATTCGAAAGTTGCATTCATTTGTCCTTTCTTTCTGATGGCAAAAACTCCCAATTTAATTAACTTCCAAAGCTAACACAAATGTAAAGCAAATAGGTAGGTACCTGATGTTTCAACTTGAATCTTTGCTCCCGGCACCTCCCCTTGCAGCATCTTCGTCGCTAACCTCCCGAGCTCGTTGGCCAGCCGGATCCATGGCTCGTTGATCGGCTCCATTGCGGCCGCCAGCACGGGCGCATTGACCACGCCGTTTACAGTAAAAGCGTCGTTGCCAGCGAGCCCGATGAACTGCTCGGCGATCTCAACTGCCACCCGCTGCTGCGCCTCCTCTGTGGACGCTCCCAGATGCGGGGTGGCAACCACGCGGGGGTGTCCGATCAGCTCGAGGGTGGTCGGACACTTGGGCGGCTCCTCGATGAACACGTCTAATGCGGCACCGCCACAACGGCCGTCCTGCAGATGGGAATTGAGTTAGTGAATATTGATGTTTTGGGTGACTTGGGTAGTGATTACATTTGACAGTGAGGCCACCAAGTGAGACCATTACAGTGAGACCACCAAGTGAGACCATTACAGTGAGACCACCAAGTGAGACCATTACAGTGAGACCACCAAGTGAGACCATTACAGTGAGACCACCAAGGCGGCCTTGGTGGTCTCACTGTAATGCAATTAAGGTGTTGAAATTGCTCAACCAGTTTGAGAGTTTCTAATCCACATTTTGTCATAAATTCAAAGGCCATCAAACCACCCATACTCATCAGCCATTCATCAGCCAAACCACCCATACTCATCAGCATCAAACACTGATGGGGCCCCCTTTGAAGAGTTTCTTTAGACACCCTGTTGCTTAGTAAGGCCTCAAATAGTGAGTTTTAAAAGATTTTATGCCCCCCCCCCCCTCCATCTTTCCACAATATTTTGTCACTTTTTGAAAAAACGTTTGGAAATATTTTGACTACTTTTTGACCCAATTAAATAAGTTGTGGATACTTTAGAGTTCAATTTCCCGACCTGGTCACTACTTAATTTCAACTTTTGTTCTAAGGTAAGTCAAATTGCATGCACTTGTCATGAGACTTTCTCTAAACCCATTTGAAGAAAGCTTAGAATAATTGTGCTACAGTTACTTTACCTTTAGTGCAGAAAGCAAAGCTGCTTCGTCAATTATTCCTCCCCTTGCAACGTTGATGATCCGTACGCCTCGCTTGCATTTGCTCAGGACAGCATCGTTTATCAAATCTGAAAAGGGTTTATGTCATTTGCATTGAGCATACAGTAAAAAAATTCATACCATTATAAAGTTGTATGCAAAATTGTTTCACCAAATTCTGTTCTCCATGGCTAGTAACTTACTTCTTGTCTGCGGGATCAGTGGAGTGTGCACTGTTATGTAATCAGCAAGTGGCCAGATTTCTTCCAGTTCCAGTTTTTGGACGTCAAATTCTTTTGCTGCCTCTGCTGATACCATAGGGTCAAAACCAATCACCTAAAACAAACCCAACGTTTAGTTCTCTCTTTCGGTAAAATGTAAAAAAGTTATTTTTTAGGTTTAAAAAAAAACATTTCTAATGGCCGATTTTACAATGTCCAGCTAAGTTTGTTATATCCAAGGTCTCAGCCTCTATTTTCACTTTAACTGGCTCTAAGTTCTGGATGACTTGTCTGTTTTGGCCATAAACCCAGTAATAGCATTGTTCTGGGCACATTTCCTGAGAAAGAAACAATTTGTGAAGAGTGGTGCGACATTTCAGGGAGTGACAGCAACCAATTTATTTGTTTGTGATTGAAGTATCTACCTAAAAAGTATGTGAGGCTGCTAATTGTTCTACAAGGTGCCCTTTCGTGTCCACATTTTCAGCAAGATTTTAAAATCTGTAAGCTTGAAGATTTCTGTACACGTGTGCCATTCTTGCATGAATACTCAATTAATAACATGGGGAAAAAAAATAATGTACATGTACATAATTTCTGGTTTTGCATTTTTCAATGCACGTAAGTGAAAAAGGAAGATATTGTCCAAAATCATGCAATTTTCGAGGGGTTGTGAAGGGGGAGGGATAGCAAGAGAGAGAGAGAGATAGAGAAATGACAAATTGGTTTCGAGAACACATACAAAAAAACTTGTTTCAATCTCCTGCTCTGGGCATATTTTTTTCTTTACCTTCTCCATAACCTTGAACTACATAAAAGGTATCAGGTCATTCAGGTGTCAACTTTTCTCAATCCATGTTGTCAATTATTTTGACGAGATTATGGGGGGGGGGGGGGGAGGGTGGCAAATAATTGTGCAAAGAGTTGTCTCGAGCATGGGCTTATAATTTGTTGAGCCCATGGTCTGAGCACACATTCACAACCAACGGCCTTCTATAAATGCAATTGTTTTCCATTCGAACGATTATACTAAAAGGCTGTGAAAAATGGTAAACCACGCCGTCTGTATGGTGATAAGGCGATGGTTGCATAGATACTCAGCCGCACTGTCATCCCCTCCCTCACCTTCATCCCATAAGCCTGCATCCTGAGGGCGACCTCCCTTCCGATCCTGCCTAGACCCAACACGGCCAGCGTCTTGCCCGAGATCTCATTGCCGGTGTACAGCTTCCTGTCCCAGCGACCTTCCTTCAGCGACTGGCACGCCTGTGCCACGTTTCGTGCCAGGTTCGTGATCAGGCAGCATGTCAGCTCGCACGCGCTGATGGAGTTGCCTCCTGGGGTGCTGAAACAGTCGTCAGGACTTGCAATTGCAATAAACGATGCCACGGATGGGACGTGAATCTAGACTCAGAGCAGCAAGTTTTATGTTTATCTTTTATAATATATTTATGTGGGAAAGTAACATATGCTTTTCCGTCTCGGCAAAGCGGCAAAATGCTTTCTATAAGTATATTTTCACTCCACTGTGCATTTTCACTGTACGTCACAATTGATTGGTGATGTGATGCCCTATAATCACCACCGAGTAGGTCGGTAGGTAGGTATGCAACTCTACCAATTTTCTGACGGAGGTGTTGCTGTAAGGACAACGACGTCGCCATTTAATACGCTGGAGCTGCATCCACTTTGTGTGGTTTGTGATTTCTATATCGAACTGGAATTTCTTGGCCAATAATACACTTATTTGTCAATCATTGATCACTTTGATTAGAGGAAAGAGTTAGGGGTGAGGCTCCAAAATCAAGGGGAGACCTTACCTTACTAAGGCTTCATCACTGGCTATATAATTAGCTTGACACAGAGTCTTGTCGGCGTGGTCAATTGCTATAAAGATAAACCCAGCTGGCACCAAAACGTATAGTACCTCAATAGCTTTCTATGGGGATGAACGTTTCCCTTGGTTGAAAATACTTTTTGCAAATGTTTTCAAGTCCCCAAATTATATTCCAATAATGTGTTATTTCTTGGTTTATTAATGCAATACGAATAATCTCTATTGGCAAAATAGCAGCGGGATGTGTCCCTGACTATAAGCGGTCAGCAAAGCACTCACTTGACTACGATGACCCCTTTCTTGGTGGCGGCTGCGAGGTCAATGTTGTCCACCCCCGTGCCGGCCCTGCCGACCACCCTGAGCCCACTGGCCGCAGCCAAAACCTCCTTCGTCACCTTGGTGTCCGAACGCACGATCAGTCCATCGTAGCCCTGCAAGAAGCCATGCCAGATCGTGATAGAGCGAGATGATTGTTATACTAGAATTAATTTGTGTTTGCCACTTTCTGGGGATATCATATCAAATAGAGTATCGTCTGTATCATACATCAGACTCTGGAGAGAACCCAGATACCGATACGGAAGGAAGACGAGGTCTTGTGGCAAAGCTTGTTGCGAAGCTTGTGGCGAAGCTTGTGGCAAAACCTATCTGGGCGGCATGATATTTGAGTTTGTGTCGTCGCACACAAATTTGGTTCCACGATATTTGAGCTCCTCATGCGATCAGCAATCCCAACTGTCACAGCACAGGTGAATATAGAGTTTTTTTTAAAACTCTGTAACGTTTTTGGGACGAGTTGTCGTGTAGTGCTACAAGGGCGTCTATCATGGTATGCAAATTTATGGGATTTAATTGATTGAAAATTCATATCAATCTGTACCAATAGATTTGGAATTCTAGCTGGGAATTATTTTAATGACGCTGCTCGAGAATCCTTGCTTTATTCTGAGTTGTTAAGTTGTGAGGATGATATGAAAATTTGCAGCTAACATAGTTTTAATTACTGGCGGCCTGGTTTAATAAACTTGAGATCCACGTTTTGATGGATTTTTTTAGAGTCGACAACTTGCACTTTGCACTTGAGAACTTGATATTGAACCTTGCATTGTGCAGTTTTTTTCTATTCACGCTACGTAGTAAAATGATACAGGAACTCCAGTTCACACTATCACATCAAATTCAAATATACTTTGGCCTGAGAATGATTGGTCATGACAATAATATGCAGGAAGCGATACGTTCAAAGAGGTATCAAAACGAGATAAAGACAATGCATTCTGAATGTGTTGGTTGTTAATCCATCCACACATCGTGTGATTATAGATGTGTTGTTGACGTTTTCAAACCACTTGCAGGTGCGATTGATTTTATTCTCCTCCTGTATACCTCGAGTAATATTTTTACGGAGGGGACAAATTACACAATAAACAAGTCAACACAACACCTATAGCATTCTTATCATTATGAATGCAACTGCATTATATTCACATGTGACGTGATGCAACTGCCGAACACACAATGGTAGTAAAATAAGTTTGCGAAATTTTACTAGCTAGAAGCAAATTTCATTATTGTTATTCAATGCAGCGCACATGTGGCCGATTAGATGAATCGTTAGCGTTGACCATAATTGACCCAGCTGCGGTCTGGAATCCAGTAATAACTAGTAGCTCGTTGCACCGAATTCAGCCTAATACTAGTTCTGTTCGAGCACTTTCCAATCGAGTTTTTCCGTTTGTCTGCGCTCCTAGACTAGATAATGACAATGAAATTGACACAAATTAGACCAAATAATTGACTTTCTTATGCCTAGCAGAGCTCGACACAGTCAAGACATGAAGACACCAGTTTTTATCCCGTGTGGAATGCGGAATACATTTTAGAGCCTGCTGAATTATTAACTTATGGTAAGTTCAGTCGGATTAGCCAGTGACAAATAATTCAATCAATTCACAATTGAGGTTTGAAAAAAAAATCCCCATTCTCACTGTTTACTTTCTTTTGTAACCTGGTTGTACACGTATTTGTATTAAAAGAGTTATATCAAATCAATCAACTGTATATTATAGTAGCTGACCTAACTGATATAAATAATGCATGCATGTATGTGTTCACACTTTCCATCAAAACATAAATAATGAAGGACACGAGCTCTTTTTGTTGCTAGAAAATCAATATTCCATAAGCCTCTTTGTACATTTTATCTACCAGACTTCATTTTAAGTTCAAATTTCGACTACATCACTCGTTTTTTTCATTCCTACCTATTTTAAATTTTATAATCGAAACGGATCGACACTGTCACTAATGTTACAATTATTTCTTTTGTCCATCCGAGTGCTTTGAATCTTGAGGTTCTACTAGTAAACACCAAGAAGATTTTATAAACATACCTTGATGACTAGTTTTAGCTCATCGACAGGCATCTTGTATTTGCAGGTCACAGCAATGCCGTGATCTTCCAACAATTTAACACATGCCGGGTCCACTGCGTCGCTGATCAAAACATTCCTCAATCGCACTGCCATTATTATGCTGTCAAACCTTTGGTCAAACAACGCGCACTGAAAATATTAATTGAACAATAAAATATACAGTGAAAATTGATTAATCGCGTGATCGCGTTCGACTTCCGTATAAGAATGATAGTGACATGTCACTTGCTCATCTTATATGTAGTCGCTTTCCCCCACCCTCTCGCTCTCGTGTTAACAGCAGTCTCTCTCTCTCTCTCTCTTTCTCAACACTGGACGCAGGCAGGACATGCCCGGACATGCCGACGGTCGAGCTTGCTGACAGGTTTGAAGGTGGTTGTTGCATCATGATTCATTGCTTTGGTCGAGACGAGAGACCATTGCACTAGAACGATAAGTGTTCTGACTTCTGTTTCTGTAGGCCACTCGGCTAGTCTGGAATCCCCGGGCTAAGCGACTGCAAGATTGGAACACACCTTTGGGATCCAGGGATAGTTGCTTTGACCGCTAGTGCACGTTGGCTACGCATATATTTTTATTTTACATCGCTCGAGTTTGAAGAGTGCACCAGGGTTTCTAGTCTAAATTACCCCTCACTGAAATATGCAATGCAGCGATGATATTTTTGCTCATATCTTTCCCATTTTTCCATTGCATCATGCGTGAGCATTCAAAAATGAAAAACTTCTTCACATTCAAATCACCTATACTGTATAAGATTGTGGTCATGGAGTTATCCTGATTTCCAGTCATTCAATAGATATCTCTGTGATAGTAATTCCCAATAGACAATCCACACCCGCAACCTCACTGATTAGATTCAATTTCAATTAATTAAATGGCCCAATTCCCTGCTAAATGCTAACCTTCCAGATAATTGGAGCTCGTTATCAGTCCATTGGTATAACAAATAGGAAGAGCTGTACAAGAAATTATGACAACGCCATGTGCATCCTAATCGTACTTTGCGGAAAAGAAAAAAAACCAAAAGCTAGACTAGACAGTCTCATTGTTATTGTAAATAATAATATCAGCAAATCTTGATTGCTGTTGCTATAGCGATAACAACATGGTGAGAAATACGGTTACCCGACCCCCCATCAATCGAAAGATGTAGAGTTCTTACATCAGATTGTGAGTGTATGCATTTGCTAGCCGCATTCATTAGATGCAATTGCAATGTCAAGACCGGCATGGGGTCGTAAAAAAGTCCTAGCACTGACCTCTCAATTACTAGAATCATGACGTCTTCAAAATCAAGCGCTTCCTCGTGGCAATCGAATTCGTTTTGACAGCTATAGGGTTTGGTCATCGGAAGAGATTCTGAATGTCAGATGCATTCAGATCAACCGTTTTGGACGCAAATGCGCGACTTTCGGTGCAAAGGCTATTGGTATATTTGCGAAATTATGTTGGACATATACTTTGGCGTAGGTGATAACTCTCATAACGGTTGGCAAAATGGTGCCATTTCGGCCATGAAAATTTTGTTCCCGAATTACACTTTTTACGGGGGACGTAAGCAGATTCTTTTAAATTCTCTATCAATATCAAAGACATTGTTGATAATGATATGTATCATTTCTAAAAATCTTATGGTACGCACCCCGCAGGTCTTTCAAATATTTTTTTTTCATTCTCGTTTTTGGTGAGATGTGTTTCGCGGTTTTGCTCTGATGTGACGAGTTTTGTGGCCCTAAAAAGGGCCTGGAAACTCGTCACATCAGAGCAAAACCGCGAAACACATCTCACCATCACACATCAGCTCTGGAAACTTTCACAAAACCATTCTCGTTTTTGTATGCGGATATATATCTTTTATTATTTGATGTATTAGGCAAGATTCAGCAAGTGATCAGGTTGATATCGTTTTATACATACTATTTCAAAGGAAGAAGTATAGTTCGTCTCAGGTTCTGATGGCAGCAACAAACCGGTTTTCTACAATGTTATAGTGTAGGCCCAGTGCCCCGAGGCGCTGTCAAAATCGTGAGACGTACTTTAGTGTATATTTTTTAATCACTAGATCTCCCTATAGTCTCTCTCTCTCTAGTCTCTATAGTAGTGATCTTGATCTCTAGTCTCTTGATTCGCTCATCCTTCAACGCGGTATGTTTGGCGTAGCCCTATAATTAGATGCTAATGAAGAAATGAACACAATGCGTATATGGGTTGCAGGTAGGTAACAACTTCTATATACTTACTTCTAGTTCTATGTGTTTGAATTCAATAATGAATTAGGTACTTTTAAATAGTTTTTTTTAATGTTATAGTCCAGTGCCAGTCGGTGGGGAAAATAACAATACCTGTATGCCGTTATATAGGCACATGGCAGTGTGTATTACACACACAAATTAATGCATCGCTTTATGACAAACAAGTTGTTGTGCAAGTGCAATGCTTGTTTTCGTACAAGCGTGTTTTAACATAAATACATATAAAATGTATTATAGCATTGAAGTGACTATCCTATCGGTTTACATCGACTCTCGTGACGTGTTTTCATTCCGAGCATTCGATCAAAACAACAGACAAATAAAAAATGATCTGGTTGTGTCACGACTCGCGACACTTGTTAACAAACTATTGTGTAAATTTAAAAGCAATGCCACTGATTGATTTGACGATAGTTTTAGTTCCGATCCTACCAGAACGCACGAGATATGACGGAGTTTAGCTTGTACAAAAGAGCGATCGGTGTTTCATCATATCAGGGCAGCCGTTGCGTCTGCATCTGTTAGTGTGAGCATATAGTTAGGTAATTGTTTTGATTGGTGACGGTCAAAGGCGACGATTGCTAACATGGACAGATCAGGAAGTCGTACATGAATGAGCACAATTAATCAATTGATTGATGAGAGAGAAGATAATTTAAAAGTAGGTACTGTATTACCTAATCTCACAAGCATGTGATTAATTAAGGGACTAATTAAGGGATAAGTTTTGAGCAAGGAAGTTTCTTAGGACTAAAAAATTCTTCTCAAGTAATCTGATCATCCACATGTGGTTGTGGTATGCATACCACAACATATTATCAACACACAACTTTCAACTTCAATAGAGTCGTTTTAATATCTGAATTTTGAAACACTTTATAATAATATGCACGTGTCTTATCTCTGGTCTTATTATTATTATTAACATATTAGAGTAATCGAAAATGAAATTACCTATACATTTTGATTTTTCGATTCACTAGTAGGTAAAATATTCAACGGGCAGCATCTACTGCATAGTACATCTTTAATGCTAGTTCGGTTTGTACATTTTGGTACTCGCTATCGGACTTTGAATAATATTGTAGAAGATTAATTTTGTAATGATTTGTTGTATCACAGAATTCACAGGGTGCATACCTACATTGTCGATCAAAGATCTTCTCACCTGCGTTTTCCAAATTACATTTTCAGAACTACATATTATCTATATTATCTCGCTATAGGGTGGATTCGCCACGCACTAATATTACAAACGTCTATTCGCTGGTCCCGTAAGTAATTTCATTGGAAGTTAAGTTGCTTCAAGTAATTGGAGGAAAATGCGGTTTGATGTCGAAATCGAGCAGCACTTTAGTGAAATCTCTGTCATTTTACACAGAGATTGTCAACTCCTATGGTTCTACTTCTGACACTAATGCATACAAATTCTAGATACTAGGCCGAGACGATAAGAATTAATATTATGACTAAGGTACATATTATGAGATGATTCTAAATTATTGTTACAATTAATGAGAACGGTTTTTGTATAGCCTAGGGAGATCATCAATTATGATATAAAAAACCTACTTTATAAACTAAAACTTATTAGTACTAGTGCTTGCGAGAAAATATTAATGCCACATGTTCCAGCTACCTATTTCTTTCGCAGCACCCTTTTAGGCATTTCCCGCAACTCCCTGGGGACAGTTGTACCCTTCGACAGAGACGTCCCGTTTTCTACGAGGGAAATCTTACCCTTGGGCGGCGAGGTCCCTTCTTTGAGAGCAGTATTGCTCTTCGACGACGGAGTATCGTCTTTTTTGGGAGCAATCTTATCCTTCGACTGCGGCGTCCTGTCTTCTTTGCGAACAATTCTTCTCTTAGACGGCGGAGTCTCATCTTCTTTGAGAAAAAATTTATCCTTCGCTGGAAGCTTTTCTTCTTTCGGCGCGTTCTTCGCCATCAACACAAGACGCCTTTTTGACAGCTCTCGGGTCGGCGGCGGGGCCAGTTTCCCAGCCAATTTAGTCTCAGATTGGACCCTACCCTTAGTTTTCTCTGCTTTTGGTACGGGCGAGAAACGCTCGATTTTGACGTCATTAAAATCTTCGCGGTCTTCAACTTTCTCAACTCGCTCAGTTTTAATTTTGAGAGGCAGGGGTACTTTTAGTTGTGGCTTTTCATCCTCTACATCGGCTAAATTGGGGACCAAGTTTTGGGGACTTTTCGCTGAGATTTTCCTTCTCTTGAGTCCTACGGCGACAGAGGTGTTCACCTGACACTTCCTGCCGTACTTCGAAGTGACCATAGTGACACTGAAAGTTGAAAGGGAACATAAAAGGAAACGTCAGAAAGAACCTAGCGGCTCGCCGGCAATAGAATACATTGCTTGAATATGAAGTTACCATTTCTGTTCGGCCATTTTCTATTTTATGTGGAAATGAATAAGAAAATTCTATTTGATACGACGAGACGTCGATATGCTTACAATAAAATTCATAAGACCACGATACCAAAGTTTTGGGTTTACTCCCAAATTTGGTTGCAGTTAATTTGATTCTCCCCCATTGAGCCAAAATCAAATTTTAATTTCAATTTAAAATCAATCTTATATGGGGGCCCTGTACTGCCAAACTCTTATTGCTCACTGGCTGAAGGTGCTCTATGTAGGACCCCAAGAACTCAAATGGAATCCCCAAAACTGCCCTCTCTGACTTGGGCTGCAGCTGAAAGTGTCGTCCAACTCACCCGCTTCCCGTGTCGATTTTCGGGTGCGCCTTCTCGACGTGAGCCTTCAGCTGCACGGCATGGTCGCCGACCCAGCAGCACTGCATGCAGTACGGCTTCCGATGACTCTTGGCGTGCGTCAGCTGCGAGTTGAAGGTGGCGTCGCGGTTCCCGCAACGCATGCACCGAAACTTGAGCTTCTTGTGCCCGAAGATCGCGTTGCGCGTCGACACCGTCTTCACCACTACCATGTGCGGGGACGCACGCGTCTCCCACTCTTCTTCGTCGGTGCTTGCGGACACCAACTCGATGGCCGTCGGTGAGAATTGCTGGGTTTACGACCAAAGAGTTGGATATATTATGGATTATCGATGTCGAAATCACCGCTGGCTGCAGGTGCTAAGCTGAAGTCATAAAGTAAGTTTTTTTCTTCTTTTTGTGGAGCCAGAGTCTAAAATCTCACAACCCCTCAATTTGAATCAGTCACCAAGTCATGCTCATTTGGGCTGAGAAGATTTGAAGTGGTCAGTGGAAAATACTTATGATTCTGCCTTCCTGGTTCAGAAAATGGAAGAAAGTGAAGTAGCGAAAATGTGTGGTATATGTTAGCCACTATGATAGCTCACCTTCTCATCGCTGTTTTTGCTACTTTCATCATTTTCTGCGTATTCGGGAGGGGGTGGCTGCACGTAGGATGGCTTCTGGCGCTGAAAATAAATTGAAATGTAGTGCTCGTAAAGCGCCAATTTAATTTCGATCCAGTACCTACCTACTGGTCGACATAAGAAATGAAAATTTATTTATTTACCTGATATGGCGGATCATGAAAGACGAGTGGTGGTTTTTTAATAACATTTGTGTTGCTGTCGTGAACGACCCTAATTAAGCCGTGCCCCAATTGTCCCAGCCTATTCTTCAGCACCGGCATAGGCTGTCCTTGGTATGTCCCGCCCAAGCTTTTCCTGGCAAAAGCATTTGGTAGCATGCCTCTCTGTCCCAACTGGGGATACTCGCGAGCGACGATGTTGCCCACCACGAACTTTTTACTGGGCAAAATCTTGTAATTAGCTCCCGACGTTGTGGTCCCAAAACTTTGCAGGACATTTCTCTGTTGCAAACCGTGTTGTTGATACGAATTGTTATACCCATTCGCCAACTGCTGAGGTGTAAATTGAGTGTTCGCACAAGATGTATTTCTCCCATGTTGGCTGTAAGTCGGATTGTAATTGGATACCACGAAATTGTCAAAAGCAGATTGCATTTGGCCAGCGGGTTTGTTTGAATCGATGTAGCTGCTGTCGTAATGTTGGTAGTTTGGCTGGTTATAGCCATTTTGATCGTACGCATAATTTTGATGCACAGAGGGATAGGTCTCGTTCCAAAGTGACTCTTGATACATAAGTTTCTGCGATCGATCGCCATTTTCTATGTTCATTCCTTGATCGCAGTACACATATGACTGACCAGCGCTAAAAATATATATCAAATTAGCGGATGCATTTCGTTGAAATTAAAACGAATCACCACTGGGATTAACTAATCACTGATTACTTACGCATAATTCGACGATGCAGTAGATATATTAGAGTTCCAGTCCCAGGAATTGTTATTCTCCGGCACTGTCCCCAGCTGCGTTGCATCAAGATCCTGCATAGCAAGCGAGTTGACACTTTAAAATCATATCCCTAGGTGTTACTAAGCAATATATTGTTACATTACAGATGCTTACGTATAGAATGGTCATCGACGACGTAATCCCATCCCCTATCTCGTCGCCAGCAGCAACGTTTCCGGCAAACATCTTCAAGAAGCAGGAGCGTGTCTTCGTGACGCCTTGTCTGCGAAAGAGGACGAGAAAAGTGAACGCGGCAACGGATTGTTGGTTCGTAGCGTGGTGCCTTCATGATTCAACAATCGGAAAGAAAAAGATGGATGCGAGCTCATGCCAGCTTTCAACAATCGGACAGAAAAATATGGATGCCGGCTCATGCCAGCTTTTGCCACTTTGTGTAGCGAAAATGAAATGTGATTGGTATCTATCATTTAGAATCTGTAAAGCTGTGAACGACGACAATGGGAACAAAAATGACATCGTTATGTTTCTGTTTCGACGTCTCGATTGTCTTGTTTCCAGATAAGTGTTGTAACAAGTAACAAGTAACAAGTAAAAACACGATGAGATGTGTTAAGTGCTCACTTGTAAAAAGAATAAGTACACAAAACATCTTTGGTACACCATGAATGTACCCACCCAAAGCATGGTATGTAGTATATACATGTAGAGCACTTATACTAGGGCCCTGCGAACGCAATTAGTGTTGCATTTTTGTAGAAGTAGCGGATAAAACGGAGGAGGCAGAACATCGTTCATAGTAGTAAATGTGTGAACAAACCATTTTTTATTAATTGGCTTAGGAATTATTAATGCAAAACGATTGTGATTGAATGCATATTATCGTCAATATTAATAAATCGTCAATAAAAAGAGAAAGAAATGTAATATAAATCTAAAACCTTCAGCAATATTTTAGTTCAGTGTGCGTCAAATATCTGTAAAGTTTCATAAAAAAGTATTCGGAACTTTTGGCTCTACCTGTACAGCGTCGACAAATTTTCGAAAAACGTGAAAAATATGTAAATATTTATACGTTCAAAATCTATCAAGCCGATTTTGCTGAAACGGGCACGGAGAACATGCTGGATGGGGTTGGGGTTGAGACCTAGTAACCTGCCCCTTGGTTGAGAACAATTGATAGGACTTCTAGAAATGTCATTCAAATCGGAGTAGGTAGTGGTTTGGTCTGTATTGAGCGCGCACACAAAAACAAACACACTGAAACCAGTGATTAAATTTCTAATATACAGGGCTTGGTAATACCCGGGGAGCTGTACAAAATTTAGGCCCGCAAACTTTTAAATGCATATACGCGTTGTTTTAGAAGGCGCAACCGCATTCCGCGAATACGCATGCTACAAATTCGGTTGTTGTAGGTACAACTCATTTCAGGAAAATTTGATGTTGCAGTTCATAGTAATATTTTATTTCGTACACTCAGCTTGACCAATGTGCAGTAGTTAGGTACCGACGCTATTGTATACCGGGTAGACAGGAATTATAACAGCCCGAGTTTTAAAAAATTACAGTTCTTTTCTTGAGGCTTGATTTACCAGAAAATTCAAAAGCGCCTCGCCAGCCCCAGCAATATGTTGCGGGTGGCCTAATAACCCTAAAATCTAATCAGATTGACCTTTATCTCGTATCGTATTACTGCAGGCTCGGCACACAGAACAGTGTTGGGCATATTAGTTCGAGGCACTTGCATCGCTCTGTTATCTCAAACTCCCTTCCTGCCTCTCTGGCTGCCTTTACTAGTTTAGTTTTACCACGGAGGTTTCACAGAATCTCATTATACGGAGCTCATAATGATTATAATATCTTGGAGACTGAGAATTGAGAGGCACAAAGATGTAAGTTCTCCATAGTAAGAAACCAGCGTTGCAGTTGATGGGTATACTTCAACGTGGGTAGTGTAGGGGGCTGTATTTATTAGTCCCTTTTACTTCGATTGTGTATATACTACAGAACTTTCAAGAACTCAGTTTACGGATAGGTATCCAATACACAAACGGCATAGCAATAGCATTGAATTATTTAGCACACACTACCCTACTAAACCCCATCGCATTGGCACAGGTGGTCACTTTTCAGACACCTTTTAGCTTACGACAGACATAGTGAATAATTCGATTCTTTTAAGTTCGTCGACACTTATACAACCATGTCATCTTGGGCTTTAAAGACATGTCAACGTGATACATCGGAAGTTCTATTGACATTCCTAGTTCTGAACTTATGTTGAAATTATCAGAGGTTTTAATATTAAACTTTTAGTGGATAACATGTGGTTTCCAATTGATTGATAATTGTAGCTAACTTACCATAATTGTCATCGTATGATCGTACATAGATTAGCGTACGAGATAGCAGAGTTGTTTGTTCAATTAAGTACCCACGACACATGTGCTGCTCTTATCAATCTCGGTTACGTTCCGTGCAAGCTTACTCTTATTATATGGTGTCCAAGTATTCAACGCTCCGCATCAAATCCGACTTCTCTTGAACTAGCGAGATATATAAATTACTCTTGAAATATATTATTACCTTCGTATGTAGCACATCGATGACTCTTTCTTAGGTACAATTACTTCATGACGCAAATGATCCCGAAAATGTTCTACCTCCCAACTTTCAAGACAGAAGCGACACGCCGCCGCGTGTAAACAAGAATTAACGCGCACGCAACGAGTAGTAGTGGCTCGTGTGCGTGAATCGACTTTCGGCGTGGCATACAGCTGTTGATAATGTCGAGATGCATTAGCTAGCTGACGAGGTGAGCAGTATTTTCCTTCATAGCCGTTTGATGTGGTGTGCGGATGTATTGTTTTATTCCTGTGCACCCCAGTATAGGTTACAGCGGCCACAAAGATAAACGTACGAATGCATTGAAACTTGCAAGCCTTGAAGGAAATATCTAGACACATAAGAATGCGGATATTTTTTAAATGTGATACCTATTTTGAAGTAATCAAAATTATAGTTTGAAGCCAATAAGATGCTGGGTTTGATTGACTGTATTAATTTATTTGCAGGAGGCTAGTACACAGTTCACCAATCAAATTTTCGCAGCCTCAGTAATGGTCAGCACCAGTACATTTTGCAAGTTATATTTACAGCCTTTTTCGCGGACTTGTTGCGAATGTCCTTTGCTATGCTGCGACCTAGCAGCCAGTTGAGGCACTAACTCAAAACTCAGCAAAGTGCGCATGCGAGTGTCAGAATTTAGTTCAAAGAACAACAACGGAGTATTTACTTGCAGTTTTGCAGCTCGTATAAATTTTAGTATTTTTATATTTTAATTATAACTCTATCAAGCTACTACGATGTAGAATCAAGTACTAATAGCTTGCCTCGTGTGCCTATTTGGTTCCTTCTAAATAAATGATGGAGAGTTTTAACTGGAGTCAATAAAGGTAAAATCCCATTGTCTATTTCATTCTAAACGAATCAGCTGTCAAGATTTTTTTGTGATGTAATCTTCGCAAAGGTCACTCTACTTAATTCATTTTTAAGGTCTTCCGTTTGAACACATAATTTTAGTATATACAGATGTTGTCATATAATGTCAGTGTTATTTTATAGGTCAAATCATGACTACAACACTTGAAACCAGTTACCAGCCCTTGCAGCCGTTTGGGCCAGAAATCGGAGAAGGGGATGAAACGCCGCAAGAAATCGGAGTAATGATCCATACTGTTCCTGAAAGCGGCAGAGGTGAGACGTAAAATAAGTAAAATCGTATTTGAAAATTTTGTTTGATGACCGGCCATCGGCTGTACCAGCAATAAATCTCTGGACCGTGTCGTTATTTAACTGCAAACGTTTGTTACAGCTCGATGGAACCACGTGGAAGATCTTGACTCGTTCTTTGCTCGAATGTACCGTTACCATCAAAAACATGGTTTCACAGTAATGATGTTACAAGAAACCTTGGAACTATTTCAGTTTATATTCGTTGTTGTGTTTTCTACATTCATTTTTAATTGCGTCAACTATCCAATACTTTTCAAGTAAGTCCTAAGTTAATTCAAACATCTAATACTCTTTACAGCTTGTAAGAATTACCCCAGCAGAATTTTCACTTTGGTACAAAGGTTGATAATCTTGTCCTTTGAATAGGAAGCACCTTATTTTGTGAAGTTATTTTTGGTCTTATGCTAAGAACGACACAATGGTGAATTGCCCCTAAATTTGTTAAATTACACATAGTTCTTATTTTAATTAACATGCATCGACAATTTCGTAAATTCATTTCATGAGCCTGTAATTGCCTAATAATGGATAATACCAATGAGTCACTTTAACTTTACTCACTTTTACATTGCATGATAAGATTAAGCTGTTTGTTTATTTCCCCAGTTGACAAAGACATTTTCTTACTTTGTTTTGGTATAGATAACAGCAACTTGACCTACCTATCTTAAAACTCATGTCATAGAATGATAGACTGCACATTATGCATGCTCCTATTCTACTTAGGATCCTATGTAGATTCTACCAAGAAATAGCAAATAACAGTTTCTTATTTTCACTTGATTTAATTTAAAAGCAAATAAACAATACCATGCTTTATTCAAGCAAATAAACGATTCCTGCTTTGTTCCTCGATGCCCAGCAAACATTCTCGTTGCAGGGACAGCATAGTGAACACCAATTCCAGTCAACCATACAAGGTGACGATACGGGATGCTGTGATTCCTTGCCACGAGTGCATTGCTGGCCTCAGTGGGCTCACGTGGATCTGCATCATCGTTGCCATAGTCTTCTGGCTGCTGCGAGCTGTAAAGGTTGTCTACCACCTTTTCCAGTTCTGGGACATCAAGTCGTTCTTCAACACAGCTTTGAGAATCAATGACGTAAGACAAAGTGCAGTCCTACTCCCACTTATCTTGTAGTGAGGCATCTGGCAAATTTCTTCGATTTGTTCTTTCCACTAGCGAGTGGCAGGTGCGTAGACTTTTATGCCCAATAACAGCAATGTAACAGCAATGTAACAGCAATTCAATTAATAAATGCAAAAACTTGTTTTTGGTTTGCTAGAAACTTGAAAATTAGGTGAAAAAAAGGAAATAACTGAGCACTGCAATCACAGATAGAAGGGCTACCCATATTATCCACTGCATTAGGTACTAACAGCATCTATGCGGAAGCCCTCCCCCGCAAGATTCGTGGCCTTTCCCTTACCTACAACCTAATGTAGTTGTGCTGGCAGGCACGGCATGGAGCCACTCTGAGCATTTATCACCTGTGGAACAATGGACCCCGTGATTATAGTTGATCGTGATTCGTGTGTCATGGCCTGGTGGATGATGTGAAAACAGGTTGCCAACGCACCCCCGGTGCCTGCCGGCGAAGTTACTAGCGTGAATACTTTGCTGCAGCCATACCTAGATTATAGATAAGGTAGAATTGCTGAGTAACCCTTCTATATGTGGCACAATGCTCTGAGTTAATAATATGTAGTGTCGACTAGAAAAGTTAGACCCGAAACATAGGCAACTTGATTGACATTTGTGTCATCGATTGCAGAGTGATCTGGACAATCTGACGTGGCATGAAGTCCAGCGACGAGTGCGCGATGTGCAGCTGGAGCAGCAGATGTGCATCCACAAGCAGGATCTGACCGAGCTGGACATCTACCACCGCATCCTGCGCTTCAAGAACTACATGGTGGCGATGGTCAACAAGTCGCTCATTCCCGTGCGACTCCGCGTGCCGTTCCTAGGGGAGGTCGTCTTCATGACTCGAGGGCTCAAGTACAACATCGAACTCTTGCTGTTCTGTAAGTTAATGTGTATGTTGGCACATTTAGGGACACTATTTGAAATTGAAGGGAAATTGGATGAGCAAAATCAAAATCACAAAATGTGAACTAATAGAATGGGGTCTGTAAACATATGCTAAAACAGATTTTATTTTCAGGGGGACCATGGGCTCCGTTTGAAAACAACTGGCACTTAAAAGAGGACTACAAAAAGATTTCAAACCGGCAAGAGTTGGCGCGGAATCTGTCTAAGCACATCCTTTGGGTTGGCATCGCAAATTTTCTACTTTGTCCGCTTATCCTCCTGTGGCAAATCCTCTATTCGTTCTTCAACTACGGAGAGGTGAGTTGATTGCTAAGCAACACTACCTATTGAAATTGTAGGTGTGACATGTTTACTGGCACCGCCGTGTTGTTGTATACATTTAATTTGTGACCCAGATGTGTGCGTATTCTCAACTTATTATTGTATTTGCTTTCAATGTGAACTCGAAACCTTGTTGTACCAATTAACCAAACAATGAGGCATTGGCTTAGTCCCCCAGCTGATAAGAAGTGTTACTAGCTTTGGTGTAATTTGTTGGTCAATTTCCTAGTGCAAGGCAGGCAGTTCAACAAATATCAAATGGAATTAGTAATCCAATCTACCTAGTTCACTGACCTACATTTACATGCCAAGTCCTATAAGTCTGTCCCTATCAGTTAGATAGGTTACTGATTTATATACTTACTGAGTCAAATACAATATTTTCATGGCTGTTGTATAGATGGATCTCTGTTTAGGCTGTAATGTTATCTATACTTATCAATAGTTGAACTAAATCATTGCATTTCCTGGCTATAATTCATCTGGGCAGCTTGACAATGATTTGGCAGATTTGGCTGTGTTTTCTTAAACCATTAGTTGAAAATGCATGCCAGAGCCTTTGCTGGCGTCACGATGATCTGCGGCGTGAGTGAAACAGATGTATTGACAAACTTGTGCTGGCCTCTTATGGTTGCATTGTTATTGACTTAGCTTGTAGGTAAACGGAATTTCAGAATGCTAACTGCGCAGGAATAGTTAACACAGATATTCTTATCACTTGCGGGTAGTTGTCATCACTGTTGCTAAGGTGCATTGGCATTGCTGAGTGATAACCTCCAACCCCATGATAGAGAGAGTACTCTATTGAGGTGATCTGGATCAGATTATTATAAAACAAACAGATCTCCATCCAGCAACCTCCATTCCTCCCCTTCATAAGCTTGTAGGGGAGTGGCGAACACCTGGAATCTTGCGGGGTGAGGACCTCAACCGTGGCACGATTGCAGACAGACTGCTACCACGGCATTGGCTTGTGGGGAACCACTGATCCCACTATTCAGGTCTGACCAGCACTGCGATTACGTAACTCTGATTTCGCCGTTCTTGGTTTCAAAGTTAAAAATACCATTGACAACAAAATGGAGTTTATTAATCAGAACCAATAACTGCAATCGTAAAAGTTACGTTATCGCCAGGCAGGTATTACCAGGAGGCGGTGAAGCTAAGGAGCACAATCGCTGACTCTGGCGACAACGTCCTGCTTTTCAGCTCTCGCAAACACCAATCAACCAACCAATCAACCTGAACCAATCAACCAAATCAACCAATCAACCAATCAACTAGTACCTCATATAATTAATTAGAGTTACTATAAGTAAGTTCAGTGTGACAACTTTTTGAGTACCTCTATATCAAACTTCAGCACCTCCACAGCCTGTTTGTGTAGAACAGGATACCCTTCCCTCAGGAATTTGTGTAGCCAATTTTAACGTAGGCTGTAGGCTATACACTAGGTCCGTGCTGACAATACGTTTCCCTGAGCAGATGATCAAGCGCGAGCCGGGAAGCCTGGGGTCGCGGGCGTGGTCTCCGTACGGCCGACTCTACTTGCGGCACTTCAACGAGCTCGACCACGAGCTCAACGCGAGACTAAACCGCGCGTACCGTCCTGCGTCCAAGTACATGAACATCTTCACCTCGCCCGTCATGACCGTAATCGCCACGTGAGTCTAATTCTCTTTTTCTGGCAGAATATCTGAACGCTGTATGAACTAAGATGTAGCGTATCTTTCCCCAATGCTCTGCCTATGGCTTGCAGCCTTTCTTCAAGGCTTGTCAGGTTGTAATCCAAGATTTTCCCTTGTTGTGTAATTGGCAATTATTTTCCGCAAGTGATTGATACCTACGTAAATTATCTACCTCAAAAAAAATTGAGTGAATTGTAGTATGTAGACAGCAATACTTCAGATAATTACTGATATCTTGATTTTTTTGCTAGTACCTATACAAAAATTATAGTCTGCATGATGAAAAGAAAACAACTGATGGAATTTTAGGTCTGTGATGTGCTAAGCTAGTTATTAAAATGTTCACATTTAACAGTAATCTGGATGAACCTTTTGTAATTCTTATTACCCCAGGTGGCAAAGGATGAACTCGTATCTTTGTTCCAGGAACATTGCGTTCGTGTCGGGTGCGTTCTTCGGAGTGCTGCTAATCCTGTCCATCTACGATGAAGACGTTTTGGCCGTGGAACACATACTGACTGCGCTGACCGTGTTCGGAGCCGTAATCGCCGGATGCAAGGTAAGTCGTAACACCATGTTTGTCATGTCAAGGCTATAGGATATTCCAGGATTATCAAAATTCAAAACACTATAAGTTAAATTATATTCACAATTGCTGTGTGTGGTTTTTCTGGAAGTATCAGGATAGATGCTTATTCAGTATGCGATGGATTACGAGTCACTCGGGCTCTCTCCTTCGGGGGTCCCATATCCTACCGACGAAGCAGGGAGAATGTGTACCCGAGTAGTTCAGTTGGTAGAGCACCTGCCCTGCAAGCAGATGGTCCCGGGTTTGTATCCTGGTTCGGTTATACACTTTTCCAGCTTCCTATTCTTCCATATTCACATTTCACCATCAATAGTAGAAGTTTTTGAACTGCTTTGAATGCTACCTACAGTACACTCCAACCTGATAAGAGCAACTATCAGTTATTGCTAACACATCGTTTGGGCAAAGGTTATCTGTTTCTTTTAATCTTGCCTGCTAATTTCCATTTGCATCAGTTTTTGTATCACCACCAAACCAGAGACCAAATCCTCCGCCTTTTGGATGCTTTATTGGAGGAAATATTTAAGGGTCATGTCAAGTGAAATTTTTCTTTGTGGATGGAACAGGAAAGAACCTGCATCAATGACAGAACCTAGTTCAACCTCTTCGACGTCTTTCGACCTCTTTTGGTTTGTGGATAAGGATCCAGGGCAGATGATAAAACACTTTGAAGCCTGCTGGACAATGTCATTTCCTCCTGAGCTTTCACTGTTGCCGGCCGTTTGCAGGTGTTCATCCCGGACGAGAACCTAGTGTGGTGCCCGGAGAAGCTGATGACTGCCGTTCTAGCCCACGTGCACTATCTGCCGGACAGCTGGCGCGGCCAGGCGCACACCAACCGCGTGCGCACCGAGTTCTCCGAGCTATTTCAGTACAAGGCTGTAAGCAGCTGGGATAATAATGCTATTATTAGGGACTGCTTAGACCACACAGATATCCATACAAATTTAAGTGTGATGTAATTTTAAATGTTTAGGACAGGGTGCCACCTGACTGCATAAGTCTATTTGGTAATGAGTATTGAGTAATGAGTAATGAGTAATGAGTAATAATGAGTAAGGAAAGAATTTGACTAAGATGTTGAAAATGAATCGTATTGAGAAAAATCACATTGTTATTATTTTGTGAAACCTGTTATCCATGTGTTTTTTCAGCATCTTCTGGTTAGCTTCTTTTCTTACTTCACATCTAATGAAATGGAGAGATCGAAGCATCTCTTTCCAAAATCTGCTCTTGGCTTTGATGCAAAAAGCATTCAACAAAAGTTGCCTTTCAGGCTACAGATCCCCCGAGAGCTGCGCCGTTGCCCTTAGACTCGTCTCGCGGAGCGCTAAAGCGATGTGATTCTCACCGTCACAGGTGTACTTGCTGGAGGAGCTGCTGTCGCCGCTGGTGACGCCGTTCGTCCTGTGCTTCCACGTGCGGTCGCGCGCCCTCGACATCGTCGACTTCTACCGCAACTTCACCGTCGAGGTGGTCGGCGTCGGCGACGTGTGCTCCTTTGCGCAGATGGACGTCCGTCGGCACGGAAACCCCGCCTGGCAGCAGACCAGCAACCAGAGTACGTTGCGCACTTTTGATGGTGTGCTAAGCCACATTTGCACGAGAACATATGCGGCCAAGGTCTGCCACAGCAGTTAAATGTCGTCGGATTAACATGGCTTTATTTCAAACTGGATTTTTTCATATATTTGATAAAATATCATATTTGTTTTATAGAAAATAGTATATTATATAATTTATCAATATAATATGAAATTGAGCTATACTTTTTCGACAAATTCTGTCGCAGACTTTTGTTGAAAATGCTCCTGTGTAAACTGGGGTTTACTGTAGGTATAGAGAACTCAGATATCCTCTAAAAAAATTATCATAATAGGTGTATGTATACTGCAAGGCACATACATTTCTAGTTGCTAGTAATTTGCATTGTCAATTTGCTCTATGCTAATAATTTGCATTGTTGAAATGGATGAAATTTTTTAAGGAAAATTGATTCCAGCCAGATCTTGCTTTAGAATTAGTTCTTGCTTAGTCAAAGACTTGTTTTTCAAAAGAAAATTGAATCCAACCTATACATTAATTATATTCTTGGGACTCATGCCCGTCTAAATTTTCGAACAATAGTCTTGAAATCTAAACGATACCTAGTAAACTGTAAGCATTCCAACACCAATTCGCAAGCAGCGTTCCGGCGACTGACGCCTCCTCCCCGCTTGGTCACAGGCAAGGGTTCGGCAACGCCAGATTCTCCCGGCTCCCCGACTCCGGGCAACCCGTACACGCAGGCGGAGGACGGCAAGACGGAGCTGTCGCTGGTGCACTTCACGATGACCAATCCCGGCTGGCGGCCGCCCGCCGACGCTGACAACTTCGTCACCGCGCTACGCTGCCAGGCGCGCCGAGACGCGAACCACCTGCCGCTCATCGCCGAGTCCGGGTTCAATCCGCTGTTCTCGTCTCTTAACTCGATGTCTTCGCTCGGCGGTGGGGTGAGTAGAACCGTCGCAGTGCTTTGGCTTAGTTTATGCTAGAACTAAGGAGTTGATAAGGTCTAGAGCGCCAGTGTTACCTTTAATCATTCATCGGTAACTCCAATTCTTCATAAATGATTGCTTTGTTTGTGATACGATTCTTTCGGAATAAACCTTAACTAGGGTGACCACATTTTCGATCTCAAAAACCGGGACTTTTTCGTACTGGTGGGGTGCAGGGGGGGAGTCAATTACCCATACCTACACTCAGGGCTGTAACGTGCTGGAACTGCACCTTGCTGAAAATAACGCAATGACCCCCCCCCCCCCCCTAATTTATTATTTAAATCAGTCGAATTTACCGAGTTTACCGAATTTTGCAGCTCCCACTCCCATTTTCTGACCCCTACAATATACAATAATGGCAGATTAAAGCAAAAAAAAAGCAGAACGTAAGGATTCAGAAGGGGTTTGATGAGGGTGGGGGGGGGGGGGGGAGGCGCTTATTGTGATTAACTGCATTATATCCACAAACCAATTGCTTGAAAAGGCACTACACAAAAATAACAAAGATTGTACAGATAAATAAATTATTTGAAATTAAAAAGATAAAATGAATCAAATGGAATGACTGAAAAGTCGGGACATTTAGGCGTCCCGGGTGGTGTCTCTCAGGACACCGGGATAGGGACCTGAAAACCAGGACTGTCCTGGGAAAACTGGGACGTCTGGTCACCCTAACCTCAACTCTACCGGATTTGCTGGGTGTATTTATTTGACCATTGTTTTAACTATTGTGTGTGGCCAATTTTATTCAGAAGTTAGTTGATATTTGAGGAGGAGCATATAAAAATGAGAAATAATCTAATAAAAGGGAACCACAGTTGAAGAGAGACGGCAATATCTGGGACACTGGTTCAAGGTGGCTGTCTATATTAATCTAACGGCAGAAAACAAATGAATGTGCCCCAAATTGGAGTGAGGAACTCAAAACTGTGACTGCATGTCGCCCTATTTGGATGGTTTGTCAGCAACTAACGTGCTTTTGTCGGTTGCGCAGTACAACAGCCTGGTGGCAAGCATCATGCGTGGAGTGGCCCACCATGACCCGCATGGGATGGCCGAGTCTGCGGCTCTCGGCGGCCCGCCAGGCCTCGGCCCTCTCGGAGGATTCGGCCCCAACGCAGCCTCAGGTGAGCACAAGAAGTGACAGTCACGGAGCGTTCTTAATCCACGGAGCGATGGACCATTTCATATTTAAAGGCTTGGTATCACTATCAGTGATGGTCGATGGAACATTTAGTAAAATTTGGTTATGTAAAAACTTTTCATGAAGCTTTTCAGCCTGATAAACAGTTTTAATTTTGATCATTCTTTTGATCCTGGAGTGTACTGCAGACTGCACATTAATTTTGTGGCTTCCAGTCACTTATGGAAGTACACTTGTAGATAGAAATTTCCCAAAGCAAGAATTTTGGAAGAATACAGTTGGTAAATAAATGAGAGAGAAGCTGAAGAACAAAACTTTTCAACATTTCAAAACTTTTCACAACATTGTTGAAATTCTGCAAATATCACTTCAATTTTTAAAACTGTTACCTATACCTACTGAAAACATCACTTCTAGACACACATCTGAGATTTGCATTGATTTGTCTTCTCCAGGGTTCTTCAGTGCCTTGTGACGTGTGAGGTTCATTAAATGAACCACATGCATTTCCCACCTCTACCCAACTCCTCCGTGTTTCTTGTTACACTCTGACAGTTTGAAGTTCATGTATGTAGTTCAATAGGGTTTCGATGTCAATTTTACTTGGCAGTTAAAGTAAACATGAAATCGGTCAACTATCAGTATGAAAGAGTTTGGAATGGGTTTTGATTCCTGGAGTGGGCAGAAGCAAGAAACTTTGAAAGGATGCAAACTCACTACCTGCTAATAAATCGCGTTTGTCGCTGTTCAGCATCCGTGTCTCGAAGCCAGACTCACACCGATATCCCAGCGGCTATCCGTGGCGGGCTGTCTCGTGCTGAAGGCCCGCTCTACTCGGAGAAGGGCCTGATCAGCAGCCTGTGTCAGAACTCGAATCCTTTCGTAAGCCGCGGGCCAGAGTCGCTCGGGGCGTCCATGTTCGGCATGGGTCTCGATCTGGCGCCCGACACGGACCCAATGGAGCTCACCGCGGCTGACATGAGTCTCAGCACGCTGTACCTGCACGAGCTGCATCATAGACAGGTCGGCACTCGCTTCGTCTTTCTATTTTACTCAGCTCAAAGCTAGGGTTTTGCTATGAAGGACATTGCTTATTTCTGTATTTGGTAGGAAACTTCTTCTTTCTTAGCTTTCAAAGGATGTCTCAAGTCTTAGATCCTAGTTACTAGAGATGTCGGCGGGTACCAAAAATTGTACCCGGGTACCCGTGGCCAGTACCCGGGTACCCGCGCGGGTACCTGGGTACCCAAAAAAAAAAAAAAAAAAAAAAAAATTTCAAAAAGAAATCTTCAAATTTCGAATTTTGTGTGTGTGTACCAACTTGGAATATTGTAACTTGCAGGGTTATTTGGAGATAGTGCTATAATTTGCATGAACAAGACATTTATGAAGAAGTCAGCATAATATTATCACTCAGACATGATTTTTATCTTTATTACCCCAATAAAAGAAGCAGTCAATCATGCTTGTGAGTGGTGAAGCACTACAAAGAGATTAGGTGGCATAAACAAACTACCCTAACCCCACACTCAGCTTGGCCTTGGGCAACAGCCAATAAATCACTAGAATTGAGGAAACTTACAAAGGGACATGTCTGGACAGGTTCAAGTGGCTCCAGGCCACTCTGCACTCTCCATGCCTTGGGCCATGAGCTTGACCATGCTCCGACCATGTTCGCAGCAGCAGCGGTACAATCAACCCATACATAATGACTTGTACAGTCACGCACAAAATTATATTTTTCAACATTTTTTCAAACAAATTTTTTTTTTCAAAAAAATGTTTTTTTTTGGTTTTGAGCGGTTCTGCCTGTACTGATGTGTACCTGGGTACCCGCGGGTACCCGGGTACTCGCCGACATCTCTACTAGTTACTCATCTAGACTTGGTCATTACGATATAAGTCAAATAGTTCTTAGCCGGCCTGGAAAAATCAGTTTTTGGATCCTTTAGATATATCCAGGAAACTTTTAGTATCTTGCACCTTTCTATCTTGAAACTTCATTGAATGTCGGCAGCAATTAGCTTGAATTTCTTTCCGCATTAAAACAAAATATAACTCTTCTAGAAAGGTTTTCCAGTAGTTATGAGCAGTTTTTAGATAGCTTTTCTCACCTTCCAGACCAGATCTCTTTGCCCTTGGACCAACCTATCATTCCCTACTTGCAGTGAAAAAATCCCATAGAACACAGCCGAAACGGGGAGTGTTACTGTTAACAGCGTTTGTTTCCGGCCCGCCACAGATCCGCCGGCGCGGATACCAGGAGTCGAGCCAGAGCCGGTCTCTCTGGCAGCGGCCACATCACGACATGCCCAACATCCGCGAGCAGGCAAACGAAGGCGGAGACTCGACGCGCCATGCCGAACGCACCCCGCTGCTAGACGCGAGCGTGCGGCCCGTCAGACCTTCGTAACAGTGGCACGATTTGGTCTTGACGTAAAACTAGTGCAGATTATGGTGTCGTGTTTATCTTCATGTGCAATGTGATTGCGGGCAAAGCATACTGGCTGGGTTTTTTGTTAAATGCCAGTGGGACTTTTTGATGATTTTAAGACGTTTTAGGTTACTGTTGCAGCTATTTACATATGGCGGAAGAATGTGGAGAGGTGGGAACTGCGGAGAGTGCACATGGTCAGATTCTACCACTGCCAAACACAGTTGTCGTGCTTTGAATGTCTTCGTAGAATTTATATTTTGATGGATGGTTGTTTTTATTTATGATGTGCAATGTGCCGTGGTTATTGTTTTAACTTTCTACTTATTTGTTATGCTTTTAGAATATTTGGATGAGGTAGTTTTTGCTTTGTGTTGAAAGTCAGAAAAGAAATCATTACATGGTAGTTACTAAATATCATATTTAGTATATAGTTGTTCTGTTAATACCTTATTTATTGCTTTGTAGTTTTTTTGTACAGATTATGCTTGAACATAGATATTCCTACCTGGAATTATTTTCTCACTGATACTGGAAGCCAAGTAGCAGTCATCTGAAAGGCCCTTGGTGTATTTTTAGCTAATTGTCTAATATTTATATTCCCTTGCTGAGCTCACCAAGTGATATGATTACTGGTAAAGAAACACACTCAAGAAATTGATTATTACAGGGCGCATCAAATCGAATGACGCTCATAAGAAGGTTTATAGGAATAGATACAAACTTAAAGACTTGTAATAGTTTTTACTTTTACACTAAAGCATAAAAGCCCTAATCTAAATAAAGGTTGTATAACTGATAGCAATAGTTTTCCAGACACATGGTATTGGAGCTCATAACCGATTTGCATACCGCATAATATCTAGTTTGATGTAATTCGACATTGTCATTTTTTGAATTTTTTGGTTGGCATCTCAGTTTTGTACGCACATTAACCTGGCAGAGATTATTTTATCATTTTGTTTTTAGATTGTTAAGTTCTAGTTGCTTTTTATTTTAAAGAGAACTCTTCTCTCTAATGTTTGACAAAATATCTGAAAGACAAGGCTATACAAGAAACACAAATTCTCAAATAATATGTACTAGTTGTCATATCTAGACAACAGGCAATAACAATAAGTTAACTCTAAAATATACCATATTGTCTATCTAGTCAATAACATGCTATTAACATGTATTTTGTAAGCGTTTTTTAAAGTTAGCTGGTAGTTGATACCTATAGTAGGCGATTTACTTAAAAATATTTGCTACGCACATTTTTTTAAAGCGTTTTGTGTTGTATGCTAAACTAGAAATGTACCCTTTGTAAAACATGAGTGATTTCAAATGTTCTTGGCATAGCTATGCAATGATCAATGAAGCATGATTATGCTTGATAATATATCAAAAATGTATTTTTCAACTTGTAGATTCGCTGCAGTTAATACTTCGATCCCAACTTTGCAAAGACAGCTGCTTTCGTGGGAGCATGTGATGTTGTAATGTATCAACAAATTCTTTGAAATCAACCACTGTGATTTCTACTGCTGTTCTTTCCTTTCTTTAACATCTGTATCTACTCTGTGTAAATATAATTACTTCATGCAGTTCTTCCTAAAATTAGGCAATAAACAGCATGTTGATTCTTTAACATATCAGTTTTATTCATCAAGTACAATTTACAATTTTAAAATAATTTACAATAATGTTAACAATCTAATAGCTGTATCGATATCCATGATATTAATAAGCTACTAATTCTAAATGAAACAATATTCACAAATTGCATTATCTGATCTTTTACAAATGTAGGTAATTAGTTAATTCTCTATGTGCTAATTACACGTCGGAGCAATCAGAGCTCATTTAGGATCCCGGAAGTTGGCAAATCCAGTCTTGAGGAGCACACTTCCATCGCCTTGACTTGTGTTGTAGCCTTCGGCAAACTCCAGGCCAGGTGCCTGTGGGAACAACCAGAAAAAGCTCAAAATTAGTTGGCACAGTATTGGGCAGAATTCAATTAAGAACTGAGCTGGAAAGTGGTTTAATTTCAACTAAGAGTGCTTTGATTCGGTTCATTGTGAAGGTACGTATTGATTTATTGTAGCCATAAACATTTTTTTTTGGCATCATACCAATTTCAGGTACTTTTTTGATGATGTAGGCAGGTAGTAATTTCCTTCCAGAACTTACATTTTCCCAGACGTCGCGACGGTGCTTCGCGTCATATCCGTCGATGACCAGCTCTGCAACGTCGAACCTCGGAACGTTGAAATAGTTCATCAGGTCGTTCTTGTGTGTGGCATACCTGGAAAAAACCCATCAAGGGTGAGCTCATCTATACATATTGGTTCTAGGCTTCTAGCAATTTAACTTTGAAAAATGTTGAGATGCGACTTACTGCATTCGTGCCTCATTCCATTCCCATTCCTTATCGAATCTCCAGTCCTTCATCTTCGGATCGTGCTGATCAATTTCAAAGCGAGCAAAATCGATACGCTCAATATCCTCGACAACTACTTCAACTTCTCCACGGTCTGACCAATCGTAAACAAGCAGTTCAGCGTGATTGCTAAAATAAAAAGCATGGAGCAGTACTTCTCAGAACAGAAAATTTCTTGCAGAATGAATGTAAAACCTAAGAAAGTTACCTGATGTCCTTAAGATATTTTTGCTTGTAATTTTCTTCCATTGCCTCAAGAAACTTTGTGCTTAGAGCCTTTGAGTTTACTTCATGTGGGATGTTACGCTTCTTGATTCGGTCCTGGATAGTTTTCACAGGTACATCTAAGTACACTACCAAGTGTGGTTTCAAGAGCTCGGAAATAGTGTTGTTCAATATTTCGTAGTAGACGCTTTGAACTGAAATGAAGGGTGCGATTTAATCCCTTGTAAGTGTAGTACTAATTTACCAAATTTAATTCAACTAAATTCATTAACATAGCCCCAAGACAGAGGGGCCCATTTATTACCTCCTTTGCTGACAAAGCCACACTTTACCATTGCCTCCAAGAAAACAAAATCGCTGTAAGCGCAACGATTCAGCACAACTCCTTGACCTGCAAAAGCAATACCAGAAGGTAAACAACGTAAGTGACTTTCGTGCAGATAGGAAGGCAGTAAAATTTAGGTAAAAATATATGACATTGAACATTACTTACCAGTGCTTAGAACATGAGCAAGAGCATCGACATACTGAGCAAACCTCTGCTTGTAGCTTCTAATCTGATAACTCCCAGCTCGTACATCGTTTGGCGTCAAGCAGAAGTTTTTATGGTCAAAACTCTTGCATTTTTCAGGAAGCTGGGGATCCAGTTGCCTCATATCATAGCCATATGCATTAATGTAAGAATTTTTCATGTTGTTATCCGGTAAATAAAGCATGTCCAAATCTTCAGCCAGTGCTTTAGCAAATTCATTTTTCCCCGCTGCGATAGGCCCGTCTACGACAATAACCTTTGAATTGTCGTCCAAGCGAGGTGTCGTTGGGTCAAACAATGCGTTCCACACCCTATACTTTTTCGTTTCGTAAGGATAGGGCTTAGGTCTGGGTGCAGCATTGCTTCTTAAAGCTCTTCCTGAGATGAAAGCAGCTTGTACAGGGAACATCGACTTTACACTCTCTACTTTGCATAGTGCAGAACTGTTAGGAGCACCTAAGAATCTTCCCGCTCCCGATCTGACTGCGACCCAAGCCATATTCACCCTGCTAAAAAAACAATGAGAGCGATAACACCAGCCGAAAATCACTCTAAATCACGTACCGTAGGGTTCTTACAGTAATTATAACCTTCTCCTGATCTGTTCCAGTATGATGGGAAAATCACCCACCATTTGTAAAGTAACACTACTCGGTTAAAGTCGGAAATGTCCGACCATGGGCCCGAGTTCGAAACTTTGGTCGAACCGCTTATTTCAAATCAGCACACACAAAACAACATTTTCCGTTTAAATATTCTGTCTCTTTTCTGTCTCTTTTCTGTGAGGAATACAGAAGCGAGAGAAATCGATTTATTAGGTAAACTTGAGGTGTTTTTATTGAAAAATATGGTCGTACAAAAAAACTATATCTACTCATATATGACTGAGGATTTAAAGACATTAATATAAAAAAATAATCAATACAACTTCAGTTCATCATTGGACACGATGATGCATGATATTGCATTTCATAAGGATACACAACTGCTTCTAGTCTCTGCATCTCTGCTTTAGACATTTTCGCTCCTTTATTCAATCCTTTGCTAAGAAGCGAATTGAAAAGCCTAAACACACCTGGTATTCTAACCAAGAACGTAAACAAGAAAACATTGTAATAGAAATGCAACCACTGCTTGAAACTTAGCGTCGCCTTCAGCTTCGTAGCAGGAATATTCAGTACTTTGGTGCACAAGTACATCATGTGCACTTGGAAATCTGTACCCGGAGCAAAGTGCGCAATCCCCTCAATCATACACCTCGCCATATGCAGCCAATCGCGAGATGCAGTTCTCAAACTAGGCTTCAACCAGAGTTCCAGCAGATCTCGATTGCGCTGCATAACAGTCTTAAATTCTCCAGAACAGAGATTGTATTTATCCTCGATGCCGAGCAAATGTCCAAGGAATCGCCAAAGGTGGAGAAATGCGTCGATGTCTTCTTCGGATGCATTGTGGATGCCAAACATTCTAGGAAAACACGAAATCGTCCCCATGAATGCAAACTGAGTGATAGCCATGTCTGTTTGGCTGACATGAACCCTTTTCTCTCCGTAAATTGGTACTTTTAATTTAGGACATGCTTGGAAGTCTGACAGTAGCTCGTCGTGAAACTCTGTAAACATTGGACCACCCTCGTTGGTAAGTTTACTTTTGACTTCTTCAGCGGGCTCTGTTTCCAATCGCTGCTTGACTCTTTCGTGCATTCCCCGGACACTTTTCATGTTTTGATGGCCAAGACTTCCGGGCTCCAAAAGATCATGCTCGTACCAGGATTTTATATAGGTTATAGTCTGCAGATATCTTTTGAAAGCTGAGAACGGCGAACTCGAATTTCTGGTAAAAATTATCGGCTGTAGCGCGGTTTGGTAGGAGTAGATAAGAATCACGGACATTCCTGTGGAGAAAAGTAGCCCGAAAAGGTGGTCCTTTGCAAATGTTTGACCCTTCTTTACTTTGGCCTCGTCCAGCCAATCTGGTTTGACGAAGGGGTATGGTAGATTCTCACGAATGCCGACTCCATTTCCTTCCAAAAGCGTTTGCATGTATTCCGAAAGTTCAACTGACTTTTCTGCCGCATCTTCTACCCGATTTACCTCAGGAGTTTTTCCGCTCATCGCCCGCCAGATTTTCCTGAAATATTACCAAATGTACATATGTATTATTTAAAAAATCCGGATTGCTTCTGATCACTCTCGATATCTCACAATTTTGAAATTTAGAACGCAAAAGTAAATAAAATCACTTTATTGGACAAACTTGTTTTTTGCAGTTTTTTTTGTGTGGAAATATTCCAAACTTCCAGCAGCCGGCTTTAATTAACCTCACAACTCTTAAAGAAGTGGATTTTTTCTCTGATTTTGTCTATATACCTGTTGTATTCTCATTCTTATCCTTTCCTGCTTTGTTTTTGCGGCAAACTGCACAACTGTGCCAGTATCTATTTAAGACACACATATTTGTCTAGCGCTTCATTATTATGCACTTACCACAAGCATATATTTGAAAAATGAGTTGAATGTGAACTGTGCGATAAGCTCTACGAAAGATGTACACCGGAGTACAAGTACTATAGGTAGACCCTGGTCTTCTGTCAGTCTTGAAGCAACTGAAGGCAATTCAAAGTGTGCTTGGAAAGTAAGTCTAAAACGGTCAACCGAGTTATGTAATATATCTTGACCTTGATCGCGCACTGGCCACATCAGACAGAGATGATACATCAACTTCTTATGGAGCTTTAAATGCCTTAATCGTATAGCTTCGGGGGGTAGCAGGGAGGGGTATTATTTTTGCTTCGAAGCGCACAAACGCGCAGGCGCAGACGCACTAGCTCGGTCCTAGGTAATTACCAAGCCAGAGAATGGATGCGTCCATGTAGCCATAGCAAGGAAATCAGGAGACGAAGTTGCATCAGTTTGAGGAGGTTCCTTTCATGTGGGTGTTGTAAAAAGGGCAAATAACCTGGATTAATCACTATAATAGAAGACGAGATGATTTCATTCATCATCAAGGTGTATTTTTAACAATCATCATCCAAATTTCATTGTCTGCTTTGCTCCGCGATGCAAATAATCGTGTTACCCATCAAATTCACAGAAGAACGGTTGCTCTCAAAACTGCTGGGGGGGGGGGGGGGGGGGGGTCGGAATATTACGCATTATAAATAAAACATACACATAATATAGATATCTCATAAACAAATCCATCAAATTTTCATTGCAAACTTGTTTGCAGCCATTCAATCAAAATAAATGTTAAAAAGGCTTATAGAAAGAAAGTAGAAACCATTCAGTCAAATCAGTCACATTTCAGTTCATCATTGGGCACGATTTCCCACTGTTACGCATTTCATAAGGATAGACAATTGCTTCAAGTCGCTTCATCTCTGATTTAGGCTTTTTTGCTCCTTTATCAATTCCCTTGTTTAAAAATACATTAAGGAGTTTCAACACACCAGGAATTCTAACCACAAACTTGAAAACAAAAACAGTGTAATAGTAAAGTAACCACTGTTTGAAACTTAGAGTAGCCTTCAGCTTCGTAGCAGGAATATTCAGTACCTCGGTGCATAGGTACACCATTTGCACCTGGAAATTTGAACCACCACCCAAGTACCCTAGCCCCTCAATCATACACCATGACATGTGTAGCCAATCTCGAGACACAGTTCTCAAACTAGGCTTCAACCAGAGTTCCAGCAGATCTCGATTGCGCTGCATCACAGTCCTAAAATCTCCAGAGCAGAGATTGTATTTATCCTCGATGCCGAGCAAATGTCCAAGGAATCGCCAAAGGTGGAGAAATGCGTCGAGGTCTTCTTCGGATGCATTGTGGATGCCAAACATTCTAGGAAAACACGAAATCGTCCCCATGAATGCAAACTGAGTGAGAGCCATGTCTGTTTGACTGACATGAACCCTTTTCTCTCCACAAATCGGGACTTTTAATTCAGGACATGCTTGGAAGTCTGACAGTAGCTCGTCGTGAAACTCTGTGAACATTGGACCACCCTCGTTGGTCAGTTTCCTCCCGACTTCTTCAGCGGGCTCTGTTTCCAATCGCTTCTTGACTCTTTCGTGCATTCCCCGGACACTTTTCATGTTTTGATGACCAGGGCTACCGGGTTTCAAAAGATCATGCTCGTACCACGACCGGATGTAAATGATCGTTTCCAGATACCTCTTGAACGCTTTGAAAGGGGTATTGGAATTTCTGGTAAAAATGATTGGCTGTAGCGTGGTTTGGTAGGCGTATATGAGAAGCACGGATATTCCTGTTGAAGAAATTACCCCAAAAAAGTTATCCCTCGCAAATTTTTGACCCCGTTTGACCTTGACCTCGTCAAGCCAATCTGGTTTGACGAAGGGATAAGGTATATTTTCACGAATGCCGACTCCATTGCCTTCCAAAAGCGTTTGCATGTATTCCGAAATATCGACAGATTTCTGGCTTGGATGGACATTTTGCACCCGATTTTTATCAGTTTTCTTTCCGTTCATTTTCCTTGATAGGGGAGCAGCCAGGATCGTCCTGAAATCAACAGAAGAAAGTGAATTTTGACTGAGACTATAGATATATTTCTTCAATCGTTTTGAGTGAGCTAGAGCGTTTATATAAAACTCAAACATTGAATTATATAGGCGAGACAAAATATCCAAAACAAAGCCAAACAAACTTGATTGAAAAGCACTTTTAAGGAATTCCCAAATTTTTTTAGTCATTATTCATTTTGCTGCATTGTGCCAGGAAATTGGAATTTCAGGCCTTTGCTCTGAAGAGGTGGATGGATGGCAATAGAGCAGTCAACAATGTAACAGCCTCTTTCTTTAATCGCAATTATCAAGACACGGCTAATCACCCGACACCTGAATACCAATACCGATTAGGTAAAAAAGTGATATTATTATGCTCGGGTGCTGAAAAAACTTTTTCAAACTGGGTTGTGAACAGGAGTTTTGAACGCTAAATAAAGTTTCACAGATTTCCCAGTACCTATAGCATCTTAGTATCTACTACAAGCATCAAATTTCAAAATCATCAAATTTTTTCAGATTTCAAAACCCAATTTAATACTTGGGTGCTCCGCGATCGGCACAGACAAACACAGTTGTGGTCATACGAACACATTTTCATCTGTGACTGGTACAACAGGCATAAAAATGATTCAATGATTCACTCACAAAATATAAACAAATAACTTCTCTGACCAAATTGCAAATGGTATTTCGTTGTCAGCGTCGCGAAGGAACGTGGCTATCGTTTGCCGGCCAGCAACTAAAAGCTTACACGGGCTCACACTGTGATGATACTCGTCCTGTCAAATTGGTCTTATGTAATACCACAGCTTGACCTTGGATGTCCATTTCAGATAGTCATAATCTTCTTTGCGTGATAAATATAACAGATAGGTCCAACTTTTTTCTGTCAAGGCGGTCCGTCAAGGCACGGTGCTTTGGGGGGGCGGGGGGGGGGGGGGTTATTATGTTAATTGGGGTTTTGTGGACTGGACGCACAAGGAACGACGAACAGCAAAACGAAGTGTTGGTGGGCACACAGAAATAGATTGTGATGAACATACAATTTCTTCAGTTAATTTATACTTGCTATATTCTCAATAACCAAAAATCGGATCGACGTGTTCTCTGTTTCATTTTGTACTAGAAAGATATAAAATGTCATGGTGAAAATGTTTTTATTTCAAATCATTCCTTATAACTAGGTCCCATCGCCCTGTGCTTATTATTAATGGACCTGACCGAAAAACACACATTTCGACGCACAACTCATAAGTAATATTTAAGTCACTTATTGTTGGCATAAGTTTAATCTCTTGTCATCATGACGCTGATAATTTTGCGACAGAAATAGCTTATGTACAAAGAGCGTATTATTGATAATTATAACTGATTAACGAAAAAATCAATAACAAGTAGCAAGTCATAATGCTTAATGAAGATAGTATGTTATTGATATGGCGATCAAATATAATATGCCAGTGCGGACTCATCTTCGATAGCGAAAGGTGGATACAGAGAAGCGTTCTGTCTCCAGCGTCGCTATGGACTTCACTTTAGGCGTCGCGACGCTTTTGTTGGGCTTGCTACTGTTCGCGTATCTCTACGTAACGAGGCACTTCGGCTACTGGACCAAGCGAGGGGTGCCAGGACCAAAACCGACGCCCTTTTTTGGGAACTTCAAAAATGTCCTTTTCCAAAAAGTGTCTGCGGGAAATTTTCTACTGGACATTTACAAAGACACCGCTGGGAGTCCTTATGCAGGATTCTTTATTTTAGATAAGCAAGTACCTACATACAAATATTTCTAATCAGCCTAAGGCCGTATTCCACTAGGGTTGCAACCTGCTGATACTAGGCCTTCTTACCGCAAATTTACTATCATCACCAACGGAACAAAACCATATAGAGGGCCATGGATCGGCAGGTTGCAACCCTAGTGGAATATGGCCTAACTTGTCGACAGGAGGGTCAAAATGTTTGCAGCTTTGTATTTTAAAATCGTTATTATAATTCAAAGTTTTTTATTTCTATTTCCAGACCAGCAATTTTGATCAGAGATCCGGATGTGATGAAAAACATATTGATCAAGGATTTCTCGTACTTCGTTAATCACTTTGCTGATTTGAGTCCAAAGGGGGACCTTCTTGGTTCTAAAGGACTCTTTGCTCTGAAAGGAGATCAATGGAAACAAATGCGAAATGATGTAAGTGATGCACTGGCACCTCCGCTCTGCGCACGAGTCGTTGGAGATAAAAAGATTATTGTCGCTTAAAACTACAGATAAGCCTATATATTTCTAAAGCTCAATGATATTATCGGAGAGTATAAGATTTCTCAATAATTTACAACAAAGCCCATGCCAATAAACGATATAATAAAGGTGTCATATACCTATATATCATTTCAGATTAAAATGAAATATGTAAATTAATAAACGTCCTCATTGTTTGGAATCTGGTTAGTGGATTGGCAGAATTATCCAGCGTTATCGTTCCCCCCCCTGCAGATGAGCCCTGTGTTCACGTCAGGCCGGCTGAAGAAGATGTTCCCGCTGATCGTGGAGTGTGGACTGGAGCTGGACAAGCACGTGGCTCGGATCGCCGGCGAGTCGAAGGCGGTGGAGGTGAAGGAGATGCTGGCCAAGTCCAGCACAGATGTCATCACCTCGTGCGCCTTCGGGATCAACTCAAACTGCATGTCAAACCCCGACGCGGAGTTCAGGGAGTTCGGCAGAGCTATCTTCGACATGACGCCAAGGAGGTTGCTAACTTAATTCTGAGCAGCCAAGTTTTGGGCTTTTTGGCGTCAACACGATGGAATTTCTGAAGTTTTAGAACATGCAATGGAGAGGCGCGCTCATAAAACCAATGGCTTTCTTTGACAGGGCCCTCGAGATGACGGCGATGTTCTTCTTGCCTTGGTGGAGCAAGTTGCTACGATTCGGGTTCTTTCCCCAAGAGACGAATGACTTCTTGAGGGAGGTGGGAATTGTTCATCTTTCATTATCTGGTCTGCTGACCTATCTCGAACTTTGGTTGTCTGGCATGAAGTTGATGGAACAAACATTTCTTGTTTAGGTTTTAACGGAAACGTTGGTGGCTCGCGAGAAAAGTAAAGCTACTAGGGATGATGTCATAGACCATTTAATTAACATAAAAAATAGGGGGAAGATCAGCGAAGAGGACCAAAAGATAGCCACGAAGGAGACGCGAGAGGGAAATGGTATAAACAACGGAAATTAACCCATCTTTTAATTTTTGGAGCAAGGAACAGCTGACAAATACGATACACATTTTTCAATACGAGTGTTAACCGTCTTGAGAATAACCTATTAAAGATTATAGCTCATAAAAGTTTCACAAATGTTGGCTTTCAGCAAAAGCAAAAAAGCAATAACTAAAAATATGAGTTCATTTTCAGAGTTCACTGGAGACATGGATGACCTCCTAGCTCAAGCAGCGATATTTTACGCTGGTGGGTTCGAGACTTCGGCATCAACATCGACATTCGCTCTGTTCGAGTTGGCCATGGCACCTCAAATCCAGGCGAAGGCGAGAAAAGAGGTCCTGGCAGTGAACGCCCGTCACGGAGGCCAGATCACGTACGAGGGTTTGCAGGAAATGAAGTACCTCGAGGCTGTACTTAGTGGTAAGTGATATAAAACACATGTGATTGCAGACTTAAAACTAGTTATGCATCAGCTTATTGATATTTGGTATTTTAATATGTATCAATATGATTATAACTGCTATCAACAGACGTTGCTTTCTTTTTTTAAACTAGAAACTTTGAGACTGTATCCGATCTCAACATTACTAGAGAGGAATTGCTCAAAGGACTACGTCGTACCAGGAACCAAACTCACGATCGAAAAGGGAACCCCTGTATATTGTTCGCTGTTCGGATTGCATCAAGACCCCGAATATTTTCCGGACCCGAAAAAGTTCAATCCTGAGCGGTTTTTGGACGAGCAAGAGATTCGCAGCGGCACTTACATGCCCTTTGGCGAGGGGCCCCGCTTCTGCATTGGTGAGTGATAGAATAAAATCATTTTGTTTATGCTGGTATATAATATGTGTGTAATCAAATGTGAAAATGACAATCCATGGAGCAAAGAAAATCGTTGTTACGAGCGTTCGGTGGCCGTCGAAAAGCTAACGGGGGATAACTTGCGTTCAACGTTCGGGTATAGAAAATATTCGAATTTTTGGCAAATGTGAACTCACGTTGAACGCAAGTTATTCCCCGTTAGCTTTCCGACGTCCACCGACCGTCCATAATAACGTTCGCAGAACGTTTTTCTGCGAATAGCGTCAAAATCAAGAAAAATGCGATATAAGATTTAAAAAAATCGCAAGCGATTTACGAAAGTCACTGAAATGCTATAGCAGGTGATTAGGTACATCATCTATTCCTCTCGTTTTAGCATGTGTCCTCCGCTTCACAGGAATGCGTTTTGCGCTGCTTGCTGTGAAGACGCAGCTGGCCAGCATTTTGACGCGCTGCGAAGTGCGGCCCACAGCGAAAACTCCTGCGACCCTAGAGTTCAACCGACGCAGTGCCATACTTACTCTCAACAGCGATTTCCCTCTCCTTTTTACCAGGATCCAATCCTGATCACGAAACACATCGCTTATAGACTCTACTCGATTTGTCAGTACCAAATCACGGTGTGAAATGGTCTTGAAGTGCCTGTGGAAGTAGACGAAACTGGTGGAAGGTAAAGCACAGTATTTTCTTTTGTACCTAACTAATTTGTGGCTTTGTGCAATGTGTAACTTTAATAAGACATCTTTGTTGTACCCAATAGATGTGCATTTGCAATCATTGGCACCCATGTTCATTAGCTTTAAATAGATGCCGCAGTCGATTTAGATGACAAAAATGCGATCTATTTTTTTTAGCAAACCAATAGCTAAAAAAAAAAAAAAAAAAAAAAAAAGAGATATATAGGTATATATATATATATATATATATATATATATATATATATATATATATATATATATATATATATATATATATATATATATATATATATATAGTATATATATATATATATATATATATATATATATATATATATATATATATATATATATATCTCTTTTTAAAAAAAAATAAAAAAATAAAAAAATATATAAATGAATAAATGAATAAATGTATAAAAAATATATATATGAATAACAGGGAATAAGGACAGGGGCGGGCTGGTCCGGGATGCGGGGGCGCTGTCGCACCCCGGGCATTTGACATTCCGGGCCTCTGCCGGATCATTGTAAATGCTAATATTTAAATAATAATTTAAATATCTGTTTGTTTATGTTCTTGCGACAACGAGCTGTGAATTGCAATCTAAAGACAATGCAGTTATTAACTAGATTTCGGTTATGGTATTGTTGGCCTTTTGTCGGTTCGACCCCTTTCTTACGCTATTGCCTCGCCGTCGATGCCACCGTTTGTTGACTTCATCTAGTTTTGATGAATTACAATGTTTTGTTTTAGTTCAGGTCATTAATTCCGCGTGCAATTAAATTAAGTACCTGTATCAAGATCAAGATAATGTGCAATACCCTGCCCTTTGTCTAATGTCTGCAGTCGACGATCACAACCCGCGAAGGCAGTACGTATATTTTGTGAGTTGTGTGCCAACAGTGTGTGTATGTGTGTGTGTGGGTGCACTGTGCTAACTTAACTTGATCATGGATAACTCTGCATTTTCGGAGCTTTCAAGGTAAGATCAGCTCAATTCCAACATGGTGTGGGACTTATTGATTTATACACTTGCAAATCAGAGTGAAATATGCCTAATCACCCTTAAGTAAAGGAAACAGACAAGCACAAGTAGGATTCGGACAATTGGAAATTAAACTGCATCCCGAATGGATTCGGTCTGGATTCACGAAGCGGGGTTATCATGACCCCGGGGGGAAATTTGTTGTGATTTGTTGTGATTTGTTTGGTGATAACCACTAAAATGCACTAAACACTGAATCTGATTGGATGAAAAAATATTTAACCCCGATTTTAGCCCCAAAAACTTAAAACCCTCTTTCGTGTATCCAGGGCCAGAAGGGCTAAGATCTGCAGCTGAAGAAGGATGGTAAACAAAATAAAATGTTGGTTCCTTGGTTCATCAACTCTGCGAATGATAGAGATACATCAGTGAGCGTGGAGCCTGATTCTCATTCATATTCGACGACCATAACTCAGCTGAAGGTCGTGACACAGCCAACAATTTGGCATGTGATTCGGTACTCTTAGCGCATGGGGTTCCCGTATTTAGGGAATTACATTACCCCCAATGCTGAAGACGCACTGGGTGGGATCATTTTATTTTTGGAACAGTATATCCCATTACCTAGTACTGTGCATAGAAAAGGAGAGCGATGCGTGAGCTTATAGTCGAATATAATAAAAGTAAATATTGGAATCAAGAAGCTGTGGACTTGGTCCTACTAACAATCATAATATAATATTGATAGTTATAAGTTTTTTTTATCCAAATAACCTATCTAATTGTACATTTATTTATCCTTTCAATAAACTATCCCCAAAAAATTCAGTTCTGTAGAAGGACTAGCATACATGAATCTTCGTTTTTTAATCGTTTCCACACATTTTTTAGCTTTCTTTTCTTTATAGTTACATATGCCACATTCTGATGCCCATTTAAAACCCAAAACTTCACTTGCACGCTACAGTAAATTTTGTTTACCATGCAGTTGTTAATCAAATGGGACTTTATTTCAAACGAATGCTGAATAAAAGGGTACCTAAATAGTGAAAAATAAAAACTGCACCGGTTGTTGATGAGCGTAGCGAGCGAAGCGAGTAAAGCGAAATCTTCAATCTCACTATACTGGTAAAAAAAATGTGTGTGTGTTTGTTTGTGTGTTTGTATGTGTTTGTGCGCGCTCTACAGACCAAACGCCTGCTTCGATTGTGATGTTATTTTCAGGGTGTCTACTTTTGTTCTCAACTTAGACCCCCTGCGTTCAAAAATACCCTCTATACCACTCCCCTTCAAATCAGAAAAAAGCAATATTCGAAATTGGGAAAATTAGGAAAAACACGGAAATTTTAATAAAAGTGCGTATTTTTTTCCAAATTTTCCCAAAAATTTATTGTGACATCGTGTGTGACATTTGTGTGTGTAGAGCGCGCCATCATCTTTCGTTACACAAACCGCTACGCTCATCTTCAACGCAACTCAAATTGCGTGCGCGAAGCCATAGTTAAAAAAAAAAAGCTTATATTCGGGAGGTGAGTTTGCGCCTTTTGCCATATCGCTTTGTGCATTAAAAGATTTCAGGCCTAACTATTGAACAGCACCCAGGGCTTTTTAGAGCCAGCCCACCCCTTAATAGGTATATTTGGATAAGGGAGGAATAACGAGGTCTTTGTCTTTGAGGAAATTCTTTTATTCGTTATAACTAAGCTTTGTTAGGTTTCGTTAGGCACTGGGAACTAAGGAAAGAGAGATACGAATTGCTAAGAAATGGGTAGGTAGTATATGTGAAAGTGATAAAGACATATTATGATGATAAGAAAGGATAAAGGAAATATTTGAGGAAGCTTGTATGACCTCATAAAACACAGTTCCACCAAGGAAGATAACTTTTATTCCTTTTTTGATGTATTTGTGTTGTTTTTATGCGTCTCGGACGTGTGCTGGTCAACCATGGGGTATATGTTGAACGGTTAGTGAAAAAGAAATTAAGGAAAATGTGGCGAAGAAAGAAAATTAACTTGTCTCTGTACCCGGGTAAAAACTGCAGCATGATGCCAATAAGTGACAGACAATACAACTTACTTCCATGAGCACAAAGAGCGCCGCAAAGAACAGCAGCGTGGCCCATTCGACCCTGGCCAGAACACCGTCCATGTCTTCGGTGTCTGCGAGTATCAGGAGGAGCACGGCAGCCAGGAGGGCCGACCACGCGGTGTCGAGGTGGACACCCTCGAAGGAGTGCATGAAGAAGAACAGGACCGCGAACGCGAACGCGAGTCCGCATTTGATCAGTAACACCATGTCCTGGATCGGGTACTGGGGCCGAAGATGCGTGTTTTAAGAGGATGCAGAAGACGTGCATGGCGTTTGGGTATGCATACAATTGTTTGGCCGACATATTTTTATTTACAAATTGTGTTGTTATTTTCTGCTCATCCTTTGAAAGGTCATGGGGGCGGGCTCGCCGACTTGAGCATCTAGTATTTACTGTAATTTTTCTTATTTATAAAAACAAAAAAACTTTAGACTCATAGTCATAGTTTCATAGTTGACTATGGCCCAGTTTTTACCAAGTTTTTTTAACTCCTAGTTGAGATCTCAACTATTAGTTTCAATGAATTCGCTGCATGTAATTGGCTGAAATCAGTCTCAAAAAACCGGGGGGGGGGGGGGGGGGGAGAGGGGGATTCCACATCTTTAGCACTATCCCAATTTGAAATAGATTTTCAAAAATATTCGAGTCAGATTTATTCCATAACTTTGAAAGTTCAATTTTCATTTACTTCCTACACAGCATTGGAAAAAAACCTTTAATGAAAAGAACGTGGATAACAAAAAACGCAGTAACGAGGTTCAACGCATGCAGTGCTAATGACCAATTGTCATGAGATTTATTATCCCACTCTACACATAAATTAATATCTCCTACTGTCGGACGATGTCTATGATGTTTCGCAGGTTTCAGGTTCCATGCAGGATTACGCGCTACCAGACTCTTTTGAGGGACAAAGAACGATCAATATAGACCAAAACCAAATACGCAACCAACTTAGCGATGCACTTATTGGTATTGAATGCGTATATAAAAGATTCGTCACGGCTCCTGAACTTATAACACCTAACCAAAGTGATGTGGATATATTTAAAGGCATCACAGGCCATCGTGTATACTGTATATACTTACTTACCAATGAGACTCATACACTGCATGGGTAATCTTCTTACAGAAAACAGCCCAATGACCTAACCAAACGAACAAGCCATGATACACGCGCAAAGAGGGAATTTACATGTCGGTTCACAAGTCCACATACCACGCGGCTGCGATCTCCCCGCCGGCCTACAGTAGCCCATAACTCACCGGGGACCTCTCCTCGCCCGGCCCGGCCCGGCCCGGCCAACATCCCGCGTGTCCGGCCGATCGGACACACCCACTCACCCGTTCGGTTGCACGGCGCACGTAACGGTGGTGCTACTTTAAAGTTCCGTCGTTGTAGATTCCATTGCTAAATTTTCACAATCCTGAGTTAGAATAAAGAACAACTAAATATAGACCTAGAGGAAATACACAAACTATTGTACGGTGGGTATGCAACATTATTTGGATCTTGTTCAAATAATAATATAATATATCTAATATCTAATATATAATATCTAATATATAATATATAATATATAATATATAATATATAATATATAATATATAAATAATATATAATATAATACATAACATAATATAATATATCTAATAATAACATACATCTAGTGGCAGTATTTGTTACCCAATCTGGAAGACGTCAAAAAGGAGCCTTTTGAAGCCAAGTCTCTGATAGTGACTCGGATAAATCACTTGACAGAGACGAGCGCATGTCTTGTGAGTGGTGGTCGCGTTAAAGTTGGATCACCGCAGGCCAGCGACACATGTAGGTAGACTGTTCTGATTAAACTGTAGGACTGGCTCTTGTAGATCTTGTTGCCACGGCAAATAAGCTAGGTTCGTTGATAGGAGATTGCTATAGAAAGGGCGGAGATAAGTCGCATGGTTTATGATGTCCGGTAGGCTTTGATTGTGTCAATTACCCCCAAAATTTTAAGGTGAAACGCCGGAAATAGTGTTTTTCAAAATACTTTAACTTTTCCCAAATAATCGTCTCTGTTACGATGCAAATTGTTCTGTAGAACTACTTGCGTGGACTTTAATTAGGTTGCCTAGCTCTACAGTAGTTAACCTGAGTTTCCCATGGGAGATTTTTTTTTTAAACTAAATATTGTTGTGTAAATTTAGGTCAGACTATACAGTAATTAGCGACAGCACTTCTGCTTCCCTGGAAGCTTATTCTGGAACTTAAATTTAAATAAATACATTTTTATTGAAAGTATTTAAAAATCTTAAATTATTGAAATAAATACATTTTTTATTAAAAGTATTTAAAAATATGAAAGTCAAATGAATTTATGGTCGGTACGGTGTGACCTTATCAAATGAACCTTGCTACATTTTAACAGGGTTATAAACTTTGAGAGCCACAAGAGATTATGACCATCCGCCCACCACAGTCCACTGTGTTGTCACAAAAAGTTTTATTTGCTCAATGGACAACGTCGTCACAAGAATCAAACTCACGATTGAAAAGCGAACCCATGTTTTTTGTTCGCTGCTCGGATTGCATCAAGACCCGAATATTTTCCGGACCCGAAAAAGTTCAAACCGGAGCGGACCAGCCTGAAAGAAATGCACCTAAAATAGGTAGTACCGTAAGCGTGAAAATAATTACTAGACGTGAAAATCAAGGGAAATGCAATATTGAATTTAAAAAATCGAAAGCTGTGTGCGAAAGTTACTGGAATGCTCTTATTCCTCTCGTTTTAGAATGTGTCCTCCACTTCACAGGAATGAGGTTTGCGCTGCGTTTTGCCAGCATTTTGACGCGCTGCGAAGTGCGGCCCACTGCGAAAACTCCTGCGACCCTCGAGTTCAACCGACGCAGTGCCATACTTACTCTCAACAGCGATACTCTAATTACCAGGATCCAATTCTGATGACAAAACACATCGCTTATAGACTCTACTCGATTTGTCGGTACTAAAGCACAGGTTATTCTTGTTTCTAATCACATTGCTTTACATGGAAAGCTATAAACTGGTGGAATGGAAAGCCAAATCAATATTTAAGCATTTGCTATAACTGACACCCATCTTTTAATCCACTTTGGGTCGGAAAGCTAAATGAACTCTATAAGACCCTATACAATAAAAATAGTTAGGTTATATACTGGATTGTATCAGTAACTTGAATAAATACTAAAATCTCAGTGCCACTGAAACGCCACGTGGGCAATCATCAGATACGCCGATATGACGAGCACTGTGACGATTGTCACGGGGAAGCCGATCCTGAAAACGGAGGATGATTAGTGTTAGATCATGCGGTTATTAATAAGAAAGTCGTAGCTCTACTTCTATACGTTCCTTTCAACCTTACATCATAGATTTGTCTGTTCAAATTCAAAAGTGACCCAATGCTGCTAGAAATAAGCTCTTTTTTATGAGAGTGGCAATGCCACAAAGTTCCAAGGAAGTCTAGAAGGATTTTGACCATGTAGGAGCAGATAGGTTCTCTTTAGAAAGATGCAAATTTACTTCCTCTGAATTTAAGGCCAGTTTCATAACGACTGACGACGCGAAAGTAGATCTAACTGAAAGGAGAGCTTTACTAATTCAAGCAAAGACTTTCGAATGTTCTAGATGCGCTAGATCCAGTAACATTGCGTATCAATCATGGATGAATTTCTTATAAAAAAATTAACCTTTATCTAGTATTGGGAAACCAAAATGGGTCATTTGATGCACCCCCCCCCCCCGAACCCCCAGGGAATATCGTATAACTCTTATAGTACTCACTTTGAGAATTCCCACATAGTGATTTTGTATCCGTGCTGCTCAGCCACCCCCGTGCACACGACATTGGCAGACGAGCCGATCAAAGTCCCGTTACCTGGAGTTATAATTACAATTATACTATAGTAGGAGATAGTTAAACCGCAAAATTTTGAATTTCAGATTGTGGTGACGAAATATTGTAATTATTTTTCTCCGTGTACGTTACTGTTATGTGTAAGGCTGTGATGGTTGTGGATGGGCCTTTATGCGCATATAAAAAAATAATAAATCGTTAACCCACTTTTAACTCCGAGGTGAAACAAATAGAGACTGTGATCAAAAAGTTGCAATGAAGAACATAATGGGGATTTGCAGGGTGGCACCTGGGTACATGGGAATATGCAGGGGCGGACTGGCTCGTAAAAATCCCGAGTGCGGTTCAAAATTGTTTGTCATTAGGCCATGTAGGCACAAACTTCACAAAAGAAAATCGTGTAATTGCATTACGTTTATGAGGTCTCTGTAGCCAAATGTTTTGTCCAAATCCGGAGATTGATGCATGAGACCCTGCTGTTCCCCTGCCTATTACTGGCTCATAGCTCGGTGCTTCATATGTTGTACCAGTCAGTAGCGTAGATTTGAGCCCGAGTTTTGATACTGTCTCAGAATATAAACAAAATCCCGTCCGAAATTCACAGGAAAAGCCAAACATATTTTTTGGCTCTAGCAATGAACCCCAGCAAGCAACTATCTAAGCAACTAGTTGCGGCGACGGTCAGCTGGGAGTTGATGAGAAATATGGGGTTCGAATTTGACACTGATTCAAGTCTTTTTAGAGGGGGAGGGGGGGGGGGTGCGAGATTGGGGGCTAAATTTGTCGGTTTGTAGCATGAGCGACTAAATGAAAAAATATGTTCCCTGCTGCCGTTGAAGTTATTTCTGGGTTTATCGCGCTTTTCTCTGCTGCCATGCTACTGCTGTGTTCCTTATCGTATAGGCCAAGAGGCTCAATATTAATCGAAAATTGTCTTAATCACCCCCGAAGCTGCATCCAAAGGCGAGTGCCCAGACGAGAGGCTGCAGCGGCAGCATCAGAGCAGGATTGCTCGACAAAGACACGACGATCTTCAGCATCATCGTGGCCAGGGGAACATTGTCGACGATGGCGGAGGCGAAGGCAGACACCCACAGGATTATCATGATGCCGGTGGGGAGCTGATATTCCTTATCGACGCTCAGCACCACGCTTTGTGTTAATTTGCCAACGTACTCGATCAGGCCAAGCTTCGTCAGACACTGGAAAATACGGAAAGGGATACATGGGATGAGAAAAAGATTTATGGGGATAGGGATGTAGGAATATTGGGACAAGGGAGGATAAATGAGGTCTTTGTCTTTGAGGAATTTCTTGTACAGTCGTTAGACTGGGTTAGGTTTAATAAATGTACAATAAATGAAGGAAAATGTCGAGAAAAAGGAAAACTAGCTTGTCTCTACACCTGCCCCTAAAGTCAATAGCCTGATGCCAATAAGTGACAGACAATACAACTTACTTCCATGAGCACAAAGAGCGCCGCAAAGAACAGCAGCGTGGCCCATTCGACCCTGGCCAGAACACCGTCCATGTCTTCGGTGTCAGCGAGTATCAGGAGGAGCACGGCAGCCAGGAGGGCCGACCACGCGGTGTCGAGGTGGACACCCTCGAAGGAGTGCATGAAGAAGAACAGGACCGCGAACGCGAACGCGAGTCCGCATTTGATCAGTAACACCATGTCCTGGATCGGGTACTGGAAGGGCCGAAGACGCATGTTTTAAGAGGATGCAGAAGACGTGCATGGCGTTTGGGTATGCTCATAATTTTGTTGTTTGTCCTTCTTATTTTTGATTAAGAAATTGTGGGATAATTTTCTGCTCATCTATTGAATAATAATGGTGGCGGACTCGGCGATTTGCGCTGCTAGTTGGTATTGCATTTTTCTTAGTAAAAATAAAGTAGAAAATACTTCACAAATACATAAGATCGTTGTTGATTATTTTCCGAAATTAATTAATTTGTGATTAACACTCTCCAAGCCATAAGAGACAGTGCAAAAATGTATAAACATACAAACCTTGGCCTTGAGATTCTTGAGCAGAGCATGATATTCATCTTTGGAGGCGTTGGGGTTTTCGTGTTGAACTATCAGATTGGACTTAACGGCCGTGGAAGACTGTTGACTGTCTCTTCGGCCATCAATCTGTCTCTCCAGCCTCCTGACGTGCTGGCTGAGGACTCTTCTCAATTCCATCTCGTCGTGAGTGTACATGGACAACGACGAGGTGGTACGCTGCCACACATTCAGCTCGTGACGCATTTCTGATGAGTACCAATCATGAGTGGAGTTCATAGGCAAATTTTGACAAGGCCCTGTATCGGAGAGTATTACTGAAAGCCCCCGCTGCTCACAAGGGCACCCCCAGACTTAAAAATGCATTAATTTAACATCATTTTGGTTTTAGCTAATCGTCATTCGTTGACTACAGTAAAACCAGTTGACGTCTCCAATGAAAAGCATGTTTTTAACTTTTTAAGCCCGTTTTTATAAGAGAATAATCGACGCATTGGGGTGAAGATGCAAGAGGGGATTACCAGTGGGCTCATCGCACTGCAGGCTGGACGCGCGGCGGTAGAAGCAGTAGCGCAGCAGCAGAAACAGGACCAGGGTGGAAATCCACACGCCCATCCCCATGTGCAGCATGAACGTGGTGAAATCCACTCCCTGGCGATACGAAGATTGAAGATGTCAGTTTTGTTTTCTTGTGTTTCAGTGTATGTGCCTCTGAATTGTGAATATGAATTATGAATGAACTATGTTAGCAGATTGGCATTCGGAAAAATGTGGTTTTCTAAAGGGTCTGGATTTTATAATTCAAATCAATGTTTTCCATTATTGTTTTGTCCAGTTTCTTAATTTTTAATTTTTGCGAGCAAGTTAGAGTATAGATATATTTTGTTCGGAAGGGTCTGCCTCAACTTCGTTAGATTGAAGACTGAGACTGTGTTACTGTGTGAATAATGTGTGACGGTAAGTGAGGAAATATTTTTTCAGTGTCTCTTTCGGAGCAAAGCTACCCAATTTATGTGACTATTAGCACCACAGACAATCGAAATGAATTCCTTACAGCTTTCGAGATGTCCTCGTTGTTGAAGATGATCAGGTTTGGCGGATCCCCAACGGGAGTCAATGAACACAAGATGTTGCACGAGAAGATTATCGCGAGCAGCACCGGTTTTGGGTTTAGTTTCAACACCTCGCAGAGCCTGAGAAGCGAGTCGGTCACAAAATGTTATTAATTGGCCAAAAAAGTCAATTATATTTAATTCAATCTTTAAATATAACTCTAGCACACGATGTACTATGTATAACCAGCGTTTGATAAAAAAAAAATTAGCTCACATTACAAAAATATGAATTACACATGGTTTTCTAGTTTTCGTAAACGGCTTTTTTGTATGACACCTCAGTTGTTGTGTTGGACTGTTTCAAATTATTCCATGGATAGAAAGAGAGCAAAAATGGATTGATTTTAGCTTAAATAAATTCACTCTCGTTTACGAGAACGGTACAGGTTTCATTCGTGTTGTGACATTAACAAGAATTCTTTCCGAGAACGAATCTACTAACGGTGCAGAAGTAATGACGTGTTTTACCGGATGGCAACTGGAGTCATGAGCAGGACTGTGGTGACGACATCGATGATGGCTGACACGACTCCGGAGAAGACGCACAGCGTGAAAATCAGTGGCCACAGTTTCCCTCGAGTAATCTATAACGTGTAGTCTCCCTCGAGTAATCTATAACGTGTAGTTTCCCTCGAGTAATCTATAACGTGTAGTTTCCCTCGAGTAATCTATAACGTGTAGTTTCCCTCGAGTAATCTATAACGTGTAGTTTCCCTCGAGTAATCTATAACGTGTAGTTTCCCTCGAGTAATCTATAACGTGTAGTCTCCCTCGAGTAATCTATAACGTGTAGTTTCCCTCGAGTAATCTATAACGTGTAGTTTCCCTCGAGTAATCTATAACGTGTAGTTTCCCTCGAGTAATCTATAACGTGTAGTTTCCCTCGAGTAATCTATAACGTGTAGTTTCCCTCGAGTAATCTATAACGTGTAGTTTCCCTCGAGTAATCTATAACGTGTAGTTTCCCTCGAGTAATCTATAACGTGTAGTCTCCCTCGAGTAATCTATAACGTGTAGTTTCCCTCGAGTAATCTATAACGTGTAGTTTCCCTCGAGTAATCTATAACGTGTAGTTTCCCTCGAGTAATCTATAACGTGTAGTTTCCCTCGAGTAATCTATAACGTGTAGTTTCCCTCGAGTAATCTATAACGTGTAGTTTCCCTCGAGTAATCTATAACGTGTAGTTTCCCTCGAGTAATCTATAACGTGTAGTCTCCCTCGAGTAATCTATAACGTGTAGTCTCCCTCGAGTAATCTATAAAGTGTAGTTTCCCTCGAGTAATCTATAACGTGTAGTTTCCCTAATTATCGTACAAGACAATGTGGAAACGGGCAGTTTTAAGACATGGAGCTGGCGCAGGTAACGATATCAAATGAAAGCGTTTCACTTTCGGAATATATTCTCCTTTGAATTGCAGTGAATAACAGGTGATATTGTTTGCCCTGTACGTACCGAAATATTGGTGAATAAGTGAATTTTTTTTAAATCGGTTCATTATTCTAAATTCGTCACCCTTCCATCTTTCTCACATTTTTTATACTGCTTTCTTATAACCCAACATCTTAGTATTAATTAACTGAAGATTTATTCAAAGCTGGTAAATTACAAAGTGATCTGAATTAAGCTCACCTGATATGCCAAAACGGATAAGTAGTCAAAAACTCCCGTTTTGGTTAAAATTGCGACAATAACCATCATTGCGAACAAAAGCGTTAGGGTGCTTGTATCGATCCAGCTCACAATTTCTTCCAAGTTCGGTCTCTGAGGAATAAGCGCACATTTTTGAGAAATAGGACAATTGATGATATTAATCTCGATTCAATGATATACTGTGTTACTATATTGTGTAGTAATTAATTATTTAGATCAAATTTATGTTCGAATTTATTTGCTAATTTGACCATTTATAAAAATATTAACCACACCGAAAAGGAATTTGACTAGGGTAGTACAGAAATGGAGTGGCAAGATTTAACTGTGTGTGTTTAATTGCTCTGCTAGAATTATTTAATACTCTGTAAATGTTGTCTGATCTACAGTTGAAAGTGTTTCATTGTGAAGTGTAAGCTAGGTCGGACATTCTTTTATAACAATTGTAATACCTCTCCCAGAAATGCCAAGATGGCCAGTGCCATCGTCGAGCCTAAAACAGCGGCAAGAGCTCGATGGACCAATTCAAATCCGATCAAAATATACAGCCCCACTAACACGACAAGAGCGGATGCAATGCCAACGATTTCATTGATGGGATTCAGGTTGTACGCCAAGCCCAGTGATGTCGTTTCTGTCCTGTCGGTTGTCACATGAATACGGACCCAGTCTTCACTTCCAATGCTTAAAATCACAAATGATTATTTATTAACTAGTAGCAATAGCTAAACGAGGCACAACGGCGAGATGGTAAAGTGAAGTAAAAATGTAAGAACGGAACCTACTTGGGATGACTGATCTTCATGCGTTTGGTATAGTTTCTGACACTTCCGGAATCTACGGACTTCAAAAGGTCCACCTTCCACGTTGTTTCGCTGATTTTCTGCCAATTGAGAAATTTTGCTAATTACGATAACTCCAATCGAGATTATTAGTTCGAACCTATGAACTGCATAGTGGGATATCATACTTTCGTTGACTTAATATCCAAATCCGTTATGTGGGCCGAGTCCTTGACGACGGAATTCATTTTTACCATCTCTATTGAAATAAAGACGCTTTTTTTATCGGGATCAGGTGGACTGAATTCTGGCAAGAATGGTCCGTTGACGTTGATCAGCATCTCATCTTCCAAGTGGCTAGTGATCCAGACACCTAATTGCAGATCGTAATTGTTTTTGTTGAAAGTTTTATTGTCAAAGGATAATTAGATATAAATATGTGTATAATTAAATCAGAATATCAGAAATAGAGAAAGACTTTGAATGCAAAGGATAGAAAAGTTACTCTTAGGTTCTTTGCTAGAAACGCAGATCATCAGCATCTTCTTCCTTTCTTCGTTTGATCCATAAACTATCATCAACGCCTGAAAGAGGAAGAGTTTTGCGGTTGAAGTTACATGTATACTAAAAATGAGGTTAGGCATACCAGTTAAATATAACCAATATAACATTACGTGAAGATTGTGTTACCTCTTTGGCGTTACTGCTATACAATAGACAATAATAGTATGTAGCAAACATACTAATAGGACTTGCAAACAAAAATATTGCAGTTAGGTTTTCTATTGAGATTCTTTCAACACAGAAATTTGATTCGATCAGAAAAAACATTGTGAAAAAATATAGCTTACAAATGTCTACTTGATAAAGATTTCGTACCAATTATATGACAAATATCATCAGAGCTGTGCATGAAATTGGTAGCTTACGGTGCAAAAGAGCCACACAAAAATCAGCATCGTGATGATACTGTAGCGCTTCCAATTCTTGTGCCAGCCACAACCATCAGGATGTTTCCACCACGGGGCTTTCACCGCCACGTCGCAGTCGTCACCCCCATTGGACCTGCCTACAATTTCCAGGGTAGCAAGCTTTCGGGCGTGGTCCATCACGGGACCCTAGAGAGGCTTGATCACCTACCAGTACAACCAACTGGCTGACGCCAGGAGTTTATTTGCTTTTTGCAGGTTTATTGAAAAATGATTTCACATGAAGGAGTATTATATAACCTATATACTCATATGAGATCGATGTTAGATATTTACACGCCTGTACGAGGTTTTCACGAAGATTCCTAAAAGGAATTTCTTTCGCGAAGCCATGGAAACTGCTGAAACAATCGTCAATTTTTGACGCTTTTACCAGCTTTTCCATTCTCAGTTCATTCTCCAGTTATATATCCATAATAATATTATGATCAAAGCATCAAATTGTTGCAACAGTCATGTTTTCAACAGGTCAAAAAGGAAAATCACAAAATGAACTTTTAATAAATTTAAAATTATAAAAAATGTTTACGGCGATATAATTTTGAGTTGTGCCTGGTTTTAAGGGTGCTGTGTGCAAGGATCCGTCATAACCACATTTATATATAGACTATCTGGTGTACGCTTTAAATCTGTGCTAGTATAGTATTGCAAAAACTTTCATATGGGTTTTCTTCATAGATTTCTATTCTTAAAATGTATTTTATCTATTTTATTTTGTTACAAGATGGTTTAGACAAGATGGTCGAGAAGTTGAGAGATAACATGAGGATCGTGGCTGGAGTGGGCACCGGAGTGGGCATCGTCGAGATCCTCGGACTCATCTGCACCTTGTTCCTCTGCGGTTCGATCTCTTTGGACCGCTACAACTACACGAACTAGGCGGTCGTCAATTCACCCGAGGCTGTGTGCTCGAGGAATTATTTTCACTATACGTAAATACACCTTTTTTAATCCGCAAGTTGTAGCTGCAGTGCACAGGAAATTTGTGATGAACATAATGGCCTGGACGCTGGTGTTTCAATAGATTTAGATAGAAATCGTTCACTACGATATCATGATTATAATGATCCACACTGATTAGATGTTATGGGAGTGGGAGTGGGAGTGGGTGTGCAACTCCGAATCTTCATGTATTTTTATGTATGTATTTTTTTTAAATACATTGAATACGCTCTTTAAGGTGGCATTTTAAATTCTCTTGGATTTTTCTTAGCAATCTTACATCAAAGCAACCATACACTTTTCTTTACATATTACTTAAAAAATTAGTAAATAATTATTGTTCATATGTTATCCTAAAGGTTTTACCAAAGGTGAAACGTAGGATAATTTGTGCATATCCTCTAGTCGCTTTAAGGCGAACTCGCTTTAAGGCGAACTCGCTCTACCGCGCGCTCGACCAACTATAGAGCGTTTTATTTAAGTGCAAATTATTTCTTGTCTCGCAAGGATGCTTAGTGCCTACTAGACGTAGTTGCAGCCGACACATTTGTTGTGGTTTTTATAGGATGCGGTAAGTTCACTAACAAATAAACTGCGTCTTTTACACGTCTGTGTTGCCACTGCATTTATTTGAAATAATTCGACATATTTTCTTAATCCGTGTTAAGGAAATATTTTCTGTATTACCATACGGTAATACGGTAATGTTAAATTTGTTCATAGTACCTATATACGATGTTATGACTGGGCCAAAGCTACACATAGTTTTAAATATAAAATACAACTAAAGTAGTTGGGTGCATGACATTTTATTCTTTTTAATAGGAAGTGGTTAATTTATTTTTAAACATTTTGCTCGACACTTTTCCGGGAGTAGTTTAATTGAACTGACGGTAGACGGAGTGAAGTCAAGTTTGTGAAAGCCAAGCGCTTCTTTCTGGATGGATCTTTCCGGAAGTTACGCTGTTTTCAAATATCTGGTTGTTTTGGTCAACTTCATCTTTTGGGTAAGAAAGGCACTGACGTAATGTAAGGATTTCTGATAAAAGAAGGGTTGGTCTTAATGCTAGGTCTAGTATAAATTCTATCATCATATCATATTATGATATTTGATTGCTTCCATAGAGGGGTGTTACTTCTCGATGAGTCATAAATCAGAAGGAAAACTTGCAATAATATGCAAACACACATAAAAAAAACACACACACACACAAGTGCTTTTTTTACCATCAAAACTAATGTGAGCAGAATTACAAAACTTAATAAATATGCAAAATATGGCAACAGAATAATTCAACTGGTGGGGCCTTTTGGCGCACGCAACTTTTTTTTGGGTTTCTATAATTGTTCAATAACTTAGATTTATTCTACTAAGTCGTCAGAGATTCACATCCCTTGATCATATTGTAATATATCCGATTTCATAAGGTGACAAGGTCCCTTCTTTGGTCCTTCCTAAGCCATACATGTTTCTTGACTTCAGACGCATTCAAGGGAATTTCACGGACGGAGGTTATTTTCATTTTATCGACGTCGTTTCAGTTGACCGGTATCTCCATTCTGAGCTTGGCGACATGGATCCTCACCTACCCAACAATCTACCTGCAAGTGTTTCCGGGCAAGGATTATTACTTCATCGTAATATATGTGTTGCTTGCGACCGGGTCCGTCATGTTCGTGGTGGGATTATTGGGATGCTCCGGAGCGTACAAGGAGTCCCCTTCGATGCTGATTTCGGTGAGCAACATTTTAATCATTTTTTTAAAATATATTTGAAAATTGAATTCTGTAAAAATCTGTATTTGAAACCTGAGAATTGCATGAAATAGAATAGATACTTTCTATCCGGCTGCACAGTTACCAGTTACCATGTGTCGAGAGATACTAGATATAGGTAGCAAACTCGAAGAACGTATTTAATTATGATATCCCTATTTGAATGGATTATGATCATGTCAAAAATTTTAAAAGCCCTGAATAGGAAATGTCGGTAGCTTCATGTCCCACTGATCTTCTTGAGTGTTGCTCCCATGATTGTGTTCTTATCAAATCAGGGTGTCCACAAATATCCCGCTGGATTTGCAGTTCTCCTGCTGCCTGCTGGTCGTCCTGGTGGCTGAGTTGACTGCTGGCGCGTGGGCTTACGGACACAGCAAGGATCTGTTGGGGAGCTTCAAGGACAACATAAGGCTCACGGTCCAGGAGCAGTATGGAATCGTTGAAGCGCGCACTACGATCTTCAATGCTATTCAGAAGGGGGTAAGTTTGCCAAGAGAATGGTTGTCTGTAGTTTTTTCATTCTTTAATATTGAACTTCGAAGTGAAGAAATGTGATCGCATTAGTGATCATTTTTGGAGGTAGAAAAAACAGAGCGATTGCATACAATTTCGGAAATTGCTGCATCAAATTATGTGAAATCCCAAATACCCATAAAATTTTCCAATGCCCGAACGAAATAACCGGTGATGTGGCATGCGAGAGTAAATCGAGAAATAAATTTCATAGACCTTATCCGGAAAAAAAATAATCTGGTCTGTTCTTTTTGTTGGGGTGTTTGCTTGCTCTATACTGGCAAAACGGATATAGTCACGATTTGATAGAAAGCCTTTAAAACATTTAAACTTTGATCTGTTACATTTAAAAAAACATGTAAAGTGTATTTAGATATTTACGAAATTTTTAGATTTCAAGATTTAATTTTTAGATTTAATTTTCTTTGTAAACGTTAATATTTTTCTTACTGTGTTGTGTACATGTTGACTGTACTGCAATTCATAATGTTGGGAAAATCTCGGATTCGTTCATCTTTACAATATTTTAATTCGCATGTTTGAAGGATTTTTGGTTACAAAGTTATACCGAGGTTTAATATTTATCTACATGTTACTTTCAAGGAGTAGGTAAATAGTTCCAGACTATCCCTTTTTTAAGGACAATTAAGGGCTGTATGAGTGTATTAGCTCATCCTTAGTATCGGCAACCCCATTATCGCCAACCAAACCAGCGACAATCACTTCCGATTGTCCAGGTGGTGCGTCCAATCCCTGATAAGTGATAAGCCCTGTGCTGTAACAATGTAACACCGGTCCTTCCCCCCTGGCAGCTGCACTGCTGCGGTGCGGACGGCCCCGAAGACTGGCGCACTAGCAAGTACAATGCGAAGTGCAAGAGCGACCTGCTATCCACCGCCTCAGTACAAGGCCATCACTCGGTTCCTGTGAGCTGCAGCGAGTTCGCAGGCATCAAAGAGGAGCAAGGGTGCATCTCTAGCCCAAACGTCAACTTCTCCATTTACTCGCACGTAAGTCTCGAAGAACTTTCCTCTTTTAGATCACGACTTTTGGAATGGTTTTAAATGCTTACTACTCATATACCTTTGTTGTTATTAATGTTCGTTTCTGGCTCGGTTATTGGTTCCTGTGAGATTTTAGTAGGGTGTGGGCGATGCAAAGATTATTGTTGCACTTACGTTACATATCGATGGTAATGGTGGAAAATTCCCATTTCTTTTCAAATCAGATATCCCATGATGAAATCCTGACTAAATTATATTTTCATATAGTTGTTTTGTTTAGGGATGCACCGACAAGCTGATCGATATGTTGAAAGAGAAGTACACGAGCATCATGGTCGGAGTCTCCATAGGAGTGGTAGTCTTCGAGATCCTCGAATTCATTTTATCCCTGATCCTTTGTTGTGCCATACGCTCCGAGGACCGCTACAAGAACCTTAATTGATACACAGCAAAAACAAGTCGGCGTTCTATAAAAGTTGGGAAGATGAGGGGAGGGGGACGAAATGAATGGCAAAATTGCTTTAAGTCGTTTTACTGTCCTTGATATACCATGATGACGATACCATCTATGGCTATACGTACACAAAGTCAGGAGCGAGAACTGCAAAGCGATGATAGACAGTGCGAGTGAAACATATAGATATAATTATTTAAACATTCAGTGTGCCGGCGTTAGGTTTATACAGCCACAGGTTTTCAACACATTATTACCATCCTAAAACTATTATATGTTTCTTGATTTTTACTGTTATTACCATACTTTTCAGACTTAACTACGTTTTAGAGTGATTTATTAAGAAACATAGTTGCAAAATTGCATCGTCATTCAGTCGAGGATGCTTTAAAGGTGCTGATGAAATTACACACAAAATCTGGGTAACATTGGAGGTAAACAAAACAACATGCTGTTCTCGTTTCAATTCACCATTGGGCAAGATGTCCCACGATTGCGTATTTCATAAGGATAGACAACTGCTTCAAGTATTTTCAAATCTGTTTTAGACTTTTGCAATCCTTCGTTAACTCCCTTGTTAGCGAGCCAATTAAAAATCTTCATCACACCTGGTATTCTAACCACGAACTTCAACAAGAAAACATAGTAATAGTAAAGCAACCACTGCTTGAAACTTAGCGTCGCCTTCAGCTTCGTAGCAGGAATATTCAGTACTTTGGTGCACAAGTACATCATGTGCACCTGAAAATCTGTACCCGGAGCAAACTGCGCTATCCCCTCAATCATACACCATGACATGTGCAGCCAATCTCTAGACACAGTTCTCAAACTAGGCTTCAACCAGAGTTCCAGCAGATCTCGATTGCGCTGCATCACAGTCTTAACATCTCCAGAGCAGAGATTGTATTTATCCTCGATGCCGAGCAAATGTCCAAGGAATCGCCAAAGGTGGAGAAATGCGTCAAGGTCTTCTTCGGATGCATTGTGGATGCCAAACATTCTAGGAAAACACGAAATCGTCCCCATGAATGCAAACTGAGTGATAGCCATGTCTGTTTGACTGACATGAACCATTTTATCTCCGAAAAGTGGAATTTTTAATTCAGGGCATGCTTGGAAATCTGCCAGTAGTTCTTCGTGAAAGTCTGTGAACATTGGACCACCCTCGTTGGTAAGTTTCCTCTTGACTTCTTCAGCGGGCTGTGTTGTCAATCGCTTTTTGACCCTTTCGTGCATACCCCGTACTGCCTTCATGTTTTGGTGACCAGCATTTCCAGCCTCCAAAAGATCGTGTTCGTACCAAGACCGGATGTAGGCAATCGTCCTTAAATATCTTTTGAAAGCAGTAAAGGGTGAACCAGAGTTGCCCGTAAACATGATCGGCTTTAGTATGGATTGGTAGGCGTAGATGACAATCACGGATATTCCCGTTGAGAAAAGTAGCCCGAAAAGGTTGTCTCTTGCAAATTTTTGACCCCGCTTGACTTTGTCCTCGTCAAGCCAGTCTGGTTTTACAAAAGGATATGGAAGATTTTCTTTAATGCCGACTCCATTTCCTTCCAGAAGTGTTTTCATGTAGTCCGACAGTAAGACAGATTCTTGATGAGAGGGGACATTTCCCAAACGACATTTATCTGTGGGTTTCGTTTTCATTTTTTCGGTCCACGGTCAGATTTTCCTTAAAGTAAAGAAAGGAACAATGTAAATAAGTCGTTAGCTGAATATAGTTTTCCCCTTTATAGATCAATTATTTTTGGTGTGGGGTTTTCTGTTTTAAATCTCGACAATCCCGGAATGGGCAACATTTTTGGGAGGCTAATTTGTGTACATAACTAGGGCTTCGCGAACGCAATTTGTGTTGCGTTGAAGATGAGCGTAGGTAGCGGATTGTGTTTAGCGGATTAAAAGGTGCAGGCAGCTGTCACAAGAAAACCATGGAGCACCAAACCTGACCATTGCCTTCTCGAAAATTCTAATCACTTGAAAATGTATACGGATTCTGACGTTCCTTTGTTTCTCTTCGAGGTCAACAAAGCTGGTAACCAAGGAAACGAAGGAAACCGGACTCGTATTAAATCAGCCGTCAAATCACGAAAAAAACACCACAAAAATGCTAATAAAAACCAATTGGAAAAACCTATCGAACTAAGATTTGCAGGAATGATAAATATGTATAAGGTCAACATATTTAGAAGTTTTGGTGAAGTTATGTTCAGAACTTTAAAATTTGCAGGGGTTCAAAATTCTGAAAAAATCGAAAAATTTCGTAAAAATTGATTTATAAAAAATTTACTGAACCGATCTTTTTAAAAAACGCAGGGGGTCTAAGTTGAGAACAGAGGTAGATACTCAGAAATTTTCATCCATGTCGGTTCAGGCGTTTGGTCTGTAGAGCGCGCACAAAAACACAAAAAAAAAAAAAAAAAAAAAACATACACAAGTGACTTTTTTTGGGGTAAGTGAAATTGAAGATTTCGCTCCGCTCGCTTCGCTCGCTACGCTCATCAATAATGTAATAAAACTTGTGTATGTTTTTTTTTGTGTTTGGCGTGCTCTACAGCCCAATCCTCTTCTCCGATCTTGATGAAACTTTCAGAGGACCTACCTTTGTTTTCAACTTAGACCCGCCTCCTTTTTTGGTAAAGATCGGTTCATAACTTTTTTAATCAATCAATTTCCAGGAAATTTTTCTATTTTTACAAAACTTTGAATCGCTGTAAATGTCAAAGATTTTTACATATCTTCACCTTAACTTCTACGCATGTTTACCGTACACATATTTATCATGCCTGAAAATCTTAAGTCGGTAGGACTTTCCGATTGGTTTTTTGAAAAGCATTTTTGTATTGTTTTTTCGTACTTTTTGACGCCAGAATCAATTTCCTTTGGTTACCTTGGTGACCAAGCTTTTTGACTTCAAGTTTGACCAAGGCTAAGATTTGACAGATGTCAGAAATATGTCAATTTCGTTTTTGGAAGTAATTGAAGTATATCCGCGCTAGAAATATATCTTTAAAATAATAAGAACCCACGGGCGTAATTTACATCTATGTTAATGTGTTCAAACTACTCAATTGAAAGCATTTGGCTATCTGACAGCTCTAGAGAGAAACAAAGGAAGGTCACAATCGTCTTAATTTTCGTGTGATAAGATTTTTCGAGAAGGCATATAGGTTTTCAGAGACCAACACCTTATTTTTTACCTATACAAAGTATTACAAACCACTACGCTCATCTTCAACGCAACACAAATTGCGTACGCTAAGCCCTAGTATATCTAACCAAAATATTGTAATAGTAATACTGTAATACTGTACTGTAGGGGTAATACTGCATTTTTAAATTTAAACGTTTGACAGGTTCTTTGCAACAACATCTAAACACACTGGTGATAAGATAATGACCTCTTGTTATCTCGAGACTCTTATGTATAAATAGGCTGGCATATAATTAAAATTTTTTATATTTAATGTTTTGTTATATCAATCGGCGTCCTTGTACTTTGTCAGTCCAATTCCTTTGTGCTCCGATGTTGGCAAATTTCGGTAAGCAAAATTTAGACAAGTTACGTGGGCACATAACTTGTAATGAAAACGCAATTATAATATACAAAATAATAGCACAATTCAACTCAAATTCCTCTGGCTTACCATCACTTGCTATACCTAAATGACACCGCTCATAAATATAGCATTGGTAGAATGTCATTTTTCCAGAATTCTTTTGAAAACATTTTATATCTGATCGTGCAGCTAGCCGAATAATTTAGTAAACGTTACCTTACCGTAATGCACAATAACTAAGCAAACCTTATGTTATCTCGAAACTATTATGCAACTTTTATCCGTAAAAAGATGGTGTACTGGAAACGATTATTTTTAAAGATCGACTTCAGATAACTCATCCAAAAACCACGTACATACAAATCGGCGAGTCAAATAGGTTTTTATTAATTCTAATAGATATTGATTGCGCCAGACATGAGCGTATCATTTTAGTTCGGAGGTCGACTTATCTCAGTGCAAGGACACAGACACTATTTCTTCGGTCAGTATTCCTTGCGCAGCGACAGCAACGAATCGCAAGATAGGAACCCTCCGAAAAGTGTCGGGTTTGGTGAATATATTTTCTTGTTGTCTCCAGCGTCGCTATGGACCTCACTTTAGGCGTCGCGACGCTCTTGTTGGGCTTGCTACTGTTCGCGTATCTCTACGTAACGAGGCACTTCGGCTACTGGACCAAGCGAGGGGTGCCAGGACCCAAACCGACGCCCTTTTTTGGGAACTTCAAAAATGTCCTTTTCCAAAAAGTGTCCGGGGGAGATTTTCTGCTTGATATATACAAGGACACCGCGGGGAGTCCTTATGCAGGATTTTTTCTTTTAGATAAGTAAGCTACCTACTTTATTTTTACTATAAAATTAATTGTTGTGAAAACCATTTAAAGAACATTGAGATGTATGATTTATTTTCAGGCCTGCAATTTTGATAAGAGACCCGGATTTGATAAAAAACATCATGATCAAGGACTTTTCCTATTTTTTCAATCATTTTGCGGAAACGAGCCCTCAGGGTGACACCTTGGTCTCGAAGGGACTTTTTGCTCTGAAAGGGGAACAATGGAAACAAATGCGAGCTGACGTGAGTATCTCGTGGTTTTATAAAAACAGCTTTTTTTGTCGCAGTATTCTTTCAAGTTATTTACAATTTGACCAAAAGAATTCAAGCGCCAGTCTCAGCTCTCATCTTCCGTCGGCAAACAGTGTTCCTTCATAACACAGGAATGGCCATATAAATAAATGTAATTAGGTCTGGGCTTCAAACTGACCATGATGAGCAAACTGATTGTTGATCACACTGATACTTACTGTTAAAGTCAACAAATATTATTTCTTTCTAATCGAAATTGGAAATGTGTCCCAACTCCGCGCTTGATGCTGTCACCTGTCAAACTTCACGCAACTGAATGAACATGCCACTGCACTTTGAGCACACCTCACTTAGCCTTCGATACTTAACACTTGCATATTGCAATTTTCATTGCGCAAAAGATGACCTTGCTCACACATGCTGTCCAATAATCAGGCTTGCATCTTTATAAAGATTAAAGGTAGGTATACTACTCCTATTTTCTTGGCGGTAAAATCAAGCCGTCTCACTAAAGTAGCATATACACATTGGCAAGCCTGAGGAATTGCTGAGACAAATTGAAACTAAACAGGAAGGATCTTCATCGGACCAGCTTGGGGCACTTAATATAAGGTGAATCCCATCACTTAAAAGCCCAAGTTATTTCATTCACAATCAATTTCAATGAGTTTGATCCAGTGGCGTAGCGTGAATATGATGCGCCCCCCCGCGAAAGTTTTGACAGCGCCCCCCAGGGTTGGATAGGGGGGAAAAACCGGCCCGGAAAAAAGACCGGCCCATGAGAAAATTCGTTTCGTCTCCCGAGATTGTCCGAGGGCAATCTCTAAAAAAACGTCTCCCGAAAGATATTTGCGCCCCCTGAACCCCTCGGCGCCCACCAAACCTCGGCGCCCCCCCCCCCCCCCCCCCCCGCAGTGCGGTCGCTACTCCTCTGGTTTGATCGGGTTTTCATAAAGGAACCTAGACAATCGCACTGGATGGAACAAAAGCGAGGGTTTTAGCTTCATCGTTCCCCCCCCCCCCCCCCTGCAGATGAGCCCTGTGTTCACGTCAGGCCGGCTGAAGAAGATGTTCCCGCTGATCGTGGAGTGTGGACTGGAGCTGGACAGGCACGTGGCTCGGATCGCCGGCGAGTCGAAGGCGGTGGAGGTGAAGGAGATGCTGGCCAAGTCCAGCACAGATGTCATCACCTCGTGCGCCTTCGGGATCAACTCCAACTGCATGTCAAACCCCAACGCGGAGTTCAGGGAGTTCGGCAGAGCTATCTTCGTCATGGCGCCGAGGAGGTTCAGATAGCATTTAGATAAATTATTTTAAAACCCCTTTCCAATCGTTGTGCCTGACTGACTCATTGATTTCACCACATGTGCAGTATTGTTTACAATTGCATGCTGCTAACTTTGGGAATCCCAAACATTATATTAGCTCTCGTTCTATTCAAAATGTCTATGGCTTTTCTTCAGGGCTTTCGAGATGATGACGATCTTTTTCCTGCCTTGGCTGTGTAAGTTGCTGCGAGTTGGTTTCTTCCCTCAACAGACTACTGACTTCTTGAGAGAGGTGTGTTTAATATACTTGTTCAAGAATATTCAGAATATTCCACTTGCCTAATTCGGCACTGACACTAGAATCTTATTCAGGTGTTGTCGGATACGTTGCTAGCTCGAGAGAAAAGTAAGGCCAGAAGAGATGATGTCATTGATCATTTAATTTACATAAAAAATAAGGGGAAACCAAACGAAGAGAATAAGACGAATAACTCAAATAACTCGAAAGATAATAACGATCATCCGCAAGAGAGTAACGACAAGAGAGGTAAATTATCTTTGTCTTTGCAAAATTAAGATTCGGTCGCTCTTATTGGAAAACAAAATCAATGTCGTACATCAGGAATGTCTATCATCTCTCTCTTCTGCAGAGTTTACCGGTGACATGGATGACCTCTTGGCTCAAGCTGCAGTATTTTACTCGGCTGGGTTCGAGACTTCGGCATCAACATCGACATTCGCTCTGTTTGAGTTGGCCATGTCACCGGAAATCCAGGCGAAGGCGAGAAAAGAGGTCCTGGAAGTGACAGCTTGTCACGGGGGACAAATCACGTACGAGGGTGTGCAAGAAATGAAGTACCTCGAGGCTATACTAAACGGTAAGTGCATATTAAAAACCGGGGGGTTGAATAGCATGCAAACAATAGCAATGCATTTTATTATAATATATAAACATTACAATTTTCTTCCACAGAAACTTTAAGGCTCTATCCTATCGTGCCGTTCTTGGAAAGAACATGCGCAAAGGACTATGTCGTTCCGGGAACCAATTTCACTATTGAAAAGGGAACCCCTTTGTTTTTCTCGCTGTTCGGATTGCATCAAGACCCCGAGTATTTTCCGGACCCGGAAAAGTTCAAACCAGAGCGATTTTTAAACGGGCAAGAGATTCGAAGCTGTACATATATGCCTTTTGGTGAGGGACCCCGCATCTGCATTGGTGAGTCTTCAAACAGGGGTACAGGAGATACTGTATGGTTAACACCAGAGAATTTGCAAAAATAGTATTTTTTCGGCAAAGGCTGAACATGCTTAAAGGATTTTATCATATGTGAACAGTGTTTCATTAAGCGTAGAAGTGAAGAGAAAATGATCTGGCATGCGACCTTTCGTATGTGTATGATCCATTTCCATACTATGATATAGCATAGGTTATGAGTAACGGAGATATAAATTTTATCCGATACCAATTAAATTAAGAGTAATCCTGTGGTCTCGTCACATTTTCCGGTGATAAAAGGCACAGAATATACAGTATATACATGCAGGAGACTGAGCCCATTGGGGACATTTCGGTAATACCACTTCCTAAGTGTGGCACCACCCCATGTCCAACAGGAATGCGTTTCGCGATGATTGCCGTGAAGACACAGTTGGCCAACATTTTGACCCGCTGCGAGGTGCGTCCCATTCGGGGTAAAACGCCCCCTACGCTCGAGTTCAGCCGACGCAGTTCCATGCTCTCTCTCACCAGTGACATCCCTCTGCTCTTCACCAGGATTCAGTCCTGAGGACGAAACTAGAAAATAACTTTTAGAGAAATCCAAAAAACCCAATTCCAAAAGACTCCAAATCGATTCCAATCCATTATTAAAAACCATATTAAAATTAATTCTGGAATTTGTTTGTTTCATGAGATCTGCCTCGTGTCAATATTTTTGTTGGAACGTTCATATTTTCAGCAGAATTGCATGGATAAATTTTGGTGTCTGAGTGTCAGCTACAAGTAAATTTTAGTAATTAGTTTATAAAAACAAAGTTTAGATTCTTCTTTTATAAGTTCTAATTCTAGGTTCATTACACAAATAAACGCACCATTAAATATTAGTATATATTTATTGTACTAATGTCTTCAAATCAAGTAATAATAGCGGCCATAAGAGCCAATGAATTGAACAGCTCCAGTTAGAATGAGCTAACTGCTAGTGTAGCAGGTTATAGCGTTGACAGTCGGTCTGTGACCTTGGACTAGGCTAGTGCAGTGGTTGGAGTGAGCTTTAGTTCCAACTGTCGACCGCTGATATAACTTGCTATCAATGGCGGATACGAATAATGAGGATCGATTTGGCGTTAGAAGCAGTGCAATTTGTACACATGTTGGGGGAAACGATTGAGTAAACGGGTTGATTCGGGTTGGTATCGGCGCTGGTTTGTGTTGTGTTGTGTTCGTAACTTTTTGTACTATTTTAACTATAAAGATGATTCACTTTTGCAAAGCGATGGCCTTAAATATTCAGTGTTACCATTTTTGATCGGAAAGTTTGAGAGATTATCCTGTATGCGTAGTAGCATATATTAATGAGTTTATATGGTAGTAGATTGACGGTTCGTTTAGGCTGGTTAGATATGGGAACGTCGATATGATCGACGAGGATACCGCATCACTGGAATCTACCTGGAATCTGGATGACTGTCATACAGGTATGAGACAGTTGCAAACTTGAAATATACATTTTCTAATCTGTATAATATTCTGACTGGTTTTATCTTTTGTAATGTGCATGGTTTGGAAATAAATGTAAATCGGTTGTAGAGGTACAACATGCATACGATAGTTACATGGTTTGTGGGATCATCTTCATGGAACAACCAGGGGAGAACACTGAGATACAATGTTTTGTTATTTGAAATAAATTTCCCACGGCTATTGATCGCATTGCCTGGAAGCAGCACCTAACAGAACCCCCAGTTTCCTCCATTATCGCATGGGAGCCTGGTAGAGCGCATTCGTTTATACAGTTTCAATAGAAAAATCCGTGGACTGGTCGAGACGCGATAGTCGTTGCCTTCAAGGTCATACACCGGAAAGATTTTACTAAATAAGTGTATTAAATTTTAATCAACTTTGTAAATTCCTGGTCCTCTTTGACTGTCAATGCATAGCAGATGAAGACTGAGGGTGAAATAATGTTCCTTCACTTGACAGGCCTAAACAGTAGGGGTATCCCCCCGACAGATGCGAGGAGGGTTGCTTTGGGGTTCAGCTCCAGGGGCACCGGCGTCTCCGGGCAGGGCAGGACCTCTAGGCGGGCCAGGACGCTCGCCAACTCGGTCTTGGCCGCGATCTGAGCGAAGCGCATTCCTAAAACGAACAACTTTTGTTAGTGTCTTTGTCTATGGGCAAAACAGATTTTCGCTGCACCTGTACATTGGTATACAATCGGAAAAACTTATCAAGTACACTCTGCTCACATAATTGCGACGGCATTAACATTTTCTCGTGAAAAATTAGCTACTTGATTTCGCTTTTTTATGATTGATCTGCGGTTTTGTACGACGCACTGTATTAAGGCTGTGGCACCGATTTAAGAAAATAATGACGCATCATAAGAAATAAATAATAAGTCAAAAATATTATCCAAATATGTGTGACGTAACCATCCAGTTACTTCATGAAAATCCGAGAAACAACATATTTGTTCGTATTGTGCCACAAAGTTGCATTCACAGATTCAGCAGGTTTGCAGATCGATCCTGTTCTCACCAATGCAAATCCGAGGCCCTTCTCCGAAGGGGATGTACGAGCACGGCGGGAAGCTGTGCTTTTGTTCCTCGGAGAACCTCTCGGGGTCGTACTTGTCTGGCTCGGGGAAGAAGTCGGGGTCGTAGTGCAGGCCCAGGAGGGGGATGTAAATCGGCGTCCCCTTCTCGATCTTCATGTCAGTGCCGGGGATGATGTACTCGCGCACACAAATGCGGTCCAAGAATGGCAGCGGAGGATACTTTCGCAGAGTTTCTGAAATTCACACGATCGTAATTTGAGGCACATTGCAGTGTATAATACCACAGCTTTACTAATCACTTTTACCTTCGCCGTATTTAGCCACATGGAATTCACCGTAATGTGTCTCAAAATCATGTGTTATGTCAAAAACACATGATTTATTCATGGTGAGTTTTGTTTGGATTAATTTACAGTCATGGCGAATACTTTTCTGTATTTTCCCGGAATTTCTGTTTGTTTGCATGAATTATATAATATCATTGCTTATCAAAATGAGTTGAGTGAAATTGATGCAGGTGCATTTAACTGCAGACTCACCAGCGATGACCATGTCCAAGTACTTCATCTCGAGTACCGAGTCGTAGGTGACTAGTCCGTCGAACCTACTCGCGACGTCGTTGATCTCCTTCCGCAGCCTCGTCTGGATCTCGGGCTGCAGCGCCAACTCATACAGCGTGAAGCTGAGAGTCGAAGATGTAGTCTCGAAGCCCGCGGCGAAGAAGAGGGCTGCCTGCGCTAGGAGGTCCTCGCCCCCGAAATCTAACGAGCACACGGGAGTTTAACGTACGAAGTTAAGTAACACTGCGCTAGATCAGGGCTCGGTGAGGTGACCGTAAACCACTGAATACTCGTAGCTGGAGTAAGAAATGCACTCATAACTCTATCGATGTTTTTTTTGCGCTCAGTGAAGGCGTTCTGATCATGTTCTATGTTCTGATGTTCGATCTACTGTACCCCCGAGAACTCTTAGTGACCTTGGGTGCTTGGCCTTGGCGCTAGAGACATACTAGGTCTAGTGAGTTTATTTGCCGACATCGGAGTGCAAAACTATTCTTGGGAGCAAATAAACAGGTGAAACCTCTCCATTTCAATGAATAACGAAATAAGGGGGTAAACTTGCATGCAATTAAAAGCCGCTGAAGCCAGACGTGAGCTAATGTGTACAAGGACTAATGCGGGGAGTATGAAGGACCCATTAATACGGGTATTATAGAGGACCCACTAATGCTAGGAATATAAAGTACCCATCCGGCATCCACTGCACACCACCCGAGAACCCCGTGCAAGATTTCACTAACTGAATTTCCCAAGGTCGTAGCTTTTCTCGTCCTTGGGCTCCTTGGCGCCCTTGTCCGCCTCGTCGTCGATCTTGCCCTTGTTCTTCAGCTGGATCAGCTGATCGATGACGTCGTTGCGGGGCACGCCGCTTTTCTCCCGCGCGTCGATGGTGTCCCAAAACACCTGCCGAACAATTTACAGGACATGTTACAGTCTACTCTCAGTCTCATACGTTATTTAAACTCTTATATCATTTGGAACCTGAAGAGGTTTTCTTGACGAGGAAGCGTGGTTGGTTCTCTTACCCTGTGTAAAAATTCTGCGGTCTCCTTCGGGTAGAAAGAGAATCGAGCAATCTTGATCAGCCACGGCATGAACCACATGGACGTACTCTCCAAAGACCTGAGGAAAACATGGTGCACACTTTTTGATTTATGAAAAATTCTCAATGTATATGAAGTTTTTGTTGCGGAACTGGTATTTGGGTTAAAAATGAATCATCTGCACTCGATTTTGAATCATGATATCAGATCACCATGTAGAAATCTTGTTCACCAATTTTAGTTAATTTAGTTAATTTAGTTAGATTATTAGTAACTTTTCGAAGAAATCATCGATAATTCAAACTAACCTTCTGAAGGTGTATATGAAGATCGAGCGACCGAACTCCCTGAACTCGGCGTTGGGGTCAGAGATGCAGTTGGTGTTGATGCCGAATGCACAGGTGGAGATGACGTCGGTGCTGGTCTTGGCCATCAGCTCCTTCACCTCGATAGGGGTTGGGTCACTGGCTGCCCGCTCGGTCACGTGGGCTTTCAGCTGGTTGGCGCACTCCAGCATCAGGTAGAACATCTTCTTCATGCGGCCCGACGTGAACGCCGGGCTTAGCTGGACATGGGGGATTCGAGTGGTTATCAATTATTTTAGCGCTTTGTAAACGCGATTCGTTTTGCGTTTAATATGAGCGTAGCAGGTTGGAGCGGATAAAAGAAAGGGCCAACTGTAAATAGTTTTTTAGATCGTGGTTGAAACATTTTCTTTACAAAAATAAATAATTGCAGTTGCATATTTTTCTTGTAAAAATTTAAAAATAATTCGTAAATTAAATTTACTTGTGAGAGGATTGTTATTACAGTTCTGTAAACAGTTATTCTGTATTACAGTTACTGTAAAACAATGCTTACTGTTGTACACCACCTAAAATTTGAAGTTCCACAAAATAATAATTTTGTCGGTGGATTTTCCTGTTACGATTGATTTCGGTGACTCTTGACTAGTTTTGTGTAGGTAATTGTTGTTTCTGTTGCCAGAGTCGAAACATTGAATCATAGATGAATGATTTATTCGTCTATGATTGAACGATACCGCTTCTTTTAGGTTGTTAAAAAGTCGAAGAAATTAAATTGATATGTAAATAATATTTATATTTATATCGATATTGATATTGATATTGATATTGATTGATATTTTATTGATATGTAGTCGATATGTAAACGAAAACGTATCAGGATACGAACTCTGAACCTTTCGATTGCCTATCGACGCCGAGGTGTGTTTAGAATGTATCGAATTGGCATTGCACTGTGACTCTCAAGGAGATACATTTTATGAGGCATAAAACAGGACTCAAGAGTCATTACCGATCGGGGATCGGCATAATTTGTTTGCTGCTTGTGCCAACTTACTGACTATAGAACATGAATATGAATTTTAAATTATTTTTTTGATTTTAAATGAGTTGAAATGGGTCTCTGTAGAGATTTCCGAGAGAAAATGTGTCCCTGGTTTGGCTTTATATCTCGCGATTTATTTTGATTCAATGGCTTACCACTGATCGTAGCTGCCTCCAGCGGGTTCCTTTCGACAGAAACATGCCTCTGCTGCCTAGCGAGTCGGATGTGAAGCTGGAGTCAGCATAGCGATCGACGAAATGGACGAAATCCTTTATAAGGACTTGCTTGATGAGATCAGGATCACGCAGGAGCATCACAGGTCTGAAGCAACACTATCTATTACCAACAATCGAAATAGGTAGGCTTTATGAGCACTCAAAATCTGTGCTGTACTGTGTGCCTTTTGGGTGCATTAGCAAAGAGTTTATACCAAATTTCCACTTATTATAAAACTGTACCTTTATTTGTGCTAACCCCGATAAAAACTGCATTTTACGATATGGGCATTGCACTTATCATTTGATTGACGTTCGATAAAGAGCTATTTTTACTGTGACACTAAACAGTAATAATCTTTGTTGTGTCTGACATTTACAATTTGATAAAGTGTTTATTATACCTATTGTCTAACGCAAACTCTTCATGTATGTTAAGCAAACTCACTGTTTGCAAGTTTCAATGTATCTCCACAGATGTAAGGTACTGATTGTTTCGGTTGAATCACTTACTTGTCAAAGATGAAGAAGCCAGCGTAAGGTGCCCCAGGGTAGGCCTTGTAAATGTCTTGCAGGTAAACGCCGGGAGTAACTTTTTGGAACAGCACATCTTTGAAATTGCCGAAAAGAGGCGTTGGTTTGGGCCCAACAATTCCTCTCTTCGACCAGTGGTTGAAATTACGGATTAAGAATAGGTATCCCAAAACGAGTATCCCGACCAGACCCAGCATGACGTTCCAAAAAACGTCCATAATTGGGCTCAGCAAATTGAGCTCTGGAAACAAATATTGCATTTAGAATAATTACTGTTTGGTTACTGCGAACATATTATATATGTACGTACATGGTGGATATTCATGGAGTCTATCATTGACTTTTTCTTACCTAGGCTTCACGATAAATACTTTAATTGAACTATTCTCCGCAAGTGATACCTATCTACTGACTGGAGATGATAGTTGAGTGTGGTTGTAACATAAAAATAATTGTGGCCACGCACCGGTCAAACAAGTATCGTGGGCGCTTATTGGCTGCTGGGTTAGCGAGACGTCACAGTTCCTAAGAAGATTCTTGGTCTTTATTCAAGTCTCGCCTACTGCACACTTGGCCGAGGTCTGGTTCAAGGTGTGTTGTTGAGCGTTTGCCTCTTCAACAATATGTTTTCGGCGAGGATCAAGCAGTTTTGTAAATGAAAGTTTGTCTATTTTTGAAGTCAAAATAAGTATGGTTATTAAGGACAAATATCGTATGAATAATTTTCATTTAATTGGTTTTATATTTTCAATGAAAATGTCAATGGTGAGCAATTGCAACCAAATATATTTCTTGTGCAGCTAGTTGTACGCGAGAAGAAAATATAGCTAGAAAGTTGGGTTGGGTAGGTATATTTATGGTATGACCACGTTCATAGATGATGGTATGAGTGGCATGAGTATCACCATATAGGTGATGGTATGACGGACACTATAGGTCATCAGTATTCAGTAGCGCAGGCAACCCAAAAATGAATTCTTCCCTCATGTATCTGAATGATTCTGAGAAATCGAGAGCATAGCACAATCAATAAACTAAAAAAGTGTTTAGGTAAGTTTAACCAAGGGTGTAAGAGTTTCATTTTCGTATGAGTGATTATTGTTTTTTGTTTTGGGGGTTTAGACTTTAGACTTTCCTTAAAAATAAAATGCATTTTTGTTCGGTTTCTACTATGCTTGCTGGTGAGAGGAGCTGGAATGCAATTGCTGCATATCAGTCGCGCAATCGTAAATTATACTCACCCAATAAAGCAGTATCTGCAAACTCTGCTAGTAAACAGTGCAGAGTCTCCGGGCGGAAAATGTGTCGGGGCCTTAGTGTTGCTCGCGGTCGCTACTGTCGTTCTGCCAAGTTTGAAGCTTGCCTCATCAATACGGGCTTTCTCCAGCTGGTCATTAAACATGTGTTGCCTGTTATCACCGGGTACAAAGGTTATTCGCGGGCCACTTAACCCAGTTTAGCGCCCGCAGCAATTACAATGTGTATATATTTCAGAAATAATCAGGAACAACAAAATCACAAATAATATATCTCTAAAATATGTGTGGTTGGTATTAATGACCTCTTAATAGTATCCGTTAAGATTGTGTGTTTTTATTTTCGACCATTGACACATCTATAAAAAAAAAAAGATTTTTGCAAATAAGAAAAATTTTGGAGCCGTTCATATTGGGAAACTTTTTTTCGGTTAAAATTTACTGAAGTTATTTATTGTAAAATCAAATCAACGCTTCGAATTATTGGTAAGATCATCCTGAGGCTTTAAATTTCAACGTTTTAATTGGCCTACGAATTTCTACTAAACAATTGATTACAGGCAAACTATTAGTGACAGCCCCGCCAAAATAGCTCACCTCCTAAATAATTTATAATGAAACAAGAATATATTTTTTTTGCTATGATAAGTTTGGCTAATTAACGTCCGTAGCTGTGGGAAGTTTTAGTTTCCATAGCAACCATAATTTGCCAAGTTACGGACGTTAATTAGCCAAAATAATCATAGTACAAACAATATTCTTACGTAATTTGGAAGCCTTACATATTACCTAGGAGGTGAGCTATTTTGGTGGGGCTGTCACTAATAGTTTGTCTGTGAACAATTGTTTAGTAGAAATTCGTACACCAAGGTGATCATCTCACAGTTTTATCAATTTTTATATGCGCTTTTGTCAAATGATTTATTGACTGATGGAAATTAGAATTGGAAGAGTAACAACTTTTCTGCTCTATTAATTGCTCTGTTTGGTTGCACACAAAATCTAGATGATAACTAGATTTATTGCGTTTGTTTGTCCAGGCTAGATTTAATTTACTGTATGATTGCCTATTATGATGTCACAACGAAAACTGAAATCTAGTTAAATATTGCATCTTGTTACGTACTGGACAACCAAATATACTAATAAGTTATTTTTATCACGGAGATCAACGTCAAAAAGTCGTTGACAAGGTCAGCATTTCAAAATTTCGCCTTGTATCTTAGGTATGCAACCGGCGACACACCAAAGTCGCGCCATCTGCCGCCCTACCGGCGAAACCTTGAGACTACGCGAGGTACCTACAGCTCAAATCGGAGTTTGATGAACTCTCTCAGATCTCCTCACCTTCGTTCTAGGATTGGATAGGCGAGTTCATTAGTCGTACAGAGCCAGTCAACGGTATTCATAATTTAATTTACTGTCGATTAAGGAATGATTTTGAATTAGCAAACAACCCAAGATGAGGTTAAAAAAGCACAATAGTACACAAAAAACGGTTGATTTTTTAAATGCTAAGGTGTAGAATTTGTTGTTATTTCCGGAGCTTTGAAGTTCATTGGTATGTGGCTGGACATGCTATCACACATGGATGGATAAAGCCAAGCATGTTGATTGTTTTAATTGACATTTCAAATTTAAAAAAATGCACCTATGCTAAATATCTGGAAAACATGTGCCGGCGACGACGACAAAAAAACGAGCATGAAATTGGATCCAGCCAAAAGCGTGTAACAATCAGAGGTAGAGCTCGGTTCCTCGTCGCCGGTAACCTCGACCTATACCACGCAGTCGACGTCGTCGTCACCTGACAGCCGTTCCTGAGCGACCAGCTCAACCAGTTACCGGTCGACTCTCCTGCTTGCAGCATGGCATTCTCATCCTCGAGTCGCTGCCACGTTTGGTGCGCGATCGCTGTCTTGCTTGGCATACTGCTGCAAGATACACTGGCCGGTAAGAAACATTAATAACTATTAAGACACTAGTCACATTTTTTTTTATTGTAGTGATTTGAATCAACCGATCATTTAAGTCGTTTGATACTGCTAAACACTACCACAAATTCACCCTATTGTAATGTTTTTATGGACATAATAATTTAGGAGTATAATACCAGTGGTCATTGACATTATGTCATCAAAGTTTACAGTTAACAAGTGACCCATCGAAACGTTTGGAAGTGTATCAGCTGTGGCATCAGTTTTACTTTACCTTTAGCCGAATTTAATAAGTAGGCCAGCTAATGCTCCAACCATCATGTACTTATATCATTGGCTAGAGCGCAGAGTATCAAACGTTGTGTTGGAATTAGTAAGCCTCTGGCAGGCAGATGCAACAGACCGCGGAGAAAGTGAACTCATACGCAGCGACCAGCAGGAATGCGGACGTCGCAAGGCAGACTATCGTATCCACGTGGAGGTGCATGTGTGGGTGACATTTAACAATGATGGTACAACAAGCCTCAAGGTGTGAATCACACTTTCTGATTTCTGCTGGGAGTCTTGAAAAACTTGCACCTTACTGTAAGGATGACTCCCTAAGGAACTGACCGTTCCGTTAGTGGAAAACCCTATGATGGGAATTAAATATAAGTAGTTGGAAAACTGGATTTGGAGACTTTAAATTATATGGATGATTTAAAATATATATTGAATGCTATTGCTCGCGGGTCACGGTTGTGACAAGTTACTGTGATCATATAAAACTGAAAACACGGGAAGAGGGGGGGGGGGGGGGGGGGCAAAAACGTTTGGTTACCGGGGGGGGGGGGGGGAGATAATTTAAAACATTCCATACAATAAAACTTCTTTAGTAACTGGTAATAATTTGGCCTCGAATTTCCCATAACGCTTCCGAATGTAGTAAGGAAGCCATCATTTTACCTTTTTGCTTTGATATGGCCAGTGATAATATCAGTTTTGCCTCCTCCTCGGTCTATTGAAAATACTCATTTGCAAATGGTGCATTGGACTTTGTCTTCTAAATGAGCCATTTTAAAATGAAATTGCAAATATTTTCCAAGTTGACGTTATACTTACCCATTCATCTACTCGGATAAAAAATAGAACAGAGCTAATCATCAAAACAAAACCACATTAATGTATTGCTGGCTATAAGGGTTTCAGGTATGGGCCCAAATTTTTTGTGTAGCGTGAGCACGGGTTGAACTATGAACTATATGGAGCATACAAGTCCAGACTGGTGATAGGTACGCGCATAATTATGGAGTATAAAATAATGGTTAATACGCACCCACGCTTTCGGGCTGAGCCCGTCTGATTCCATCACGTAACGTAGTGTGTGATGGGCCCAGCCCAGCCCCAGCCCCAGCCCCAGCCCCAGCCCCAGCCCCAGCCCCAGCCCCAGCCCCAGCCCCAGCCCCAGCCCCAGCCCCAGCCCCAGCCCCAGCCCCAGCCCCAGCCCCGGCTCACCGGCTCGAAAGCGTGCATAAAGCGTATAGTAATGTGTTCTGGCTATTAACTACAATTACTTCAGAAGGCAGTAGTTGGGAACAAATCATAATCGAAATTATTATGATAAAAAAAATAGAAAGAATTCGAAAACTGGGCCATTTAAGCGTGCCGAGTGTACGCAGGAAACCACGGCGTTTCTTGGGACACCGGGGAAGATTCTACCATGGACCACGATGAGCAAGTCCATGTCTGTTCCAGATGAGATCTGGCAGCAGGATCTGACTTCGGACATTAAGATCGGCATCGCGGAGACTGGGTACAAGCGCGTGCAGCTCAAGTGCGGGGCGGAGTACATGCAGGTGATCGTCAACACCGACGAGGACTTCTCGGGGGTGATCTACACCAGGGGCAGCTTCTACGAGAGGAAGAAACCCTGCTTCAAAGACGCTAAGGCGGGCAAGAAGTTCACGCTCAAGATTCCGTTCGACTCTTGTCATACCAAAAAGGTGGGGATCATGAAGACAATTTAGAATATAGAATGGACAATTATCCAGAGGAATACGCTGCAGTTTTATTATTATGTACACAAATTAGCCTCCCAAAAATGTTGCCCATTCCGGGATTTGAACCCGGGTACCCAACTTTCGCGGCTTGTGCTCTAACCAGCTGAGCGAAAGTTGGGGACCCGGGTTCAAATCCCGGAATGGGCAACATTTTTGAGAGGCTAATTTGTGTACATAATAATAAAATGAATAGCCAATTACGAGCTTTCGTAATTTAAATAAGATTAAAAGAGGACGCTGCAGTTTATTACATTTATTTTAAAGTCGATAAGGAGACGATAGCTTCAAAATTTTAGCAATGTCAAAAACACCTGAAAAATTTTTTTTTTGGTATTCATTTCTACCATTACAGAGTGTAGGTACGATCATATGTCAGCAATCAGCAATACCTGTGGCAAACGATAAGATAACAATTTTGATCAAATTCCCAGTTAACACCCAGATGTAATATAAGATAAGACGAGGGTGTAAAAAGTTAACTTCATTGCCTCCAAGTCTTATACTCATCGGTGGTGCTAATCTCCGAGACTGTTGTGTCTTATTGTGTTCTGTTCCCCTCGCTCGCAGGACGGCGAGGTGTACTCCAACGTGATCGTGCTGCAGTACGACGACCACCTGATCATGCCTGGCGACGCGGCGTTCACCGTCGAGTGCGACTTCAGCAAGCCCAGAGACGTCGATGTCGCCGCGGACCTCGGCGTCGACAAGTACGTAGTCATGTTTCCTTTTTTTGGCTGCGGATTTGATTCCTAGGACGTGAAGTCAAGTTCGTGTGGTTGCGCATTTTTTAAAATATTGCTGGCATTTTACCTTCATAGTTTGGAAGTCAGATCTTATCATGCGCTTCGCTTAGAGTTAGACCATCCGAAGAAAGATTATTTCTTAGTTTCTTACAACACAGACTACAACTATATAACGATACAACTTGTATAAACTTTGTCATAGCATTAACCATTTGGGCACCAAGAACGTTTTCTGAATTTCGGGTAGGTATATAATATAGTTTTCCAAAGTCGAGGAATGTAGGTTCTCGGATTTTGCCAAAGCAAAGATTGGCACCTTCTCCTTAGAATCAGTGAAGCTGGAAAAATAGGTACTAATTATGCTAGTGTGGCGAATACTTGATTCAATACTTGAATGATGTTTTATGTATGTACAAGCCTCTAATTATTATCAGTCTGTATTGCCAATCTGTCACGCATTCGGCCTCTCCGAGCGTTTTCTGAGCCTGATGGGCTCCGACGGGCTCCGACTGGCCCAGCCCATGGGCACTTAAGAGTGCTCCAGTCAGATAATCCGTTCGCCCCCACCCCCACAGAAACGTAGGGAGAAATGAACCCCTAAAAGTGATCGAATCTTTAATTTTTAAATATCAGGAGATGAAGGAAGAGTATATCTTTGGTCTTGCGATCATCTTAATTTGCTGTTTACAAAAATGTATCAAGTACACCCTTTCAAAAATAGCCTAAATGAGCTCTAAGCATCGACTGTAAATCGATATTCATTCATTATGTATTGGAAAAGCGCGATCGCACGGCCATGCGCGCCTTCTTTCGCTATGCACAGTTTTTTTTTCAGAGGTTTTGGAGCAAATTTAGACCCTCATTTTCCCTGACCCGTAAGGGTCTGCACCAATAAAATGTTGGTTATCACCCTCTCCCGAAATGTCAACAAGAGTCATTTTGTTGCGTTTTCTTAGTTGCGTCAAGATGCGGATGTCGAGGATTATAGCCGAGCCAAAAGTTCGGAGCACGGATTAATTTGTATGACTTTCTGACTTTTGAAAGTCAGAAAGTATTGTAGAATGGCCATTTGGTGCACGAAAACTTTGATTCAACATCGATGAAAATCGGCTATCGATATCGAATGCTGTCGTATCACACCAAAAACTAAAAAATTTATGTTATTCAAATTTGACTGCATGTGTTTGTTTTGACATCGCGATACATTGAACATTTTTTATGCATTCATCTCCGAGATCATGATTCTTTTAACTTCCTGCAATTGCGAAAAAGGCGATAAAGGCGAGTAACTTGATCTTAAGCGGCGATAAGCGGATTATATTCGAAGAGGCCGCTTAAGCGAGCGAAAACCGTAATGTGTACTGAAAAATGAAACTTTGAACCAAAGATTTGGAACTGTTTTTTTAACAAAACAAACATTTGGAAAGTGATATCACAGATGGTGAAATCCACCCTTTCTAACTGCCTCCGCGTCTTTCCAGGGCGCCGACTTCCTCGCCGAGCTGGGCTCGCATCAGTCTGGCCGACGCTGACCCTGCTGGCAAGGAGTTGCCCAAACATCGACGCTCCACCGTCGACAGCGACACGGGCACCGTCAACTTCACCCCCGACGACATCCGACCCCGCAAGAAGCGCAAGAAGGACGAGCTGTGAGCGCGTCACCAGACAGAGCACGCTTCCTCGAGCGATGCTGCTCCGAGATGGTCATGGACCAAGGTGAGTCGAGCGTTATTTGAAGAAACAAGAACAGCACGCATTTCCGATACATTGACAAGTTAACATGTACATTCACATTATTATAAACGAAATAGAGAAAATAACGTAGAAAAATTACCAAATTTTGCTGGACATTTTTGCACCCCCATGTATAGATCAAGCTTGACCAGATACATCAACGATAACACTAGATAACTTTAAGTAACTAATTTGCTCGCACGCATCACAGATGCACGCATTCTATTTTGTTCACCGCAGCAATAATCGAGAGGACACGGTGGTACTGTAGCTCCCGCTGTGCGTACCGCTTGCGAAATCGTCTCCTTTGCGTGCAGATTGACGCGCCCCGGGCCTCCACGCCGACACCGGCGTCGCGTAAAGAAGGCGAAAGTCATCCAACCACATGGGACACGTGGGACATCATATGGGACACCACATGGGACACCTAGGGACGCCAGCGCCATGACGCCGACGACAGCGGAGCGTCAGAAGGCGAACGTCATCCAACAACATGGGACACGTGGGACATCATATGGGACACCACATGGGACACCTAGGGACGCCAGCGCCATGACGCCGACGACAGCGTAGCGTCAAGAAGGCGAACGTCATCCAATCACATGGGACACTTGGGAACTCCAGCGCCTTGACGCCGACGCCGGCGTCGCTGTCCTGGTTTCTCTGTGACGCAAGATGCAATGCCGGCATCGTGTTACCGGCGTCTCGGTAACCCCTACAACGCCTGCACTGACGTGGGTCAAGGGTCCTAATACATTGGAGGGGACGCTTGGGGACGCCGTCGGCCTTGTCCGTAAAAGTTGATGTTACTAGTCGATAGAGTTTGTGTCATGCCAGTCTTCACTGTGTGAGATGGTGAGTGAAATTGGGAATCATTAACTCGTATGGACCAATAGTTTGCACAATCGCCCTTCTGTCACTGGTCGCTCTCGTCTTCAAGGTCAGTGTATTACGTGCCTTGCTGGTTGTTCTTTGGCAACCTCATTTCGAACCTATATTCTATTTCACATTAAGAAGGAGGGTTGATTTGGATCTTCCTCGAGCAACGACCCACTGCTGCTAGACACGAGCTAAGAGTTTCATAACTCACAAGCCATGCTCGGAGTCAGACAAAAGGCTCTATGAGCAGCTTTGGAACTCGAGCTCGTGTCTAGCAGCAGTGGGTCCTCGAGGAAGTTGTAAATCTACTCTCCTTCTTAGCGTGAAATTGAGTATAGCTACGTGTAACTAGGTGTACTAGAATGCACTGCTGAATGAATGCCATATCTCAATGGCCCCAGTATCTGCAATTGCCAAATAAATTGAATTGACATTTTGTGTACATGGAGATATTGTTTTTTTTTGGGTTGTCTGGATCGGGATCGGGATCGGGAGTGGGAGATTGGGTTGGGTCAAGCGATTCATTTGAATGGATTCTCGACAAAAAGCAAATGCGGCCATGGAGCTACCACCACTAAGCAATAACGAACAGCAAGAGGGCAGGTCGCCATCAAACCCAACCCACGGTGGTTATCACTTGTTTTTTGGGCTTACCGATCTGTGACCTTAACGATATCGACATTCCTTCTCAATTCATGTATCTGCCCCTGGAAGCTAGACTAACTTGTGCAACAGACTTGTAGCTATTGGTGCCTACCACCAGGGAGCTCGTTTCTTGCGTCCTTCAAGTAATTGCATCATTGACGCAATGTTTTACAGGAGTCAGGATAAAAGTGTAAGTGTCTGATTTTGCACTGCAAGGGTATTAGCAGCATTAGCAGTATAATTGCGCAGACTCCAGTGCGGACCCATTTCCAAAAGCACTTCCACTGTTACTTTTTGCCATCAAGTAATTACTAATTAGCGATGGAGATCTATCAATGAGATATTATATTTTACATTGAGAGGTTGACCACTGTGCATGATATTGTAACTATTTCGAAATTGAGAACAGTCTGTATAGCAATGCGATGAATATTTCACAAATTATTTCAAATATCCTCTACTTTCAAATTCAACGGAATCGACCGCCGATTCTTCAGGGTCGAATGCGGCCATGCTTTCCATGTTCCAGCAGCGATTAGCGACTCTGCTTTCCCAAAAATGGCGGTTTGTCGTTCGATGCACTCGCTGAAAAGACTATTTTCCTCTTTGACCGTCGCAACATCCAAAACCGTTGCATCTAAAGCTCCAATAAGGTGGGAACTCAATATGTTTTCAAAATTCCGGACAATTAAAATCTCTTTGCCCTCATGTAAAGCGACAAAGCAAAACATAACCTAACCGTACCGCACCACCCTTGCTCAATTCTCTGTTGGTTTGGTTGCAGCTCTTCGCTGGTTCGTGCCACCCGTTCGCTGCACGTTTCTTGCGTTCGTCGCGATCTTTCCGAGTTCTTCGACTCGAAGGAAAACTTTGGTGCCAGCGAAGTGAAAGTGGGCCGTTCTTGGCGTGCCGAGGAGTTGCGCATCAAAAGCAACGCCGACTTGCACCGCCTGTGGTTTGTGCTGCTTAAAGAGCGAAACATGTTACTCACTATGCAGGAAGAGTGCAAGCGCCAGAGTGAACTCTTCCCGAATCCTGAGCGCGTTGAGAAGGTGGCAGAGTCGATGGATCGGCTTGAGTCCGTCGTGCGCGAACGCAACCGCGCATTCCATGAGCTCGAAGTTGGCGATAACGGCGAGCGGCCTGCACAGCTCAAGCGCAATGCAATCGGTATGTGTCTTGCCATCCACGGCAGCTGGCAAACAGTTAGAGGCTAATGTGTTTTAAGATTCCGCTTTAGTTCAAAAAAATGCCGTTCAATTTTGTCAGAGGTCGGGACTAACCGTCTCCGGTGGAGTACGTGCAGGACGCGGTGCGCATTTTCCCCTTCCACAATTTTTACGGAACGACGCAAGGGGAACGTTGGTCTGATCCATCTGACGGAGGCTGAGAACCACGTGATATTGTTCGAAACACTGCTAACTACGATTTGCGATAAGAATGTTCCGAGAAGCTTTAATCCAATAATTATCGCAGTCAAAAATTGAACAGATTCAATACAATTTCTTGCAAATATTTGAAGTATACCGTTCCATTCGTCTTTTTCACGTGATTTCAAATCAATTTGAATTTTTTGTCTAGTGTGAGAACTGCCCTCTGTAGCATCAATTGATCGCGACCCTCATGCTATGTTGCTGGCAGATTTCGCTTGGCCTTCCTCATCAATAAGCGGAGCTACCAAAGCAACAGCGCGACAAGATTTCTTAGAATCACTAATCTAAAATAAGTAGCTCCTGGACCAAAATACCAATCAGATAATCGATTTTGAAAATTTAAATGAGTCCACCAGATTGGTTTTGACTTTTTACACTAAAATCTTTTTTAAACGAACTCGTAGCTCCAGAATTGACCCCGTAGCAGGTAATCTTTCGTACAAGCACCTACACCCCGGTGTAGGTGCTTGAATGCATTATTTACACGCACTGCATAGGATACATAAAGATTGAACATATTCACATGTTTTTGCGCAATTTCATGAAATATCATCAGAACCTATCGAGCCCCCCTCCCCCTCCAGCCTTGGTATGCACAGCCACAGAGGAAAGGACACTGTCGGAGTAATTAATTTTATCCATTCTAAATAATTCGCAATTGGCGCAACTTACAATATTTTATTCATCTCTGTTCATGAATCTATTGGCCGTGATAGGACCAGGTTTTTTGTGTATATCGTGATTTTCCAAAATTGAAGAAAATTAAATTTCATAAGTGTATAGAACAACGCGTTGCTGTTTCCTATTACTTGTAGGCACTTATTACTTCGCTCATTTATATAGCACATACCTCGATATTTTAGCTCATATAGGTCATTTGACGATCAAGTATACCAACAGCTTTAACAGGAATTCACTTATTGGGCTGAAATTACACCAGGGAATCAAAAGACATTGGGATCTGGGTTCAGAATTCAGGATTTCCAAACTTTTGGATTCCGGTTCGGGTCGGGTAGGTACCGGTAAGTAGTTGCTATAGATGTTATAGACATCATAATATAGAGCGTGTGATATAGCCAATGACTATAGATACAGTCCTGAAATTCGCAAAAGTGTCGACTAACTCGCTAGGTCCTCTTTAGGACCACAAGCCTGCCTAATCAGAGCAAAACTGTCCACAACATTGCCGTCGTTTGATTCAAATTGATTGTTTGGTATGGTACTATATGTGTTAGTGTGTTACTGGTTTACTGGTGTGGCTTCTTGATTATTAGTGTTTTTATTTAGGTAGGTATAGGTATGTTTGCGCCAGTCATGATAATGCACTCTCGATTCTGTGCTATACCGCTCGAGTCTCGTGACGGAAAGAACATATCAAGCCCGGCCCGAGAGTTGAAACTTGAAAACGTGTCGCACCATGGAAGTCGGATGCATAAAAAATAATCTTTTATAATCCGTCTATTTCTGTCACATTCCCAACTGAGTCGCTATCAACTTCGGTGAGTCGAAGGCGTGTGAGGGGAAATAACGAACGAACCATGGACACAAATTGCCCATATTTACCTCAGTGTTTACAATTAAATAAAATTAAAAAAAATCAATTTTTTAACAATGCTTTCTTGTTTGGTCAATTGCTTTAAAAGCATTGATCAAAATCAATTGAAACTTGCAGGATGATAGAAGAACAAATGGACCTACGAATTTTGAATCATAATTTTAGGCTTTCTGATACGGCAGCTATTAACTGAAGAATTGCTTTTTGACTTGCATCCAAGGGGCTAGAGGGATTAGAGGGATTAAAGGTCTTGGTGTAGCCGGTCCTTAAAAGTAATTTGCGCAGGCAGGCTATTATATATGGTTTCCTCTCTCATTGTTGAACAACAGGTTCATATATGGGGAATGTAGACACTTTAAAAGATTCATAGACGTTGAGATCAGGGCATCAAACCCGAACCCATAACCCGAAAAACCGTAATTCTGTGTTGAAACCGAACCCGAACTGGAATCCGGAAAATTTCAAAATCCGAGCCCGTATTCTTGTTTATATATGGGGAATGTAGACACTTTAAAAGATTCATAGACGTTGAGATCAGGGCATCAAACCCGAACCCATAACCCAAAAAACCGTAATTCTGTGTTGAAACCGAACCCGAACTGGAATCCGGAAAATTTCAAAATCCGAGCCCGTATTCTTGTTTATATATGGGGAATGTAGACACTTTAAAAGATTCATAGACGTTGAGATCAGGGCATCAAACCCGAACCCATAACCCGAAAAACCGTAATTCTGTGTTGAAACCGAACCCGAACTGGAATCCGGAAAATTTCAAAATCCGAGCCCGTATTCTTGTTTATATATGGGGAATGTAGACACTTTAAAAGATTCATAGACGTTGAGATCAGGGCATCAAACCCGAACCCATAACCCGAAAAACCGTAATTCTGTGTTGAAACCGAACCCGAACTGGAATCCGGAAAATTTCAAAATCCGAGCCCGTATTCTTGTTTTGTGTTCTATGTTTTGATCTGAAAAGAAGGCGATGACGTTGTTTAGGGAATGGATTTTTCAGGAAAGTTAATCAGTAAAGGAGGCGATGAGGTTATTTTTTAGGGAATGGAATTTTTGGAAAGTTAACAAGTCCTCGAACCCTAACCCGTATAACCCGAAAAGTCCGTAATTTTGCGTTGAACCCGAACCCAGGGATTGGTACCGGAACCCAGAACCGTTTGGAACTGTTTGAAATCTAGAACCGTAACCAGAACCGTAACCCCAACACAGAAAATAGTAAGAACCGGAACCGAAATAAATAGTTACGGCTCTGTTTCGGTTCCAAAAGTTTCTTTTCGGTTCCAAACTTGGCCGAATTTCTCATTTATATGCCACACTAACTTAATTTTTTGAAGATATGATATGATAATTGTTGTAAAACTTCAAAATTTCTGTTGATTTCATATGTAAAAAAAGTTATTTGGACGTTTTCTTCAGGCTTAGAGTGAGTCGCCGGCTGTTTGTCTCTCCCAAGCTTATATAATGTGTGTTTTCAGCTGATACCAGCACCACACTTGAGGGATATATTTTTTTTTACGTTCGTATAATCAGCTTTTCATTTAGAAGTTAAAATAAGATGGTATTTCTTGATAGCCAGAAATATCTGGATTTCTGTGTCTGCTGGCAATCTGAATTCAGAGATATGGTCATGGAGAAGGAATTAGTTAAACATTTTCCGAATTAATATTTGATGACATTAGCGAGAGAGAGCGAGAAACGTAGCACGCACAGCGACGCAGCAAAAATAATTTTGCCAAGCTTCTGGATTTCGTATACACAGTGAAGCTGCAGACTCCCGACATCTTTGATAGATCAATCTGACACACAGCCGAAACAGCATGTTCAAAAGGAGTCATTGCATGAAATATGGTTGGTCCTAAGGGTAATAAAATAGGGAAGTATTTTGTGCTCCACCAACAATGTATTGTGAAAATGGTGATTATTTAAGAATGATGAATATACCTACCAAACATGTCAAGAACACAGCCAAATAGCATTGTACTTTATTTTAATCCCAATCATTGTGAAAATGATCTTGAAGTGAAAAAATAGTGCCAAAAAAGCACTCTCTGAACCTAAGAAAGTATGTAGGGGATTTTTTTTTTAGAGTGCATAAAAACATGGAACCGTTTGGAACCGTTTGATGTTTCGGTTCCGCAGGAATCGAAACGACTTAGGATCCGAAACCGGAACCCGAACCCTTTGAGATCAAATTTGTTGGACCGGAACCGGAACTGTAATGAGTTAAGGTTTCAATCCCTGCCCGAACCCGAACCGGAATTACCAAATTGAGAAAACCCGAACCCTAACCGGAATAAGCAAAATAAAAAATCCCGAACGGAAGTTCCCAATTTACCTGAACCTGAACCCACACCAATATTATTTTTGGTTCGATGCCCTGGTTGAGATTGTTAAATAATTGTGTAGAAAGGGCTAGTAAATTTCAAGTTTGATCGAATAAAAGTACTGAAGCCAACATTCGAGTAGGTAGTCAAGTCAACACCTACTGCATTGGCCTGGCAAACTTGATTTTCGAAACCGTTTGCTGACCAAAATATGGCAAGACATGCGGATAGTTTACTTTTTGCGCAATTTACATTGTAGTAGGTAGGTAGTAGTAGTAGTAGTACATTGTAGTACATTGTAGTAGTAGACCATCTCTTCAAGATGGTCGCCAATGGATTTGGGCTTGAATTAATTTTATATACCTGTCTATCCCGCTGGCACCCGCAATGAGCCTTGATGCACACTCGTCCTGTGTTCAAAACTAAGCTAAGCGTCAAAGCTAGGGCAATATATTTCTCCGCGGTCTTTCACGTCTTTGATGTCATTTTAAACATCTTACGAATTTGACACGAAAATACACTGTTTCCCTAATTTGTTGTTTAAATTCACAGGATAACACTATTAAATTCCAAAATACAAATAAATTGATGTGGAGTTTGCCAACGACCAGCTTGAAGAGCGATACGAAGTAAGCTAGCCGAAAACTTAACTGCCATACCCTTAATTCACTGCTAAACTTTTTTGCCATGCAATTGCCATTCCTCTTTTAACCTTTTTCGCAGCTGAATATCGCTGGGAAGGGAGTGAAAAGATGACCACAAAGACGGGATTGAGGTTTTGGTAAACTAAGTCACACATCAGATGTCAATCATAGCACAGATGTCAATTTGTTTCAAGGACTTCACGTTCTGGCTGCAGTTTAGGTATGAGGTGTGGGTGGCCACCCAAGGTTTTGGTGGCCACCGAAAGTTAGATCCACACTGAAATGCCGCCACTCGGGGCTATGGGATGTCACGGAAGCTTGGCACAAAAGGTCTATTCTGCGAATCTATCGAAAACCGGTGTATTTTCATGTTGATAGTGACATATAGGTACTATCACTAATTAGTATTGATTACAAACAAATCTTGAGAAATGCGGTGGCATAGCTCTGACCAGGGGCGGCTCGTGCTTTTGATCCGCTGAGCTGCAGCCCCACCTCTAAATTTTGGCCAGAGATGTTTTTTAAATCGGTTACAAAATATCGCAAGTAGCAAGAAAATCAGTGTGAAATTATCCGAAGCGGTATTTTTCCATTGAAACGTGTGCGCGCGCTCAGTGTGCGCGACACCTCAATGATCAATCTACAGGGCACTGACTGCAATCAGGTATCACATGCGCTGAGCTGCGGCTGCCACAGACCCACAGAGACCCCCCGTGCTCCCCGCGCTACCACCGCCCCGTAGCCTTTGTGTTACGGGCTCTTTTGAGCTGTGCTTGCCGCAGACCTGGCAGTCCGCAGCGATCAGAGAGCACATACGACGAACGATATGGCAACGCTGTCGTTGTAGCTCAACAATCGGCCCATGCTTTGAGTGATACGTGCCAAAACACACATATTTTTATGTTCTTGTGATGCATTTCACCATTTACCTCCAATCTACCAAACTTAACATTTAACAACCCTAAAACTTTCCCCAAGAGACCTGCAAAAAATTGCGATCTATGAAAAAAGCACCACCTTGGCAAAGGTTCATGAGCCCCCACTGGCTCTGACTGACCTGATAAAGTCATTGGTTTCCTTTTTATTCCAGCCTTTCACGGGTAGAACCTAATGGCCCAATGTAGGTAGTCAAATTGTAAATATAATGACATAAAATTCTGTTACCTGATGCACAGGTTTGCGGTGGCACTACCGGCTGGGGGAGCATGTCGTGCCGCAGTGGATGAACCGGCGCTGGCACCAGACACACCAGCACGGATACCGTGGACGAGCCGTGCACAAGTTCCTCCGCTTGTATCGAGAGAAACTACACCTGGCCAAGTTGCAGCAACGGAGGTAGGCTGCTCTTGGTTCTGTTGATTTTGCTGTCAGAGTCGGTTAAGCTGTAAACCTTGACAAAGTAGCTTGGTAGATACTACAGGTTATGAAAAGTTGAGTTCTACAATACCTAGTAGTTTCAAGTAAAAGTTAAAAGTAAAAGTGAAAATGAGACCCAAAAAAGTAATTGGATGAGTGAGCAAAGACTTCAAATACGCTTGGTACTTGCAGAAAAAATCCGAGTCTGCTTGTTTTTTATTTGCTATGACGTGTTTGTTCACTTTCTACTGACTAAACAGCACTTATATAAAATTTGCAGGACAACTTTGAAATAACTAAACTTAGGTCTGTTATGTTTTTGTTCAGAAGTTTTTTCATAAATCGACCCTTGGAATCTTTGATTTTTTGAAAATTTTGAATCTCAATTAATGTCCAAGTTCCGTACCTACTGTACTACCTATCTTTACCAAATTTTGTACTCGCATTCACCTTAGTATTGATATTTCAACATGTCTGAAAATCTTGGATACTTAGAAACCATACATAGTTTATCACTTATCAGCAATATGAGGTTAATCTCATAGTAGCCAAGCTGAAGATTAGCAAGCACTTGTGCAACCATCCATGAGCCAACTAATTTCGACTGCTTGTCAAAAGCCGTCTAGCACTTGTAGCGTTCTAATCGTGCTTGTGTTGTGCGTTTGTTCCAGGCGAGATGCAGGCCACGTGAAAGGCCTTCTGAAGCGATTCCCCCACCTTTCCACCGCCACTTTGGAGCAGCACTTCCCCGAAGTTGACGTGCAAGCCGCCAGGCTGCACAGGAAGTCTCGAGGACACCACTCGGACAACACAGCCTAGAAGCCGTTGCCACCGTGCAGACTAGAACCCTCTGACGTCAACAGCAAAGCATACTGAGCAGGGTACATTTAGTTGATGCTGCCTTTGAGTCGCGTCTCTGTGATACGAAATCTATTGCTAAAAGCTCTTTGTTGGGACAATTTGTTCGATGCTGACAAACAGGTAAAACGATCTCGGTTTGTTTATGTCTTACCCACATTGCACCCTGTCCATGGATACGGCCTCAGAAGAACAAATTGCACCTAACATGTATGCATACAAATTAGTCATTAGTAATGAACTAATGACTAATTTGTACATTACTCACTGGGGACATTTTTGTCGGCAAAACCACAGCATAAAAAGTATTTCACAAAACCTGTTGTGCTCTCTGGTGCATGTTCTTAGCCAGGTGTACTTGGCAGAGGCAACATCAGATGACTGGATGAAGGTAGGGCGTTAGGTATCTTCTCGGATGCTGTGGCTGCCACTTGAGATTTGTGTATGGTCACCTCATGAGCCAAAACCTAGAGTATTGCAACTTCTCCAACAAACTCGGATGTGTTGCGATTGCTGGCCCAGACTATGTCAAGTAAGATCTTTGTTTTCATTTGACATGGTTTCAAAACAAAGCTAGGAAGCATTTAAAGTTGAATGTATAAAGTTAAAAATAAAGTAGAAAAATGTATTTTGTTGATTTAAACTAGGGCTTCGCGAACGCAATTTGTGTTGCGTTGAAGATGAGCGTAGTGGTTTGTATATAGCGCATAAAAAGATTGAGGCAAAAAGCCTATGAAAATCATGGAGCAGCAAGCCAGACCATTGCTTTCTGAAAAATTCTTATCATTTGAAAATTTAAACGATTCTGACCTTTCTTTGTTTCAGTCCGAGCTGTCGGGTTGCGAAAATATACTCATTTTGAGGTCATTGAGCAATGTGCATGTAAATACATAGATGTAAGTCATGCCCAAGGGGTTTTATTAGGTTGGAGATATATTTCTGCCGCGGACTTACTTTCAAAAACTTGCATGCACGAAATTGATACAATTTCTAATATCTGTCAAATCTTGAAGTCAACTTCAAGTAAAAAAAATCTGGTGTGATGTTTCAATTTGGTTTCGATGGTTTTTAAAGACAACAATCGAAATTGGGAAACTTTGAAAAAAATACGCACTTTTAAATAAATTTCCGTACTTTTCCAAACTTTCCCAATTGTCGAAAATTGCTCTTTTTTCTGTTTTGAAAGTGAAGGGTATGGAGCATTTTCTTGAAAAACACAGTAGACTCCCTGAAAATTTCACTGCGATCGAAGCAGGCGTTTGGCCTGTAGAGCGCGCGCAAATACACATACAAAAAAAAAAAAATGCGTTTTTTTAGCAGTAGTGAAATTGATGATTTTGCTTCGCTCATCAAAAATTTAAATTACCTTTTCAATGTTTCACAAAACCTGCACTGTGTGAGCTCCAATTAGGTAGACATTGTTCTTTTATTGCTTATTCTAAGAACACACTGGAAAAATGTGGGTTTTAACCGTAACTAGCAGTATGGGCCCGTGCTACGCACGTATAGTGTTCTGCGGGTGAGGGCAAGAGTTGGAGCATTTAAACCCCCTAAAATCTATCCGTGCCATTGAGGACTAAAAAAATATATATTTTTCAAGAATTCAAGAACTTTTCCCTGCACAATGCCCTCTAATACAACCCGGAACAAACTCACCATTACCAAGAACACGAAGAAATTGTTAGGATCATGCCGTGTCGGTCTCTAGCTGTATAGGTTACAGCTAGTGTACGCATACCCGATTGCCGGATTATGGTTCATATATGGCCCTAGGCCATAACCTAAGCCCTAGGACTTGGGGACAAAAACCAACAAACCAAAACACAAAAATAGTAATTTGGACAATTTTGATGCCAAACGCTAAAAAATTGATTAAAATTATTCCGCAATAGTCAATTATTTACATTTTAGGCAAATTAATATCATTAAAATAAGTTTCTAGGCTGTTTTAGAATTTTTTCAAAATAGTTTTGCTTTCCGTAGCCGATGACGTATGCATATCCCCAATTCACTGCCCAAGAGAATTTAACAGGATTTCGTCCACCTTGCAGTGGCATAAAAACCAAACAAAAGCTAATGCTCCTGTCACTTTGAATGCCAAATCTTTTCAAGTTCACGTATAATATGATTGCAAATAGGAGCGTTTTGACTAAATTTCTTCAATAACTTTATAATGCATGCGAGAATAGTCACCTAGACGAAGCGGATCAGTAAAAAGGTAAGATTTGAACGATTTAAAAATCGAGCTGGGCTGCAAGGTGCTACTCAATCTTGCCAGCCAAATGCAATCAGATTTTTCAATATTTCACCTCAAAAACACTTTCAAATCGCTGTAAAAATGTCGTCTCTGGATGTAAACCAATATTTTGAACATATATAATCCAATTCCACCCGTTTTTAACCATTTTTCGCGATTTCTTTAATGAGTTAAGTACTGTGAAACATGCATCCCAGCCAGCACAGACTAAAAAGCTGAACATCGCCAAATTAGCGGTTTTATATAAGGTTATTATCATAACAAATCCAGCATAAAACCGTGAAATTTCTGTTATTGATTTCTTTTTGGTTTTTTGGGCATGGGTCTGTGCCCACTGTATGAAATTGAAGTCCAATAGAGCTCCTGCAACACACGTTATCTCACTGGTGGACAGCGTATTTGCATTTGTTTTTAAATGGGAATTAACATTGAGGTTGCCCACCAGTGAGTTTAAAGAAGGCTGCTGTTGCAGGTGCTATATACTAACTAAGGGCATTCATTGTTTAGATTTGTAACCAATGGTGCCAAGGAGGCTGGAATCTCGTTTTTCTGTTATAGCCAGTACACATTATGCTTTTCCACGCTTTTGAGCCCGAAACGCTCCGAGAGGCTGAGAACGAGATGAATTTACAATGCACACTGTACTTTAGAATCCGACGGACTCATATCTCAGCAGCTCGGACAAAAGAAACAAAAGAACGAGGTTCCAGCTTTCTTGGCAAGGTTGGCATGCAGGAGCGTGCCAAGATATGAATCGAGGTGGAGCAGTTAAATATTTCTAGATACACTACTCACACCAGATTTCCATTTAAAAAAGCACTTGACAATTTTCAGAGGAAATGCATTTGGCAAATTAATTTAGAAATGCATTTGGCAAATTAATTTGGAAATGCATTTAGGCAACTATGGTGCCAGTATATGAAGCTTTCTTGTTGAGTTTTCTGAAAATTAATGATCTATTCATTTTCAGATAGCTAAAAAAGAAAGCTTCGTATATATACTGGCACTGTGGTTCTTTTCAGAAAAGTACCTGGCTTTCTTTTTTGAGAGCGCTACCTAGGTGATTTTAAACAAGCATGAGGAGTCTTCAGCGGTGACTGTAGGCGAGTAGTGACTTGCAACTTACCACAAAATAAGAATTACGTTTGGGGAATGAGAATGTCAGATAGGAAAAGAGCTGGCTAAAATTTCCCACAAAGCTGTCAAGAAAGAACTAAAGCAATTAAAGAATGGATTCAATAATTTGGCGTACAATCCAAAATCTTTAGTGGCTCTGTCGTCCGACTCGGCGTGAAGCGAGCTCTGCGTCTGAGCGAAGATCCGACACCATCCGAGACGACCGTCACGAAGCTGAGTCCGAAATCTGTTGGATCCTGAATGATACTTGTAATTTCAGCTGGTTCATTGGGCAGTGACCTCTGCTCACAGAATTCACCGCATACTGGATACACTTTACAGGCTACACCTTTTGTCGGATCGCAACCTAACAAATATCCACGGAATCCTCGCACTTATGACAAACTTGACATCCTTTTTATCTTGAAAAACCCCCTGGAAATTCAATGAAAGCTGCTTTCAATCATCATCATCTGCCATCCATGAATGACTTTAAATTTCTTGGCCTTTGTTCTCTGACATAAATCCAAATGGCTCGTGATGAAGTTTGTCCCGTAGTTGAAAGGTTTCGTTAGTGTCGGTTGTCAGTAGTTGGCAGTTCGGTGGTAGTTGCCAGTTTGACTTGGAGCGGTTCTGTGATTCGGACTCGAAAATGAATCCAACTCATTGACGGAAAGAATCTGAAATCGGAGGAGAGAATTGGAGCTTGGGACACGCTTCCTATCTTGGGTTACGCTGACAGATTCCAGGACTCGCAAAAATATTTAATATATTTTGATCTCAAAATGTCAGTCGCTTTGTTTTGCCTGAATACTGACAGTAGATTTCATTGAAAGGGTTGCCGTTTTATTTTCTGACCAAGTTTTTCCTTTTGGCACAAATCCATTGTATTTTTGTCCACTCCTGTTTCAGCAGTGGACTGAGTAGACTGCTGTTGATTTTGCATCTGTCGGTCGGTTTTGAAAGCAAGTTGGCAGAGGATTGATAGTGCAAGGATTTTGGAGGGTATACCCTCTGCATTTGGAAATAAATGAAAAATACGAGAGAGGAACTGCAGAAGAAAACATAAAGTTTGTTCAAAATGCTTCAAATGTCACCGAAGCGTCTAGTCGAGCTTTACAGTAAATATGTTGAAGCTCCCATCGCTCGGTGAATTTATTTGTCTCGACTCACGCATGTAAACATGGTCGCGACCACGTTTACACCCCAAGTGTTCGTCCCAGCAAAAATCACCGCTGTTGTCTCGACCAAACCTGTAATCTCAAAGCTGAAAAGAACTCGGTGGGTGGGCAGGGGGCGAAGATCTCACATAAAGGTAATGTACCTGCTTTATAGTTTTAATTATGCATTTATTTGATTAACCAAATTAAAATGGAATACGTTTCGTGTAAGTCTATTTGTTGTTAATGGTCGCATCACATGTAATTCCCTGTCGCAGTCGTTGTGCTTTTAACATCAAAGTGAAGAACAGCAGAATCAGAATTTCCCGACTTCTGTGCAAGGTACAGGACAATTACAAAAGATTGTATTCAAGATAGTGTTCTATTATCCCTATTGCCCCTATGTACAGAATGTTATCCTGAGATAGGTTCCGATCAGTGAATATTTGTATGATGCCTGGGCACCTACCAGTGTTCTGTGGCAAAATTTCGACTAGGCACCGGTAAAACAAGTCCAGTCCCTTTTATCCCCGAGGCAATGTTGTCATGTAGGTGGTCAATTTGAAAGATACGGGCTGCCACAATAAAAAGTGTTCCTGTCGGTTTGATTTGCAATCTGTTTTGGGATTTCAAATATTTCTAGCTTGAGAACAAGAAATCACTGTGGAGATGGCCCGACTTGGTTGCACCGCTTGTGGAGTGGTTCACTGAAAATTCTAAGAGATAGTAAGGTGCACAAGATCACAACAGATAGAATGTTCACAAGACGCAATATCCAATGCTTTAGTACACTTGTGGCTTGTTTGGGAAACTTTCAGATTAAATTGAACCGTAAACATAGAAAACTCCACAAGCTCAGCACTCATGAACCGAATAAGACAACTATCCTTACTCTATGCTAAGACTGACAATCGCTCGACTAAAAAAAATAGCATCCACGTAGAGCACAGCGACATCCACCTACCTTCATTTTCTAGGGATAGAGCTGGGATACGTCAGAGAAAAACGAATTTATTCAACAAGTAAAGCTTTTATACATTATTGCAATATCAACTAAATGTCAAAGATCAGCAAAGATGTCAAGAGTGCCGGCCGCGTGGTCACGTGTTTCCCAGGCCGGTCCACAGGCATCCCATCGGTGGTGCAGAGAGAAGCGAGCTCGCGACTACTCGCTCTCCTGGTCGCCTGGTACCAACAACGAATTTCACGTCAGGTTTTAGTCGATGCCTGCGGGCGACTCTGTCCATCTCAGCCTTCGGTCCAGGCTGGCCTTGCGTGCTCGCGTGTAGCCTGGGTTGCCTGCTAGGCCAGGGGTTAGACGGAAGACGTTAGAAGAATTTCGCGAATGAAACTCTTGTTTCATTCCCCAGTGGTAACTTTGGGTTTAGGAGTTATTTATATTAAAAAATATAAAAATCGGTCTAGCGGCTAAGCTGTTAAAGTTGTGTACAACCTGAGTAGCCCATCGTGTTCAGGGTGGTCAACTACCCTTAGTCTGTAGTATGGGCGAATCTTCGAAAATCGAGAAAAATTCTCAAAATTCTCGACAGGCAAGTTTCACCCCTCGAGGGGTGTTTTAAGGAGTAGAATTTCACGGGGAGTCCAATGCACTCATCCGTTTCCTTCTCGAGCAAAAACTTTGGGAGATATTCACGATTTAAAGTAACAAAATTTGAATTTTGACTTACCTACTGTTTTTGACCAACAAGGGATGAAAATAGGGGTAGAACTTCATGTGGAGACCAATGCACAAATTGGTCAACTCAAAACTGTGAAAGTGAAAACTGTGAAACTCTGAAACTGTGAAAATCGATCTAGTGGCTAAAGTATTCAAGTTGCTTTAAATATGATCTGCCCATTGGATAGCGGTCTACTAGCCCTTAGAGAAATGTTTGGTCCGCTTTTATGAAGGTCAGGTCAAAATTTTCTACCAAGTCTTATGCAAAAAAAAATACTTTTTTTATTGGGGTAGAAGTTCATGAGAAGTCCAAAAAACACCCCATGAAACGTTACTTTGTCAAGTCAATACTAAGAGAGTTATAATTGCGCCCCTAAGCCACGCTTAGCAAAACACAATATATCTGCACCCTGAAGCTTGGTTTTGTGTTCTTTAATGACGCTTTTTTTTTACGAAGGGTACTATGGTAACATTGCCTAATTGATTATGCAGCTAGCCTGGCTTGGAAGGGAACCGAGATCTGACCAGGTGCCGGCGGTAAGTATGTGTACAACCTTCCTAGTAAGGTTGAATAGACACCTTCAAATCACTCTAAAGTTTTTGGTTCTCGGGAAATGACGACTTAAAAATGCATTGTAAATGGGTGTGGATTTCCCAAAGTCCAACTATAGAAAATTGTCAGCAATACTTTACCTAGAACCACACAGCCTTGGGGAATGGGCGACCAATGTCTAACAAGGTTGAGCAGGTATGAGCATTCGGCATACCAAAGGCAGTGCGAGGCAGTGAGCCATGCACTTCATATACACTTATTGTACATGAAAAATGTTTTTAAGACACAATAAAAACCAAATTGCTGCCTGATAATTTTGGGGGAAATTTTGTCTACATGGGGAGCTCAGTCGAGCGTGGGAGATGGGTAGAGACCGAGGAACTTTGCTGATCGGGCACATGGTATGGTCTTTTTCTATCTAACCTGAGTGAAACGCTGTGCAAATCGTGAGTGATAAATTCCCATGCAAAAGTCACGGCAGACTGGCCGCGTGGTTGGTTCGCTTGTAGTATGAAGTTGGCCATCCACGAGGGCCCGAGTTCGAATCCTGCCCGATCCGGTTTTTGCTCTTCAGGAAATACTAGTCCCATTGCTTGTCGTTCCACTGGCTAGTCATTTAAAAGCGCATCTGCAGATTAAAGTTCCAAGAGCGACATTTGTCTATGATCTTCTATTCGTCGCCATGGCTCGTTGGTAGCGATGGCGGCTTGTAAATCAGAGGTAGTGGGTTCAAACTCCAGCTCTTTTTGTAACATGCCTTGTCATTGGAAATTAAATTCACTGTTATTGTCGCCCTTGCAGCTAGACAGTGAACCAACGAGCGATCAAATTAAAATGCTCGAGCGCACATGATCAGCTCAAACACGTTATTTCCAGATTAACACTCATCAGCCGGTGTGGTGCAGTGGTAGCACGCTCGAATGATAACTCATAGGTCCTGGGTTCGAATCGTAGCCGACCCACTCGGCTGAGGCAGCCGTGCAAAAAAACTCACTAACTCGCGAGACAGCTTTTGGCCTATCCCCTTGGCTCAACACAGCATATATACCTTAATTCCTCATGATAACTCATCCACCCATCTAGCTCAGTGGGATGGCACCATTCTCGGTAGCGGACGCGGGTCCATTACCAAGGTGGACCGAGTTCGATTCCCGGCCAAGGCATGAGTCGGCAATTACTCTTTGGAGTTTTGTCGCAGCTGCAGTCTGTGCGATATCTATCAGGGCACCTTAGGACGTCTCGGGATGTCCTGTCCGATCGACGCCAGACTTGCAGCCATGCCCAAGCACATCGGGTGCCCAAGGCCCCGATGCACGCTTCAGTGCCAAGCGAACGACCGGTAGCCAGAGCTAGATGGGTGATGTTTTGCAAAAAATAATTTTAGAGCTATACTGCTTCGGTCAAAAAACACCCCGCGTATTTGTATTATTTTTGCACGGCTGCCACCGAGTGGATCGGCTGGGATTCGAACCCGGTCCTCTTCTGTTATCAGTCAAGAGTGCTCCCACTGCACCACACCGTCTGATGCAAGGATGTAGGGAAATAAGGTATATTACCTGATCATGCGCTTGGGAATTTAAATTACAAGTGATTGTAAGTCTCAATTGTCTCTTGCTATTTCACTGTCTAGCTTAAAGGGCGACAGTAACAGTGTAACTGATTTAAAATGACAAGGCACGCACAAAAAACGAATGCGCTGGATTTGGATCCCACTACCCCTGCTATGCAAGCCGCCATCGCTACCACCGAGCCAAATTATGTCGCTATGTCGCTCTTGAGACTTCAATCTACACATGCGCGTTTAAAAAATAAGCCAGAAAAAATAAGCAGAAATTAAAATAATAAACAGAAATTAAAAATAAAATAATAAGCCAGCCAAAAACGATTATATCAGCGCGCATACGCTTGAATACCACCATGTTCCATGTTTCGAATTACAAGTTTACCTCGAAAAATATACTTTATAGCACTCCAAATATCTATGAAATGAGCACGCCTATGCACTTCGCCATACGCAGAGCGCTAAGTAACTCCGGCCGTCCCCATTGCGGGGCCCGACTCCGGACGGTGTCGTCCGTCGCGGGTGTCCCAGATTCCCCAGGAGTCCCAAGGAACCCCGGCAATCGAAAGCGCTCACTGCCAAACTAGGAACTAGACAGTTTTTTGGGCAAAGTAGTATAGACTATAGAGTAGTACGATTTTAGCAGCAACGTCTCAGACATGAGACTAATCCTATAGCTTGAGAGCCGTCAGTCACCGGGTATAATTGCTTTATCAACGGACGCAACACATCAGAGTCCAAGGTGGAAAACGCACTAACTTGACTCGTAAAATCCATGTGAAATGCACGGGCTGACTTTGATAGCGAAACGCCACTTCGTGGTCTTGGGGACGCCAAGACCAAGGTCCAAAAAAATCCCGAAGTCTCCCAGAAATCCGCCAGACCGCGCATGGGGTTTGGGCAGGGTCAGCGGGGGGCGAACCGGCCTCAAAGGCATTTCTTCGAGCGACATCGAGGTCCGGGTCTTTGGACGATGGACTGGGACCGTATCGAGTGTTAGTGATTGCGCAGTCTTCTGCGCACACGGCTTTGTGAGATAGCGATTGATGTTGGTAATAATTGACCGCGCAAGGGATCGCGCAGGGACACAAGTCCACTTCCACTTCAATTTTGCTACTTTTCTAAGACCTTTTCAGATCTCAGCCCAGGTTTCAGATTCCAGACCTCAGAGTTCCTTAAAGACGCTCAAAAACTGTACTTGCCTGTGTCGGTTCCTTCGTTTCATTGTTCGTGCAAACCAGACATACTCTAGCCTCAACGCCATTTCGTGCAGCCCACGGTGCCTACTTTTGTTTTGCACAAACTATGCAAAGACTTTGACTTGAAGACTATAGGAATATATATTATGTGTATTGTATTTTATTTAGAAAATTAGTCTTTTACAGCCAAAGGGCACTATATTTAGAGTCCATGTTTAGAGTCAGTCCTGGCGTCGAGCAGTGGACGTCGGCGTCGGAAGGCGGCGGCGTCGTCCCTGGCGTCGCGGTGGAGGCGCCGGGTTTGTGGATCTGCGAGAAACCCGAGCTGGGATTGTTGGCAAAATATGGGCAAGGATATACGGCGGGAATTGTTGACAAAGTATACATCACATGCTCTAGCGACAATGTCAATTAATTGTTAAATTTATAGCGTCAAGGACATAATTTTAGGAATCACCAATCACCATGGTCTGGGTATTTGAAAAATTGTTGATGGTCGAAATTATCTCTTTAAATATTTTTATCAGATCATCTCTAAAACATTAGAAACTACGCACCAATCGGCATAGTTTTGAGGCTGAGGCCCTTCCTCCGGCTTTCAGTGCCGGTTTACAGTGGACAGTTAAGGTTAGCAAGAAAATTACAGGTTCTGATTGGTCGTTGCTAACGAAATGACTAGTAAACAAACCGTTAGATATTAACGTGTCATTGAAAAATCAGATCTTAGTCTACAACGCAACTTGGACACGGATTGTGAACTGAACTATATTCAATGGATAGATTACAATGTTAATGACAGTGACATTGTGTCACTGACGTTGATATTTGTAAACAGAGACCCGAATGCAAAGTCGACACTGAGTGCACACTCACACCGAGTCCGCACTCAGTGCGCACTTTGGGGACAATTTATCATTGCAAATACCAGCGAAGTGTGCACTGAGTGTGCCCGAATGCAGAGACGGCACTGAGTGCCAGTGCTGTCTCTGCATTCGGGCCCAAGCTTTAGGATGTCATCACTTCAGATACATGCAAGTCCACGAAACGCAACCGCCTATCACCATTGTGACGCATGAGCTATGTTACGTGACCCACCTGCTTTAGCTCGCTCGTCGCCTACAGCGGGTCTCCGTCTAAAGATATTGACCCTAAATTATTTGATCACATGCTCTACCAACATACAATCAACTACTCAACTAGGTTCACCGAATACAATAAAATTTCATTAAGGCTATTGGTGCGGTTGTAGGTGATTATTTCATGAAGCTTTATTTTAACTTTTTATTGGTATTTCGTGGTTATAAATCACACAATTTGTTGCTAAAAGTGTGAGGATTCCGTTGGCCCTGGTTTCGTTGCAATCGGACAAACGGTGTGGCCAGAAGTTAGTATCCAGTAGGAGGTAAATTCTGCGCGGGAAGCGGCCCGAGGATACGCTCAATATTTCGACGTAACAGGGTTATTTTACAACGCTTGAAGATACTAGACGAGTGAATATTCTTGAAGACTTGCAAACACACAATTTGTTGCCAAAAGTGCGAGGATTCCGTAGACATGGGTTTCGTTACGATCGGACAAAAGGTGTGGCCACAAGTTGGTATCCAGTAGGAGGCAAAATTTGAGCGGGAAGTGGCCCGAGTAAGCACTCACTCCAATAGTCTTAACTCTTAATAAAAAACAATACAGCATATTAAGTTAAATAAGCTGGTCTTAGCTACATAATATGACAATGGCTACATACAATGTAGCCGTTAATAGTAAAAAGGTACATTACTCAAGTTCAAAATGGGCGAGGCGTCGTGGGTGGCTAGCGGTACCAGCAACGCGAGGATGTCGATGACGCGTCGGGTCCAGCAGAGGACGCATGAGCGGCAGCCAGCACGGCCGGCGTCGAAGGGGTCTAGTCGGAAGACGATGAATGACAATGGAACCGCACGGAAAGCAGCAGTGGAGCCCCGCGAAGAGTCACGCCGGCGACGAGAGAGCGTTTCTGATGCACAGTTAGCGACGGCGTTCACATCGCTGGCCACGCTCGTCGACGTCTCGACGAGAATGCGTTTTTGGGCACAGACTACGACGGCGTGCAAGCGGACCGACGACGAGAACGATAGTGTCCGCGACGATGTCTACGTCGACGATGAGAGAGTGTCTTCCCGGCACAGGTAGCGACGGTTGTAAAATTCACCCAGCGGTGGTGTCGTCGAAGATAGCGCGCCAGGATTCCTCGCTCTTGCAGATCTCGTCCTCTCGCTTCGCCCGCCAAACCAACAGTTGCCTTCAAGATGCATATTCCAGCCTCTTTAGAAACGATGGACCTCAATCAGGCAATACTTTTCGTCTCCTTAATGTAGGGAATTTGCAAGGTAGTCCTTTCGGGGTGGGTTAGAATACGCGAAGTCAATCCAATCTGAATCTAGCGGGCTGCTACTTACACGATGGCTTTCTTTCTTTCCCATAAGGAAATATAGAAATATTATGGTCATCAAACCATGATCAAACAACACAATTTAAAAAAAGTTTTTATTCATTCATCATTTTACACGTATAGGTCAGCGTTAAATTAGTACAAATAATCAATTTAAAAGTACGGATGGTATTTTTTTTTCTTTGGATGCAGTGAATGTGAGAGAAAATACGAAATAAAGTATTGCAAAAACACCTAAGCAAGGGTGAGTCAAAAGAACAGGATCAACAAAGTCTATTCAATGACGTGAAAATTCTCTCTAGATTCCAGATTGTTTTAAAACTAAAATTACCCCAAATTGAGCCATCTTTTAACACTCTGCTTACTAAGTTCTTAAAATTCATATGACACGAAAAGTTGCCACGGATATGAAAGCATAGACATTTGCGTTCAAAGCGACCATTTGTGATTATATCTTCAAAATGGAAATCAATAAAAATGAAAGTTTTTAACCTGAGGCGTCTTTTATTTATGAGCCATAATTGAAACCATCCAGCTCTTAAAGTAATTTAAATACACAAAACGACAGTTTATTAAATAATGATCCATGATTGAAACGATATGGATCCGTTGCAAATCCCGGCAGATACTTTCTCAGACATCAGCGTTTTCAAATCTAACGAAGCGCTAGATTTTAGTTTGATTTTATGACATGATAAATGGAAATTACTAATGCGACGAGAAATGTAGAATAACTTTGTAGGTAACTTATTTACACAGAAAATGAAGTAACAGTTCATATTTTAATGATATATTAATAGCTATATATTTAATCATGATAAATCCATGTGACTCGATAAATGAAAGCTATACTACATAATAAAGCCCACAATTCAATAAAATGGCTCTAGAAGCAGACTTATGTATAGGTAATGTATAATATGAACATATTGATCTGGGATCTAAATCAATATACTCTTATGTTAATACGATTATCACAGAGAGATGGAGTGAGAAAAGAAATTTGAATGTATTTTTTTGTCATTAGTGTAACATAGACGTACAACAAATTTAATTATCTCAATATTAGTAGGTACTGTAAACATTTTAGTGTTGCCAGGCTAATGTACATATCTAGTAAGGTATGTTAAGTAATTGTAAATTGTTAAATAAGCAACTTTTCATAAGGGTTGCTATTGTATATACCTATTACTTCAGCTACTTGTAATTCGACACGATTTTCATATAGCTGGCAGCAGGCAATAAATGTAGTAGCTAAATCAAATTTTATACATTGAAGTGTGCGTATAATGACAACGTCTTGCTACTCATGATTATTCATGATTCTCTGGTTCTCACATTCAATTCTGTACAGAGAATGTTTGGGAAAATACTTTCCCATACGTTTTTCTTAATTACTTAAAGCAATATCACCGAGCAATATGAAATATTTGTCAACACAATAACGTACGATAATTTTCCGAGATTTGCTTTCTTGTACCTCGAAGTGCTAAATAGTTTTGTGCCACCCATTATATTATACTGTTATTCTGTCAAATCAATTGATTTACAGATAAATATTTTTTGTTTCATTCTAATGATATAGTATACACACATATCTAATTCATTTTATACACCTTGTTAACTGTTTTTGACTAAATTATGACACTAGTTTCCAGACTAGAGAGCTTGAGGGTCAAATTGAGCGAGGGGAAGGTCAATTTAAAAGTAATAACCATTTTACAATGATTGTGCTACATTTTGTAGGCCTAATCGAAATTGGTTGCTTGGTTGATCGGGGCATCATACATTAATTGTAGGCCCTGTCCCAGACATTTAGATATAAATACTTTTAACTAAAGGTTTTAATCACAGAAAATAATGAAAGACCAAGAATATAGAGACGCAATATACATTTTGTCTTTATAGATGAAAAAATATGTTTCTTGAAAAATATCTTTTTCTCGTTAATAACCTATGGAACTTTGTGGTTCATCAATACGTTTAGTAAAGTTAAGGAGATAATTTTTTTTGTGCTGCTATTACTTTGAGTGCAAAAGGTGCAAACCTACATCCAATATTATATTGTTACTTTTTTCACATTCTTTGACGAACAACTGTATAATGTTATATTTTTATATTCCAGGTGAACATTACTGTAAAAACGTACAATTTTTTAGGTTCTTTTGAAGCTAACTAAAGATAGGTATACTCTACAGATATATCGTATTTTGTTTGCGATATTATAATATCGTGACTTTCTATGTTAAATCGTAGGAAGGTCCCGCCTTGCACCCATTATACGCTATTCGCTAAATTCTGATAGGAAATTATTTATCAGCTGTCAAGTTTAAGTGTACCCACTCTTCGACCAATAAAAATAGTTTAATTTTTAAAACTTTCTATATAACACACATTCAGTGGCACTGAAGATCAGTATAGCAAGAATTTGAAACTTTCCCCAATTTTTGGTCAATAAAACGCACAATCACAGTGCATATACGCACTAAAGTCACCTCTTATACACCCATAATCACATAATGCCACACAAAGTAGGCAATTCCTGTATTCAAATACCACAACACGCGCTTCCGCAAGATCTGCACCGGCACCGCTGCTATTTGATATAGTAAAAGTGTTTACCATGCAGATAAGATATCGATCATTTGGCCAGGAAGTTGGCCCCAGGGGGCTGGTGGGGCGTGGGCGACGAGGAGCAGCTCCTGCTCAGCCCTCGAGTCGGTTCTGCCAGCAGAAACTGACCGGAAGAGGAGCTCTCTGACTGGTTCGCCGCACCTACAAATCGACATAATTGAACATTGAACATTGAACATTGAACATCGATTTCAAAGTGGGGTATGAATTTGTCAAATAAAGTCTCACGGTTTCCCCGACGTTTCGTAACATTTTAAAAGTTACTTAGTCAAGTACAGACAAGATAAAACAACATGGACAAGCAGATATGACTATGAGTCTTAAAAAAATCGTTGAACATCATTTAGAAGGGACATTATCTACCCTGGAAATCATCAGGACTGGACACCATCTGCTTTGAACAGCAGCGAGCTATACTCTGACCGTATCAGCTACCTAGAATAGTTTCGCGGTACAGTTCATTTAACCGTGCCAATATCAACCCGCACTCGATGGCACTAACGGCCGTTTTTACAATATTTTTCAACTCTGGGTTAAGCGTCTAGCCCTCAGAAATAAACGAATTTCACTGCATCCTATTGGCGGCTGCCATGACAAATAACTTAACTCCTACTTTAACTCTGGGTTGAGGCTCTTGGAAAACCGGTCCTAATTGCCATAGCGACGAATGTTATATCTCTCTATTTATTGAGATAAGAGAAGGGGGTTTGCATCTTCGATGTCATCCCTCACCCGCCTCTGTTGTCCATGCATATAGGGTCCATTGGGTCCAGGAACATTATACAATTTAGTGAAGGTCATTGCTCAAGGCTGCATCTATCCTCAATGCCATCCTCAAGGTCAATAATTTCTGCTGCAGATAAATGTTCAAGGCCATGGAGACGGGAAAAACGAATCCTACCACCCCCAATGCTCAACGTTGTCAACTTCGCGCACATAAAAATTTACATTTATGACTTACGGCTATAGCATTATAGGAAGGAATGCTGGAGCATAAAGACAACTCTCTTCATATCGTGACTACCAATCCCGAAACAAGAACATGATATTTCAGAGAACGCTGTATATTCTAGCAGCGGTGCAAGCCATAGTTCGATTGTCTGTTTATTTAGAGAACAGCGCAAACTCATTGTCAGCTCTAATGCTAGGATCAATGCCATCACTTACAATTTACAAGCATCAGGTCGTGTAAAATCTGCCTTTACTTGGACCACTTGGCTGTACAACGACTTGGTGGGAATATGAGCCACTTTATAATAGCTACAGCTAGAAGGCAATGAACCCTACTGTAGGTGGTCATACCTTTGCCCATTTCTGGCACGAGCAGACTGCGCGGGGAGTCGGCGCCCCCCTCCGCGGCCTGGCCAGCAGGCTCCGAGGGCGTGGGACAGCGACGGTCGCATGGCGGAACCACGCCGCTAAGAGTGTGCAAGGGGATCCGGTACAGCCGGAACGGACGCACCTCGGGCGACGACGCTGAAGCACCGGGAACAAACGTAACAAGATTCAGAAGAGGACGTTTACGTTAACGCAGCTGATACGTCCATAGTCCAAGATGGACGTGGACTGACGAGCATAAGTGTGCAACAGTGCATCTTTGATTGAGGTCTGTCCTAGGTACATTGAAACTGATTTCTGGGTTTAATGTTGGTGCATGATGTGATTTCATACACCTGTCCTGTTGTGGCATGTAGGTATAAGTACCAAATAATAATACCCCGTGGAAATGCTTACAATGGGGCGATGATGGAGGTGATATGCTTGGATCCCGTTCGGGCTTGTCAACTTGCAGCCGCTCTGTTTTGCTTTGGAAGAACTCTGGGGCAGTCGTAGCGAAGAAGATGTCGTTCTGGAAACAGAAAGCGAAGGTAGGAGCAATAATACGATATTATGCTTAAGAATTGGCGGCACCAACTAATCCTACTGGACCATTCTATTCCATCTTGTGCGGTCATCTTTGAACGGTTGTCAAAGTCATTAATTAAGTGGTAGGATCACTGACCTTGGAGCAAATCAGGGTCAGCTTGGGCATCACCATGGTCTGGACGAGGTTGCCGTTGATGATAAGACGGATTTCCATGGAGTCCGTAGTAAATCCAAAAATGTATGGGAAGGCGCACACTGAAACAATGATGTGATAATAATGTTAGAGATAATATTATGTGCCCTCACAGAAAATTTAAATGCGTGTAAAAGCCAGCGGTTTTCTTGAGAGCAAACTCACCTATGGACGTTGGGACAGAGTTCCAGTGGAAGTCGAACTCAGACGTGGCATTATTTTCTGACGACAGCTTTTGGAAATGGCATGTATCTGAAAGGAACGACAATAAAAAAAAAACGTTCAAAGCCAAAAAACTACTTATTTATGCATTCCAGGGCTAAACCCTTTGGCTGTACCAATAAATATCCTCCCAAATTTACAATCCAATGCATGAGTAAACTGCATTTTTCCAATAAAAGTGAAAGAAAGGGTACATGTTTTTGAATTATGAACACCAGACCTTTGATCCACCAGACCTTTCACTATTGCTTGCAAAACCCTGTGCAAAACCTGTACGAGAAACATAGCCAGGCCCAACCAGGAAATACGAATTTGACATGGCTTTCCCCTCAAACATGTACCCCAAGCAGACAGCCAATTGGACCGAGTACTCGGTTGGGATTCGAGGACTGGCATGCAAATGGAAATGAGCAAACCTGGTTGAAGAATCTGATAACCATTGCCCAAACTACCTCTAAGCGATAACTGATAACTAGTTTTCTATAATATGGTACGTCTCAGGTTCGGATTTCAAGAGCAAACCTGTATTCTACAATGCAAGTACCAGCCCAATGCCCCGAATCACTGACTTACGAACGTGACACGCACTGTAGTAGGACCCAGATGCAAGGGCCTGACGTTCTTGGCTTTCCCTGCAGTACCATTTCCTTTTCCCTTTTACTCTTCCCAATACGAGGCACTCACGGTTGTAGCAGAGCAGCAGCTCGGGCTCCTCGTCCTCGTAGAGGTCGACGGCAGCTACGAGATGGGACCGCGACCCGTCCACGGTGTGCAGTCGCGACTGGTCCCCGCTGCGTTCGTTCACCAGGTCGAACTGGTGCCGGTAGCCGACGCAGATGTTATTGTCGACCACGCCGTTCGAGGTCGCCGTCAGCGACGAGTCGACCAGCGTGATCAGGGTCGGCGGTTCGGCCACTTGGATCTCCTGCACGCGATACGAACATTGCTTTGTTGTATTGTAATTTGTAATTACTTATTGATTACGTAGGAACGTGTCAGATAGTAAGAAAAGAATACTTTCTATTGACTCAAACTAACGGGTGTCTATTGTGTCAAGATTGAGAGTGGTCAACATGTAGGTAGCATGGAATTATTAATTGCACAATTTCGTTCTGAGAGTGGTTATTCTCTTTTTTAATGATGTCCATTGTTTCCTTTGCAGGTAAGATCTCAAAACCACGTTTATTGGACCCATATTCTTCGCTTGATGGCCGAATCGTTCCATGAGCGGTGATGGGGATGATGATGGGACAGGGGGTGCCACTCACTCGAATGTACTGGAAGCCGTCGACGGTGTCGGTGTCGCTAGCGGGGCACCAGGCGGTCCACGCCGCCGAGTGCCGCCACTGCATCACTAGCAGCTTCTTGCCGATCGCCACTACCTGCAAACATGACAACGCACGCTCACCCTTCAAAATCACTCAGTTCAAGGGCAAGCCGCTAAAGGCCAGCCGTTCAAGGCCAGCCGTCTAAGGTCACACGTTCAAGGTCACACGTTCTAGGCCACTCCGTTCAAGGCCATACCTACAAAGGGTTCTGTTTGGTCCACTGATAGCTTCTCTTGCTGTTGGGATATGTCAAAAACTAGGTAAATTGACCTTTTGACCATTTATTACATGAAATCAAATAGCGCAGAGGATTTTGGCAGCAACAGGGCCAAAATACATCTCATCAATCGTAGCGATCGTTTCGTTGCCTCAAAAGTACGCAGAGTTGCCACGGCTCACATACCATTCTGAGATGTGACCCTCCCGGCCTGCTGATGGCGTACATGTGGCAGCCGCGCGTCCTCTCGAGCCGATGCTCCTTGAGGTCCTGACGCCCCCGCGCCGAGCCCTCCGTGCTGAACTCGCCGTCGAAGTCCGACAGGCGGAACACGTGGATCTTGCTGTCGCGCCCCTTGTCGGCGCGCATCAGCAGGATGCCGTGGCCTTCCACCACGTGAATCTGCTTCACCAAGATGCTCTTGTCGAAGATCAGTCGGTGCGAAAGGCTCTCTGAAACGATTGGTGGTTGCAAGTGAGGGAACGATGGTGAAGAATGAGGTCGCAAAAATTCAAATTTTCAAGGCCAATGAATGGCCTTAAAGTAATAGCCAATCACAAGACCGCATGATGTACTCAGCTTAGCAGCATGTTCAGAAAACAATTGATTATAAGTTTATGACTTTGTGACTTCATGAACAGAAACCATGTGTTAAGCAAAAACGTTTCCGCGCTCATTTAGTAATTGTACATCCGTCAATGGGCCATGGGATCTGAAGAGCGTGAAGCAGGTGGAGATGGTACATCGGGTGTAGTACAATCGACATATTTCCAATCCCAACGGTCGAGTTATTTCCATCCAATCGACCACAAGCTGAAAACTCTCCCCGCCAATGACACAAGCAGCGCGTGGTGTGGAACTCACCCTCAACGAGATAGACGCCGTGCTCCGTGGCCGCCACGAGCCTGGTCTCCCCCCACGAGTCACCGCAAAGCACCTCCTGGCCGAAGTCCGGGTAGAAGCACTGCGGCTCCCAAGGGGCGCGCTTGAACATGCCCGTCGTGGCCAGACTGGTGGGCGCGTCGCCCTTCACGATCGTGTCCAGCTTCAGTGCCTGACCGATGCGCACGAACTCCACCTGACGCGCCTCTTCTTTGCGCCGCGAGCCCCGCGCCGGGTCGGGCAACACGTCGCTGAAGGCACGACGGTTCAACATGGTCTGGAAGTGAAACATGCAGGATGGCCATGGCGCAAATTAAGCTAAATATCAACGCAAAGGACCTGGATTGACGATGCGGGGTTAAGGCGCAATTCCTCGCCGGGGTTTAAAAGGCGAAAAAACAATTGAATACGGCGTTGACTGCATTCCATTGGTTTAGAAAGTGGTCAAAATAAAATAAAACCCGGATCGAGATTGTTTTTGGGGCTCACTGAAAAACCAATGTCCCAAACAGCTACTTGAGTTGAGTTCCAAAAATGTCCTTACATTTCTATAATATAAGGCCGAACTTAAGCCATTGGTAACGGTGGGCAAGCAGTAGACACTAGAAAAGCATTCGGAAGTAGCCCACGAAGGCTCTAGTCATACAGGACTGTTCACAACTGAGCAACACTGTTCGATGACCATTGTTGGTTTGTTTTGTGTCAAGCCAACCAACCAAAGCCACCAATAGGTATCAAACAGTGCAGTTTCTTTTCAGTTCCTGGTTGTTGGGACTGAGAAAGCCTGAAAGCTGGCACGTGACACTTACCCCTCTTCCATCGTTCATGTGCTCCGAGTGCAAGTCTTTGATCAGCATGTCGAGCGTCCTCTCCCTCTTCCGCGCGAAAGTGGGCGTGTTGAACGCTGCTTTCTCGCCGTTTATCACTGCAAATCCAAACGCGACAGGTGGAAGAACACGAGTGAACACGAGAGAACAAGAGAAAAGAAGAGAGAACAAGAGATAAGAAGAGAGTACGCGAGTGATAGCATGGAAAAATCGGAAGAACAAGTGATTTTTCATAGCGAAAGTTTCATACATGACCCATAATGACCCATAATGGCCCTTGTGACCCATATGTTTCATAATGACGCAACTGTAGGGGTTTAAGAGGTACCAAACCGAGCGAGGTCAGTAAGAAGGTTGAAGGCTGGTATGAGGTCGCATATATTCTTTAAGGAGCTACAAAACTAAAATGACAGTCCATACATAGCCCTCGAAAAGCAGAAGTTATTCACTGAGGTATATAAACAGTAAAAAAGATTTAAACACTATTGGTTCAACATTTGGACGAATTCTTAATATCGAAATCGCATATTGACGCACTTCAGTCAAGGTCCTGATATTTTCTTTTCTTTTTCAGTTCAAAGCTGTGCGACTTCAACCTCAATTCCTATATCAAGATAAGGACAAGGAGCTTACCGCTACACCTAAAAGTACGTACAGATTGTCGACTTTTCCCCAACGAATGTTCGTATAAGAGCGCACTCACATTTGACTAGAAGAAACTCTCTGAAGTCTTGGGGCTCTCTGAACACGGGTGGACAGGGTAGCGAGGGTCCGAACAGCGGCACGGACTCCTCGGAGAAGACGCTCAGGCGGTAGCTGTCGCCCTCCGACTGGTGCGTCACCAACGCGAACACATCTGCAGTCGCCGTTCAGGAATCGAATCGTGCAAGGCATTTTACAGAGGGAGACACGGGCCGGACACCCGCAAGCGAAAAGAACAGTTTTCAAGACATTGACAAAAGTTTAGTAACGATTAACGGCAGTTGTTTTTAGCAACAGAATGTGGTTTCCCACGGGATTGGAGAGAGGGGGGGGGGGGTGGGGTATTGGCAAAGAAGAGTAACCTCCTAACTCCACTTTTACCATGATGGTTTAATTCATCTACCAACACATTCAGGAAAACGTCGTGTTAATGGCAAAATCTTAGATCTCCAAATGGAATATGAATTCCTTCCTAGTATATATAAAGCAGAAACACCACCTTTAACTAGGTAGGTAGGTGCCAATGTCATTATTGTTTTAGGAGATAGGAGGTTACTTTGCGCCTCCTAAGCATCGATTTGTAAGCTGCATGCGTAGGCGTGTAGATTTAAAATAATCATTATTTCAGCGAGAGCGAACGGCGCCTTCATCGACGCGGAAAAAAACACGCGAATTTCCTCAAAAGAAGACACATATAGCGGTTCTGGACTTGGTGCTGAAATTTGCGGATCCCAGAGCAGATCACGGGCGCTTACTTCACGCTGTGCCCCAAACTCAAGCTTTCGACAAAAAGCGTGTGTTCGTTCCGGTTCTTTATTCGTTTGGAAATGAACCCAAACTAAGCAAACTTCCATTAACCCCTTTCTCACATCCTTTTTACAGGTATGCAGCGTTGTCACTGTCTATAGCAGCAACTCTTTGCTACGTGGTGGCGAAAAGTGGTAGCACAAACATGGATCGACATGCTTTTCGTCTGAAATGCAGATTTTCCCGAAATTTGTATATTTTACGAACATTTGTTGATATAATTGACGGTGTCTCATACTGAGTATATATACCTAATAAAAAGTAAAAGGTATACGCTCTCTCTTTAGGACAAAATGACCCATCGGGCATAAAATTCCAAGTAAATAAAGGAAATTATGGGAATTCTTGCAATCTCAGTTTGATGTTGTTGCATTTCTAAGCATGTGAATTGTTGAGAACCATCAGCAGACAGCTCCACTCGCCTGTCGCCTAGTTTTTGTCAGAGGGTGAGACGTGTCTTCTGGCTACGGTCTTGTCTCGGTGTCTCATCTTATCTCTGTTAACGAGCAAATCGTAAGTGAAACAATCACGGTGTGAGGGGGAAACTGGCGAACAACGGGTTGGTTTAATCGGAAAATTAGCAATGTCTTTTTTGCTAAATTGCTTCATTTTTTTAAATATATTTAAATTACTAAAGCGTCATAACGCCTATACTAGCCAACTCGGCATCTTTATTTCCACCGCGATATGCATAGAAGTGAAAGTTATGTTTTTGTAAACGAAATAGTTTTCTAATCTAGAGAAAATCTGAAAAAGCCTTACAAAGCACGAAACGAAAAAAAATTGAGTATGATAGTATCATCACAGGTAACATAAGTTAGGTCTTGACACCATGGTACAACCTTATCAAGCTAAACTTTTAATCGACGGCTAGTCAATCACAGTTAGGTTTACGAAACTTGGAGAAAACATACTTACCTTATATATATATATATATATATATATATATATATATATATATATATATATATATATATATATATATATATATATATATATATATATATATATATATATATATATATATATATATATATATATATATATATATATATATATATATAATTTTTTTTCTTCGGGGAAAAAATATAATGTTAAGCTTCGTACAGTGCTATATTTATATATTAATATGTAGGTAGCATCACTCCATAACAAGGAGGTTCGTGGAATCTACAGACAATAAGTTTTCCCTCAGTTGTACACAAAGGTAATCCGACAGAGGATTCCCGAAGGTATACGTTTTCATTTAATAAAAGCCAGTGAGTAAAAATAAATCCCAGAGACTCGCACCCCACCCCCGAATTACCGACGCCCGTGCCGCGTGCAAAACGCGTCGTACTGAGGTGGAATCTACGATCGCTGCCATTCATTCATTCTCAAGATCTAATAAAACCGTCGGCTTCCTTCGAGAAAGTAAGCTTTGTTCAAAATAACAGTGCGTCCCCCGGTCAATCCGCCCCACCATTACAATAATACTCTTCAATACCTACGAACACAGAAGCGGCTTCTTCCCTATATTTTCATTAGTTCCTGCTATTGAAGGCGGAAAAGGCGCTCCCGTATCTCTGGCTATTTATCTTGCAGTGAACAGGTGGAAGCTAGTGTTATCATAAAGCATTACGAAGTCGTTTTTCCAACATATTAATTTTTCGGAAGCCAAGGTGTCACTGAAATCTACTGAATGGCTCACGTTACTTGACTTCATATTATTATTTTCACCATTGAGATATTTCGGCGTAGAGTTTGGTAAAAAATTACGAGGGATTTCTGTTTCTGATTATATAGCAACTTGCAGCTGTGTGTTTAAATCGTTAAATAGATGGAGGAAGGTATGTATACAGGCGGCACGCTTATTTGTTTTGTGTCTATTGTGGGTGGGGGGGGGGGGGGGGGGGGGGGGGGATATTTCAAAATCGCTCATTAAATATTTTAAATAAATCGTATACCTACATGAGTACAGCATAGCAAGAATGACCTTGATACTGATCAGATGGGTTCTTTTATCTCTAATGGGCAGGGCAGCTGGAATATCGAAGGATACGAGTAAATTGAGACTTGATGAACGAAGGGTTGAAGTGGGTTGTGTGCGAGCTGCCGTCGTCTTCGGCGAACACGATGTTCACGATGTCGTTACCAATGTGCCGCTTGCGCTCCACCTGCGAAAAAGCATTCGGTTAGCTAAACCGCTAGATGATCGGACACATGCGAATAGCAAATTTAGCTGACGCATGAAAATATTTTGGTATCTCCGAGTCAAATAATGGACGTTTTACTGTTGAGTGTAATGTCATGTTGCAGCTAAAGAGACGATAAGTGCTTTTAAAACCAAACCTCGAAAAAACAGTTTTGTGACATCGGGTACAATAAAAAAAACAAAAACAAGATTAGTGCTCGTGCTGCTAAGGCGTTAGAAAGTGTACTTTAATGTGAATTCAATGCCATCAACAATAAGAACAAAATAAACATGCATTTTATATAAATGATTTAACCCAGCACAGTTCTCAGATAGGTTGGTTATATGACCTTGACCTTGAGACGAACCAATAGGAACCGTGAATTTCAAATACAAATTCGGATTCAAAGAGTACGTTGACAGTTGACACATGGAGGTTTACGTTGACACGTACACGTACTACACTACTACACGTACACGTACTACACTACTACACGTACACGTACTACACTACTACACGTACACGTACACGTACTACACTACTACACGTACACGTACTACACCTAGGTGTAGTTGACGTAGGCGTTGATTTAGGTGTAGGTGTATATATGTGTAGGATGTGTAAGTGTAGGCGTATCAGTTACACACTCAACACTGACATGCACTGTCCGATTTTCATTGGTTCATTTATGTCACGTGACTGAAATCAACCATTGGGCATGGAACGGTGCTGGTGCTGGTGCTATCCAACGCCACCCGTGAATTGACAGAAATCGATGCATATGGCGCGTGGTTACCTGTTGCCTGTTGTCCTTGGAGTAGGGCAGCATCGTGGAGACGTGGAACATGATCTCGTGCCCTTCGTAGATCGTGTACGCCGAGCACCGGCCCGTCATGTCGCCTACGAGGGCACACATCGCAACGATACACGCTTTTTCTAGCGAACCTTTCTCTCAGTCCCTTGTCTATTCTAAGGGACTAGAGGACTTCAGTGGTTTCAAGTTCCGTTTGCACAAATTTCATGTTTACTTATATGGTTATCTAACATGACGATTATCACTATTGTTTGGATATTTGCGCGAACGAGCGACGTCGAGTTGATTATCGATTCAACAGTAAAATTAAAATTATCAAAGTTATTCAAGATGATAGTACGCTTATAAACATGTAGTACATGAACTGTAGACAGGCAAGAATTCCCAGGCGCTTATAGTATACGTTGTATTGTTTATATACAATACAACGTATACTATAAGCGCCTGGGAATTCTTGCCATACATGGGACGTGATACGACATACACAATAGGTGCCCCATGAAATGATTGGATTGTATGCAATCAAGATTACCTGCCTGCAGCAATTTCTAGTCTCGATCGAGCAGTTTAATTAATATATTGTTATATTGCCACCTCATAGGTTAGTCATGAAGGGAATGTGATTTGTGTGACAGGTTATAGTATAGTCAACGTGCAATTTGCAAATAAAGGTTAATGTGCATTTTATCTTTCGGATGTGATATTAAAAAATATAATTTGTTTTATAGCTTGATTGAGCGACTCATTTGATGGTTATGAATAAAATAATAAGTCAATCTACGCAAGTCATGTTTGATTCGAAATTTTGTGCAATACAAATTTTTCTCTGTGGTCTAATATTGAAAACATATTAGCAAGATCTTGCACTTCCAAAAGCTAAGAATAACTTCTGTCATTGCATCCCATGTTTTTGGTTAAAGCATTTTCATGTACAATGATGTTCTCAAATGTGCCACACATTTACATTAAAACGTAAATGCATGCGCCCCAAGCTTCGCAAGTTGCTGAAGGAAGTACGTAGCTCTCAGGGAATAAGCCGCAAAAGCCTGGCTCATCGGAGCAGTATATTCAAAGTAGGAACATGAGCAGGAACAAGAACAGGTATACATAAAACCACTGCATTGGGTTTTCCTAGCCAACACAACATTCGCAATCCAATGATGCAATTTCCTTAAAAGATTGCTACCATAACGTGCAATTAAATCTTCGGTATATAAAGATTACGGGCGCTATTTGACATTTTAAGAATTGTATTAATTTAAAGTTTGAATTAAATTCATTGAAAATTATTTCTCCCACAGTGGAACGCAAGATCTGCAAATGACAGTAAAGTTATTTTAATGTAAAAGCTTTATCGCTTGCTTACCTTTGACGTCTAGTCCACCCCTGTACTTGTCCCATCCCTTGAGGCACACTTTGTCTCCTAAAAGAGCGACGAACTTGTCAAACTCTCCGCTACCAGTCTCTGAAACAAAAACAACAACAACAAGGTCGTCAAGCCAAACACAAACAACACTGTCAAAGTATACAATAACCGTTTTCCAACAGCGATCAAATGTAGTGCCTTCGGGGATTTCCCCAACCGTTTTTGCCTTTAATGAAGATGTAAATTTTACCTACTCAATTTGCTTTTTAGTGGATGAGCGCTGAGAGACTTCGCTTCCGTGTCTCTTAATGTTCACATTTACCGGAGCAAACGCCGGAATTTCTTGTAATTATTTCACTTTCTATTTTCTATTCAAAGTTTGATTTGCACCGAATTCATGGAATTGAAAACGTAAATTAATTTGTAGGATCAGGGATCATGTATATGACCTAGCAGAAAATTAGCATATCACTAAAAGCTACCATTTGGGACCAGTGTGGTGACCTATTGGGTTGGGCCAGCGGGTTCAGTTTAAAGCAGCACCTTCGTTAAAGCATCAACATTAATTTGTGTGTTGGTGTAGCATTGTATCAGAACAGGGATATGAAGGAGGGCCGGGAGGTAGAGTACGTGTCAGGTTCTGATGCATCGCCCCGGGCATAGGGATTATTCGACATCATTGTAGATACCGGTTTGCAGTGGACATGCGAACTTGATACGCAATGTAGTCGTAGTGCGTGTGACGAGCGTAGCGAGCGACGCTGCAGAGTCAAAAGATCTAAATCATTTTTGATGAAACTTGGCAGAAATTTGAAGCGTACCAAAATAAAGCATCCCTGGAAGTTTATTTTTTTTCTTTTTTTAAGTGCAATACTTGTGCGATGATTGTGCTTTAATTTTTAGTGCAGTAATTGTGCATAATTATTACGCGATTTTCGTACAAACTTCAACCAAAATCCATTTGAATCAAGATTTCCTTCACCCATTCTTTGTAGGTATTTCACACATAGCCAGACTGTTTGTTTGTGATGCTTTTCTTTTGTTTTTTACCCTCTGCAAACAGCTACGCTCATCTTCAACGCAACACAAACCGCTTTTGCGATGCAATAGTGGTGTACTCTAGGAACAATTTTTCATTCAATCTATTGAATTTGAGGTTGCATTCAATCCATTGAATTTGAGGTTGAGTTCAATGCATTGAACGAAACATGGAACGGTTAGTTGTATTAATTTGAAAGTATTAGTGTGCGTTTAGCATTCACAGCCTTCGAACTGAAGCTGTTACACATAGGCTCATATGGCCATTTGTATTTCTAGGCTGTGGGAACGATTACCATAAATAAATTCTACTGTACCGTTGCTGAACATTTCGTCGTCAGTGGTCTGGCCAGGCCGGGTGAAAAGCACTCCAAACTTGAAGTTGACCGACCCCTCTTGCTCCTCCAATAGTAACAAATCCTGTCAACATTCACCGTTCACTGTCTTAGATGCTAATTATTCACTTGAATTTTGGGTGTATATTTAAGATTTGAATAAATATTTGCTTTATCAAATGTTATGGGTAGACTGAAAAAAGAAGGTACTACTAACAAAAACATAATATTGAAAGTGACCTAAGATAATATCTCGTTTTTCAAACTTCGATCATGGCCATTAATTATCGAATTGCTTCAATGTATTTCTATGTAGGTTTCACTAAAATTGCAAGGAATAATTTAATTTAGTTTGAAATTAAAATGAATACTGTCTTTCGCTAATCTTTGTAATTTTAAAAACATTTTACACAAATAAAAGTCTAGATATGGGATTATGATATTTTAATTATAATTGTCCAAAGCCAATGTTTTAAATAGATTACTATAAATGACTCAATAACAAAATTCTGGTTATATGATTTACTTACTTTTTGAATGTCAGGCGTGAAAATTTCCTTTGGACCCTTTTCCAACTTTTCCATGTTTGGAAAATTGCTGGAAAAAAACAAGCCGCTTCGTCACAGTTTGCAAGCAACAGGCATGGAACTCGCAAGGATGAATTACACCAATTATGCAAAAAAGTGAACGATATAAAAGTTCTCTGCGGATGTCATAAATATTCATTTTCTGTCGGACACGAAATGTTGCAAAGCAAAATATAAACACAACATAATTTGCATCCACCCTCAATACGTAGAAATGTACAGTCCAGTAACGAGTAAGCTTGACTTCATTACCTTAATATCTGTTTCACAGTCATCGGTTTGTGCGGAGTGTAGGACAAGGATATCTTCTGAGCGCCCTGCAAAGCACAGGAGTTGATCCATTACACGACGAGTTCTAATTTTACTCGGTCATGTATACACTTAAATATCAAACCGTTTCTGAAAGCATTTCTTTTTGTAAATTATGTCGTTTTGCTGATTCAGAGCTAGAAAGTAATATGGTTATGATATGATTCATGTCCTTGTGGAGTTGAAAGAAAATTGCGATTCCTTGAGGACGAAACTTTTCGACTTGACCTGAACTGCAGAGGCCGAAAAATAAGTTTTATCTCATTCGATTTGTTGGAATGTCCACAAAACTTTCTTTATAATATTGCAAAAGTTAATTTGCAGCCACAATTAGTTTCGAGTACCTACGGAAATATAAAAATATTTTAAAACATTTTGATCTGAAATAAGCAATCTACCATTCGAACTTCGAACTTTCAACAAAATTGAGATAAATATTTTACTGATAAAGAACACAATCTCTCCGCAAAGAATTCTCCCTTCGTTAATGTAAAAACATCCTCGCCCAAAAATGATAAAGGAATTCAAATATTGAGACTACAGCTGAAGACGTCAAAATCAACACGACATAAATGGCGAACTATTTGTTTTCTTCATTTATATCTCGCCTACAGAAACCGCCCCCGTGACCCGTTCAGGGGGATATCCGGCCCACACCCTGGCGCCCACGCCTTCATGACAATAATTTACCTGCTAGCAACAAACAAGAAGACTAATTGATACAAATCTGCCAACATCCCTGGAGAGTCCCGCTGAGAAATGGCCTAATCGATCACAGGCCCCCCGGAAATAAGGAGCGACGCTAAGGTAATCAGCTTTAAAAATATGGCTGCTTTACTGTTGTGATACAGTTAAACCTCTATAGTTACCTAGCTAAAGAGTAACAGCAAACTGAACCCACGGAAGAGCGTAATAATCGTCAAGACGCAAGACATTTCTTTTTAATTGGTGCAAACGGTAAGGAACGTTAATCCAATTTTCAAGCAGACCTCCCAAAGTTGAGTAAAGCCGCTATATTTCGGCAAGCTGATACCTTTGCGTGCCCGAGGGCGCTATTTCGTGCTTTGGTGAGAGGTACCAGATCCGTCAACAAACTCAGAGGCAAGGCAGATGAGTGTATATATCCAATTTGCAGAATAGGATGATTCGAATGCGTCACTTCCCTCAGAATCCAAATCATGGTGATGGGAAATGTGCCCGGCACGATCACATTATTATGTCTTTCGCTCGATTGAACACAATGATGTATACACACCAGCTGCGTTTAACCAGTTGCATAATGCATATAGTCACTAGATTGCAGTTTAGTTTAGGGCGCATTCCTGGCACAATCACGACGATGGAAATTGACGATCGCAAGGTATGGGCACACATCACATACCGTTTTCCTCCAGAGAATGGCGCGGTACTGCGGCACGAACTGGTTGTTGGCATCCGTCAGCACGACTGACAGGAAGAAGGGCACCTTGTCCCCGTCGACGCCCACGTAGTTCTGGTGGACTGCAATACGGCCATGCGAGAGTTGCGTAAGTACAGGGGTAGGCAAAGTGCTAAGAGCAGTCATCAAAACGTGAGAATGCATCAATAACATCTGATTTCGGGGGAAATATTTAGCTGCCGTCCCAGGAACGGCGCAAAAGTAATGGAGTGGGTGGACACTGGGCAGAGTCCGTGCATTTGATGATTGATTTTACAGAATCTGCCCTCGGCCCTCCTCATCGCTGCAAGCAACTTTCGTACTCGTCTCATCATGAATAATAATATGAAAATATGTTTTTTTAATGCACGGCCCACGGTGAAAATATTTACCTATGCCGAATTTGGCCACCGAGCGGAACTTAATTGCCGGTGCCAGAGTTAATAATCCAGAGGAGAATGACACGTTGCACCCCCCCCCCCCCCCACGCCCATTTAGTTCTGGTGCACGCGAACGCGTGGGCGGCAGAGAGCGCAATCAGCATCGAACGGGAGAGCAAGCGCTAATTGCTAATCAGGGTGATTTCGAGTCCGTGTTGTTGGTGTAAAGAATAATGGGATTATTGGGAATATGAAAGGTTCAAAAACTGTTTTGGAGTTATTGAATAGTGTTAATTCAACAAAACCCTTCCATGTTTAGCAGTAGTATACATAGTGATCAAAATAATGTAGAATGAAAATAAAATTAATAAACGATATTAATAAGCGATATTTTATCACAATGCCATGGCCATATTTTGAAATCATGGTATTTGGTACCGAAATTCAACACCGAAGATTGAAGAGTCACTATTTAATGTAGGAATGACCCAGGGTATGAAATCACGAAAAGCTGTCATTGCATTATGGATTATTGATTAAATGCGGTGATTTCAGCGGCATTCCTTTTCTAGTGCTGTCACACGCCGTCGCCACGGCGTTGCCTGTAAACTGATCAAGGGCGGCCGGGCCGTGGGTGAAGGCGGGGAGGGTAAGAAGTAGGTACTCACGTTTGCCGAGGAAGTACTTGAAGTACCACCGCGTCTGGTACTCGGGGTTCTCGAGGACAGGCGTGCTCGGCGAGCCGAAAATCTGCAAGAATTAATTAACAACGAATTGACAGTTTTGGAATCACGCGCGTTGACAGTTTCCCGACAGAAAGTCGGGACGCTGGACGAATGGGCAATAATTTTTTAAGACTTTTAAATATTATTTTACCGATGCGTAATTGTTTCACCGGATATAATTGTGCGCATTATAGCTCTAGGTGGTTTGGAATCAAACCAACAAGTGCAGTAAGTAATGTTTACATAATGCTGTATAATAATAATACTGCTTTAATTATTTTACATTTCACAGCAACTGAAATATTTATTAAATGGTCAGTGTGGGCAGAGTGTAGGGTTGTGGCGGGCGGGGGGGGGGGGGGGTTAGTGGTTGATTTTGATCGACCAGGTTATTGACTCGGATATAGATTGTGAGTTGGTGGGGAAATTATTGATGATGGGCGTTTTTGTTATCCCAGAAGTGCGCCGGCGATGTTTGTATGAAAGGCACCGATGAAAAGACCGTTTGAACCCGACAATCAATTTATAGAAACTCGATAAAGAAGTTTGAAACTTTCAACACAAATTACGCGAGAGAGAATTGACATTGTTTGCCATAAAGATAGTTTTCGTGTCGCGTCGTTAGTGACAATTTCGACATACACTTGTTCAAACAGCGACCACCACCAAGACCACCACCCATTTTCATATTGTCATACGCCCACGCCTTTGCTGCGCAACAAAAGGTGCTTTTATGAGCAAGGTTTTGACGCAGTCTGACAGCTCCTGCCCTGTCTCGTCTCTCGACCCCGAGCAAGTTAGTACTGAGCATACATTAATCAATGTCACTGGTTTACATAATTTATTTGAACTGCTTTTTGGTCGGACAGCATGCAGATTTTCATCGGACTGAGTTGGTTTCATTTTGTCTGAATGCATTATCCAAGAAGCAAATTGACATTCGTTCCCTGAAAATACAGCTTTCATTATAAAAAGAGGAAAGCAAATATTATTTCAGTTTAGTAGAGATAGGAATGGTATTGCATATACATGAAATGATTTTTGAAAAATATAAATTCTCGAAAAGGAGGGAAATGATTAATAATTTAATTTTCGGAAACAAGAACCTATCATTAAATGTATATTACCGGTCAAATATTTAAACAAACCTCGCGAATAAAGGGAGAATTCACTACTTTCAAATGAACATCAATTTAAAAAAAACCGTCAATCTGACGGATGATTGCAACAACAAAAACGTGTTCCTCACAAACCCAGGTAATTCTGAGGGATAAGCACTGATGAAGCCTTTCGTCGCAACTTATTTTCGTTTTATTCGAACGGATCCGAAAAGAATTATACCTAGATTTACAAGCATTTCACGTCTAAAACTAGACATTACCTTTCCAATACCCAAGTTTTTTTAAACGGTCGACCTCTCTGTCCCACACTCAAAAGCACTAAAACGCTTGACAAAACGTTGTCAAGATCGTCCTCGGCCTTGGCCCCAGACCTTTAGAGTGGATGCCACCTAATCTCAATGGGTGCCGACCCTTTGGGTAGGTCAGTTATAGGCTCGCTCTCGTCGGAGAGGTGACGTAGTGACAGTTGTTGCCGGCATCCAGAGAGGCCAGTTCGTTGCTAGAAAACTCCATTCAAGGGTGCAGTTTTCGAAGATTGTTCAGTTCAAATTTGATTATCCCACTGATTATAGGTGAGTACAGTTAACATGCTGTATGCTTTTACCTCATCTTATCACACATTCATCAGTTACTCCTTTCACAACATTCAAATATTATATATACTAACAAATAACACATTTCTATATTGAATAAAATGTAACATAGGACGGACATAATTGTTTATCTATTTTTTACCAAAGAAAAGTTTTTTCCAAAAGTTATTATTTGTACACAAGGCCTGTAAATGAAGTGGAAAAAGGTAATCTAAAACAGGACGTGAGCAAAATAGCTGCATTCTTCCTGTAAGGGGAAAGGTGAAACTTGATCGGCCAGACGTGTCCCTCTCACTCAAAAGTCACGACGATCACCACATAGACACCTGACTATGCAGAATCACCAGCCCACAGATAACTATACTGTGTATCAGTTCGTAAGCATTGTGACTCTGTGCATTGGGCAGGTACTGTAACATTGTAGGATAGTAGTTTGCTGTCGTGTGCATCCCAACGTGAGACACAGTATAAGCAGAACCTTCATTGCCATCGTAATGAAAAAAAGATCTCTGTCGAATTAGATATATACCTATAGGTGCGACTGTGAATCTCATTTTGAAAAAACGTACCCTAAATACATACATCAGTTTTTACATTGCCATGTCTTAATCAGTATATTACCGGCGTCGGTCAGTTGACGAGTAGGTATATGTTTAAGTTAATCATTTGATTACCGGCGTGTGTAAGTTGATAACTGTCGTTGGTTATTTGATAATCATGGCGTCGGTCAGATGACAAGTGCGTTGTCCAGTTGATTAGTAAGTTAATCAGTTGATTTGAGTTGCGTCGAACATTCAGCTCACCTCTTCCTTCTCGCCCAGGGAGTCCCCATTCTCGACGCGAAACCGTCGCCCATTGAGCTCGTGGCCGTCGACTTCGATTTGCGGCAGCTGTAAACAAAAAAACCAATCACCATTGCGCTGTTGTCATTGAACAAACAGCCGAGGTACAGATTATATCTGCAGTGCAAATCAACTCTCGTGGAATCGAAAATATTTTCCTGATTTTGCTGTACTACACTATAGAATTAATTTGGATTCGCCACTTTCTGGGGATCTCACATCATAGAGTACCTTACCAAAGAGTCAAATAATTAAGTTTTTTCTGTTACCATTAAAAATGGTATTTATCATTACCATTATTGACTATTTTACTACAAATCGTAAAGAGTCAAATTCTACTTTAGGCTATAGTTCGGCTCAGGTTCTGATGCAGCAACAAACCGGTTTTCTACAATGTTATAGTATAGGCCCAGTGCCCCGAGGCGCTGCCAAAAGAACATGAGACGAACTGTAGCACGACCGTAATTTTCTATTTTCATTAAAACATTTCCTGAAGTTCTGTACCGAGCTATTTGACAAAATGTCTACATGAAAAACCAACGTTTTGGTAACTGGTGACCTTTTGCTAGCTTGTAATTCCATCTCAGAATTAGATCCGACTCAGAAATTGTCACAGACTCAAAAAGTTAATGGTCTTAATTATTATTTTACCCAGAGACCGTGTCTAACTTCGCGAATGAGGGCGCGCGTTCACCAATGGCGTCTAGTTAAAGTTAGCTCATCACGACAGTTTCAATTATTCACTTGGGGTAGAAACTAGGAATACAGGTCAGTGGTGCTACATTTATCATGATCCCATCGTTTAATCGCTTCTTTATATTCATCGGAGGAAAAACGTGGATTTGCGAATCTGTTTCCAGGGAGTCATAGAATAATTAATCATCTCGCTACAGTTCTGGACGAAAGTACTTTATTTTCATGGAGTTTGAAAACGGCTGTAAAGAGCATGTTTATTTAAACAAAGAAAAATTACTTGAACCATAAATGATGCTTCATCAAAGGGAATTGAAAAGTTCAAAATCAGAGTCTGAAATATTTGTTTCGTGTTTTGTGAGGTCACCGATGACTTCATAAATGCGGAGGCGCCTATACCCTACTGCACAGTACAGAAATAATTAAAAAAATATCTCGGCAAATATTGGAAATATCAACATTGCTCATCTATGCCGAAATGAACCTTTCACCGTTCCCCTCAAATTATACCAAGCTTCACAACACCGACAGTGTAGGATTTATAGTATAAATAAGGGCTCATTAAAAATTGCGAATATACAAAGAAAATAAGAGGGGGAAACGTCTCGAGGTCCCATCTTCGTATATAGATACCCAGTTGTATAGCGTATATAACACGGCCAGGCTGAACAGTGTGTGTTCCAGAAATTTCCAAGATTCCTCTCTTGTAAATGGAGACATTATTAGTTTTGTAGTTATAATTGTGATTACTGATTATATTATAATATAATTATGCTGGAAAGATTTCGATGGCATAATATTTATCAAAAAGGCTACCTGAAGCACCTAATTGATAAAAACAACTCAAATAATTTTCTCGCTTGGCTCGGAGTGCTGCACGATAAGGTCAAGCAAACATATAAGTTTGGAGAATTTTAAAAGCTCTGTGGATGTTTGAAGATCATTTTTGAAAACTATTTCTTGCATTGTATTGCACTACAAAAACCTACTGCCTTTAATATAACCTGCCTACAACCGACCCAAACAGAATATGACACAGCAGAGGAGTTAAAATCCAAAACATATTGTTTGAACTGTCACTGAAATTTTTGTTGTAAATACATCATAAACATTTAAAATTCACAATTTTTCCTTTCGAATTGTACTGATCTGGTCAGGCCGGACAGAATCAATCGCTTTCATCAAATGAAGTGTATTTCCCACAGGCTATTTATAATATAACAATCTACCATCTGTAACTTCCAATACCCAGCTATCATTCCGTGTTTATTAATAGCATGTGTCCGCTTGATAATGCTTGGACCATCGATCATTCGCATTTCAGATGCAGAATGGAACTCCACCGGTCACTTTATCACCACTGGCTAAATCGTTTCAACCACAAAAGCTGACAATGAAGAGTTTAAACGAGTTAGAGAAGTTAACGGAGCTAGTGGGCTCTCTAGGACTGCAGGTGAATACAGTTGGCCACATTTCGTACAAATTATAACAGCACTTTAATTGGAGTTCACCTAGATGTTTTGAGAGAGGCGATTTTAACAATGTTATATAGTTGACGATATACTTTCAACATTAATCAACGGTTTCTAGAATTGCGATCGAAGGATTTATGCGTTAGATACTACGTCATCCAAAAGCATTTATGGGCTCTTACCTATCTTTTGATATTTTCCAAAAAAATCACAACGAAATATTATAATAGTCCCACATGGTATTTTACTACGTGATTAGTAAACATGTAATCATAAATTACTTGCCTTAAGTTTTAAATGCTTGTTACGCTGAAATTCTAACCGGAGCGCTGGTGGAACTGCGGACTTGGACATCGTCAGCTGATCAGAGTTGCTCAGGAGATTCACAAATCTCTTACACAGATGAATCTTTTGTGTGTTCGCAGACAGACGCAGTGATGGAAAAACCGTATGCAGCCTTAGGTAAGTGCATTGTCTTACATCGGTATCACATTATGTGAGCCAAGAATGTATAAATGCCCCCGCAGTTTGTGGTTGGAAATCCCACCAAATTGGGGTGCTTTAATATTTAAATATGCATGCCATAGGCTCCTAGAAATTGGAATGTAGATTCTTAATTTCTCTTCGACTTTGCTTTTCCAAATGTCATTTCCTACTGGGTATTTGCATGAAGCCTTTCATCTGTGGTTATATACTGTGATCACCAAGCCATAACTTTGGGCCGCACTAGAGGGTTTATTTTGAATTCGGTTGCTCCCCACAAGCTAATTTGGTAAAATTATTATGTAATTGAGTTGAGTAATTATGAATATATTTCTGGAACGAACAATTAGACTTCCATAACCACTCCGAAGCTGCATGTCTTCCAAGTTCCCATATACCTAAGGGCCGGTTTTACACGTACCTCAACCCAGAGTTAAAGTAGGAGTTAAGTTATTTGTCAGGCAACCGCCAAAAGGACGCCTTGGAATTCATCTGTTTCTGAGGGTTAGGCGCTTTACCCAGAGTTGACATATATTTTAAAACCGGCCCTAAATACGTTCACCGGGCATATAACAATATGGGCAAGAGTCGTCAGAATCAAAAAAAGGATGACTGTATGTACATTTTGCAGTATTGATAAACCAGCGTGCTACGTTTAATCTGGAATGGCCTCATACATGTATGGCTAAAAAATCGAGTAAATTTTGGCCGCCATTGACCAGTTGACCAGAGACAATCCAACCTGTCCCAGTAGAGCCCATGCCTTAAGAGATCCAGCCAATTAGTACTTATCAGCCAGCCTCAGTCAAGAATGCTAACTCGTGTCGTTCTGTCTATTCTAAAGTGATTGCAGATGTGTTTCTCGCCACAGGACTAGACTTGGGACTGGCGATTCTAGGGCTGGGGTTACAGCTGGTAATGTCAGTGACACGATGTCGTGAACGTCGGCTCTGGACCAATCAGTGACTCCATGGCAGAGGAGCGAACATTACGTCATGCCAATATTTATACTGACATTGTATCAATTTGGCCTATTTCACCAAAGTTCGCCAAACGGGCGTTTAAGGCCAATATAGCCGGTGGCTTGAAATTCACTGTTTTAATGACTTTTTGAAAAGTTTAAAGGAGAATTTTGAGACAAGTCACACAAAAAATACTTCAGCTTTGATTTAAACGTGGCAGTGATTCTAGAAGGCGTTGTTTTGACAAGTGAAACATACTTTTATTTATTTTTTGTAAATGTCATTATTTATTCCCTGGCTAAACCATCGTCCATTATTTGAGCCCCTAAAATTGGTGAATTATCTAAACCATGTCAAGTGTTTCAAGAAAGTATAGTTCCAGACACGACATGAAAGTGTTTGAGGTCACCAAATATTCCTATATATGTAATCAACACGGAACTAAAAGTTGCATTAGCATGTTTCCTCGAGATAACTCCAAATTCTACATTTGAGTTGAAGAACTCAGTTCTTTTTAGAGAAAACGAATACGCTAGTTAAAATCGGTCTCAAACGTTCGTTTAGGGGGTATTTAACCGACGTTAGTAATATAGGCGATCACATTGCTAGCCAGCCTGAAAAACTCACCATCCGATTAATTTCCAACGGCGCTACGGCGCAGCTAGAACAGAGCTCCTGCAACACATGTTATCTCACTAGTGGACAGCATATTATACTTTCATTTGTTTTTAAATGGGAATTAACATTGAGGTTGTCCACCAGTGAGTTTAAAAAAGGCTGCTGTTGCAGGTGCTCTTTATATAGAATCAAGTCGGCGGTGATCAATTTCCATCGTTTTTATCAGGTCATTGTTCACAAGGCAGTGAAATAACAAGATCTATTGTTTCATTGCGTCAAAAGTCAATAGTGAACCTAGTGAAAATGGCTTATCCGGGTGAAAAACATATCTCTTTTCAAGGCAACATAACGAGCGCAGGCTCGTTAACTAACTCGTTGACGGAAGAGGAACGGGAGTGGGAGCAGAAGAGGCTGGTACTGGAGCTGGAGAAGGTGCCGAAATTGTCGCCAAATGCACAGTACGAGAACAAGAAACAGACAGTGACCTCGCTGACGAAACCGAGCCCTTGGAACTATGACTTCACGGACGTCTTCGCAGACTCCGACAAAGAGAAAAGCGTCCTCGAGGAGAAACTCAGTCTCAAGTACGGGGAGCTCACCGAATTGAAGATGGTAAGGGAAGATGGTAAGGGAAAATTAATATTTGAAAATTATTTAACTCTCGCTGTAAACATATAGCTGGATTTAAAATATGAGTCACGAGAAAATTCATCTCATCCGCGGAGACAATGCAACTTTCTTTTATTCACAAGTTGAGTAGGGTATTTCCAGTTAATGTAAATGTGAAACTGATGTGAAATCACTGATCGCTTATCAGCCTGGTGAGGCGGAGGTGACCAAAGCAGTGGGTTGATGTTGATTGCGTGTATTCTTTGCTGTAATGTGATTGGGTTTAGGTTCTTAAGGCCACATTCCATTAGGGTTGCAGCCTGCTGATCCTAGGACTTCTTACCGCAAATTTACTATCACCAACAATGGAACAAAACCAATTAGAGCGCCATGGATCGGCAGGTTGCAACCCCAGTGGAATATGTTTCGACTTTGATAATTTCGACCTTGAGTCATCGTCAGGGCTTTGGTGACGAAGATGATCACGATCGTGGTCGAAACATTAGAAAAAGTCAACGCCCTTTTTAGGACCAAACCAAACAATCGGAGTGTCATCGAAAACGTAATAACCAAATCAGTTTGTTGGGTTAACCGAATACGCATGGTATGCCTAATAATTAGGATTATGATGATAATAGCATTTATGGATTAGGATAAGGATTATGGTATTGGAATAAACCAATGCCTATCTATGCTTATAGCCATGGGGCCAACAGCTTTTGTAATAATTATAACTAGAAATTACCATTTACATTTGCTCACCACTACCATTTTACCTCTGGTCATGCTATGAGCCCTACATTGAACGCACGGACTGAACCAGTCGGATGTGGCTTGAAATATAACGTTTCGCTGACCAGTGACTGAAAATGCATTTCCGTTATCAACTTAAATGTTCGGCTCGATCTGAAGAAAATTTCAAAACGCAGGTCCGATTAGGATTGGTGAACCTTTGACCAGAATGAATGAAACCTGAGATGTATTATATTAACAAATTAAACAACCTAACTAACGTATGCAAACGCCTCTCCTGCAGGATCGCGAAAAAGCTGAGCAAGGCATCCTTATATGCCGCGGCGAAATCGACGACTTGATCCAGAAAATAAGCATGTTGAAACCATCACACAAACAATCTCCATAGGTTACTTCTTTTTCTGCAGTCTTTGATTTATGTTTTATGCAAAGGATATATATTTGTTATGATATATATATATAATTAAGCTCAAATATGAAAATTCAATAAAACGTTGATAATAATATGTTGTGAATTTCGGCAAGTAACGCAAGATTTTTTTCGGCGACATACGATTAACCCAGTGGTGTTTCAACAACAATCCCTCGCGATTCCTGTTCTGGGAAAGTACAATTACCTATCCACTAACAATGAGTGCCTGAGATGAGTGATGCTTTGACGGGACGCTGCGATCTCTCCATTCACCGCACCGTGTGCCCAAATCCACGCTTACGCCACTGGCGACATGGAGCGAAGTTCGCTCTACTTACCAACTCGACGGAGCCGTAATGACGCCGACTGAAGACGCCGCGCCGCGATATCAAGTCGTTAGCAGACGAACTGCAAAAGAAACACACGGAACTGTTAGAACTGTATAAGAACTGTTGGAACTTGGAACAGAACGTATCGAGCGCCGCAGCTCATATGGTTGATAATTAAACAGTGCAGTGGCAAGCGGAACTCCACCCCTACCCCCCTGGAGCGAGATGTGGATGGTAAGACTGAAAAGTAGGTTTTTGGGGAGAAGGTCAACATGAAATTAGGGGAATGATATGGGTAACTTGTGGCGCTAACTTGAAAAGGTAAATGTAAGTGAGTGCAACTTGAAGATAACCTCTGGAAAAAGCTGAAAACCCTGTAACCTGTGTTCTAAGATGCGTAGTCAGGTGAGTTCGGTCGATTCTCCTTAGTCCTTGTGCGGTACGAAATTGTCATCTTTGCTACTTTATAGATGTGTCGGCTTGGTAATGGTTGGGGCTATAAAAATGAGAGGCAGAGAATATGAGAGAATTTTCCTCGAGATATATGGGCCATAACTGGTGATGGAAAGTCCGATTTACAGGCGTTATCAGTACCACTCCCGCCTGCTGCCACGAGTTTTCTAATCGCCAGGACGCAGCAGAGCCGAGAAAATTAAGAGGAAATACTCATTTCCTTAGCTGTATCTCTCAAACGATCTGAATTTTCCACTTACAAAATTCGAAGGCGAATATACCGATACGCATTTTCCACTCAAGCCTCATAGAATCATGGACACTCGACAAAGTTTCCAGAATTTCAAGTGACCCTTGCATTTCATTTCACCCCTTTGCCCTCATTCGACGCACATTCAGCCCCTCCCCCCCCCAAGTGAGGCGATCATTGGCAGATCAATGCAAGAAGTCTGCTGCGGAGACATTTTGGCGCGCGGCCAACGACTGCAAATGTATCTAGGGCACAAGAACTTTTCGATAAGTTGACGAAAATTGTTCCCATTTGTTCTGCGCCTATATGGGGCCGAAACCGGTGCCATGTTGACGGTACGAGTTGTATAGAAATGAAATTACTTTTGGTTGTGACAAACTATTAGTACGTGCACATTGCAATAAGAAGTGTACTTCCGACGACGACATAGTAGGTATATTGTGTATTTTTGTGTTAACAACAGCGATCTTCGATGTGTTCTCTCAAGAACAGTCCGTAAACAATCTACTCTCTAAACTTACAGATAGAAAGCGTCTCCACGCAAGAGGGCGTGGCACACAATTTTCTTATCTTTCTGGCGAAGATACTAATCCTAGAGCACACATTTTTAAAATTGTAATTTGTATATACAAATAACACGCACAGAATGTACTACGTTTAAAAGCAAGTAAATACTACATTTTTCCAAATGGCAGTTACATCATTTCATAAAATTATACTTAATTACAGGTTAACGTATGTACTAAATAACTATATATTTAGTACCTTACATATACGTATATACCTGCCCTTCTTTTCCCCATCTTTTACACATAATTTCGCCTTAAAGCATTCCAGTTTTATTATACAATATTGCGTTTCCAATAATTCCCTTAGGCTCTAGAAACGCGGTTTGGTAAAACGCACACATGGGCCCACCGCGGGCAAGCAAGCAATCAATCAATCAATATTGACTTGGGCCCAAGTTAACCAAAGCCCGTGCAGGAAGGGTTACGCATGGACGCACTAGAGCGGGGCAAACATTATGTCGGCGCAAGGCATGTAGGCACTAATTGAAACATCCTGAATTTTCCACTTTCCATACAACGGGGAATGCGCGATTTTGATTCATGAAAATAGCGAGGTGGTATGATAACAGTGAATTCTTACAAAACATCTCGAAAACGCACGTATGAAAACATATATTACTATGAGATTTGTATTTGGGGCACTGCAGTCAGATTTTCTTTCGCAAAAACTTGACTAACTGTACACAGCATTGCACCCATCCCGCATATTAGCTATGCGTGAAGAACACACTTCACGAGAAGAAATTAATAAAGAAAAGAAAATGAGTTCCTCGCAACCATCACTGGTGATTAAAAAATCCACAAAAATACGTTTCCAAATCGCAGCTCCTTTTGTGTCGATGATATTAAAAAGGAAACCTATAAATGGGTAATGGTTGGTTTTTCCGGGATGGATGATGAAACAGCTTTAATGTCGTCGCTAGGAAAAACGATTTCCAGGTCCATGTCCCATGTAGACGGAGGGTGGAGAGGAGGGGAAGGGGGACACGCACTCGTGGATGGGAAAGTGATCCTATCAATCTCCGACGGCTTTGCATCGTGAAATACATCCCCGCCAGGTTCCAGAAATACATCTCGTACTCAGCTGGCACTCAATTTACCATCCGTGTACACCCGAATCCCGAGATATAAAGGGATACCTAATACTAGAGCTATCCTGTATTTGCTGACGAATCTAGCCCAGATATCCATGGTTAAAAATTTTGTCCCTAGGGAGGCATAAGGAGAAGAAAGATAAATACAATGTGCGTGGAGCTACTAATTCATCTTCAGCCGTGAAGAAAACTGACAAGTTGTCAGATCTAATTGGAAATTATGTGGCAGTGGTCTCATTTTTCTCAGAGTAGGTATACCCATAGTAATAGAAACTACACTCAATGGTATACTTACGTAACGTCATAACAAAACTCCAGTTGCTAGATGTTTTAGCCTTATTATATTTTCCAAAGCAGCTGTGTTATAAAATTGGTATGATGGGGTGTCGATTTCCATTCCCTAATTCAATTTTTAATTTTCAATTTTAAGATTTTCATCTACGAGTCATCCACTCATATCGTTCTTGAGAACTGCAAAAGGTAAGAAATTCAAAAAATCTCCATATGTAAATCCGTTCCATTCACAACGGGGTCGAGAACAGATTACATCTAAACCCAGTTAGCATCCGTGAACAGGTCCAGACAAGCAATTGAGGCTGCAACGGGGTAGGAACGCTCATCGCCTTTTCGATTGCGCACCGGCTCCATGCATTTGCTCGATTGTTCTCATCACGGTTGAGACCGCTTGACAATCGAGCACCGAGCTCTGGAGCATTGGGGAGGCTGGCCGTGGTATTGGTCACGTGGAATGCCAGATTGCGGTAATCATGGCATTCGTGCGACAGATCCGTGTTTCGCGTGGCACTTGGCATTGAAGAAGGGGCATTGAAACGACATCCGTTTCCTGTGATTATGTGTGGTGCTGTGTTGTATGTCTGCATTGCAGAGAGGGTGGGTTCAAGGGGGGGAGGGGGTCTTCACGAAGGGGTGATGCTGACTTCTGGGTAGTTGAGCTCTCGCAAAGCTTCTCGAGCTTCCGCATATATACATTTATCGATTCATATTCGAAATTATGGGGGATGGATATTTATAAATAAATTTGATGCCATTTTTATTTGCACTAACCTGTACGACAGTGCAATTTTTTCGATAATGCACGAAGAGTGATTGTATTTTGCAGGCTCAATTCAAGGGTGGCATTCAACGCATTTATTTATTTATTTGAGCCTGAAGCATTATTCTCCCATTACTATGGATCCTAACGTTGAGTTATTTCCGAGTTTTTTTGTGTGCAAAAGATTACAGAAAATCATACCGTTCAGATATTAAAATAATTCATGGCCTCCTCAGTTTTCCCAGCGGGCAAGAGTACGTGCGACTATGCGAGAGCACAGCACAATGCGCTGTTTTCTATAGCTGTGTTGGGTGGAGGGGAGTTTATTGCAAAAGTTACTGTGTGAGTATTATAGGTAGGCACTCAATGCGCGGCAGGAAAAATTGAGAAGAGATTATCAATAATTCAGTGCACTGTGTTTTATGCTCTCGGTGTTTCCGACTAGGCATTATGTGTGCCATTATAAATATAGGTCAAGTTTGAATTCATTCACTTCGTTTATGGATGAAAGAACGCCCCTTTGTGGATATATGATCCACGGGGTTTTGGAGGATCAGCAAGGGATGTATAATTAAAACTAAAGTGGGCACAGAGCAGGTGACAGGTAAAACAGTGACTTTTTTATGTTACAGGAATCTTTTTGTAATTATTCAAGTTCTAGCATGTACTCCTATATATACTGTGCATATATTGGTCGGCATTGGGTTAGCTTGCGTTTGTTCGAATAAGTGATTACATATCATTCGGCAAACGGAATTATTTCGATGTAATTTTGACCGGTACCGGTGGAAGTGCAATATATTTGTTTCGGAAACATAACTTTTTTATTATCTGCAATAACGTACATTTCCATTATTTTATAGGCATTTAAAACATCAGCGCATGCACAGAATCATCCAATTCCGGACCGCAAGTGACGAAGATTGATTTATGATTTCGTGCCGGAATATGTTGATGACATTATGAACGTTAAGTGTGAGGTAATAAAACGTCGATGCGGAATTCAGAAACGCTACATTTTACTGTTTGGATAATTTATTTGAGGTGAACGACACTTTTCACAACGCATTTTCTTCGTCGGGTGGTGAAAGGAATGGTGACAAAGAAAATCTCGCTTGGTATTTTGTTTTCTTCGCTGCCACTGTCATTTTTTCGTCGTCAATCACCTAGAACGACGGCAGGATGATAGTGACGTAATTTCCGTCTTGTCGGAAATAAAGAGTTGGCGAGGCCATTAATTACCCATCTCGCGCTAAGGACGAAATTCCTCTCGGGACTTTGGCATCCGAAACGGAAGGACGCTTCAGGATTTGGTTTAAAGAGCAGAACATGTGTATATACTGTATTTTGACTTATACACACTCTTCTAAGAAAGCCTAAATTTTAGGAGGGTCTCTTGGTATTTGTACGATCATGTTATACTGGAATAAATAAATAAAAAACAAAATTAAATAAAATTAGGTCACATCTGGTACAATTATGTATGGTAAAGTATGCTTGCATAGTCAGAGTTGAATGGTGAATCACGCAGGACTGATAATGATAGTGTTTCCGGGTAAATTTATGCGTCTGATTGAGATTTTAGAAAAAACGGAAACGAATAATAAATAATTATGGAACATGATCAACTCAGCATTCAATATCCATAGCTGAGAAATCACTGTGCACCTTTGACTTTTTTCAAAATCAATACACATTAAAATGACATGTTTCACTGCACCACAGTTTAGCTTTTCGATAGTCATATGTGGTTCGATCATTATGCCGAAGGATTTAATTATCCCGGCTTGGTGCAGATATATTTGAGCCATCTCTGGTTAGCCGGCGCAACCTTATACAGATTGCGCTTGACCACGATCTGTCACCGCAAGATGCGATGCAGTTCCGACCCTTTGCAGTATGTTACCATCGATCTATATCTCATTAAAATACATGCCATTTGCACCTGCAACCTAACACGTGCGCACTGAAACGTGAACAGATCCAGTTCTATTTTCTACGTCCGTGTGGACATTCAGAGTTTGCAACTGGTGGATCTGGAAAGTGGGAGGGCTTAACGAGGAAATAGGGTTGGAAAATATTGTAGATATTATTGAAATTTTAATTAATTCTAGCAGGTAGAAATAATGCTTGCATGGATATTCGAGTTAAACCAAACTTTTTTTACCTTCCTACACAATTAATTTTGCGTTTCATTAAACTCTGATTTGTAGCCACACGCGTTTGTGCACACTATGTACATAACACGATCTATATATATATATACAGGCAAAGGAAATCAGAAACCTGGGGGGAAAGGGTTGAAAAACTGACAGGATGCCAACTACAAAAACAGTAACAATAACAAGAACAAAAAACTCGGTGAACACCATGGGGATAATATCATCGGGACAAGAAATGTTAGAGGGAACTTTTGATCTATTTTCCATGTTTTTATTTCTATTGCTGAATGTTTGAAACCCACTGGCGAAACCGCTTTCAAAGCACAACCTGACCAATCGATAGGAATGAAACTTTCTACTTGAAATCTAGAAAGGTCGTAGTTATGAGAATAATTTCCCACTAGAAGAAAATATCGATTGTGCAGCTGAGAAAAATAAGACACAAAAAGTCGAGGAAATAAATCATGTATAGCGATGGATATAGAAGTTGGATTTTCTTTTTTCCAACAATAATGACATTTTTTTTCTTGCGCTGAAATATTAATAATAATCGTTTAGTGTCTTAATTAACTACATTGGTAGGTACAGACGGTAACAAAAATTTTGTGTTTCAATTAAGCTCCGTTAAAATTAGGTATTGTTTAGCACCTATAAGTATATGTCATCGTCAGTTATGTTGTACCAAGTCCATACCCTCCAAGCTCTCTCGCAAACGAAATGAATCATTTTGAATGTGGTCTGGTCACCCATCCAATACTCGACTCAATCTGTGTTGCTTAACTTGTATGATCTACGTTAAGGGATAACCTACAGGCACAGCAGATGATTTGACAGAGGATGCGGGTGTGGCAGAGGTCCGGGTTGGACGATGACATCGATGCGTTAGTTTCAAAAGAGCTGATAGATTATGTGGGTGCCGGTGGAGCTTCTCGAACGAAGGTTGAAGTGAATAGGTTCCCGCATTTATCACAGGAGTACGATTCAGTGACAGTACAGCGAAATCCATTTTACAAATGTCTTGTACTGCTACAATTGTTATACAGTTATTTATCTGGAAAAGTAGAAAATACGTTGTTGCTGTTTTCTTTTTGCCTAATGGAACTCGGGTTTGCATTTTGTTAGAAATGAGACATTCTGATAAATGTACCCGATTTCATGCATTTCAATTTTCAATTGTTTCTAGATTATAAGAAAAACCTCCAAGGATGTGACACTATACGAATAAACGTCATAATTTCGAGTTCCGACACTATGTTTATGATTATTTGAGGTGTAAATATATAGTTCAAAAAATTCATTTTGTTTTTACAGTATTATTTTTAACAGATAGTATATAACAGAGGATAGGAAGTTCACTTATCTAAACACGATTAAAATTTTGAGCAGCACATACGTTCCAAATAGTTAATTAAATTTCCTCAAATTAGCTCAAGGCAAAGCTTAAAGATATAATATGTAGGGCTGTGTGTTATAAGCTGTCTCCATTTTTATTGCGAGTGCGCGCGTATAGAGTGTCACATGCAAAGATAACACCTGTGCAAAGTGTTTGTTTGAAGCATATTGCATACTTGTTATACTTATAAATTATAATTATGTAAAATGATCACCCATTAGGGTTCGCAAGGATTTATGAAATAGAACTAACGACGCCGCGTTTTACCATTATAAAGCCTCTGAAACTAAACAACCTTGTCTAAGGATTTTACTTAAATCTTATTGTTTCTAACATGTCTGAGATGAAAATAAAAATGTTTGAAAGAAAACTCTGAAATTACGGTACGTGTTGCTTGTTACAGTTTGGACATTTGACGCTTTTCTTCAACAATGAAAATTTCTCATGGGGTGTAATTTGTTGTCTTTCTTACCTGATATTAAAGGAATTATAAAGGAATTATCTAAACAACTCATGTCTAATCTAGGATTCAGGCTAGGTAAAACATTGAGTAATGTTGAAAAATTTTGGCTGCTAATTAAATGCTTGTTGTCTTTCGAAATTTTTTATCACTGCAAACCATAGCCATGTGAATTTTAATTGGTATTATTTGCGCCGATAGCCTGACATGTAAATAATTATTATACGCCGGAAATTGCTGGTATATGAACTAGATAGGTACCAGTTGTCATTATATTTTGGTTGTTGTGAAATATGATTCGCTTGGGCACCAACTGTTCAGGTCCATTGAAAATCTGTGATGTGATGAAGCGATACGGAACAGTTGCAGCAATTTCCCCAGTAAAAAGAAACTATATTTGACACCACTCGGAACATCGCACAGTTTTCCTGAAAGGGCTGCTTTTTCTTATCTATCGAACGCAATAAGAGAAGCAACATTTGAAATAATTGACGAGTGTAAATTGTTTACATAATTTATTGCCAAACCAAGTTTCCGCCAATGGTACGAGGACTTCATTAAGATTCCTAATTGGTAGATTCGAATGCGTATGGCCATACGCATGATTGTCAAATAGCATAAATATTAAGTAGACTTCGCCCATTACCTAAGTGCCCCGTCTCCAGTAGTTATCTAGCGTGGTTTGGTGTAATCTTCTCGTATATTGCGACACACGGCTCCTCATCATATGACCCCACATTTCCAAGCGATGTCTCGTAGGTATTCATATTGTCTAAATGAAACATGCATGATGGATGGTTTGAAAAGCGGAACGTATACAATAGGGTTATGTCAAAATTTTCGAAGCGTGCGGTTGCGTTAGGGTTTCATTGTCATATTTTAATATTGCAAGGAAGATATTGTGTTACAAAACTTGTGAGTCTCTTCTACGACGCGGTTGTAACGTAGCATGACAAAAGACCATGGCCGCAGCTCAGTGTATACGTTGTCGGGATATCCATTTATTTTTTTAAACCAAATTATAATTGCGGATGCAAGCTTATTGAAATCTTAAAAATTATAAAAGGTTGGAGTAACGTATTTTGTATCTATACATGTGGCATAAACATAATTTAATATTTAAAAAAAGTAAAGTAAAAAAAGTCCAATAAGTAAAGTTAAATTAAAATTTTCGATGCCAGTCAACGTTGACCACTACACGATGCTCCCTGAGGGAGCTGCGGTCTTGCAGCACTTGAGACTGATAGCCGACATAGAATATGGAGGCCACGGTCTAACGAATTGCAACAGAGCTGGACATTTTAAATGAAAACTCTTCCGAATTGCACTTGCGAAGGTACTGCAATTTGAATGGTGCGTAATAACGTAAATATAGAAATATTAAGGCTTATCATTCTTGAGTAAAATATAATAAACCGCCAGTAATTATGATTTTGAACCCGTTTACTAGTCTCGATGTCCAGACATCTTTTTCGAACGCTGAGTCAACGAGATTATGTTTTATTGATAGTCAAGCCCACTTCTCGAGTAGCTCGATGTCCGGCCAAGATTGATTTCTACATTATTTGGCCACGGTCAGGCGAATGGACAGCGGTCAGAACACCAAGAACGTCTCCAAACGTCTGTAACTCTCTGATTAATGATGAACTCTTGACGTTAAGGAAGCCAAGAGAGGCATTTTCTTGAACGAAAGCTTTATGTATAGCTGGTGGTCGCACCAAATTGTGCTCGACGTCCGTTTAAGAGAAATTAGTCATCCGAGAAAGAGGGATGTTCTTTTGGTATTACGATGAGCACACCGCATTTCAGTTTTTTAACGCAAATGGATCATTTATCAATGCGTGGAAACGTCCATACGAAGAAAATCCATTGGTGAAAAACCGAAACAAGTGCCATTACCAGCGCTATGTCGTGCAGTTTTCCATGCGTGATATTGTTTCGAATAATCCGTAGTCCATTTAAAGAATGTGAATTTTGAGCTATTTTGCGAATGGATACAATGAGTGTTCAAGTTATAAGTGCGTTATACCATTACACAGTTGGTTGGGCGGTTTACCCAGCACGGGGCTGCTGAATTGACATCAGTCTCCACTTACCCCAGAAGTCAAACATTGCTATTAATTAGACGTGCGCTGCATTGTTGCAAAATTACTGTCAATACTAAACTCTACAAAATGTCTTTCAGGGATTATTGGAAAACAATTCCCGATGTTTAAAGAATCTCAGGCCCGAATGCCGAGACGTCACTCAGTGAGCACTAAGTTGGCATTTGCAATGATAAATTGTCCCCAAAGTGCGCACTGAGTGCGGACTCGGTTACGACTCTGCATTCGGGTCTTAGTGAATTTGGGACCGAAACTGAAATATAATAGGTTTTATAATAATTATTCATTTATTGATAACAGGTACGTAACTCACAAGAATCCACAATGTAGTATATTTCCCACAACTAACGCATACGCAAGATAAGGTAATTTTATATAAACCTGGGAATCATTTTAAAATAACATCATTTTTGCACTATTTGTGTCAGAAACAGAAAAGGAAGTTGTACGAAGTTGTACAGCACTTCACGACAACGTTGTTTGCGTTTGAAAATTTGCGGGTAAGGCCAGAAGAACTTTAATAGAAGGAAAAAAACACATTCAAATGTAAATAACAACTTTTCACAGGTTTCACGGGCGAAGCTATGAAAACAAGAAGCCCATTAAAAAAAGTTGCTCTTTTATGATTATAAGCATAAAATAAACCAGTGCGATCCTCATTTTAGCAAGACTGGTCAATAGAATGATAGGGTAAAGGCGTAGCTCTCATAGCTGGGTCGAAATACGCATCACATTCAATAGACTTATTTGGAATATGCAGTGGCGTAGCTGGGTGTTGCAGGACCCTGGTGCAAGATTTTTAGTTGGGCTCTCCCCCCCCCCCCCCCGGCCATCGGAATATTGACACAATTTTGTTATTTTTTCCACCACACAATATATATAACGGAGTTATTTAATGAGTTATATCTTCTAGGCTATAAGTGAGGTGTTCCCCTTCCAAACAAGGATTTTCCGATAATTGACTGATTTTGACGATCAGTAAGTATTAATAACAGGTGTAACCGTATTTCATAAAAAATTAGCCATTTGGCCAAAAATTTGCCAAAATTATAGCCAGTCCAAATTTAGCCGTTGGTAAATGTAAACGACGGGCAGTACATTTTCCTTGTCGGCTATAAGAACGCAGTTGGGGTTTGTGGGGCATGGTAATTCTGCAAAAATTGGCAAAAAAGCGTAGAAATCTACCGATTTCAAAATGAATTGCTGTCATTACTTTGGCGCAGCAGGCGAAAGTCTTTCGGTTTCTTGGGCCTCTGTAGTCAAACATTATGTCCAAATTCGGTGTTTGATATGCATTCACTCTCCGATTCACCCTTTCACGGCCCTCTAGCCACTGATCGTGGACCCCCTGGCTGGGAAAACCCTGTTGCCCATGTGCACCAGCGGGAGCGCCACTGGGAATATGCACCAACACTACAGTTTCATGACGGTGTAGTAATTATGCAATGGTTTCAAACTTTGTGACATTTGCTATATTTTATGGTGGAGTTTAACCGTTTTAACTCTTCGTGTTTGCACTAATTCCGCACGAACATCAAAAGAGATGTCTCGGAACAATACGGGATAGGGGAATTACACCTGTCAATAATGTTAATTACACCTGCCAAAAAATGTCAAAAATACTTGAATGCCAATGGGAGGGGGTGAAGGCCAAAAGATAATATCTCTGGTTTTTCAGTGATGTTCATGTGTATAGATGTTCGCTATACCGATGTTCATATAGTGAGCGAAGCGAGCGGAACGAAGACTTCAATTTCACTACCCCCAAAAAATTCACTTGCGTGCGTGTGTTTTATTATGTGTATTTGTCTGCGCTCTACGCAGACGTAACGCTTGCTTCGATTTTGATGAAAGTATCAGAGGATCTGTAACCTTTGTTCTTAACTTAGACCCCCTGCTGAAATTCGAATTGAAATCCGTATAAATTTTAGGAACATTTTCATAATAATTTTCACGTATAGTAGATCTACGTAACTTTGCAAATGTGTAATAAAACATATGAAATTTTCATACTAGCGCGATTTTTAATTATCTTTTTCTTAGCTTTTTAAAAGCCCAGTTTGCTGAACATCGTTTTCGCTTCGTGAATAATATAAAATAAATTGTTATTTTTCTCGGGGCTTCGTGCTTACGACGTCCCACATTCATAGTTAGGGAAGATCGTTTTGATATCGATCTTTTAAAAACGATCGTCATCAAAAAAAGATCTTTTAAAAAGATCGAAAGTTCGCAGTATTTTTTTTAAAGATTCGAATTCAAGATCGTTTTATAAAAAGGTAAAATTCGTTTAAAATATCGTTTTCAGAAAAGAAACTGGGAAAATGGTCCATATTTGTCCGACAATGGACGAATGGATGGACAATGGACAATATGGTCCATATTTGTCCGACAATGGACAATGGATCGAAGATTATTTGCCTCTGTTTCGGCTTGTCCCGGAATAAACGGTAGAATTTGGAGGTAATGTTGTTGGCACAGAATTTAATACACGTGCTTCTAAAACACATCTGCATTGTCATTGGGAAACGATCTTGATCTTTTAAAATTGTATTTTTATAAAGATCGTGGAAAGAAGATCTCGAGCTCATTATATAAAAAAACGATCGCGATCAGTTCTAAGATCACTAAAAAAGGTTTCGATAGCACGATCTCGATATTTTAAAAAGATCTTTCCCCAACTATGCCCGCATTCACCTTTTATCCACAACAAATAGCTTTACGCTCATCTACAACGCAACCCAAAAAAAGTTAGCGAAGTCTCTAGTAAACTTCATACTAAAACAGTGACCTTCCAGCTCGTCCTGCCCATCTCTCCAAGGCAAAAGTTATGCTAGCCCTCCACAGCCCTATAAACGTTCCTAACCTACCCTGGATTCTGCGTGAATTCTGCGTGAATTCTGCGTGAATTCTGCGTGATTCCACGTGACAACATGCAAAGTTGATAAATATGATTGCCATTATCCCCGGAAGTAGTTCAAAATAAACAAATGGAACTCAGTAAGGAACCGTTACACTCATATGTACTTTTCCTGAACCTGTGCCGAGGTAAAATAGTATCTTTGTCCGGCTTTATTAAAAATATTTAAATAACCCAAAATTAGGGGTTAATACCAAGTTTTAATCGTACTCAATAATAACGCCTGTCTGAAAAATGACAGCGAAAGGTGAAAATAAAAAATATGTAAATAATTTTGTTTTACGGACATTCTAACAAACCCCAAAACTGACAGTTGAATGATGAGCACGTCATCTTTTTAAGGTATATATGAGATACTTTCATAAAAATATAAAAAAAAATCGCAAAAAACTCATAGACGGTAGTAAGTATATTTGATTCTGTGCGACACTTACAACGCCGACGACGCTCGCCTGCCCTGCAGATTGTGAAGATTGAGCTCTCGTGTGACAATGGTCGTGGGGTTGTAACTGGGCTGCAATAGCGACCCCAGCCTCTCGACACACAGCGACCGGGCTCGGTCCCTTTGGGGCCCATCCGTGGACATGCGGGGCAGTTGATTGCTGCCCCCGGGGGGGTCCTCGAATAAGACATGTCTCTTGTTGTTGTTTACTTTATCACCGCGCAAACGTGACATCAACTTCATTGTGATGGTTTTTAAGGTTGGGTCTCCATTCACTAATTTGATCTGAGACGGTGACGGTACTGGATGATTATGGTTTTATTTTCGATCGATATCTTGACGATATATTGATTATGTTTGTAGTGTACGAAGAGCTCGGTATTTTCGTCGGTAATTATTATGCATGGTATTCTCCCGTAGCGATATGGTTGAAGCGATCTATTTGTATGTAATTTTCAGTTTGAGACCATGATAACACACACATAGTGTCCATCGATGGTTTATTAATTATATACTATAAGTGATTGAAATCACATTGTAATGTAATATTGTGTGTGGTTTCAATGCATGTAACAGTTTCGAAATTGTCTAAAAATGAACACAACCACGCTGAATGAGAGATTAACAATTAGCCTCAACTCGTTGGCAAACAAAATACAACTTTATAGGTATTTTTTATTTGTAGGTATGGTGAGACTCATTATACAACAGCTTATTTACCCCAAAAATGAGCATAGCCCCCAATAAATACCATCAGAAAATCCCGCACTCTCAGATACTAGTTTAATCAGGATCGGCTGTTTGCCGTAGAAGTTTCTATTCAATCACGTTCTAAACATCCATAAAGCCATGCGAATCCTTCTACATACAAAAATAAAAAGATAACAAATATATCATTTTTGCTTCACTGATAGGCTGACATGATAAAGCGTCGCATGGTGTTTACTTGCATCTGCTATGGAAAATATAAAAGCAATGTATCGAATAACATGCCAGTGCTTGCTGGCTTTTTTTTGTTGCTCCGAATGCAATTTACTTGGTATGGGTTCGTCAACAAGTGAATGCAGATTATTTAAATTAACAGGTTCGGCTGGAAATTGCAGAGCACTCAAACAAAGGGGGGAAAACACTGAATGGAAGCAAATACATGACACACGTTACATTGGTGTCCTGGGTAAAAAAAAACAATGAATGCCGACACCGACGCCGACGCCGACGCTTTTATGAGCGTGATGGATTGTTGATAGGAGGGGGACATTGAAAACCGTGCGATGGTTGGAATAAACAACGATATTTGCTCCACTTGAACACACTAGGAAATGTTATGAAACTTTATGAAACTTATAGCTCATGGCGTAAAAAAAAAATTAAAATCTAGATTCAAATTGCTGTCAAGTCTCACCACACGTATTTTTCAGCGTTAAATACCGAAATAATGAACTTGACGGACTTTTATTTAAAATAAAAATAATAATTAACAAAAATGCCAACGAATCAAGTATCACCGAAATACTTTTCAAACTTAGCGACCCGAACAAAACAACAAATCAAAATCTTAAAACCCCAGACACGCGCAAATCAACAAACATGACACGAATTCACTGTGACCCGAACGGCGCCGATTCCGACCAGAATTCTGTCCGATAAGCCCCAAGGCTCGCGAGCGACTGAACGCGTAGCCACCGAGCCTAACCCCTGCTGGAGGAGGGGGCAGGGGGGGGGGAGGGTCCCCGTCGACCCACCTACCGACGCCGCGTGCTGGCAGGAAGTGCACACAACTGAACGAACGACGCCTGCGTATCATGCGACCGACGCCTCACCAGTGACCTTTTCATGTGCGTAAACAATGCGTAGGTAATTCATGAATGAGTTTTTCTGGTAACGTTGCTCGTATGTTAAAGTGATAAAATGTGTTAAATTATAACGCCGAAGGAATAATTGTATTTTTATTCATCTGAGATAAGATATTAAAAATGTGGGGCAGTCTTCTTGGATACCTAACTGGTTATTAAAAGAGATAAGAATAGCGTAGATAGCGAACAGAAAGTGTATCGTGCCACTGAAAAGTAGTAAAAGCATTTAATTTCAAGGCAGGCATATTTTCACAATCTTTTAGGCAAAGCCTTCAAAGTGAACGAGAGAAAAGTTGTATTAGTGCTAAGATCTTCAGGGTACCTACAAGGAAATGAGCCAGACCAGTAATTGAGCGGGAAGCCGGTGCCGAGTTGATTACGCTAGCCAGGGGGTCAAAACTTTGGTGGGACGCGGATACGTGGGCTGGGCACATGTATGCATGGCTCTTTATTTACCTTTTCCGTTAATTAAATTCCATGCCTTGGTCGACGGGGTAACCGCGACTCCGAAGCAGATTTACACCGTAGTTTTACGCATACATTTACCTAGCGTTTAGCCAGCGGTGGTTTGGAAATACTTTAATATACTTAGTTACGAATCAATGAAAAATAATGCAAGTGCAAAGAGTTGTTATCAGAGTCAAGATTTATAAAGCTGAGAGTGAGAAACGTGGTTTTCCTTACACTTGCTTTAATTTAAATGGTATTATAAGCTGAAATGTCAATACACTATTTATAGATTCTAGTGGTATAATTATGGCATGTCAGATAAGACTGTTTTTCACTAATTTTGAGACGGTGTAAGTGATGTTTTCGTGCTCACCTTTGCGAAAATAAAATAGATAAACGTCCCGCGTGGGGTTTTTACTCGCCCACACCTTGCCGAGCATATAATCACGAAATTTAAATCAGATTGTTTTCTTCGTGAACCCTCCCCATTCCTTGTCATGCAAGTTATGTTCCAAATAAAGTAAAATACGAGCATTTTGTACACGAATAAAAATATCCAAAACCGATTTTCATTTTCGTGTGAGTTAGTAACAAGATAAATCAGACATCGTGTTTAATTAAACTGGCAATGATTTCGCAATAGAACAATCCACTCGCCGCGCTCATACATCACCTAATATAGTATTAGTCATGTGATGTGTCCCTGCAACATGAATGGGTGTGCTCGTTCGCTCGACTCCGTTCACGTGAGCCGTCGTGGGGGTGAGTGGGGTGTGGTTGCAAGGGGGGGGGGGGTGGATTGAGACGGCGAAGTAGTGCCAGTCACAGATGTCCTGGGTTCGTGGCCCGCTGTGCGCGCGGGACCTCAGGGCAGCGTTGGGCTCGTCCCAACCGCACAAACACAAATATAATTCTGTCGAATTCGGAGAAGGATCGGTGAAAGATTCAGAACTGCGTGACCAAATATTGTGTTCGCTATTGATGTCAATAACATGTTATTAAATTTGTTATAAAATGTGATGTAAAGAAAAATGGATCGTGAAAGTTGAAGAAAAATAATTCTAGAAAATGCTGTAAAAGCCTTTTTCTATGAATACAATGGATTTATATTACAGGAAATTGAATTATATAGAGCTTTTGAGCAGTTTCATTCGCGTATTAATGCTTTTTCATCTTGCATTTTACTATTCTGTCTGCCTTTGAAACAAAAATCATAAAACATTTAACGTTCATTGTGGAGGTGCCAGTTCAGGATGAAATTTTGTAAAAAGTGTGTTCTTTACTTTATAAGTAAATACCTATCCTATCCAGTTTGACGCAAATTAAAGGGTAGTTTATTATAATAGTTTTATGGCGTTTAATTAGCTAACATAAAGGGTTCTTTGTCATGTTTGTTAACTCTAATTATCCACAAATATTTTTGTTTTAATTGTGCTAAACTCATGAAGCTATCGGAATTACGCGGCCTGGGATGACTTCTGAAGTGCTTTGTTTGAAAGTAATGGTGTTTCGAAACAGCTCGAAAACTTGATCTCGTTTCTTGTCTTTTACCGTTATTTTATTTTAATGAGATTAGCATGGAATGAAAATTGAAACACGTCGAGCTCGACAAACTTTGTCGAATCAAGTCTCAACTGAAACCGACGAGCCATGAGATAGAAATTGAATCCAATATTGACCCGCTCACTGAAAAGGAGATGTGTGAAAAACTGAGGCCAGTATGAGTTAAACTATATAAGAGTTATACTTCTCGCGATCTATGGAGATTTGGATCCTGCAGATTGACTAGAGTAAAACAACACATTTTAGGAGCCGTGAAATTTCTGATTCATGTTTGAAATGATTACACTCCGTTTTTTTTCTAAAAACACAAAAATATTATAAAATATGCACAGAAACGCATGAGATATCCAAGACTAAAAGTCAACATGTTTTCAAACGCTTTAGATTATGAAATAGACAGCATTTTGGTATGTGGTTTTCCGTTATTATTGAAAAAAATATACTTGAGGGTGATAACGAGTTTTCCCCCTCAAGCCAGGATGAAAAACACAAGCTGTTCTTTTACCATGGAAATCACACGATCCACACTTTCTCCGGATAACCACCCTTGTGGCTATTAGCATACGCTAAATAGTAAATACCAAAAGTCCTGGGATCTTGCCTTGACTGATATTTTTGTTTCAAATAATATTGTTTTACATGCACTAGCAGAAAAAATAAAAAATGATTCTGTAAATATACTTCTTTCTATAGCGGGTATTTTCACAGCTCATACCAATACTGTCATCACACTGGGAACAAATTGCCTCATCTGCTCTGGGAGCAAATGGGCCATAATGCTCTTAAATGCTGCAACGAACAGTTTGTCAATGGGGTGAACATTATTACTCCAAACATCGTTGAGGACCGGGAAAACCGGAGACAACCGGGGAAAGCGTGGAACTTCTGAACATACGAGCCAATTATGGAAGGACAGTTAGTAAAATTGCGTTTTCCGGCTTAGCGTGAAAGATAAAGAATACAGAGCTGTACATTAATTTCTAGTTTCAAGCGATCTATGTAATTAGTAAAATTTATGAACAACCAAGTATAATGAAAATTAATTTCAAGATTGTAGTTATGGGAAAGAAACACTTCTGCTCCATACGATAACTTATTTAGACGATTTATTGATTTCTCAAAATGTAGGGCACCAAAAGAAAATCGGATCATTTTTCTTTTCCGTTGCTATAGTCTTTCTTAAGCTTATTTTCTTTCTGAATAATTTAAAATTTTTAGACTGTAGACTAATTCTAAATATAGCCGTCATTTAACTTTCTTATCTTCGCTTGGTTTTGTCAAACGTGACGTGATCCGGAGGTCTGACATCTCGAGTACCCAACTAAAGTCGCGAACGGCGAAAGTACCACTTCCAAAATGATAAAGAGCCAATCGAAAAGCGTGTGAAAGGGCGCGTGCTGGCTTAAAAATAGCTGCCATGGCTCGGCTCGTTTGCTATATTGACCAAAGATAGACCAAAATAGACCAAACAAGAAAAGGAAAAATCCCTTTCCCATGACTTGTTATTGCATGCGTGGCTCGGAATCCCCACTCCTTCGACGAAGTTATTCAAGAAGACAAGGGTAAGGTATGTTTAATCAGATAACATTGTTAAATTACCGTCTTCTATAATGAATGAAACGGCTATCAATAACTTTTCCCAACAGCTATTATTACATTTCTTGTGTTACGGAAAGCCTACGCGACAGAATTTTTAGGTGTTTCAAGTATGGCAGGACTTTATTTTGTAGTTCCAGCAATTCCACTACGGCACCTCCATCATGGCACTTCCACCACGCAACCTCCAGTATGGCACTTCCACCATGCAACCTCCAGTATGGCACCTCCACCTCGACCAAGGCCAAGGTAACCGCTAACTATTATCGGATCTTGCCAGAGAAGGCGAGCTATCAGTTGTCGCTAACAGGTCGTTTAAGGATCGGTTATCAGACTATTTAACCAAGTGGTATAATTTTCATTCGCATGTCAGTCCACGAATCAGCACCAAACCCTCGGCCCACTGGCTGCGTCCTGGAAGGAAATATTTGAGGGACAAGCCAAGTAAAATTCTTCTTCTCTTGTTGGATTTGACTTTACCTTGCACGCTTGCACCACGGTACTTCCACTAAAATGGAACCTCATTGGCAGCACCTCGACCAGGGTACCTCCACTAGTGCACCCCCACAATGACACCTCTTGCAAGGCACCTCCACGTCACGACGCTTCACATTCTAGCATGAAAATGACGGGGCCTTTCCATCTGCATTTTCCCCGTTTAAGAGAAATCAATCACTTGGTCAATTGTGTTTAATCTCCGGACCAGAAAAAAATATTACTGCTGCATTTTGTATAAATGCAATTCTCTGTGTATTTAAGTCGTTAACATGAAGTAAACTAAAAATACCATTTGAAAGACTTCAAACATTTGACGCATTGTTATTCTACTGTCCAGCAAACAAAAACAGAAACAGCAGGAAACCAGTATGAGAAACTGTTACAATGACGTAAAGAGGAAACAATAGCGGTGCGTCGTTTAGAATTCGAATGCGTGGATTAGCATGCAGAGGTTGTTAGAAGTCAGTCAACGACGTGTCGTCGCCGGCGTCGATGCAGCGTCGTAAAACAGAGGCGAGGGTGCGAAAGCTTCGGCTGATTCATTTGGAAATGACGTAACGAAAACAGCCGGCAGGCGAGCGGTATAGCCAGCTGTGCGCTTGTGTGCTTCTGTCGACGGTACCGCCACTCGATAATAGAGTGCGCTTGGTGGTGAATGTTAATTTGCTGTTTACACGAGATGTTTTTTGGAAGGGAAGAATTGATAATGAATAACGAACGTGTTCTCTCTGGGGGACAGAAGTGTTTTAAACTAGAAAAGTCTCGATTGTTTTTGTTCGCAACTAGGTGGTTCATGAAAATATTTCACCTTTTCGGAATAATACCTACATAAATTGTAAAACGTGACATTTAATCAATAAAAATAAATTTGAATGGCAGTTACTTTCAGGAAATAAAGATCATCCTATTTATTTATTTACAGTTTCCAAATTTGCCCAAAAATCACGGACTATGTCAGTCAGTCAGTCAGTGTGTCATTTTTCCTATTTTTCACTGTTTTTGCACGCCGCGATATCGGAACCGAATCGGTCGCACCCTTATAAAAAAATGCGGAATTTTTTCCGCATAGATTTTTGCATTTTAAGCCGGATCAGTTGAGTTTTAGTATAGTTTTAAAGTGAAAACTGCTAAATATACAAGCACAAAACAGCGAAATAAAAACTGGGTAATTTTTAAAAATGTGTTGGTTACATTGACTTTGATTGAATTGAATAATGACTATGCATAACTTATACATTTATAAGCTCTTATCATTTATAAAAACGAATAAGAGCTCTTTCCCTACTGCATAATCATAACCACACGACTAGAAATAAAAATGACTTTAAACTTAATAGAGAAACTAACAATAATAAAAAAACAAGTAAAACCAATGGGCTTGCTATTATTTAATCTTCTTCCATACCATATGAAACAATTAGTTAAAAAGAATTTAAATCTAGGCTAAAAAAGTTCCTTGTAAAGAATGTATTTTATAATTTAGATGAATTCAAACTAGCTCTTAGAAATCCTTACTTAGATATGTAGGTTTTTGTTTTTTAAGCTGATAGTCAAATCTACATATTATCTTTATACATAGTTTAAGCAGTTGCACTAATTTGTTTTGTCCTTATTATGTTCATATTTTTATTATGTTTCATCATATTATTAATTATTATCACCATAAACTATAAATACTTTAGATTTAGTTTATAGTCTGTACGTTCCGTTGTGCATGTATACAACATTGGGATTCCCAAGACTTAAATAAAAATAAATAAAATAAATAAATAGATTCGTAATACATTGACTTGACTGGAAATCTTCTTGTTGAATTTGTCATGTTTGTTCATGTTGTTTGTCTTCGGATCGGGGGCTGGGGAGGCGCAGATCATTGCGATTGGTTTAGGGGTGCTCTGAACACGTTCAAGTGATCACAAAAAAGAAAATCACATGGATGAAATCACCGTCCGAAAAATTTTGGAAAATATGTAAAATCTGCTAATTATGTATGAAGGAAGCTGTTGGTTTTGCTTGGTAGGGGTTTGGGAGGGGGCAGGCCCAATCAGATAATCACCCTGTATATAAATTTATTTGTTATACCCTTTTTTGTGACACGCCTTTACGGAGTTACAGTTTTTTGAGGCGTACTACAGTTTTGTTCAATATTCACTAATTCAAAATAGTTCCTCTGTGCGGGGGTGGTGGGAAACTTGTTTGGTACATGACTTTGGTACAGTAAAGGAATGATAATGAATTTATCCTGTTCTATTCTGTTGATGTTGTTCTACTTTGATAATGTGAATGTCATTAGTGGGGTGGCCATAAGCCCCGACACACTCACCGTGCGCAGAACGGGCCCATACTGCTAGTTCATGAAATTATTTAGCGCTTTTAATTTTAAGGATCCCTAAAAAAAACATTAATATCATTTTTTCCTAAGCGAGTTTTGCAAAACCATAAAACATATTAAAATAAGTAATGCCTCCCTTTTCTGGACCCAGATTACAATAGGGAAGTTCTGAAATATCGCTTTTACGTCAGCGCTCTTCCACAGTAAGAAACAGCGTGCGAATTGCACAATGGGCATTGTACATTATGAATTATGATCGTGTTGCAATTTGTGGTGGTGGATACATAATTTTGCTTCGTGCTACGACTGAGCTTTATCTTCCATCCCAGTGCGGCTCCTGAGGGCGGACTCGGCTGCTAAATAAAACACGGGGCAATTATGATATCAAGCAATATTAAACTGTTGGCTGGGGAGCAACGCAGTACTTCCATGGGCTTCAATATTAGCTTTAGTTAAATCCACCAAGGTTTACACTTAATGGGATTAACATACAAAACTGCCACTGAACTACTCATATCCTAGGGGTGATAATATGTCGAAATATTGTGATACCAAACGGATTGAAGCCATGGCATAGGAAGTAGAAACCCTATCCAATTTGGGTTCTTGCTTGGTTTTTATCCCGGTCTGGTTTCACATATTCCCTGTTTCTCTTTCCTTGCAATTGCATTTGCAACGCTGTTTTTAGTTGAGCAACGTTCACAGAAAACGCATATTTTTTTCTCATGCCGATGGACTTTTTTCGGAGAAAAAGTTCGATTTTCAAATAACGCTTTGCTGCACATGGAATTTGAAAAAACGACTTTAACAAAATACGAGTGTTAAGACAATCACGAAGCTAACATTTTCATAAAGAGCGTGCTTATAAGATTGACATGAACGCAATAACGTGGTCTCAGATGAGGCAATAGGTAAAGACGAGTTGTTTTTTTTGCTTCGCAGTTCAAAAATTTTGTGTTGAAATACTTCGAGAATAATCCGCGAGAGCAGTGTTTATATCGTAGTCTATGGCTGGAGCGCTGCGACCTCCGACGAGAAAACGGCGTACTAGCATCGGGAAAGCCGGAAAAGCCGGGAAATGTAACGATCGGTTGCGATGTCGACGGAGGCGTTTGGAACTATCGAGGACCTGCCACCTGTTCGAGAACGAAGCAACTGACTCTTTATTGACTAGTTTTTAGAATGGAACTTCGCCTACATGGAGTAAAGAATGGATATCATGCTACTCTTGACAACTCGTAATATGTATATTGATTTCGAAGTTTTTTTTGGTGCGGGAAGGCTTTTTTCGTAATAAGCAGAAAATGTTATTTTCGTAATGTGGTATTTTTGTAGCGACATTGTCCCATCATTGGTACAAGTTTTAGTTGGAAAATATCCCACTCAAAATCAATATTACCGAAACGAATCGACGACGATAAAACATTTCAACTGCTTCTTTTATTACCGAGCCTGAAACTAAAATTGGCAAATGTCTCCATGGACTGACATAAAGTACGTGTTAAGTAAATTTACTCTGGAAATTGGCTCCAAGATTGTCCCAGGTGTTTTGCTAAGCTGGTAAACACACTTGTGTTGGCAACCTGACGCTTCTGCAATATATCAGGCGTTTTCAATTTCCCGGCTACCGTGCACATAAGGTAGCTCTGGCACAATCTTGTCTGTTAATCTTTCTTCTCACTCATAACTCACGATTTACTCAGTTCAGACTACGCAATTCAGAGCTCGAGAGTATTTAGAGAAAATACAAGATATAGGGAGAAGCATTTTCGTACCTGAGATACCTGCATGCCCTATATTGAAGAACCATAGTCTTGAATAACGATAAAACGAAATGACACGTTCGCGTGTTCCAAAAGGAAGTATAAACTTCCTCTTTTTAAGGTGCCATTTTCTTGTTACTTCCGTCTCGGGCATAAAATGGTACCTACTATAATCTCGAAGAACGTGTATCTAATGGCCTGATACAACTTGATGTCATAATAATCTATTAATAGGTGAACCCCAAGTGTGTAATCAAGGGAAAGTGTCGCGTGATATGATTTTGATGATCGTGACGAAGGCCGGGGTTCTCTCTTTCGAGAAGCGTAGTTCGGGTAGGCCACCGAAAAACAGGGCTAGGTGATAAACGAACACGTAAAAAAAAAATTAAGAATTACAAAATATGCAATATTATCAATATCCCTAGTTTAAATTCGTTTAGCGCTTGCAATACTTTTAATAGCTGTTTTTGACTATAGATGCATACAGCATATAGTATGCCCCAACCTGAGAGGAACAAAGTTACCCATAAGCTGGCTTTGGGCATCGGTAATCAGATTCTACTCATTTCGCTTGAAATGTCCATTCGCATGTCAGCTCCCAAGTCAGAAGTCACCACCGAATCCTTTGCCTTTTGGCTGAGTGCTGGAAGGAGAACAAATTGAGGGACATGGGCGAACTATTTTATTGGTATTTGGTTATAGGGCTTCGCGAACACAATTTGTGTTGCGTTGAAGATAAGCGTATGAAGGATTTTCTTGAAAAACGCAGGGGGTCTAGGTTGAGACCTATAAGTAGACACCCTGAAAATTTAATCGCAATCGAAGCAGGCGTTTGGTCTGTAGAGCGCGCACAAGACACATACCAACAAAAAACAAACACACACAAGTGTTTTTTTACCATGTAGTGAAATTGAAGATTTCGCTTCGCTCGCTTCGCTAGCTACGCTCATCAAATAAACACAATTTCATATGTGGTACATTGTAGAACTAATCAAGGAAATCCAGCTATTTGCAACTCACAAGATTCCAGATTTACCACTACACATATTTACTGTATGATATAATTAATATAATAACCAGATCAATATATGCAGCTTTCCCCTGGTTTTCGAACGCGTTTACAGCTGTTAAATTTAGATTGAAGAATGAAAATAATGAGCCTCGGAAACAGGCTCGCCGACCGAGCCTCAGAGTCCACGGGTTTCCACCGCGTGTTCTGCGCAAATTTCAAAAAAAAACTTTTGAAGAAGCAACGTGCTTTTGCACAGTAAGCCATAAATTGGAAAGTCGTAACTGCAAAGTTGATATTTTCATATATATGTATCTTCTAGACCTTTCTTTTAGAGCACGCTAAAAATAATGCAGTGGCCAATTTTATTGGGTTATTTTGTCGATACTGACTCAAGAGAGAATAGGTATAGTACATTTGAACGGAAAATACTTTCGGTATGTGTAATACCGTGCAAAGCAGTATCGGGATATATAAAAATATATTGTAAAAAAACATGTAATGAAAAATTATCCGGAATCTCTGGTTCGTCGTTTCAGTATTGCATTTTTCAGCTTCTTCGTCCTTCCATTTAATGATAAAACCCATTCCATAGCACAGAATTTTTTAAAAAGTAATTACTTTACTGTCTTCAGTCTGACCTTGCCTTTCTGATATAACGACTGACCCATTACAGATGATTTCTTTCGAACATTTAAATTGCTCGTTTGTTCTTTGAGCGAGCGAATTCATCCTCCCTCGGGTGAATTCAATAGCATCCTTAACTCTTCTACATCGCACCGTCCTTGTAAAGAAAAATGGAATCAGTGTCTGACCCATTTCTTTAGTTCAACATCGTTTCGTAATTAAACCATTCACAACCTTTTCTCAGATAAATTTCGTGTCATGTCTTGATTGTCAGACTTGCATCAGACGCAACAGCGAATCCCTTTCATGTTTTGATTGCACGAGAAAAACAATCAATTAACACCTTTTGGTTGGCTGCCTTGAGACCAGTCATAAAAAGTACTCCTATCGTAAAAGGACTCGTTGATGCTTCAAAAGACTAAAGTATTTCGCAGCCGAGAAAAATTCAAAGTTACAATTGTTTAAATATAACGTATCGAAGAAACACGTGTCTCAATTGATAATATTTAAAAATTTATATTTCTCTTTACAGCCAATTTGGAAAGATGTCTACAAAACGTCTTCACTGTAGACGCTATAAAAAGGGATGCGAATCGTCAAGCTAAAAATTTGAATTTATTTACATGGATGTGCAAAACGAGATTATAATAACGAAGTCGATTCAATATGGCTGAATAACCGGGAGATATACAGCCATTGTGAGATTCGCGAATTGAGCTATGGATGTGATGCATGGAATTGAGTTGAGAGATTCTTCCAACACTTCCATTCCATGCCAAGCAGGCAATTTACCGGAATAACGGAAACGCTTTTTATCGATCACAAAAATAAAATATCTAACAAATAAGAACTCTTGGTTAGGATTTCAAAAAATCACATATGTCTGTCCCATCGTTAGTAATAATATAGTTAGGAAAAAACTATTTCAACCTGGGGTTTGAATGCTAAATAAGTCCCACTGATTTCCATGAGCTATCTGATACCTGATTTTAGTATGGAAATCAGTGAGATTTTATTTATTATTCAAAATCCAGTTGGATATATATATATATATATATATATATATATATATATATATATATATATATATATATATATATATATATATATATATATATATATATATATATATATATATATATATATATATATATATATATATATATATATATATATATATATATATATATATATATTTTTTTTTATTTATTTTATTTTAAATAACATGTGCTACGACGTATATAGGTGCTAAAATCCAACGTAACCGTATCGTGCAATCGAAATCGTAGTGAATCACAGTGCAAAGACATATGAATATGTATTCACAACTCAAAATCGATTCTATTTTCGATTAACAAGGTCCGATTAATTTAGGCGTGATGTAAATCGGAACACAAGCCGAACTGAACCCAATACCAAGCCGAGCCATCTGTAAATTATTCTGCAGACCAACGGGTATTTCATCGAAAGTTCGATTGAATGCTCCGAAGTATCAAAAGAATTTCCGGAATTCGTTAATTCACCACATTCCATCATTCTTCTGTCACCTCAGTATGGCAAGGCCCATTCTAGTTCATGAACTGCTGGGCTACATTCGACGCTAGCGTGTCTCCCCAAAAACTATTAGGTACTTTACCTTCCAAAGTTACACCCATTCACGGTAAAGCAACATGATACATTTCACTAAACTTCAACAACAAAACCATCACAAACTACTAACACAACAACTGGAGAGATAGAGAAAATGATATTTCGAACGCTACAAATTGTTTAAGTTCCATTCCGAGCAAGGAAATCCGAAATGCAAAAGCGTTCCTTTTAAAACTCGTTTATACATTCATGGTACCGTGTCTCGAGAATTTCTAAAGACTTTTTTAATATTATTTGTCAAAGACATCGCAAAATGAATCAGTTTCACATCTCGCATACGTAAATTATTCTAATATATAAAAGACAAGTAAAAGTTAAATGATGGTTTCTAAGTTTTGAACTCTGAGCGTAGTCTCACACGAATGCAAATCGCAAATCGCACGAGAGAGCGGCGTTCTGCTGAATTCCGCGTATAGGGGTTGAGACTGCGAGAAGACGGAGAAGGGGGCGAAGGAGATAAGGAGCGAGGAGCGAGGAGTGATAGCGCTAGCGATAGCCCAAGCGAAAGCGATAGCGATAGCGCTCTCTTAGGTTTGAGCGGAAACGAGGGTTTGACAGTAAGAGCCAACGAAATTAGATGTCAGAACGAACTAATAACAGAAATCAGCAGATCTATAGAGATGAATCTTTCTCTCTGTACTTTTAAAGAGAAGATTGAAGAAAATAATGCAGTTTTGAAAAAGAAAAGCTTTCAAAAGTGCTAATGGTAAGTTGAACAACATGAATAAAAATTTAAAATTTCAGATAACAAAGAAAGTCAGATGGCCGTTAATATTTATCTAGCTTTGGAAGCATTAACAAATCACAATGCCGATAAAACTGTTGTTGCATAATTTTACCTGACGGAAATTTGTGATTTCCATTTGTCTTGGAATGGACGGCAGTTTCCTCGCAATCTCGCAAGACGTATTGCCGTCAGCGGAAAGTGAAGGAAGCTGTGCGACCGTGAGCATTACAGATGGCGCAGAGACGACAGCGCGACAAAACAAGTGAGCCAGTGTCTTGCTGAGTAATGACACCCCGTGAAAGTGGGGGGCGCAGGGAGGCGGTCATTGCGGGGTGCACGCTGCAGGGGCAGGAAACGCTTGGCGGGAGCTCGCACGGCGGGAACTTGGGCGATAAACTAATCTCCTGATTGAATGAACTTGACCGGCATGGGCTTGAGATAAAACGAAATAAGGTGACTGGAAATAAGATTGTTTAGAGTGAGATGTCGATGTATGTAATAATGTATTATATTTCTTAGCGTTTTTTTTACTATTTTTTCAGAAACCTTTTCGAAACAAGGGATTTTAATACTATAACGCTTACTTTTTGGTCCAAAGCTGCCCAATTTTCTTTGAGCTGAAAATGTTTTGTCAACAAACGACGAACTAACGAAACTTGTAAGACCATCAGAACCAACCCTGGTCGCACGCATTGAAGGAATGTTCCTGTGGTTCACTACTTCACTGAATTCACTATTTTTGAAATTGAAAATGTTTCCAATTGTCACGCGAGATGCGATTTAATCTCTTTCTTTCTCTACTGTTACTATACAACTAACTTTTGGCCGAAGATAGCTGCGTAGCAACGTATCGTATTTCAGGCCTAAAGCTCAGTGCACAAGGCAACTTTCGTCCCTAGAGGATGAATAAGAGATAGAGGGACGCCTGAGTGACTCTGACGACCCGGCGCGGTCGCCTAAAGGGTTGTGTATAAGTCATCTGAAAACGATTGAACGGTTTCAGAAGGTACATCGGAATGTATATCGGCGTCCCTTCCTGAAAAATGCTTCTTTTTCACCAGCGACAACACAACGCTCGCATACGCACGGACGTGTCGCACGGGGAAAAATATTCGAATAAGAAGCTTGAGGAAAATCCCAAGATTTATTTACACATTTCCCTTTCTTTGATAGTGAAAAATTTTGTTTGCTGAGTGCACAGTTGACATTCACAAAATCTTTCAGAATTACAACTATCTTTAGAATTGTATTCACAGCTCTCCTGGTTGATGTGAAAATAGCGTCAATTAAACTCAAAGTTTTTCACAACATGAACACGGCGTAGGAAACGACTCGCTGGCGCAAGTACTCACCCATTAGGGAAGCTGAGAGGAACGGAGTGAACGACTCTCAGAGGTTCCTTCATCATGTGACTCAGGTTGAATCCTGGGACGAGCTCCTTCTTGTGTCGTGTCGAACGCCTCCGGGCGTGGGTGGTGAACACTCGCCTCAACTTGCCCTCTCTCGGCGTCTGACGCTCCTCCTCATCCTTGCCCAGAGCTGTCAGGTCCTGAGAGGAGCCCGATTTACACAAAGTGGCTTGGAGGGACGCGCACTTCATTTTTGCACTCGAGGGGTTCGCTACCTTTCTGTAGACCCGGTGAGACGCACGCGTATTTGAATAACGAACACGAGATTATGACATTTCTTTGACAGTTTTCTTTTTTCACACGATGAACGTTTTATTTTAGAGTTTTACTAGCGGCTTGTTTATTAAATAGACACAAACTTACACTTTGTTCGCAACGAAAAAAGCCATCCGCTTTTTGCGGGGAAGTCTTGTTTATTGGCTTCGCGAAAGTTTCGACGTGTTTTTTAAGCACACTTTTGGATTTTGGCTAAACGTCTTTGGTTGAGCGAAAGAGAGGCGCAACGGTATAAGATATTCGTCCACTTTGCCAAAGCATGTTCAACAGCAATTTACGAAATGTGGAAAAAAGTTTTTCAATTTAATAAATTATCTGAGAAACATTCAGCCAGTACTTAGCTGAACGACACCAAGTTTGATCATTTTGGGCGCTTATCAGTATAAACATGGTGCGCCCAAATTCAAAGAACAACCGCCATTTCGTTTGACGCCAAAGGAAACGCTGATCTAATTTTGATATATTAGTCATCCAAGGGGTGCAGCTTAGTTGGTTGGTTGGACCGGTAGGGTTGGCCTTTCTCTCTTTAACGAGGTTGCTTGTAAATGATCTAACTGACATGGATTTATTTATTTTGGAGTTCACAGTATTCATGTTCCTACCCTTTCTCCAGATGTATGCTGGCACCACACGCCAACTCATTTTGTGGTCGTGCAAAGTCCGTGTGACCTCCGTAATTAGGAGTCTACGGTCCATTTTCTTTCAGTGGAAATGGTGGAAACTCGGGCAGCTTAAAAACAGCGCAGCAATGAGTAAGAAACACAGCGATGACTTTCCTTAATATAATAACAGTTTGTTTGAAATATTATTCTCTTTGACCCTTTCCTCTCTCTTGTTCTTAACAATGTATTATACAATGTACGAAATCTGATCCTTTATATATGTCTAAGGAGCGTGGCGTTAAAACTTGACGTCGTTATTGTCTCATCAACATCGGAGCTCGACGTCGCCGCCATTATCTCATTACGACGTCAAATAAAACTCAATATCGTAATAAGCGGAGCGTCGATTTTCCAGCTTTATTGTGTTCCAGCTTTGAGAAGAAACGAGCGGCTCATTCTTAATTTCTACTCGAAAACATCTCGTTACCAGCTTCTTTATAACAAAAAGCAAGACACGGGAAAGATAGCGTGAAACAGTTTTTACCAATTTTCCAATGCAGTCCCATATCTTTCATGAAACGGATGTTGCAAATAGCATTATGGAATCGATGGAAGTAAAGGGCATATCGATTCAATCTGTCAAACCCAACAATCTAGAAATGCTTGCAGAATCGAAAACTTCTTGAAGTATTCGCCCGAACGCAATTTCTATATATAGGAAATTTAAGTCGGTATGAGAAAGAACGACGAAAAAAATATGGAAAATATATTTCCGAAAAATTGCTAGAAAAATGACAAAAGCACTGTCTCAAATCCTGGGACTATAACGACTTATACAATAAGACTGAAAAAATAAACGTAATTAGTATGTCTAAGTGAGAGCACTAATATAATTGACATAGAACAAAAAACGTGTTTCGACTTTAGTTCAAAGCTTCAAACAACCCTTAAATTATATGTATAGGTTTATTAATTTGTTAACCAATTTAAATTGCAATGCTTTGGTTATAGAAAGACTTTTAACAGAAATAAAAGCCCCAGGAGATTCCACAGCATACTTATAAAAGACGTAATCAGTTCGTGCTAACCTCAGTTGACTTTATGGTTTGGCTAGAGTCCAGAAGGTTACATGGTCGCTCTAAGAACTTAAGTGGAATTTCATTTTCCAAGAAAATTGGGAAAACTATCACGAAATATCAAACACCACCAAGCGCTCAAGTTGTATGACCCAAAACCAACACTCGCAGCGGTACAATTGGAGAACATGCGATTTCTGTTAAGATGATCAAAACACCATATATATATATATATATATATATATATATATATATATATATATATATATATATATATATATATATATATATATATATATATATATATATATATATATATATATATATATATATATATATATATATATATATATATATATATATATATATATATATATATATAATTGTGGTTTTGTTATTACATGTGTTTGAAGTAATGCTCATGCTTGTGGCTTCAAAATTTTAATTCGCGCAAGGTCTTCTAAGACGCAGCCCAAAGTCTACATTTTTATTCCGGCCGAGATGAGAAATACGTGTTTGGAATCAATATGCTTCAGGCTTCATGACTATTAGTTTTAAATCCCAATAAGGGTATTTTTTACTGCTGACCGTTGGTTAAAAAATACCAGGTACTACATTAAATCGCACTTTCAAAAATATTTTTCAAAAATCGATTTCACAATCGATATTAAAGACTGTGATCATGACTATAGCTTATCATGACATGATCGTTATTCAAAACTACGAAATATAGAAACGCGTTTTGCTATTTCCAAATTTGCGCCTGTTGTGCTGCTTTGCGTGAACTTAAAAATTTTAAGCCGCAAGCATATCAGTCGGCAGTATTTTATTTTTATTTATGTATTATTTTAAAAACATGTTAGAACAAAGCCCCATTCAAAGAATTTAAAATATAGTAATTAATTTACATCGCTTGTAGTGGTGTCTTGAATCACCCTAATGCAAAGTGCAAACACAGAACTTTATGCAAGTTGTAGACAATAAGAGATAAAATGAATTTCATTTCTGTCGCGCAAACATTGAATCGAGTTATAATGCACAAATAATTAATAGTTCACTTGTTCAATGTGGTATTATCGCAGAAACCGCGTCCTGGTTTACAGCACTCATGGCTTACCACCAGAGTAACATGATAGGGTCGATCCGCGAATGCGGATTACCAAAAGCGACCTGGGTTAGAATCGGTGCAAACTTGGATAAACGTCGCCAGCAGATTGATTGCAATTAATTTCTCATTTGAGGAGCACAGGATTTGTGATCGTTTTCATAAATAATCCATTACCTCAAGCTTTGGGTAATTGTGTTTGTAATTTGTGTAAAAAGTTGTGCAATATAAATACCATACACACTCATTATATTATATGAGACAAGTTCATGTGTTTCATAAACAAATGTGTTATAAGTGAAGTCGGATGCATATACAGACTCCCTTTACCACCCAATAATGTTTACGTTTCATCAATATTTACATCGTGTATACCTTAGTGAGGTTTGCAAGTAATATATGGATACACAAAAATTATTCACGGATCACCTCACATTAATAATATCGTCGATCAAGTTCAATCGATTTTCCAGCCAGCTCACTTCATTTCGCCTATAGTATTCCAATTTCCAATCAAATCTAAATCCACTCATGCAGCGCCCGTACTTTATCCAGAGTTTGAATGTGAAATGTGAACAGGCTACTCGCTAACGCTTGAATTACATTTTACAATCGATCTCAATACGAATTTCTACTATACTATATTGTTGTGGAAAGTTTACCTTCGGAGTACGTACATGATGTAAAAATGTTCGTGAAACCATCGAGTTTGCGAAACTAAATACTGTTCAAACGATATTTCGTTTCACATATCGCATAACATTAGCCTCTTTATTTGCTTGTGTTGTCGGCTTCACGAATGAAATAGTTTTCAATTAAAATGTTGGCGTGGTAAAAACTAATTACAAGCGTATCCGTATTTAACAACGTCACATGAAACTGCGATGTTTGAAGAAGACAATTTAGTGTTTAGAGGCAAACATTCCGCGCTCGCTATTTTTTTAGAGTGATCTTGACATAAAATGTAATACCAGGCTTTGGTGCACGAGAAGCAGTTTCAAATTTCGATTCGAATTAGAATTTCGGTTGATCAGTTTCGTTCGACTCTACATGTAAGACTGACGACGTTACACATGTTGATTGACGCCGGAAGCTGAGCTGAGAGTCTTAACCGCAGATACGAAAGTAGAAAAGGAAAGATGTTGAAGAAATGGCACAAGTAAATAATTTTGCAGCTAGTTGAAATCTTTGTCACATCTGTTTATGGATATGGTTATCTAAGAGAAGTCAGGTGAAACATTGCCATGGTAACATCGTACGTTGGGCTTAGAATCTTCCCACGGCAAATCTTTTGACCACTGAAGTTGGGTCTTTCAAACTCACTTTGAAAGTTATATACCTATTCCTATAGAAAAAATAATTTTACTTCATATCGGAATGGAAGCAGCCGTTTGGCTTTTAGACCGCGAACAAGCACAACAAAAACACAAAGGGGTCTGTTTATTGGGGATGTCAAACTGCTGATTCCGAAATGCTCCTTCCTATCTCGGCGCGTATCAAAATTACCCTTCAATACCGATTGATAGTGCAAATGCAGTATCTTGCAACACAACGCAATGCATTTCGAGCTGCTCCAGATGATGACAGTTTATAGTCTTAAATGTTAAAACTAATGTCCACCAGAAAAGAGAGCCCGGAAGAAATGATACATCCTTTTAAATCTATTTTATTTATGCATATAGGTTTTTAATAATTTTAGTGACATTTTAAACAATAACAATAATATTGGTAAAAAATAAATTAGAAGTAAAAATTCAGTTTTGTAATTAATTATATTGTAATTTATGTGCAAATAAAAACGTTACTCTTAGAGGCTTTTTAAAATGTCGGTTTCGCTTGGGATTAAATAACATTTACCCTCAACATAATATATAATATGCAATGTATGTAATATACGCTTAAGGTTCGGGACTGTTGTTTAGGTAGGTACACTTTTTTCGGGTATAATGTTAATGTTGTTCTGTAAATCTCCAAATCCGGAGATGCAAATACTCCGGTAAAATTTTTAAAAACTCTCTTTAGCTTTACGCCACGTGAGACAGGGTCTGAAATCCACCGGCGAGTCCAGTTCTGGAAACTTATAAATTATTACAGTTACGAAGTAAAAAGCTCCGTTTTTTTAAACGAGGCGCCTGATAAAAGCTTTCAAGCTTCTATGAAATATGCATGAAATTTTTGTGAACACCAAGCAAAGTTTTTAAACTTGGTGTTACAAAGACACGGACAATTTAATGCGCTATAAACCACACTTAAATATTTCAGGTATGACGAGCCAAGAGGGTTCCTTTTAAAAGAAATCAAATACCTAGACCACCCTAAACCTAATTCATACAATGTACAATATACCATACCTGCAGCTAAATCTGCATAATAATTTAAAAGCAAAATCTGAATAATATTTTCTTAAATTGCAAAGATCTTAAACCTGCCACCTTTTCATTTTTAATTGTAATGGAAAGATTGAATGGTTAAATCATAAAAGCAACATCCCAGCAAATAATATGCGAAAAACGAACCTTAAACACGCCAAAATTAAAACAGAAAATAAATGAAAAATGTCGAGTGACGCAATATCATTACTACGCTGCAGGCACTTTTCCAGAGAGAGATAACAACATGTAATTTATTTTTGCTCTAAATCTAGCAGTTCAATGTGGCTGTCGCGAGCAACCTTTCTCAATCTGCTACTTCTATTTAATTAAACTGTAACTATTAGGTAACAAAAACAACAGTTGGCTGCGAGTGACACCGACACCGCATGCTTTAATGCCAATTCGTCCTGACAAAATAGAATTAGTGAACAGTACCAATTGGCCATACCTGGAGACTATATTCCTTGAGTCATGGTGAATATCAATGTGGAGGCAATACACATGCATATAATATGCAAAACTTAGCGTACACCATTTATAGTTTGAGATATGTGTTGGTTCACAAAGTTCAAATTAATACACTTTAAATAAAACATTAATCATGTTTCGTCCTTATGGTTCTTTATTTGAATATGAAATAAAATTTAAGGCAAACGCAAACATTGCTCGGGACAACAATTGCCTTTACTGGAATTAGATACTTAAAAGTAAATATCAATAAAGTAGAGATCCGTTTTCTTCTTTAGATGGACTTCGTAATTTCTGTATATTGTTGTAAGCAATGCGTTTTATTTTGACCGCATCACACGAGCATACCCCTTTCACCCAATGACTCAGCTTTATCAAATAAATATTTGTTTTCCCCAGCCACCTCACGCAATCAAGTGCTCTTGGGGCTGCACCGGGAAGAGCGCAATACATTACTCTAGTAAGGAAAGATTTGCTCGCATGAAAAAGTTTCATGCATCAACGATAAGATAAGTAACAAAACGGAGGGTAAGTAATTAGTCTCGGTACTATTACCTACGCTATTATATCAATCTACGACAAAAGACGCTGGAAGTCTTTTTCACGGAACGTTACCTCCCGGTGGAAGAAAATGTATTGCGAGAAAAATAAATAAGACTGGGATAAAGAATGTGATAATATGCAAAACAGTGCAAGAGAAACAAATTTCCTTAGCTTTTAGAGAAAATGGAACCCAATTTTCAGTTGCTATGGCTTCTGTTAAAAGTAAGCACAAAAGCACAAACAAACCTTATAAAATGTGAATAAATTACTACTTCTCATCGAAACAGCATTGTAAGACAATAAGCGCACCGTATATGGTGACCCGATGCCGAGTAAGATACGTTGGCGATAAAAATAAGTATCTATCTAGAATCATAATGCTCACTAACTGATTGGATATGGACATAGTTTTTTTATACATAAAAAAAACACGTGAAAAACATTTTTGTATTAAAAAAAATGCATTCCCAAGCATTTCTGGAGTGATGCAGTTTTATGCTAAAGTATGCAACCAGTGCAAATTCAACATCCACTAATGGGGTGTGTAGATTCCTCTGATTGAAATAACAAAATTAATGACCAAGTGCACTGATGCAAAAGTAATTATCTCCCTCATTTGGAGATACCACAGCAGACAGAATTTATCCATTCTTGTACATTTTACAACTCGACAACAAAATGTATGTATTAATTTTTTTTCTGCACATCGATTAAAAAGGCAATACATTTTCATGGTATTGCGAACAAAAAATGTTGATTGCCAAAAAACAACGAGTAAACCGAGTTTCCCAAATGCAAAATGTGCTTTGAAATGTTCACGCACGATTAATTGGAGGAGGAGTATAGTACAATTTAACTTAATGAGACGAAAAAAATATACTTTCAAATGATGATATCGTATGGTTCACATTCCTTTGTGAGTGAAAAAAATTGAAATGTGTTGTATGTTTCTAACATATATTTAGATGTATTTTTTATGCGAAGTTACTTGAATAGACTGAGTTTTCCATTTGTTTGAAAAATATAACTATTCTGAATTAAGTTAACTATATAGGTAGCGTTTACGCTTGGTCACACACACATGTCAGTTCAATGTCAGTTCAATATACACACTTGAATCAATTACAATTAAGGACAATAGTTACTTATTTCTCCTACTGTTTTCTTAATCATTTCGTTCCATTTTCAAATGTTGAGTTTTCATTCTATTCTTCGGAAACAATCTGATTGTTTTCCCAAGTTCCATAAAAGGTATGTAAAAAAATGCAATCAATGCGGTGTTTCCGGAAATTATCGTACATACACCACTTGACATGTTCAGGTCACCAATCGTTACGGCATTTCTAGCCATTATAGTCCGCTACTAAAAACAATCATAATTTCCAAATCAAATATGAAAAAAATGCGTTATGAAATTACAATTCTATAGCGCTACACGAGTTTAACCGCCTTCGGGCAGAGCTGAAAGTCTGTATCATCACAGCGAATGAAATGCAGCCGGCGGTACGAGACGCGGTCACGTGAAAGTGTATTTCAACTTTTAGTGGAGCCGACAGACAGTGCAATATTTATGGAGCCTCGTGGCCGAGCGCAACAAATGAACGAACGGCCGCCGCCGCCAGGGGTCACCTTGTCCCGGGCTTTTCTGATAAATACTGCACACAGGGATTGTTTGCAAAAATATATCTTTTCCCACATCCGGTTAGGACGTAACATACCGTTTTTGTGAGCACATTGGTCGATTTACATAGCCATGATCATTGAACGCAACATTCAATCACAGTACATAACATATCAAAACTTTTGATTTTTTTAAAATTTTTTCAATACATTGAAATATGACATACCTGTATCTCATCTTTATTTCACGACATGCGGTTTTGATGGAAGATATTGTTCAACGTTGGAAAGCAATTAAACGTTTGTAAATATTGCAGAGCGGAAATGAAACCGACATCAGGCTTAGGAGGATATTAAATTATTTGGAACACATCTTAAAAGTCAATATTTTGTGTTTGTTCAGTGATCAATGCGATGTTCTTCACATAGTGAAGGTATATATCGCATCGATATCCCTTTATTTAATCAGATTGAACAGACAAGCTGCAGATTAAGATTATCTTTCCAAATAGCAGGTCCAATTTCCTCCGCTCGGCTTCATCTCCAAATAACGTTGCCGCTCTTTTTCCTGTTATTTGCTAATAGCCAATTACAGCATTATTATGAGAATCATCTGAGTGTAAATTGAACTTTCCTCTGCTCTAACTATAACAAGCCGGTAGTTCTGAATGTTGTATTACACCTGTACAAACAACGCCAAAGCAATGTCACATCCAATTAAGGTAGGTATAGGAATAGACACGAAACAAAACAAAAAATAACACTCGACGGGATGTTTAGGAGAATTGAGTATACAGGTCGCAAACTCACTACATGAAAAACGATCTTTTTGTGAAGCTAACTTCCCAAATGAGGTTGTAATTCAATACTCGATTTGAGAACGTCGTCATGAAGTGACTACCACAGGGGCAGTGGACCGTAGATGTTTCAAAGTTGGCAAGTAGCAGCCCCCGAATTCCAATCAAGTTAAAAAATTGTGAACAATGAGAAAGCTCCGAGAAACAGCCTTTACTTGTGCCTTTACAGATACAAAACTAACGAATTTTTTAAATCCACAAAAAACAGTCGAGCCAATTTATATTGAAAGAGTATAGTGCAATAACCCCTTAAAAGTATTTGCCTTCACATGGGCTCTCTCTTTCAAATCGAGATCCCAATCGTCGATATTCATTCTTTTCCCTTCTTTTTCCTTTCCCTTCATTTTTCAGGCTGTTGAGAATCGAATCAACAAAGATTTTTAATAAGAAAACGTACTCAGAATTGTTTTCGCGTGACCAGAGCAAGAGTGAATGATTACTTTAATAAACCGTTCAAAACTTAAGACGCACACTTTGAAAGTAAATCTGATCATTTCTATTAAAAATATGAGACCCGATACAGGTGAATATAGTGTATAGCACGCATTTGGACGCCGGGGGTATTGCTTCATCTGTGTTCTTGCTTCGCGCAATTTTCTCTCCTTTCAGATTCCACGGGAAGTTAATAATGCTCAGCTCTGCCGAGAGAGAGAGAGAGAGAGAGAGAGAGAGAGAGAGAGAGAGAGAGAGAGAGAGAGAGAGCTGCACGCGATGCCCTGCTTTCGCACGGCGCACGGCACCCGATGTAATGAGTATGTAATCAGTGAGTATACACATTCGCAAAGTAGCCCGCGACACAATGTGCTGATTTGATTTTACACAGGCTCCACTCAGTTTAGTATAAACAGCTATTCCAACAGGCTAATTTGGGTGATGTTATTTCGAAGTTTTGGTCGAGCAAGGTTATATTGTAGAAAACATATGTAAAAAGGCCATATATTCCTCTACTATTGAACCCGTCCACTTAAGGCCCCTCTAAATGGTTTTGTTCCATTAGCTATTATAGCAAATTTACGGTAAAAATACCATGATTGGTGGGTTGCAACCCTAGTGGAATATGGCCTTAATTAAGGAAACAAGAAGGTTGGAGTTCAAACCTGTGAGCGGTTCTGTCATATTCTAGCATGTTCGTCATCAAACATGCTACCCTTAGACGGTGAGAAAATAATACAAAATAAGGGCGGAAAGCATGCGATAGAATAAAACACTGCAGTGTTTCTGTTTGAGCAATAAAACGAATCACAGTTTGCGAGAGATGACAGATTTAGGGGGCACTGGTCCAAGAGGGTTGTTAGTGTTTATCTTATGGCAGGAAACACATGAATTTGTCCAAAATTGGAGTGAGAATCTCAAAACTGTGGCTTCCCAAAGCATTATCATTTGTCAATGGGATACGTACAGTTGTGGACACCAAACAAATTTATTGCCAAAATATCCTTCGTTGTTATTTGCTGTTATTAATTTACTGTCAAAGTTGATCCAAAGGTATTCTACAATGCCCATGTGGAGCAACTCAAGCCGTCTAAATCACCGCAAGGATTATCATCAGATGATAAAAAATTAAGTCTGACGAAGCTTTGCAATCAATAAGGGAAGAAACCAATGACCAGCACGTGATTAATATAAGGGATGTATACATATTATTTTATACCTAAGCGAGAATTGTATAAGAGAGGCGCGGAAGTGGACAACTCTGATCAAAAATTAACGATGCACAGCATTTTTTTATGACGATGTTTCTCTAATGAGTTTTCCAGAGATTGTTATGTTCGTTATCTGTCCAGAACAAAGCAAGTCATCTAGAATGCTACCCCCTGCTCATACCGAGAACCCAGCTTGATCGCGTGGCTCTTTAACCTCCCCCCCCCCTTACCAGATGAACCCTGGAAACGTCGGTCGGTACATGCATGTTCAGGGGTTGATTGAATGCGATAGCAGAAAATCGAGAAGCACGATCGCAGACTCCATTCAAATAGATTCCTGGCTTACCGATCTCGGTAGGTCGGTTAGGTATATGTAGCACTCATAACAGAGAGATTAACATCCGCCCAGAGTATTTGGTGGTGTCGTTTGTGTCTGTTTCATGTGTGCAGCTACCTATTTCAAACGAGATGGGGAAGGTGATAGTCGACGGTGTGAGTGGAGTGTTCGAAGGTGCTGCATGCAAATTGCTGGTGGGGTCAGCGAACGAGAAATGTTGAATTTGATGCCATGGCCTCATTTTCCTTTATGTGTATTTTCGGTTCTATTGTATTATCTATTTTCCCCTCCAATTTGCCCATGAACAGGTTTTATACATAAAATCGTGTAATTGAGGTTCTTTGTTTCCTAATTCTGATTTCTGAATGGACTACGAATTATATATTAAGCTATTGCGGGAATCATGGGGATACGTTGGTGTTCTTTTTTTCATCGATCAGAGTTTTCGACGTTTAAAAGGAGATCTGCGAGCTATCCTGTTAAATATTTGTGTTGAGCGCGAAATTGGGAGAAACTTTTACTGGAATCGAAAATACCCATTGGTGTAAAATGAGGTCATTGCAGGAAAATTCCTCCGTCGCTGTTTCCCATAAAAATTGTAAAAATTCAAAAAGAAAATCGTGCTCCGCTGCAAATTTTTTTAAATTGGAAAATGTTCTCTCTATTCATTTCCATATGCCCAAGAGTGTGACTCGAAATAGATTACATCATTTCGAGACTCGGCTTAAAAACTTAAATAAATAACCTAGATAAATAATATCACTTGCGTCGCTGCTGCTCTCAACAGATTCGCAAGTCGTCATTCTTAAATTGCTTTTCTGATTAAAAGAGATCACTGGCATGCGAAAGGGTGTCATCATAGGCGTGCCTGGAAAAGTCGCGTCGCAAGGATGTCTTGGTGAGGACATATGAGCAACATTTGCAAGCAGCCGAACAGGGATTGGGTGAAATAGAAATGGCGGCGAAAACGATGAAGTAAACGATAAAGGAAAAAATGGTATTAGGTTACGGATCTTTCAACAAAATGTAATACCATTACCGACGGTTCGAATTTTTGATTCAAATGGGATGAGGAGTTTTCAGCATGGGATATATAATGTTTTTGTTTCATCTCGTTTTGCTCTGGGTGTTATGATAGTTGGCATTCGAAATCCTTCGCTATCATTTTGATTGATTTTAATCAAGCGAACTTTTAACTTGTTAAGTGAATGCCAATGCCAAGGTCAATGCCCAAACGCCCATTCTTTAAAGACAATATGCATGAAACTTTTTGCTGGAAATTTAAACTGAAATTTTAAGGAAACTAGAAATGAGTGCAGGGCATCGAACCCGAACCCGAACCGGAACCCGGAAAATTTCAAAACCCGAACCCGTACCCGAACCGTAATTTTTCGGAAAGTTAATGGTGGTGACGTTTTTTTAGGGAGTCGATTTTTTTATTTTATTGGAAAGTTAGGAGGCCATCGAACCCGAACCCGTATGCCAAAAAAAGTAATTTTGTGTTGAACCCGAACCCGAACCGGAATCACCAAATTGAAAAAAACCCGAACCCGAACCCGAACCGAAATTTCAAATTTACCGAACCTGAACCTGAACCCGAACTAATAATAATTTCTGTTCGATGCTTTGTATGAGTGGTTGTACATTTTCTGGAGACTGATCCAAAAAAAGAGAAAAAAGAAATTGATTAAATCCGAGTGGAACATAAGTCTTGCTCATCTAGCCGCTTAATTAATAATGATGTCTTATGACACAGTAATAATAAACCCGCTTCTTAACGATCAAGCAAAAATACTTTTTGTACATTTCAATGTGAACATTAAGTAAAATTTAATTTCCATATTATACAGCAAAAAGCGTGCGGAAGGTACTTAACGGGAATAGAACCATTACTCTCCCTTCCAACAGAAACAATACCTTGGCTTGACATGGGACCCTTAAAACCCAAACAGTCCAAAACCCAGTCAAAATCCACACAACAAATTTCAGAAAGAAAACACCCTCAACCCACCCTTACCATCCCACACCCTCAACCCCTATCCACTCCCAACAAAAGAAGTCACATGAATCAATTTTCCTAGATTATCTCATGTGAATACGGCACCGCAAAGAGAGCGCACCGTGTACCAATTCACTGACATCAAACATCCATCCCTGTAATATCATAAAGCCTTTTCGCCGCGCGGTCTAGCTCCATAATCTATCGCGTCTCATCCTTCGCGTCACCGGGGCGCTGACGTAGTCATGACGTGTGTCGCTGCATCGAGGGACGCCACGGGCATTTCGGGGGCAGACAGGTGAACAGAAATCCTACATGAGAATGATTCGCTTTGACCTTTCGACCGGATGGACAGCGGTCAGTGTTCACTTATACATCGAGCGCGTGAGCGCTATGTTGATGCTGACAGTGTCATCGGAGGACAATGTTGGTGCTGACAGTGTCATCGGAGGACAATGTTGGTGCTGACAGTGTCATCGGAGGACAATGTTGGTGCTGACAGTGTCATCGGCCATCGGAGACTAAGGCGGGTCACAATGCCTCAATGTGTTGTGTTGACAGTTGCCTAAAGGGAACTGCACTGTCTCGCTGCTCAGGGGGTTATCGGTTGTTTGCAGTGAGCTTTGTCTGTAATTTGTGTTCTGCAAAGACACTTCTTGCATATTCATGCTGCAACTGAAATTGCGAGTTATAGTGTTTGAAAGGAGTTGGTGCTGGCTGGGGATATTTGGTAGATTGGTGACAAACGTTGTCAAATTTTGTAGAATAATTTTTTTTTAAATAGGGTTCCTTTTCAGTTTGATTAACTTTTATGTTGGGACCGAGTGACGCTGAATTATGAATTCGTGGCATGAAATCAAAATTTCAATCTTAAAATAGCGAAGGTTTTTACCTATACCTGCTACAAAAATCGGTCCTGGAACCATACGACTTTTAGTACTTTAAAAAATCAATGTAAAGATAAAATGAAACTAACATCAAGATCATTTCACGTTTCATTACTCAGTGCTATTACTCATTGCTTTATACTATTTGGCAGATATGTAAAATCTTTCAAAGAAAGACATGCCGTGTGAGAAGTACTTACAGACTGAGATGTAAAAATAACAATCACCCCACCCCCACTCCTCAACATTCACTAAAATTTTGAATGGTAATTGTTCATGAAATATCATATGTTTCAGTTTCGTACCTACTACAAAATTAGCAGTTGCTAGATACATTACCTACTTTTAATTCAACTATTGCAGCAAATTAATGCCAGAAATAATGTAGTCCATCGAGCAAGCGAACGACCGCCGCCGCATGCGATATGCGGTAAGGCGCCGCGACGCCGACGCCGACGCCGACGCCGACGCCGACGCATGTTCGCGGCGGGCGTCGTCGCACGAGACTTACGTAGCTAATTAAACCATTGGCACTCTTCAAAGAAATACACTTTGCCAACACTGCCGCGAAGTATGGAAGCTTGAGGTGCTGGGAAATGCAAATTCCCACTTTTTGTTTGAAGTGTGGAACATAGAAAACTAGCCGATAGATATTCAAATAGACGCGACATCCGTTAATAACATTGTCAATTCCTTGTAAAGGCTTATCTGTTTTTTGAGAAATTTCCGCTACGTATAACAGATGTATGTATACGGTCATTTGAAAATTCTTTAATATCATCTGTAAATTGAAAACAATTAGTTTATTATGGACTAACGAGCGAAATTGATAGCTATTGCAGACTTGATAGCTAATTCCCTTTGTGCGCACAGAGAGCAAACCAAGCCATGGAAACCATCGACAAAATACCATAAAGGCTTTTACAAAACGTGCTGTTACTCTTCGTCATGCATTCAAGTTTGAGACAGCATATAATGTTGCTCTCTCTTAAAAGACAACCTTTGCACGACCGGAGATTGATTCGAAAAATCGACTTCGTCCAATTTTTCATGCATCATGTCAATATAATATGATGGCCCTAAGGCAGATAAATAGGTAGGTACGACAAACAGCGTACGCAATTCAGTAGAGGCCCAATACTCCAAATTGCCAGCTACTAAGCCACCCCTGCCTGCGCAACATATTGGGTGGAAACTGGCAATGATGGATCCGTTATCAGGTATTGTGGTTGTGGAGTAACGGAGCTTCATGTTTTGTAGAGAAAAGTATTTGCGAGTTCGTGCAGCTCACGTATGCGGTCTTCCATGGCACGATTAAGAATTTATAAGGGATCATAAAATAATTTCCGCTCTGCGAAGATCAAAATGTTACGACGGTTTATAGTCATAAGAAGTTTCAATAAATTATTACGCGAGATTGATATTGGTTGGTGCAGCCTTTGCGATTCGTTGAGCAGCAGAGAAATTCCTGATATTAACATTCTAGCTGAAAATGAATGAAAATGCTAATGAAAATCCCCGCTGTATACATGAAAAGATCCCGAGAAAACTAAAGACATAAGTTATCAAAGACAATTACATTTACGACACACTGTTTTTTATGATAAAAGTCTGTTCTCTAGTGGCACATAGGGAAAAATGAAAATTTTGTTAGCATGCCTTTTTACAGTGTCTGGACCAGATGGCTTTTGTCTTGTGGGTTGACCCGAAATCCCAACGAATGGCAACCCTTTTAACGCAGGTCGGAGACGTCTTCTCGTCCCGTCGACCGATGGGATGAAATTTGGGACGTAGTCCAGATAGAAAACGCCGATCAAACTTTCATAATAACGGCCATTTCCAAGAAATGTACAGGCTACGCTGGCCTTGGACGTCGCGAGCGCGTCTTGCGACACATTTTAGCACTAAAGGCGACATGAGCATTGCCTTATTTTGTCGGTTACCATACATAAACGTGAATTCCTGAGGAACGCATTAAAATAAAATTGAAAAAGCCGTTGCTACGGCCATGTATATATTCTTATTCAATGTACACCACTTATATTTAATTTCCCAAATGCCACATTTCAGTTTAATTTGTCAAAGTGGTTGCTAAATACAATGGACCTAGTGCATACATTGTTGCAACGGCTAGAACATTTTGAATTGCAGGTATAGGTTAGCTGCATTATGACGCAGTATGTCCTATGCTGTGCCCATATAACCGTAGTCTAGCCAAGAAAATCGGAAAATTGCATGTGTTGTCCCCACAGACTCTCATTATTGACGGGTTGTGTAACTAGTCTGTGGGGATACAATCACTAGCAATTAAAAAACGTTCCACAAAACCAAGTCCAATTACCTTAAAAGGTTTTCACCCGAGTATAACTGGAGGAAAACCAAAATTGAAAAAGATAAAAAACCTTTACCTATATTTTACCACACTTTATAAATACTTTTGCGTGTGACGAAACGTGGGTTTCAGAGAATAGGTCCCTAATCAATTTGACCTACTAACAAGCATTGGATTTTTTAAAATATGTTTCACAATAGTTTCAGTTTTTGCGGATGGGAATTGAACGAACACGTTGCTTTTATATATATTTTATAAACACGTTCATTTTTGTATAAAATACAACTGTAATTTACATCTATATGCAATGTTTCAATAAAAGTTGCTTTTCCACTGAATAATAAAGCATTTATAAGCAATTTTTTATACTAATTATTACTAAGAATTGATCATCTGAGCTTTGATCAACGTGTAACTGCAGATGAGAGTGAGTGATCCACAGCAACCTGACGGTGCACAAATATGCAATAACTTACATTTTAACTGTCTGCGTTTAGCCCAAATTGGGCAACCGCCTGAATATTTGATAATACTATTAGCATTAAATTTTGAACCAGCGGTAAATCGGCTGACAGGTGCGACGATTTCGTATTTATTCAATTGATTTGTTGCCTTTGGTAATGCTGGGGGCTGAGTGCATCAAAGCGGTATGAATTATTTAGGTGGAAACAGGAACGTTAGCCGATGATATAATAATATATTCCTTTTAACAATGTTTAACAATCATTTTATAATACAGACCCGAAGGCAGTGTATTTTGTATGTGTAAAATGAGCCTTCTCATGCAAATTTTATGAAATTGAAACGAAGCTAGATTAAATAATTTTAATATCTGTAACGTGCCATATGTGTTTGAATTAATTTTTGCACAAAATCGTGCATAACTGCCATTCGTATGAAAACGTAAGGACTTTTTTAAATGTGATTAAAATTTTCCATCGTACGGAGTGAATTATGGTGAGGCATTGAACCTCGCGAATCAAATGAAAGTATTTCTAATTTTGTACAAAATCCTCAAAGAGCTTGCGGTCGTTACACAAATTCGTAGGCGTGTACATTTCAATGAATGAAATCAATCGACTTGTTTTGAGAATCGAAGGTTCAAAGAGCAACACACGATATAGGTTTGGCAGGTGCGCTGTTTTCCCCGTGACAGTATTTCTCCAAGGAACCGAGCGCGCGCTAAAAACTCTTTGAAAGCTTTCAGCTCAAACGGCGGCAGCTGGAAAGGCCTAATCAAACGTCAAACACCGAAAGAGAACCACCGCTGAGCAGCAAAATCGCACAAGGTAGAAAAAAAGGCATTTTCTGCTGCGTTATTTCTTCATCCCTGTGATTGGATATTTAATACATATTCCCTGTCAGCCTCTCGTATTTCGGAATTGACAGCGAGGAGAATAAAAAAGTATCATTCCGAAATAACAAGAGGGCTTCAATAGTATATTTCATTTTAGAATTGGGTCCAAAATCAGGTATTACAATAGCAAATTGACCATCATTCACATCTGTGGTTAAAAGTCCAGCCTCTTTATGCCTAAGAGATTCACGCCTTAATCCATTTTCTTCTGAAATTACTCTTTATGCAAGGTTGACCTGCCAACCAAGCAACCAAGCGTCCAACCAACCGACCAACAACTGCGGTATTTAATCTGAAGGTTGATTTTCTTGTCAAATATTACCATTTAAAATATTTTATATGTAAGTTTTAGAAAAAAAATATAAAAATATCTACATAGCTGCAATAAATTTTAAAATATCGATATCCACCTCGCTTAAATACATACTCACCACTACACAATTTCCCCAATCTCATGTACCGACAAGAAAACAGGAATCAAATCCGGTTCAAACCTCTTCGCACTTCCTCAGCTGTCACCACTCGTAAATCTTCGTCTAATTGATCGTCCGCGCGGCGTCGTCCCCAAGATGACGCATTCCGTCGAGTGACATGCAAACAGTGCTCGTCGAGCGCGTGATACCGTGCTACTGACCGCGTCGGCGTCGGCGTCGGCGTCGCCGGCGTCGCGACGCACGCGGCCTGCAGCGGGGTGCGACGTCGCCGTCGTTGCCAAGCTAGGGAGGCGTTGCGCATGCTTGGATCAACATTACCCCAAGGGGCCCAAGTCGTTGCTGGCATGAGGTGAGGCATAACGTATAGACTTGATTGTTTGTGGAAATGAACTTTACTGCATGGCCTAGGATACTTTTTCAAAATGTTCTGTCATGAAATTGCTGATAACAAAGCTTTATATTTGTTTTAAGGGCCGTTGGGCAAATTTTACAACCTCTTTTTTATACTTCCTTGCATCCAATGAACTTCACTGCGCACATGTGTGACTGGATGCTGACATAACGAATTATTTTAAGTGAGCTCTTAAACTCACTCCATGTTATACCCAGATTAACCGTGCCGTACAACTCAAGATTGAACAAGTAATTTCCAAACATGCTAGTTGAACCTCGTGATTGTCGAAAATGGTAAATAGTGCAGTAAAGAATAGAAGACATCATACTCTAGAAATTGAGGCCGTCTACTACTAAACTATTGCAGATATCAAAATAAAGAGTCAAGGCGTCTTGAGTCTTGACCACCCTTGTAACTGCCCCCTATGTCGCACATGACTCCCAACGCTTCCGCTCTGGAGTGTATACGTTTGCATAAATCCCTGCTCGCGACGAATAACAGTTTGATTTTTAATATTATAAGGGGTGGATATGAAATGACTTTGTCTTTTCCATGAAATCATAAAAAACTAAGTTGATACGATTTTCATCGCGTACCTTTGTGTTTGAGCGTTACACTTATAGGGTTAAGATAGTTCTATCTCGGTTGTATACGTATGCAGATGAACACGAAGATACACCTATACCTATGGAAGGTGTCGCGTTCAAAATAGATACAATGGGATGATTTCGTCTGTAATTCTCTTTGCTCTTCATACGCCGTTCTCGTGTTTGAGAATACAGTATCGTTTTAATTTTCCCGTTTGTTTGTTTGTGATTGTATGATCATGGACCGGTGGTTAAATGTTTCCACCAAAGCGACGCTGCGTTGATATTATTTGCCAGGGATATTTTTACCGGCCATGTATGTGCGGACGGTTGACATTTTGTGATGCTACACAGATTAGAGAAAAATGATACATAGACACAAATAAAACGTGAACTTAAGATACAAGAACAACCAGCATACCTTAAAACAGACGATTTCTGCAAAATTTGCATCGCCTATAGTCGTTAGTCATGTTGCATTTGGAAGTATAAGTTTTGGATGTCTGATAAGCCATGAAATTGAATAAAGGATCCGAACTGAATTCTACAATGTTTGGCATGCCTTTGAAATTAAATTAATCACGCTGAAAGAGATACAAATCTTATAAATTAACCTGTATCACACGTCTTCAGTTGGCGAAAATTCAGCACTTTCAGGGTAGCAAAAACGGACCTAGAAACTCCGTAAAAAAATGGGAAAAGTTCGTTACTCGCTTCCGGCTGCCTCCTACCGTCCGAACAAAAACAATGTGAACTGCATCCAATTCCAGGCAGGCAAGAAGCCAGCCTCCCGAGACATATTATTCCAGACTTTTAAATCTAATACGCCCGCAGAAGTTTTCCTTTCTGAGCACGTTTTGAAATGCGTATTGTGAAGCCGCGATCTTTCACGGGGTTTCATAAGGAAAAGTCGGCTTTCATCAGAACCAGGTATGTGGTTACAAGAAATGAAATCATACAACAAAGGGCGGAGAGAAAGTAAAGAAAAAACGTTGTTCTGAATTTCCCGTTAAAAGAATTTTTTATATGATTATTATATTTCTTAGTTTGGACCCTATTGCAGCAGAATACACACAGAAAATGTTGTGTTTAAGGCACAGTCTTGTAGAAGAGAGCCAGACTATTTCGTTTACATAGTAACAATACAATTATTCTATGCACCACAGAGTTTAAATTTTTCTTGTTAAAAAATCACATGCTGTATTAAAACAACTTCAGCCGCACGTTGCCTGACACATAAATGAAGCACACAACACTCAGCAGTCCGCAGCACACGAGGCATGATTACAAATGCCCATGTATAGCTATACTTCAATGCGCACTTGCTTCAGAATTAATCTATTTGAAGTAAAAATGTGTGTGTGTGTTTTGAATTAATTAGTTTTGCGACGGTCACCACGACCTGTCTTTAACCCTCGACCCACACGCAGTTGCACATGTTTGCCACCAGAGTGCAATTAGTAGCGTGTCAGCCTGGCACCGAGCAGCGCTGATGGCTTCTCGGGACGAAATGTACCACCACCACCACCACCACCATCACCACCACCACCACCACTACCACCACGCTATAGTTGCGGGTACAACCAGAGTAGACGAATTTGACCGGGCTTGTAGCTCCAATACAGTCTCCCTGCACGCAGCCAAAAGGCCGATAGTTCGATTTTGTTTAGTTTCTAGTTATTGTAAAGACCTGTTAGCGAATAAACTAAAATTCGTCTTCCTTAGTTGAATCCGACTGTAGCAGCTGTACATTGTAGGCAATTCAATACGAATCCTAAGTATTTTCTAATGGAAACTTGTGAAACTCGCAGAAAAAAATTACTCAATTTGGATCATCGATTGACTATGTACTTAACAAATTCATTTCATGATAGGTATTTATTGATCCCGGGCGGATCAGACGATTCGTCGTTAATAAAACAAACGATTAATTGATTTAAAAACTAGGGCTTCGCAAACACAATTTGTGTTGCGTTGAAGATGAGCATAGGTAGCGGTTTGTGTATAGCGGATAAAAAGGTGCAGGCAGAAGTCCTATGAAAACCATGGAGCATCAAGCCTCCACGATTCTGACATTCCTTTGTTTCTCTTCGAACTGTCAGATAGCGAAAAAATGCAGATTATGAACTCTTTGAGTAACAATAACGTAAATACATAAGACATAACTTATGCCCGAGGGTTCTTATTAGATTGGAGATACATTTCTGACACGGATTTACTTACAATTACTTCCATAAACGAAATTGACTCAACTTCTGATAACTGTCAAATCTTTGCCTTGGCCAAACTTGGAGTAAACAAAGATGGTAAGCAAGGAAACTAAGGAAACCTGAATCAGGCGTCAAATCACGAAAAAAACACTAAAAAAATTGCGAATAAAAACCAATCGGAAAGTCCTACAGACTTCAGATTTTCAGGCTTAATAAATATGTATAAGGTCGACATGTTTATATGTTTTGGTGAATATAAGTAAAGAAATTTGACATTTACAGAGACTAAAATTTTTGAAAAAATCGAAAAAATCTCGTCAAAATTAATTTATTAAAAATATTTCTGAACCGATCTTTTCCAAAAGCGTAAAGGATCTAAGTTCAGAACAAAGGTAGGTCCTCTGAAATTTTCATCTTAATCGTTTCAGGCGTTTGGTCTGTAAAGCGCGCACCAACACACATACAAAAAAGAACATACACAAGTTACTTTGGGGGGGGGGGGGGGTCAAATAGAAGATTTCGCTTCGCTCGCTACGCTCATCAATTAGCGGGTAGTTGAGAAAGCGGATATTTGAAAATTATTTGTTTGCAATATGAATATTTAAGAATCAATGGGAACGAAGAGAGTATCTGGAAATTCAATTACAAAGTCAATAATGGAGATAGCAAGTTAGCTCTGCGGGCTGCGTTCAGGGGTTACATGTTACATTTTCGGCAGGTTGTTTTTTTTCATGTTCTAGAGGATCTGCAAAATTTCAATGCAATCGTTATAAGGCCATATTCCACTAGGGTTGCAACGCGCGGGTTGAACTCGGTCGGTTCAATTTCAACGACATTGCGCACGCTTGCGGCCTTTAGCACGAACAGCTCGCCAGATTGGATTATTCCTATCGCGAACGATTGGAACCGGCGGGTTTTCGAGAAACAACCAATAGGAACAAGGCGAGCCATGCCGATAAAATTTTCCACTGTATTTGTACTTATTCGGTGGTCAGCTGTTTTCTTGTCATCTGTCAAGATCGACGTGCTAATACATAATTTATCAAATTTATTGATTGATTTATCAATTGATTTATTGATTGATTTAGCAGAAATGTACGTTTCAATACCCTTAAGGCCATATTCCATTACGGTTGCAACCTGCTGATCCTTGGCATTCTTACCGCAAATTTACTACACCACCAATGGAAAAAACATTTAGAGGGCCGTGGATCGGCAGGTTGCAATCCTGGTGGAATATGGCCCTTATTAAGACTAATAAATTCAAGACAATTGGCCAGCGATCAGCTTGAAGATTAATGCTATGTACCCCGCATCAAAACTTGTCTTGCCAGATCATTGTCGTGTTTCAAACAATGCTCGTGCACTAGGAAAGTCGGAGTTTTCTGTGTGGAATAGCAAAATATGCAGGAGGATCGGAATCGCCGTTTCGGGTTTGCGAGTTGCAGCCCTGGTGAAATATGGCTTTTAGAAAAACTTTAAAACTATTGTGCCCAGTTTACTCAGCAAGCTGCGTTCTAGCACTTACTTTAAAGCATTGACTTACCAAATGACACTGACAGTGAACTCACAACGACATTCAAAAGTGAATGCGATCATGCAAATACTTTAAACTTTACTCCAGTTAGTGGTGGAGGTGCCGAGTTTGCTCTGCGGGCTGCGTTCCAAGACTGCACTAAAATCATTGATTTAATAACTGGCATTGCAAGTGGATTAACGACGATCTTCAAAAGTGAATGCGAGCATGCGATGCACTTCAAATTTAAATACTGTAGTAAGTGGTGGAGGTGCCGAGTTTGCTCTGCGGGCTGCTTTCTAAGACTGCACTAAAATCATTGACTTAACAACTGACACTGAAAGCGAACTCACGACGATCTTCAAAAGAGAATGCGAGCATGCTAATACTTAAAATTGCAATACTGCCGTAAGCGGTGGAGGTGCCGAGAAGGTGGAGCCGAGTCTGCTCTGCGGGCTGCGTTCAGGGAACGATATGTTAATATCACGGCCTCAGGAAGACAAAGTATTTTGACGCATTTTACATGACAGAAACAAACGCAAAACCTGCCAAAATTCCGAATTGTTGATGCCATTTAGGAAAATAATCGGATCGCTGTTGAATTTGAATGTAAATGGCAAATCAAAAGCGATTGTGACCTCTCACGAGATCTCACGTAATTGGCTTTCTCCAGATCTTCATCTTGAAGTTTAATTTCATCCCCTGGCTTTCTTAACAAGTCTTTAAATGGTAATACTAGCAGAAGTAAAGTAATCAGTACGATTTTGACGTTGCTTGAAACGACAGACCTGCCTGCCTTTGTTATCGAATGCTCCGAGCAATTATGAAACTCGCTAACTAGAATTTAAGTAACATAATTACTAGAATCTTACAAATGATTTGTCTTGTTACAAAATATCGTTACGTTATTTTCAAAGGAATAATTAGTATTTGGTATCTACGTCTTGTACAAAGAGCTAGATTTCGGTATAAACTGGAGTCAAGAGCTGTAAAAAATGCTTTATGCGAAATGAAAGGAACCACGGAAAACCCAGCTGGTTTGTCTACTTCTTTTGTCGCTACCGAAACCAAACAAAGCCAAGTGGTGTAACAATGCAACCGACACAAGAGCCCTTCCAAGCGTGCCTTGACTCTAAATCAATGCTTCATCGTTATATCGTGACAATTCCGACCGAGTAAAGCCTCATTACATCAAACTACTCCACGTATCGATACGTGATTAATGTGATAATCCGACTGGATAGCGGATAGCCCTCAGTGTAATGGCATTCAATAATTCGGCCAACACAGCGGAAACAAGTGGCGATCGGCACGTGATCAAACGCTCTTTGTCGGCAAGAGAGAAATTGAGATGGATTGTTATTAACGATGATAAAGTGTATTGCATAAAGTGTTTAGTGTAAAGCAGTGTTTTTTTGTAAGAATAAAGGTGCAGGAACGCCAATTTTCATTATTGATAATCACCCCCCCCCCCCCCCCCCTCTTTCCATCAAATCCTTAATTCAGTCATTTTCTTCATTCTGTACACAAACTCGGTAAGCACGTGGGCACACGAAAAACGACACGGACGCACTAAACAATATTTCACGGTAAGAAGGAGAGTGTCTTCGCATCTTCCTCGTGGACTCTCTGCTGCTAAACACAAGCAAAGAGTTTGAAAACTGCCAATAAAGCCTTTTGTCTGGTTCAAGACATGGCTTGTAAGTTTTGAAACTAAGCTAATGTCTAGTAGCAGAGGGCTCTCGAGGAAGGAGCAAATACACTCTTCTTCTTAACGTGAAATGGAGTATACATTTCTCCCGCTGATATTTAATTTTTCTTTTAGTGTACCGAAAAGAGGTGCCGGAACGGCGTTCCGGTGCGTTCCGGCACAAAAAAGCACTGGACTGTTAAGTGTATAAAGTGTAATTCCAAGTACTGGCTACAACTTTCGAGACTTCCCGCTCTTGATCTCTTTGTAACTAGTTTACAAACTCAATTCAGTGTTCATTTCTCGGAATTCAATGATTTTTGAATTCGAGCCAGTATTATTTTGGGGGTGTACTTTGTCAAGAAACTCGAAAATGTATATTATTATCAACGACATAAAAAGAATTTGTGTAAATGAAACCTGTGTCATTTCGCAATGGGAGAGCAAGCAAATTCATTTCAACTTCTCAGAATCGATGGGAAATTGGATTCTTGGAAATCGTTGTACCCACCCCAGGCTTTACAACCGCCCACCGAGCACCATCGCTTCGCAAGCCACCGCGCAGGTGAGTGATCGCAAGGGAAAATATAATATGTACAGAACACGATAATTTTTTTGCATTTTATAGGTACTGTAAACATGGACGATTTAAAAACCATTTTGAAGAGACTCGTAGGAAATCTCAGCTTTTCAGGTTTTGAGACTCAATTCTACATTTTCCTAACTCTAAAGTTAGCTCACAAGTTCGAAAATATGTATCGACCAATGGTACTGCGATTGCCACAAGTACCACGTCTACTCAAGCCTAACGGGTTACCCACCGTTTCGTTGCTCTGATAACCTGGAAAACTTAGCATTTGATACCGAGATTCTAATAAAATTTGTAAAAAGTCCTGCCATATTTGAAGAATGTGAATATTTCGATTAAGGGTCCAGAAAATCTAATCTGTTTCCTCCAATGCACACCATGTTGTTCTGACTAAATGGCAAGAGACAACAAGCAAGGAGACTCTAGCTAGACAATATATTATGTGTCGCAAGCCACACACATATATATATATACATATATATATATATATATATATATATATATATATATATATATATATATATATATATATATATATATATATATATATATATATATATATATATATATATATATATATATTTTTTTTTTTTTTTTTTTTTTTAATATATCCTCTCTCCTTCTTAACGTGAAACGGAGTTTAGCACTATCTTCTCATCCGAAATCTTTGCTCGTGTCGCGAGAGATTTGTAAAAACCTCTCTCCCCAAGATAAGCATTCCTCACGTCCGTTGAGCTGGGCTCAGTTTGGCTGAAGCCGGGATTCTTGTACTGGGACACCAAACTGTTTTCATTTACATACCAGTGGTAATATCCAAATTCTTCGAGTATTGTAGTTGTTTTGAGGCATTGCTTATATAATGACAACGTCTGAATCTACCAGAAACAACCGAAACTAGACGTCAAATGTAAATAAAATGCTGACAATCACATTTGCGTCCTAATTTGCAAGTGCAACGTAAGAATAACACAGCACACCTGTAAGTCGTGTACAGCTGGAGAAGAAGAATTTTCAGGTATTGCCAACAGGTCGTTTGGGAATCGGTTATCGGATTCTTAAATCGAGGCAGCTAATTCCCATTCGCATGTCAGTCCTCGAATCACAGCCAACCCCGCGGCCTGTAGCTGCGTTCTGGGAGGAAATATTGGAGGACAGAGGTACAAGCCCAGTAAGATTCGTCTTCTATGGTTGAACCCGACTATATTAAAATCATGTCTCGTTAGTTATAAACATCCGAATGTACGCCAAAAATACTGTAATGACGATTATGATGTTATCATGGCCATACAATAGCTCCAAACCATAGTTGTTGTGAGATAATATGCAGCTATGCTATAATAATTTTTTCTGGAATTGTCCGAAGTAAATTGAATGTTAAGTTCCATGTTGCTTCGAATTTGTCCCAAAATAAAATTCCGAAATGTTACAACGCTGGATGATGTTTATATTTGGGAAAAAGCTAAGTCAACTATTCCAATTTCTGATATGTTTCCCTCTGTTGCAGCTGGTGTCTGTTATTTTGGATATATTCATACATCAACTGTCGTGTTACGAAGAATAATACTAGGTAGGCAGGTATTCTCTGTGTCGGTTAACATGGAACAAAATGGCGGCGATTTTGACGTTCATTTTTACCCCCAGCACACATAACGAATGCAAATCATTAACCGCGTCTAATAACTGTCCCAGTATAAATCAGGTTTGCAGATAAACAGTTTCGAAGTAGGGCTTATAATAAATAGTTGATAATTAGTACCTAATTACATTCCCTCTTCATTACGGCTGGAAGCAACCTTTGGAAGCTAAATAAAATACAAATGAAAAATTATTTTTCTTGATCGTTGACTCGTTTTTTCTGTTAATTTAACTTAGCGGCTATCACACTAATAAACCTTTTTGAACAGTTTTCCAACCAAAATCGATTTCGCAAAATAAAGAGATCGCATAATTTTGGTTGTGTCACTTTGTTTACAGACACATTCCTTTTTAGACGCGTTAAAAAATGTAACTTAAAATTCGTGTGTGAGAAATCGACACAGTTTTTTACTGTGTTAAATAATTAATTACTTTGTTACTGATTGCGAAGGCTATTTTGCAGTCTTTCCGCTGAGGACGGCTTTGGTTCCATTGGAATTTGCATCATTTTGCGATCTGGTGGGGGACACGTTTGGGTAGGCTAGTATTTTATATTATATCCCAGCTAAAACACATTATATACATGCTTACGTAGGTATATAGTTAATGCATAGTGGTTGTTTTGTTTTTAGATTGAATTTACTGTCTTTTAAATATATTTAATTACATATCCTAAAGTTAACATTGGTGGTGTAATAGACGGGTTCGCTTTGGTGAGATTGACTTTTGGTCCTAAAAAGGGCATATGTCGACGTTTTCTCGGCATTGACGCCGGCATCTTCACATGGACTGTCGGCGCCAGCGCCGACGAAACGTCGAAACAGGTCCTTTCTAGGACCACAAGTCAATCTCATCTAAGTAAACCCGTCGTAAACACTACCATGTGATCGTATAGCTCTCAACCACTTCGCCATTCCAAAGTTAACATTGTCTTTATGTTGTTTTAATTAGCATTGATCGGTAGGCAGGCACACTTTAAAGATGATATTCAATATTATTCTAGACTACATAATAACGCAATTTAGTTCCATTCTTAGTTCTTAATAAACTCACTTCCCTAATTAGTTTGATTGGCCCCGGTCATACGACCTCGTAGCACAACACAGGATCAGACCACAACATAATTTTCTTGTGGGATGAGGCTCAATTGAACCATACAGTCGAAAGGCCAAGAGAGGGAACTTACTTTTAAGTGTGACTTCGCTGATATTGGTTTAACTTCAGTTGTTTGAATTAAGCAAGTATCTAGATAGTAATTACCCGCTTCTGAGTCAGAAAAAAGTATATATATAAGCAAGTTTAAGTACACATTGTCTGGAATTAAATTGCATTTTGAATGGCTCTCATTAAAGTCGAATATGGTTAGGCTAAGAGGCTCTATAAATTATGACTGTTTACTTGGACATGGCTCTACTAGTCTGCACAATGTTTCTGAGTGTGTATTGTTTCTGCGGATATTTACACAGAACTTGCCCAGGCTGGGTCCAAATACTGAGGCTGTTCGCTGTGGTTCTAAGATGCTACACAATTGCTCACTTTGGCATGAAGCTGATCCGAGTAGTAAAGGTTTAACATTAAAAATGGTTTCAGGGTGGAACATGTGTGGTTACAGAATAGATGGACACGGTGATGGTGAAGAAAATGCGAGAAATAATGAGAAGGCTGGAATCTCAGTTCTTTTAATGGTAAAACTATAGCGTTACAGCGCGGTTTTGAATTGGTTGGATATAAACTTCGAAATCCTTTTCAGCTACAGGGAGATTTATGGCAATAAAAACAAAATTAGGCGTGGCAGCTTTGCTGAAAGAAAGAAACATGAAAGTGAAACGAGTTTGAAATATAATACAGAACATAAAGAAATTGCGGGCTGGAATGCAATGGCAAAAAACAAATTAAAATTTTACGAAGACTCCAACAAGCAATTTGAAAACAGCTCTAAAATTCGAAAAGTTATATTCACATAACGGCGTAGTTGTACAATTAGTAATTTAAGACACACATGAATGTAATTACAACAGTGAGCTCAATAAGGCACAAGCAACTTATAGCACAATGCTTATTTTACCGACCTTATACAACTCCTTTGTCAGCAACAACAAAGCGTTGCTTCCCTTACTGGTTAAAACATGAACCCTGAGAATGCTCATTATAATAGTTTTAAGTCAACCTACCTTCGTACCTTGTTTATACAGTACAAGTGCCGTTAAATCAACACTCATGTGGCCCAGCACCATAACAACATGATATCTTGGTATCATGTTGTGATGGTGTTATATTATACGGGGATAAACGCTGCTTGTCCCCTAGGGTAATCCTCGCCCAGGAACTTATGAAGCTTACATTTGAGAATATCAGCTTAAATTTCTACCTGCGTCCGAAAATTGACTCCAATGTCGAAAATGCAGTTGGTTACATTTATTTACATTACATTAATTCAATGTACCTGTTCAGTATCCATATTTATAATAGAATAACGGTATGGCATATGGTTCAAATGCGCTCGGAGGCGCAATGCGGCAATTCTTCGTAGGTACAGAAAATAATTATGCAACAGAGACTAGAAGATGTGGTATGAAACATTTATAGCATTATGTTTCCCTGGGGAACAGACTTTGGGAGCAATGTGGGAAAAAAAGAAAATGGAGAGCTGGCAAACTTAATTGAGGGCGAGTTTTAAAATGTCGGGTTTACGGTTTTTTAAAATTCCAATCTAGATCTTGTAAGAGTGATGAATGGCGTTAAAACTTTATTTAGGAAGAAATTATCGCATGAAACAATGAAGATTAAAAGTTTTGAAGTACCTTCATATAAAGAAAGGAGGCAAGAGTTAGCAGGGTTGCAGTTAGACAAAAACACAAGTCTTGACACTTGAATGTCTCATTTTGTCCTTATGTGGACACTGGAAAAATAAAAACTTTTAGTTCTTTCAATGTGCAGAAAATGTCTCCAGCGGTTTACATCATACCCTATACCTCCATGATATTATGAGGCACCAATGACTTGCTATAATTTTGTTGATCTTTCCTTTCTTCTTATAAATCATTGATTTTAAAAAATTTTTAAACATGCTTTCTAGGATCTAGATGTTTACATTCCCATCGAAATATTTACCACATTATTACCATAGCAAATACCTTAACAGTATACAATATATAGTATATAATATCGTTTATAACAGTACACAATTTTTTTGTTACGATTTCACAATTAAAAAGCAAAAATTGAATTTTCATCCGTTGTGAAATCCCGACGCGCTCTGTGAGCAGAGTTGTGTACTACGAGGGTAAATCGATAGGACGTCGGTAACAAGTTCCGCGGCGTTTCGTCAGGTGGCACTACCGCGAACTTACAATTTTGAAAGACACGTGCAATGGAGAAAATTGACAGAAAAATAACGTTGGACAGTGTCAAAAGATTGAGACCCTAATAAACAAATGTTAACATTACTTAAAAGTATTATCTAAAGGAAGCTTATTTCATTACTTGTTTGTGATCCGGATGGTGACTTTAACGATCCTTATAAGCAAAAAGCATGTAAATACCATGATTATAGAACGCGAACTTGACAAAGATATCGTCAGCTGCAGTGAAGCCCATAGAAATATAGAGAGGCATAGAAAATAGGCCTAGGTAATCACTGTTTTTATCGAAGTGCCTACTTATGTTCAGTAATCCATTAGCTTTAAGCCAATTTTAATTCGGAAAATTTCTTACTACCTAACTTAATTTGAGCAGACACTAATTGACCAATTTAAATTGGGCCTTTGCCCTTATCTTCAATTGATATCTTCTTTTATGTTTTTAAATGAAATAGTTTGGTTCAAGGAGCGTTTAAACTAAGCAAATTAATCGGGCGAGAACTTCAAAGAAAATTGTGAAAACCTTGTCTTTGACAGCCAATTACATTCGCCGAAGTTTGCACAAAGGAGCGATGCATTCTGCAAATACGTATATAGAGAGTCGCCCCTCTCTGTAATTCCAGTCTGAATAAAATTGACACCCTGTCATTCGGACTACGGATTACAGAGATGCTGGAAGGAAGATTCCATAATCCAATCTGTTTAATGACACGATTATTTCCTTTTATCCCTGGAAGTCGTTCGAGAGTTCGTAGTACCACGTTGACACTGGGGCATGCGGGCGGGAAGGGAATGGAACGTCCAACGAGGCAGGCTCTATTTGTGGGAGACAAAACACGGGTTCACTCCACTGTCACCTTTTAACTGATAAACTGGATTAAATTTGTCAGAATTAAAACCAACAAAAGATTGGAACTCGAAACTTCCACGATTGGCTGCGTCCCCATTATGCAGCGAACTTTTTGATAATTTTTGCATTGACAATCCATCTTAGGGTTAGAAGGCCATAACTTAAATTAAGTTGTCACTCAAAAAACGTTAACACACACCAAAAAATATTCCATGCAGGTCACCGTGAGGGCATACCGGGAACGGTGAGAAAACGTTTTTCGTAAAAATTGATCATGCAAATGTAAAATGCTAATGCTATATCAAAATGTGGTTCGTTAAACTCTTGAAGGAGCACTATTTAAATCCTCACCAAAGCATGTCAATTTTGCGGTCAACGATTTTTCACCTTTACCTAACCGATTTTTCCAGTCACCCGGAGCTCATCATCGAGCAGCGAATATCTCTAGACGAGCAGTCCAGGCTTTCGGCGTCGGCGTTGGCGTCAGCGTCGGCGTTGGCGTCAGCGTTGGCGTCGGCGTCAGCGTCAGTGTCGGAGCCGAGAGTCGTTGGGTGTTTGAGATTGAATTGTCATCCCATACGCGGCCGCGCGGCACGAAGCGGAAGAGAAGACATGAATGCCGTCGCGAAGTTGCTTCGTAAAGAAGTCACAGCCCCGGAAGTTACCAATAAGGGCCTTTTGAACGTGTTTCCATCATATCGCGGAAAAATCGGCCACGTAATAATGTACCAGGGGTACCACTAGATTTTGGAACCAATCAATATTGTAGGGGTGCCCTCGTGGGAGTTATGCTACGTGCTAGGAAAATGATTTCATATATACGGGATATTTTATACGATACCCTTAACTCGAGGATATAATAAACCAACCGCCGTAATATCCTTGGAAAAAATATGACTCAAAACAGAATTGATATGCGAGCTTTGTTAGGCAGTATAGATTCGGTTCGATTTTTTGTTATAGAAAATACGCTCACGTTTGTCGCCGTAAAAGAGTTTCGCGTTTATGAAAGTGCCAAAAAACTACATTGGAATATTGAAATGAATTAATAGGCGCTCTGTGAAAGACTTCTGATTTGAGAAAGTCGTACATATGCAAATATACGATCGAGGTAGTAAATATTGCATTTTCTTTGATTGGTTTCTATAGCTTATATTCTGTTCACCGCTTCTTGAAAAGGGGCGGTGCTTCTTTCAATGCACATTCCGTACATCCCAGCAACTGTGAGTGCGCTATGTGCCAACAAAGTCGAGCGTATGCAAATTCTATGGGATGCAGTTCCGTTTCGCTGCAGCAGAGGCGAGCGAACCACGATTCTTAGCAAACGCCCTCGCCCTCGGCCATGTTCTCCCCGGCCCCTTGTCTCCGTACATGATCTTGGAAGGTGGCTAAAGCAGCCTTTTTGTCTCAAAAGACTCAATATAACGGCAAACTGAATCACGAAGCAGAGACCATATTATGTAAAGAAACTTGTATCAAGACTTTTTGAAATCGAATAACGCTACACAAAGAAGTGTCAACGTGAAAAGTTTCTCAGAGATATTACGAACATTTTTTTACGGAATGTTCATATTTTTTTTATAGCGAACAACTATAGAGATTTGATATTTCTACGCTTACAGTTGTAAATTGCAGGTAAATTTCTATAGAAGCAGAAATTTCTATAAAGAAGCTCGGCAATATGAATGGTTTGTATGCCAAGTTACAGCATTTTATTACTTTCGTTGAAGAACCAGATGACATGTAGTAGAAGGCTGTCTCGTTTTTCGTAAAAAAAAGTTAGTCAAGGTAGACAACTATTTTCATCTACCCTCTTCCTCAATATCTTCTTATGTCCTTGCACTCCTAGCCCTCCGTCCCCTCGTCACTCTCTCCTCATCTCCTTTCGAAAAAACCAGATCTCGGAACAGAAATTAAGCCAGGAGCTCTGAATACAGCCTCCCTCTCTCTCCCTCTTGAAATGAACACACAACTAGAAACCAACATCAATCGGGCTTGCCCTTGTGGGAATTCCATTGCCATGTAAAATTCGCGAGGAAAAATTGTGCACGTTGACTTTGAAACGGAATTCACCTCACAGATGTGCAAATAAATCGGACGCAATTGCTGCAATTGGCTGTCTATCTCTGAGGAATGCACATTCTCAGATGCCATTTCGCGATCGATTCTACACAGATAACTATAACACAGATACCTTAGCCATAAGCGTACAAACAACATTACAACACCAATTTAGATGTAAATTGTTTGAGGATGCTTTTAAACTGATTTACTTCAATTCCCTTTGAAAAAAGTCCTCGGTGGGAATCTAGCCTCAGCATCCTGCAATTGCCGCTGGTACGAACGCTCTATATACCTATTTAATAGACGGTCTTTGAAAGGAAAGTTGCGACTTGTGTAGGTACCTAAAGTTTCGACTGAATAACACCAAGTCCTAAACTAGTTGTTTGTCATTCAATGCCTTAAGCAGTTCAAAGAGATTCAAAATGATGAATCCAACTCATTAAAAGATTTCGGGGAAATTGCGCATAATTGTATGTACTCTTACTTACATAGAATATTTTCTGCCGGAAAGTATCTCAGCAATTACTGCAACTTAATGATGCTTACCTGCAACAAAAAAAGCATTTAAAAATTAATAATTTAGAGTCAGAAACGGAGAGGGAGGGGGTGAGAGAGAGAAAGTGTGTGGGAGAGGGAGTGTGAGAGGAGAGGGGGAGAGAGGGAGAGAGGAGGAGGGTGGGTGGAGAGAGGGAAGGTGGGGGGGGGGGGGGGGGGGGGAGAGTAACACCAAAATTCGTATGTTACACAAACACATGTCATGGGAAACAAATTTCATGCAAAAACACTATCGACGTCCATTTATACTAACAAAACAAACTGCTAGTTTTAACGTGTTAGTTTCCTCGAACTGAAACGCGAAACGCGAAAATCTAAAATTTAAATTGACATTCACACGACAGAGGTAGAAAGCTGAAAGCATCTCCTTTCAGTAAATACACGTCTAGACCTGAAGAGCATTTTCAAATAAGTTTGGTTATCTATGAGAAACAAATAGAGAGTGGCACGGCATACATATTATAAAGCATAAAATATACCTAAGTGTCATGCGGCAGCAGGTACATCTCTAGCTTTCCCCCGCGAGAGGAAGAATGCGGGATTAATCTTGCCCCGGTATAAATAATAGGTATAGTTCGCCGACATATCTACATAAACGCTGTTCGTGCTACTGAGAGCACGACGCATTACTCACTGTACCCAGCTTCCTGGGAATCGCCAGGCTGGTGGTTGATGTAATAAATTCGGCAATTTGCTAATAGTAATTTGCAAACCGACATACAGCGGAATCTCATTTTCATCCCTTGGAAATATCGCAAAGAATCTCGAAGCTGAGAGATGAAAATAGCAAAACATGACACTCTAAAAAATTGAGTAGCTCTCACAATAAAGACTTTATACGTGCGGCGGGGTGCATTCGCATCGTATATTTTTGGCATAGGATGGTAGGCTAAAGAACATATACGAACATAGAACATACTCTCTAATATAATAGCTTAAGGTTTCGTGGTAGGCAACTTATGTGCGCTCCATGTATGTTTGAATGTTGTTTGCTCGAAAGTAACCACATAGGCGGTCGCAGGCATGGGTGGAGTTGTGGTGGGGGACGCTGGGGTGTGGGGAGGGGGGGGGGGGGGAACTTGGAAAATAGTTTGTTAAACGTCGTCACGGGAGGTAATGTCTTCGAGCTTTACGGGAGGGATTTTCAGACTTACGCCGCTAACTCACCGGCAAAACGTCATCAATCAGTGGTTTTCCGCTCAAGAACATGGCTCAGGAAAAATCCAGCCAACGTCGGGGGTTTCCTTAAATCGCAGGCCAAGTTGAACATCTTGATTGCGCGAGATGAATCAAGCAACCATTTGCAACCGCGGTGAATGAAAATGGTTGGTAAGGACGTTGGTTGGCTGTTGAAAATTAGATGAACGGAATCCAGTTAACTGCGTGCTAGATTTCGCTACCCCTCAGGCGTGGAATTTTCTACATCTTTAAATTGATAGACTGGTATAAAAGTAGCTTATTTCCGTTTCGCTGCTTCATTTATTTAAATTTTCAGCCGTAGGAGGCGATTTGCGTCTTTATTATTTTATTTTACGGTGGGTGATTTTTTCCGTTTTATACATACACGAAAAATGGGCCCAAAAGGCTGACAGTTTTGATGCGTTCTAAAGTTGACCGTCCCCAAAACAGCGGCTGGCAAACAACAGCCAAGTGCGATCTAATTAATCATTAATTGAATCATACGGCAGATCTGTTAAAAGTGGAAGGGAGGCGAAGCTGGAAAAATGTGCACCTGAACCGGGATACGAACCCGGGATTCGTATCCCGGTTCGGTTGCACATTTTTCCAGCTTCGCCTCCCTTCCATCAATTGCACACTGGTATCTGCATAAACCAGTAACAATTTCCTCTCATGTTAAAAGTGGTCGGCCAAAATGTATTATGGTGATCTTTCAAAATGAGACTCTTTGAGCGTGAAGCAAAATATCGACCAATTCATCCAACGTCCAGTAGCACGAGATATTATTCTTTCAGACTTGTGTTTGGTCCGAAAGCATGCCAAATATGTACAGATTGCAGGGGAACCCAAATTTGTATTATGTTCTCTTGTTACATGGAAGATGGCATTGAAAGAATTGAGTTATTAAATTAACGAAACTCAAACATTTATAAGAATTTGCTTATTTATTTTGCACGGCAATAAATGTACGCCCTTCACCGCAAACAAACTTTATTAATAGAGTGTATTTACTATTTAGTATAACTAGATTATTCAATTTAAATACCACTACCCCGGATTAAATGCCGGGATTATCAACTCGGCTATATACCTATACGATACATGCGATGAACAATGAGACAAAGGCTTGCGTTTGTGATCTCTTCAACATATAAATACAGTGGATTTCGCAGAAGATTCGACGTGAAATAACCCCAAAAATCGAGTTCGTCGCTTAAGACGGAGAGATTTTTACACAAAAACTCGCGTGAATCACAGGAAACGCACACGTTTAATTTTCAGTCACGGTAGGTATAAAATATATTATAGTACATTAAACAAAATATCATAATTGTATACATTTCATGCAAATACACATTTTAATTAATTGTAATACAAAAATAAACCAGGGAATCTGCTTGAATTATTTAAAATTAAACGGAAATTTACTTTAAACATAAATGTACACCATTTCACATACATAATTATAAAAAATCAAAACTGTTGACATCCAACGAAATGTTTAAATTCGGTCACTTATAATTTATAAATAGTTGAGCTATTTGGTTGATGCACATGTTTTTGACAGTAAATGACCAAACCTACTCTTTCAAAGCAATTCACAATTTGTTCCAGCAGCATATCATCCAAGAGAATATTATAAATAGCTAACATAGAATTTAGAGAAGGGAAAATATTAGCTTACGAATTTGTAACCATTTGTGTTAGTGATTGTAGCCTCGCTTTTCCAGCCACTCTTTCTACAATAACTGAACGATGTCACTATCCGGAGCGACCTGCTTGAAGCTGGCAGTACTGCTGCTCCTGTTCGGGATTGTGTGGGCCCAGTTCACCCCGCGCTACCCATGGGACGGGAGCTCTTTTCGGCAGCCGCATCCAGGGACCATCAGGCCCAGGCCAACCAGACCCAACCACCGCGTCCTTCAGAACAAAGAATACCATTGGTCGGGGAACGCCTGGATCGGCTGGGCTGATTTGTCCTTCAGTGGCTGGATCGGTCAGGCTGATTAGTCCTTCAGTGGCTGGATCGGTCAGGCTGATCTAATATAATATAACCACATATGCTTCAAAGTCATTTAGTGATTGTCTAAAAGAGGCTAAGATATACAGTAAGGATGGTTAGGAAATCATGGAAAATTCTCAATTAGGATAAAAGACCACCAGAATCTAATACTTATAGACTTCTCGGAGGGGACGCTTATTCACTATAAATATTATGGCATGTACGCTACCGTTCTTGATTTACAAATAAATACATTTATTTCGGAATGGCATTAAAATTGTTTATTAAATCAATGATTTTATTCCATTTGAATGTGTCCTGTCTAATATGATTCCATTACCTGTTTTAATTTAATATCAGTGTGAGAGCTACAGATGCTACACAATTCTGAGATGTTTTATTTTCTATTATAATTTCTATTATTTAAAAAAAGATTACCTTAGTTCTGCACACTTTCACTTCTCCATTTATTTTCGCGAATGTGTGAATGGGGGCAGAGCACAAGGTCAAGATAACGAAATAAAGGGTTCTCTGGCAAATATATCAATAGCGGTGAAATTGATTACACATTAAGTCAAATTTCCTTTCCAAATTCCAATTTGTATTTCGGAGACACAATATAACGCTTAGATGTAATCTTGTCAAGTTTTTGATAATATATACCCTCTCAAAACTTTTTGTAATCCTCTAAAAACCTAATGCAGCCATATAATGTAGTATTTCGAATTTCGTAGTTATGTTCTGTTCGGATGTAGACTACACCTAACACGACATGTGTATAGGGTGGATATGATATGATATGTGGATATGATATGCAATTGTGGAAATATAAAATTAAGAGATTATGTGTATTCCCGTGGTCATAGTTTTTGTTTCCATGCTACAAGGTTTGAGAATACGGTAAAAGACAATTTTGCAAAATAAATCCCTTCAAAGCTACTGACAACAAACAAAGAGCTTACGACTCGATTTCAACGTACGGATATCTAGATCCCATTTACTTTGAATGTGATCTGAAACTTTAGGTGCATCTAAATAATGACTTGTCAGAACGCAAAAAATGTGCAAATGCTTCATAAATTAGGACTGAACTGATAGTTTTTAGAATTAAACGAATTGTTTTATAAATAGACTATAAGTAATATAAATAATTTTAAGAGCCTGTGACATGTCTGTACTTTCAAATGAATTCCAATGACAATAAACAAACAAACTTCAGTTCCAGCAATTTCCAGTTACAATTCACCAGCAAAAAAATCAAAAACCAAAATACCTGCCAACATATTCAGTTTGCATCAATTTGATCCTATGTGATTAACAAGATGCCTTGAAGTTTGAACATTTACTTACCTTTCCCCTCGGGGTAGAAGGAACAAAATTAAGTGAAGCCTTGGTGTGTACAAGGTCAACAAAAGGTTACTGAGTTTGCCCTTGAAACTGCTCTGAAATGCAAGCTCAACCCAAGAAAGATACTTGTATAGGCTTCAGCTCGACCTCATCATCAAACAAACTTTATTTGAAGAGTTTTGTTCCAGATTAAAAATTCTGTTACATTTGATATGAGTAAAACCGTGAGCGAAGGGATTTCGGTTTCTATTCTCTGTTGATATCGAAAACCTTATATTTGCTGCAAATAAATATAAATGGTAAATCGGCTGATAAAAATAATCGTTTATGACATCTTGTCGTATAAATGCACTAGCATTGCGAACAAGACGCTATAGTAGCACCCTGAAAATCGAGATCTGCAACGCCGAAGACGTCGAGATATCCCCACTTACACGCAGGTGAGGCACAGGAACCAACCACAAACGTTCCGTGTTCAGTTATCCGTAATATACACGATTTAAATTTTCGTAATTTAATAAAATAGGTATAATACAAATTTTATAATACATTTTATAACATAACCTATAACGTGTCAAAGTCATTTAAAAATACACTGAAGTTTTTTTTACACAATGTCTACATCTACAATATTTTTTATTTCAATATAATCAAAATGGAATACAAAAAAAATGTCGACATGAAACGAATTTCTAATTATATTTTAATGTAATCACGTGTAAATTGTGAAGCCACAGGTTTTTGTCAACGAAAACGCAGGCCACCTTTCTTTAAGCAAAATTATCCAAAGAAAAGTATAAAAGGTATAGATTTAGAACACTGAAGCGAGAATAGAGTAGCTTGCCAGTTTATAACAAAAACCTCGCTTTCCAGCCGTTACCACCACAAACCAAAGATGTCATCTGCATCCAGCTCCAGTTGGAAACTAGCTGCAGTACTGCTGCTCTTGGCGTCTCTAGCTTGTGCCCAGTCCAACCCGCGTTACCCCTTCGAGAGCAGCTCTTTCCGGCCGGTGCATGTAATGCCCCTGCCCTGGCCGTACAGGCCCGGCGTCATCAGGACCCCAGTCAACAACCCCTTCATTTAAACCTCGACGTCCAAGAGGCCCCCCTCTCTTTGGCTGGCTCGCTTAGAATCGTGGAAATCTTTGATGAGCTGGATTTGCCAAGAGCTGGATCTGGGTACTTTATATTTACACCATATCGTACATCTTATAACAAGGCACTTCGGTTATGCTTTTCTAAAATTTTGGACAAACTCAATAGTAAAAAGGTTTAATCGTTTTAGTTGTTATTTTCCATACGAACGTTTTGCACAGAAAATGATTGACTGAAAAAAGGATTATAATGTAACACCATAAGTGAATTTTGTAATGTGGTAACACGTTCTGTACTTGTTTATAGTATTTAGTTTATAATAAAGAAGACGAACTAATATCTACAAAATTAAATGCGTTGTGTATAAAACCATCACTATTTTGTCCCAAAAATTTGTCGGCTACTTTTTCAATAAGCGTAATGAGCGAAGCGAAATCCTCAGTTCCAAAGACCAACATAAGTCACTTGTGTTTGTAGGTTTGTTTGTTTGTTTGTTTGTTTGCTTGTTTGCTTGTTTGTGTTCAGTGTGTTTTTTCAACGGTTAAAAGAGTTTGCTACGGTCCTGATAAAATATTTAGAGGACCTTAATGCGTTAAAAACTTATCCCATGTGTTTTCAGCGAAACCAATTTCTTAGGTCTTGAGCCAATTCAAATTTACCTAAATTTTCTTCTTGTTCCAAGGTTTTTCCGCGCTGTAAAGCCAAAGGTTAAAAATATTTCTCCCTTAACTTCGCAAAATTCTAAATCTTATACTGAAATTATGTATTTCTAATCGCCAGTTTTTTTGTGCATTTTGACGGTTTTCGTGGTAATTTCGATCTCCTTGGTTTTAATATAGTTTCACACGTGGCCCACTGTTACACTAATTTCTCACTCACTTTTACCAACGTTACAATTAACAAACAGCACGCTCATCATCTACAACGTAACTAAAATGAGATACATTGCGAAGCCCTTGTTTTAATATAGCTGTACCAGCTACAGATGTTATGAGCTGCTATGATATGTTTTGCTTTTTTCGTTTATTCATAAAACATTAATATCCAATTACCTCAACTTATTCAGTCATTTCTAAGAATGAAATATTTGCGAATGTTTGAACGGTATGAGTGTGCACATTGTATAAGACTCTTTAGCAACAAGAAAAAAATTATTATAAAATAGGTATGGCACAAAAATAGTGAGTCTAGATTGAAGACACGAAACGATTTTATGACGTCAAAGCAAGCGCACTGGTAATCTGTTACCGGTAATCGGTGTTCAAGAGCTTCAAAGTGACAAGAAATGAACAGTAAATAAACATTTTATTTATTTATTTATAACACGCTCTTCGGACGAAATCTAACTTACCTTTGATGGTGACAATCCAAGGTTATTATTATCTAAATAGGTTCATTTAAAAATGAATAACTCTGTGAATCCCCTGTTTTCGTTTCTCTTTTCCTTAAAATCTCATATAAAAGGCCTGAGAATCAGAGAGGAAGTGTCACTTGCTCTGTCACCGAGCCCTGGATCTTTTGGTGCATCTTCATAGTAGCTACGTGAGTACAATTATTATTACTTGATCTTGTGGAAAAATTTGGTAACATACCTTACAATGCGAGTTTTTATTATTAATACTGAGAGCAAACAAAGTATGATAAATTCTTACCAGTGAACAATTTTGCGACTATTGCAAGTCACCGCTAGAAGAAAGCACGTCAGTGAATAGTGAAATAGTAAATAGTGAATATCAGTATTCTGATATTTCTTCAATTGAGCGGTTTGGATAAGAGACTGAAATCACCTCTAAGAAGTTTTTGATAAAAATGAATAAGTGCATAAATTAGTAGCCATGACAATGTCAATCTGTTAGGAAAAAATAAAAAAGGGGAATTTAGTTGTACGTTAGTCTGAAAGTCGTTTATGGTTTTGCGTAAAAAGGTAAAATTCGATATTTTCTGAATAAATTTCCAACTGATAAAATTGATAAATTGATAAAATTCGATATTGTTTGAATAAATTTCCAATTTATGAAATTTATAAAGTTTTTTGTTATTATTTGTATAACTTTGCTGCTTATCATTTAGATCACATGGTTTTTTTAAGCCAGCATTTAAAAGGGGAAAAAACTATCACTGGACAGTGGCTCCTTTCTCTCTAAACCCCTGAATATATAATCATCTAATCTCTCAACAGGACCCAACGCTGAAGTCATGACGTCATCCACCTTTAGCCTCATTATAGCTGTTCTTCTCATCGCCGCAACCGTCAGCGCTCAGATACTAAACTGGAACGTACAGCCACCACCAAAATGGAACTTCCAGCCAAAGCCGAACCCTTTCAATTTCAACCCTCCCGCCAGGGCGCCACCTGTCACGTTGGGCATTCAGGGCAACAGCAACTACGCCCGGGGCAGTGTCAGCGGCAACCTCTGGACCAGTCAGAAGGGCAACACCCACTTGTTTGGGGGCGCCGGCGTCTTTGTGCCCTTTGGGGGAAGGCCGGCATGGAATGGCAACGTTGGAATCAGGCACAATTTCGGTTAATCATTTTCAAAAATCTGTTTTTGATGGATATTGTATACGCTTTTGAGGGACGAGTTTTAAGCCTGTGTACTATCGATGTTAAAAGAGTTGATTACGTGTGTTCCTGGAAAAGCTCGTTTTCAAGGACGGTATGAATTAAGGGTACTCTGGCAAATAAATCGATTCGTGAAATTGATATCCAATTATAACAATTATATTTAATTTAAATCCTATATTCTTTCCAATTTTTTATTTGGAGTCATATTATAATATGAAGTTATTATCTTGTCATACAATATTTTCCTACTAGCTATACCTCTCAATTATTTCGCATTCTACTAATAACTTGATGATGTCCGATTATATGTAGGTATATATGTATATTTTATGAGGTATCTATAAACATGTTATACCTTTTGTCGAGTTTCGGACTTATTTAGTGCAAAGTTCTAATCGGATGTAGCATTCTTAACATCTGAATTCTCAACAAAAACTAAAAATGGATCGGAAAGATAAACATATTTGAATAGTACATAATAACACCTCATGCCTCAAACATATTTTGTACCGTTGAACTATTTGAACTCTCGATAATTAAGCGTATGTATTCTTAAATTAATATATTTTCGTAACTTGGATTGGTTAAAAACTATTTAATCAGTTTTTCTGAAAATGCAGATGATTCGTGGGAGAGGGAAAGAAAATATCATGTTACCAAAATCGGGTCGGTCGCTTGATCTGTTTATGCCACGTGAAAAAATAAAAATTCTAAAAATTATATTTGCACGGTAAACTGAAAGAATATGACGTGTTGTTTCATAAGTTTGCCCTTTTTCAGAGACTAGATGATATGTTTTCCAAAAATAAATCGACAATATTACAATTACATTACCTTCCTCTTTTGATGAAATTTCCTTTTTAATATACGAAACTATTGAATCAAGATAAATTATCTCGTTACATAATATTAAATATTTTATTTGTTATAACTACCTCTAGCTCATTATTTTTGTAACCCCTTAATGAAATTAAGTCAAGTAGTAGTCAGACTCACAACAATTTGACGGTTTCAGGTCAATTATCGTACGTTTAATAGTAATCAATGTTGAGCTACAGGCCTCAATCATTCCACTGCCGCACAGAGTTGCATGAAGTGGACACAGCTCGACAAGGGTATAATTTATGCAACCCGAGATGAAACTGCAGCATCACATCAGTTTGCATCCACCACACAATAACAATTCCATTAACTCAAGTTAACTGCAGTTACCGAACTTACACTAATAAACATAACCATTATATCGTGTGAAGGAAATTCAATTAACTAATTGTTTCAAACTCATCATTAAAGCTCGAGATTATGTATTATTGCCGTAACAGTGAATTGGGTTTAGGTATATTTCGGCGGTCGAGGTTAAGTTAACGCAACCTTATTTAGCCGTTTGATGACTTGCTTGGTTCAGGGTCATGTGGAGGAGCTGAGCGTGCAGGGTGTTAAGGTGGGCCACATTTTAACGTTTCCTGAACGTCAGCTGGTTTTACGACCAGTTTCCCTTTTAAGTATACGATGGGAAAGGTGTGGTCGGTAACGAACCACCTTTGAATCGACGCACTAATGTCACAATATAGTCAAATATAGATCAGATTGTAATGGTACGCTATTGTGAGCCACTTTTTATTCATTACAATTAAACAAATTGTTCTGCCACCATATTGGTAGACTGATTTGCTAATTTCAACTTTTATTTGTCATATTTACCGGAATTTTCTTAATATTCTAGACAAGGATGTGTGCATATCTCTGGTGTGGAGATAACTTTGGCTTCAACTATGCATGTGATACAAGGTCTCTCTAAATCTAGTTTCTAGAATATTTTTAATACCACGATTTGAATCAAACTTTGGTGTGCAGGGCTTCCGTCTATTTGATCAATTCAAGAGAGTTCTTGAATTTCTTGTCAATTCAATATAGACGTTGTAATGAAATAAGACGTTGGCATGTACAAAATGAATTGACTAAGTCGAAATATAACAACTGTATCTCGAAACCGTAAGAGAATTTACACTCCATTTCAAATACATATAAATCAAATACGAAATACGTCGTACGTATTCGTCATTTCCGGTTGGGAATGGGAATTCGCCACTCATGCTTTCGGCATGAGTAACTCTCGATGTCAAATCAATTTCCCGCCCAAATCAATCGTTTAGGCGGGGTTGCCAGGTGCCCCGTGAATATGCGACTAAGTTTTGTCCGTGCCCCCTCACCCCCATTACAAGAAACGTGGGAGGATAGCAGGGCATCGTTCAACTAACGACCTGTTGATGGCATAGCTTCGTCTTTAACTTGAGCATGAAGCCGAGGACGCTTAACTGTTATTCCCTAAGCTTTCGGTCATCAGAATAATTCACTGTCATCTACAAACTTGACGTATATTACTTATCACTCTAGCTAAAAACCCGAGAACATTATTAAGACCCCAAGCTTTCAATTTAATCACTTTATGAGAATCATCTTAAATTTCAATGGGTCTAATGTATCTCATCCATGGGAAAGCTTTCAGCTTTATTAAAGTAACAGAATGGGTAAAAACGCGTTTAATAATTCATACCAGCTGAGCGATGAGAGATGCTCTGGTCTCAAAGGAACACACAAGAGCGAATCGAATTTCAATCGGCAGCCTGAGAGCAACTAACTTTGATAGTGTTATTACACATTAAGTATTACAACTCGGATAATTTGTCTATAGTTCCAACGCGGTGGAGTTGGGGCATGTAAGGGCGCCGAACGTCTGCTGAAATTCCCATGTTCGCGTAATTGTATTATAGAGACTTAACCTTATATTCGCATCTTGAAATCGTTGCTGAAATCATACGGCACTTGAACGGGCAAATTGGATGCATAATTCGTATTCGATGGATATGTATACTTTGCGTGGAATAGAGTCATTTCACGGATGATACCTTTTCTGATGAGACAAATCGCCATCCACAAAAGCGTGGAATTACAAGTCTTAAGCTACGTTATTTAGAACATTTATAGGTAATATTATATCCGGTGATAACGGTAATGTCTTCGTTGCTGTGATGTAATTATAGATGATGTTATGACTTATGAAGTTTTAAAAGGATATTGGTGTAGGTTCAGTTCGTCTCTTGGTGTCTTAATTGCGCCGGTAAAAAACGAACGAGTCGTTTTAATATTATGATTTGATATTGAATGTTTATTATGTGGTATTATTTCAATTCAATTAAATTTATCTATGATCCTATGAAAATTAACGAACTTTAACTTAACGGTGATTTAATGTTAAGGCCATAGGCCATTAAAGCAAGTGTAACAGAGCCCGTTGTCAAACCAGTGCGTCGTTTGAACACCGAAAATAAATTGAGACTTTAATGGAATGATTTATCACAAAGATTAACCTCAGCAAGTTTCTGCCCAAAGTGGTCAAAGTTGATAAACATGTAGTCCAATAAAAACATACTTATTCGAAGACACATGTTGTTACGAAATGAAAAACTGTTGCGTTTACGCTGTAGTGAGTAAAGCCGGGTATACAAGATCATATTTCTTTGAAACAAACGTCTAATATATACGATATATTTGAAATTGTTGAAACATAAAAATGGCGACAAGAAAACTGTTCAAGAAATTGGACGGAATATTAAGCCGAGTAGCCCAGCTTTATAGCTACTCGATTGGACGGCCAGGCCTTTTGCCTACTGAAATTTCGATGAGCGACTTGCGAACACCACATTTGGTTTTCATGTCACCACATATCACATAAAACACATTCTAAAAATATAACACACAACGAGGGCTGCTGGAGACGAGACATTTCCAAACTCTTTTGCTGCTTTGAGCGGCAGTAATTACATCTCTTATCGGTCTACTGATTTCGTGCTTGCCTGTTGTGCCAGTTTCATGAAAATACACCACGTACATACATAGAATATCACATGGGATTCGTCTTCATTTCCTAACCCTCACTGTAATCAGACTTTGCATTAAAGATTTGTGGTTGGAATTTTATACATCACGTTGGTGCTTTTTTTCATTGTTTGCGTTTTATTCTAAGCCGATCAGCCATTTTGATATAAAATGAATCCATAGGTATACCTACTAAATTGCGAATAATAATAATTTATGTGACTCGTTATAGCTTTTTCACCGATTCTATATTTATTGATATTTGCAAGAGCACATTTTTATTCGCACATGCACGAACGAGTTCGTAATTTAATCAAATATCTGCAAATTGGAATCATTTAGTGTAAATTTACATAATTTGAAACAACGTATTGCGCTTGACGTTGAAACTAAATGTCAAAACGTTGTTTAACATATCATAATTATATAATATCATAAACATTTAAATTACTCATTTATATTATACCAGAAAAAAAAGCTCCCAAAGCGCAAAATAATTATCGCAATGTAGTTTTGTAAGCTAATATAAAATAGATTTATTGGCTGATATAAACAGGTGTACCGCGATTGTTTATAATAGGTGTCCTGTAAAAGCTCCAGATTTTGCCTGCTTATCTGACAAACTCGAGACTAAGTTGACTATGCCACAGAGAACCATTCACTGGCATTTGAATATCGTCCTTATCTTCCGGACAAAAGCTATATTGTCAGGAAGTATATTTGGGTAATAAACCTAAGGAAGTACATTGGACAAGTTTGACATTGTTCCGCTGCCATTATAGAGAGTAGGTGTTGGCAAAGACAGGAATCTATAGAACCAAACCATGGTAATTCCAGTCTGGTACTCCTAGATCCCTTGTATCCTTATCCAATGTGTATGACTACGAGAGTATAATTCGGATGCTAACTCTGGTAAACGTGTTATTATGTGGTTTATTGAACACGGAAGTTGTCTTGTGCCATAATTTAAGCAACTCAGTGTGGCAAGATGAGGCATTTATCGAAGTTGCTTTACATAATTTGGAATCCATGTCCTTATGCAATGCTACAGGATGACATATCTAAAACAAAATGGATGTGCAATTTCAGCAAAGATAGTAAAAAATATCCAATACAATTCATGTGGAGGAGCCGGGTTTGTAATTGCTCTGCGGGCTGCTTCTAGGGGCCGATACTAATTATGTTTTCGTATGTTTCCAAACCAAACTTAGTGCTATCTTAAATGTTCTGAGCGGTTCCATGAAATAAATGTATTTTTCGTGACCATTTGGTCAAGACCATGTACCGCTTTAGAATAATCAAATGGAGGAGCCGCATTGCTCTGCGGGCTGCGTTCAGGAGAGAGGTCACAATTATCTTTGACAGTCTCGAGATATTACTTGATTGTCATAAATATTTACACGAATTATATGTTAAATGTTTTTTTGTTGTTGCTATAACTTTCTTTCCCAGACCGAGAATATTTGTTTTTATCGAGAACGATAAAAATATTCAAAGAGTGCTTGAATTGTATCTTTGCAATCTTAGATCGAAGCCCGAGGAATAAGCTTAGCGCGATGACACAGAACACACAATGTTGAGATACTGTCTCGAAAAGAAGCTTATAAAACGAGATTTTAATAAAAATGGCCAATGAAAGCACTAAAGTGTCGCCGTGCTTTTCGTAATGTTTGACGTCACCTGAAATAAAGGGAACACAAGACACCAAAATATTTCGTAGGTAGGTACATACGATTGAAATATTGCGCTAGAATTAAGTAGGGTTAGGCTTTAAAATTTAATGAGAAATATCCAGGCAGGCTCTTGGCTAATGTCATGTTTCATAATCCATATCATTATTCGGAGTTAAATTTCAACCCCACCCTCTCTCAAGGAATGTGCGATGCTTATTTTAATTACTTGAAAAGACGTGAAATAAGCGGCAAGAAACGCGCGGCGGGTTTTGTGGCTCGAAGATATTTATTAATATTGGTAAACGAAATGTCTGAAGATGTCTAGAGCTGGTATTTTCCGGGCGACCTATTTCAAATTCTAAGGAATCCGGGTAAATGATACGATGAAACGGTGTGACGGTGTAAAATGGTTAGTTGAGCTTTGAGATAGTCGCCGAGTGCTGTGTATGTGTGTGGGTGAACACTGAACTAACATCACTTGGGTGTAATATCGAAAACAGTTACTTCTTCCAATATTGTCTCATTTTTTTTCCAACACACCGAAGAAACTTGTTAGAAAACTGTTATTTTTCTTTAGAAATATTTGAGTGTGTCATTTCTCTCCTTTTACAAATGAAACTCTGGATTGTAATTGGTTTCTTCCCTTGACGGCTAGAAAAATAGTATGCAATAAAATATAAAGAAGAAGCAATTAAGCTCCAGACTTGATCGTCCCCCTCAGGAATTCGCGAATTATTGAGAAAAGAATACTTCCAGGTCCCGCTTAACATTAGATTTTAAAGTGGGATTGAACGTGTTCAATACACCTTCATTAGATTTTGATGTATACCTAAAAAGCTATAAATGGGAAAATCTAATAAATCAATTTTTCCGTACACGTTAAATATTTTATCGATTAAAAAGCAATTTTGACCTTTTATGGTGTGCTTTCTGTATCCGATATAAATCAGAGGCGACGGCACACAATTGATAGCTTCGGATGACACACATACGCACACATGCCAGAACTCTCTCAACAGTGTGCCGCTCTGAAATCCACGAGCCGAAAAGAAATACATGAAATACATCCCAGGGATATTCTGTCAGAAAGTACCACTTCCATTTCCCGGGAAATCTGACGGTCGTATGTAACAATCTTTCTTCGTGACAGGCATCTCCTTCCGGCTGTCATTTTTACTCGTTATTAATGTCACTGCATTTAGGACACGTTTCTTATCTAACGTCGAAACAAATCAATTTGCAGATGATAGAAATAAAGAGGCCTTTCAGAAATTCATGTTGTAAATTAGATAGATAGCACTCACTCAACCAAAGAAAATGTTAGTTAATTAGTGAGAGCAGTATTTATGTTGTAATTGCAATAAAAATATGTCCCCTTTCTTTTATATCTCAATGAATGTCATAATCATATGACGTAATGAATGAATGATGAATGAATGAATATCATAATGAATGTCATAATTTTGTAGCAATTCCAAAACTGGTGGCATTCTTTCGATTTAATACGTTCGCTCGTTTCTAATTTAATGCCTCGCCAAACGATTTTTGTTCAGATCAATTACACACCACCATCAATAACACATTATATGAGATCAGTTAACTTTGCATAACGATTGGGTAATGCTTTACTTTAATGAATTCTAGTTATGAATGCCAGACGCAGAACAAGATGCTTCTGAGCGTAGAATCGCGAGAGTGGTCCACTGAGCACGTGATTCCAGCTAACATTCAATATTCGGTAATAAAGCTACCTGCCTTGCAGTAACTCTACGAAATTGAGATATCAGTTGAGCGGAATTACCAAGAAGACTTGGAGGAAGTCATGCAAAATTTAAGGAGCCATAAACTTTGAATAGCCATGCACTAAACGAAGCCTTTTCATACCAGGGGATAACATTTGATATCCTTTTGCTATGCTAATGTTTAACAATTTCTTGATGAAAAATAATAAATATAATTTATGCAATAGAAATGTTTCTTTTTTGTCTCCGTGTTATGCTGCAAAGCATCTATATTTTTATGTATCTATTGTGTAAAAGCCCTTGATAAAAAATATCGAATGTATCAAACAATATCAAGCTTTTATGTTACAAAATTGATAACGATCACCTCCTCTTAGAAAGCACGCGAGAAACGAATATATATTACAGTATAAAAAAAGAAAAGAAAAAACTTTCTACGAACTACAAAACTTTTGACTGAAGCCCGTATGAAAGGCTCACTTGTTTAATAACTCTTTCATGTTTTAGCTGCCGATAGAATGGCGTAAAGTATTATTAAACAACGTATATCATGGTGTGTATATTCCCAATCAATCAATCAGAAGGATCATTACAAAGAGCTTTGGGAACGATTTCCCTGAAGAACAGAAAGAGTGATAAATCACTTTAGTTTACCTCCAGCCCCCTGAGCGAAACAACCCTGATACGAAGTGCATGTGAAAGCCACGGTCAGCTGTCCTTCTCTTGTCCCAAACCTGATCTAATCGATAATCGGTATTCGATTCGCTCGCTACGCTCAAACTAACCAATTCAACTCAAAGACGCTGACAGTGCTCGTATAGTCTGAAGCGATTGTCCCAGATTGCTTTCATGGGTGTCTTTCGAACATACGAAAATCAACACGTGGAAAATAAACAGTTGGAAAAAGAAAAGTACTTAAAACAACTTGGTTCCTCTGGGAACGATTTGAGACTGTAGCGTATTGATTAATTAATTGTGAACACAGGAGACACTTTATTCGGTCTCAGTTAGAGAATGAACCATAAGCCTTACCTTTGTATTCTGGTGGTTTCCTGATACCATTTAGAATCCTGTTCACTGATTGTTTGAAACTCAGCACATTGAAGTATTTTCAAGTAACCAAGCGATTTAAAACATCATTTTATGTTTGTAGTAGGACAATTTCTTTTTCCTAATTTAATACTTCATACTGAAGTGTTCTGGAAAGTTTTGGTGATATTTGTCAATTAACCCACTTCTGAGCATTTGTACCAAAATTCCTGGTAATCTGTCTCCAACGAAGCCAAAAAATGTTCGTGTGCTTGAAGAAAAGCAACGCATTTTACTTAAAAGGAGTTTCCCATAACGATATACCAAACACCACACTTCAAAGGCATTACAATTTCTAGAAAGTAGAAACAAACTTAATTTATTATTGATACACAATTTCAAAGCATCCCTTAACGAATAACATATTTGCCAGCAGCATAAGAGCCCGTTACGTGACTTCCCTGAATCCCGGATTCCAAGATTATTACATTTCAGTTTGATGGTTTGGTGCTGCTAATGAACGTTCCGAGAAATGAAAACGTTTCCCCAACGGGGATTAAATAAATTGACTGCTGATGCAATATGACGTTACGAGTCGCAATTGTGACGTTCTCAAGAGCGCAATTTAATTTTTATTTGTTGGTGAGTTTCCAATTGAAGCGTGGACATTTCCTAGGGACACATTTCCCAGAAACAAAAATATGTGCTACTGCTGCCAGTAATGAGCAATGTTCTTTTTGACTCGGCTGTTCTTGGAACGACTATTGGAGTGAGTGCTTACTCGGGCCACTTCCCGCTCAAATTTTACCTCCTACTGGATACCAACTTGTGGCCACACCTTTTGTCCGATCGTAACGAAACCCATGTATACGGAATCCTCGCACTTTTGGCAACACATTGTGTGTTTGCAAATCTCAAAAAAATATTCACTCATCTAGTATTTTCAAGCGTTGTAAAACAACCCTGTTACGTCGAAATATTGAGCGTATCCTCGGGCCGCTTCCCGCGCAGAATTTACCTCCTACTGGATACTAACTTCTGGCCACACCGTTTGTCCGATTGCAACGAAACCAGGGCTAACGGAATCCTCATACTTTTAGCAACAAATTGCGTGATTTCTAACCACGAAATACCAATAGAAAGTTAAAATAAAGCTTCATGAAATAATCACCAACAACCGCACCAATAGCCTTAAGTATACGTGTGGAGTGATCACCCATACAATTTCTCCAGTGTTGATTACTGATCGATTATTCGCTACGCAAAACAATATTGAACACTACATGTGAAAAATTGGCATTTGAACGTAATTGTATAGTGAATTTATGAATTAATTTACAATCTTATGACATACAAATGAAAAATGTTATTAGTTCATTAAGATTGGCTTTTATATTCTTGCAAACTACTCAAACACACTTTACCTGTGCAAAGTTCACCCTTTGTTGACAATAAAATGTTTATTTCGCATTCTGTAAAATACTATTGCAAGAATATTATTTCACACTATAAGGAGTATTGTGGCCATACAAAAGGCGCAGAGCACGCTCTCAGAATCGCCGCCTGCAATTTCCCAACTTGCAATTCCATCTCGTAATTCACAGTTTTGTTCTAGAATGTCACGTCGTGAAACATTTCTCATACAAAATATTCGACAATACTCGTGCGATTCAACAGTACAATTCAATTTACGTCACTTTATATTCCCGGTTTCCCATGGAATGTACAATTATGTCACAGCTACGGGCCTCATCTGTTTTGAGTAACAAGACACTGATCGTATTTCCAACTCGAGTCAATTGACTAACCTACTCCACGCTCAGACTCTGCCTTTCTTCTATGGGATGCTCAGGTGTTAAGAGGACAATCAAGACTCTATTGATACACTTCTCAATGTGATATTCGACACTCCACAATCACTTGTGCATTACATATTGCACTCGACACGCAATTTGTAAGCAGTCACAGAAATCAAGTGTTAGTCACCCTTGCACTCAGAAGTCGTTTATAACTTGTAAAGAACATTATACCGCTCGCTATCATCCACATAAACACGATTTTTTTAACCATGAGACTGTTTTAATTTTCTCTTAAATACATTAGGAGCAGTTTTCTTGAAGAATTAATCTCGGCTGTGGGTTTTTGGAGCAGTATATTATGCAGACAGTTCAGGGAACTTTTACCAAGACGTAATTAATTGAATTACCCTTATTACATTACCGAAGCAAACAAATTCGATTCGCCTTTATTGGACTCTGGCCCTTAACAAGGTTAACAGGATCCTTTAACGAGATTTATCAGTCGATTGACTTTCGGGTTTATATAAAGTGAACAAAATAACTTTCAAGTTCCCTTAGATCTGGAATTCGTCAGCAACAACAAGGTTCGTGTGGTAAATAATGTATGTACAAATCACGGGTTCTTGAAGCCAGCGCCAGAGCCCATTTCGCTAAAGCACGATCATTGGCAGGCAGACTGTGAATTTAAATCGAGCTGCACTGTGCCACAGTTTGGTCGTAGTTTTACAGATTTAAGGCCGTTCATCTTGTTAAGGATCCATTTGTGAACTATTAACGTCATTTGGAAGTGGCTGTGGATGAATGTTTTATAAACCTTTCTACTGGGATAAAGTGGTTCACTACTATAACCCCTAATGGTTCAATACCCTTGTTCAACGAGCGATTGGTGGTCAGTAAATGGCAATTGGAAAAATAATAGCGTAAATAATTACGTTGAATTTACAAAAAATAACATTTTGTTAATTTGTCTGAAGCGATGTAATAACTATTGAGAGGGTTCTTGTATTGTATTACCAATCAAAAATACGTTTTAAATTTTAAGCAAAAATTTAAATTGCACAAACACTAAATGTAATTATAGTTGCTGCCATGTGCCACTTGCAACTCTATATTTGTGACCATACTCAAAACGTTACTGACAGTGACAGCCCCATTTTCTATGTATGGCGTGAAATCAATTATAACTAAGTCCTTTGTAACTGATGAAAATTGAACATGAATCGATTGATTCCCGAATTCCAAGCATCAAAGAGAAATGATATATTGTATAGCTGCATCAGTTAGGCACATGCTTATGAAGTGATAAGGTATCATCTGTCACTTGATAACAATAATTCTATACAATAATATATTCCTCCACAGTTTCAATCTGTACTAAACGAGACCTACTATTTGCTCCAGGTTTGTATTAGGTATACGACTTAGATAGATTAACAAATTTCATGCGAAAAGTTATTCGTGCATTTAGTGTTCAAACTGCAGCATTTTCTGTTGAAATTATTGATGAAATTGGTCGTAATTGTCACTCAAATGGAACCCGTTACCAAACTAATGATATTAGTCTGGGGTTAAAATTAACATTGCGACCTGTTCACGAGTATTCAAGCATTATATGCAAAATAGCTCAATAATAAAATGGTTTATTGCGTATAATGTTTGTGCCCAACAGCGAAAACTGCGTCTCTTTTGTAGGTAATATTACATCCTGCAACGGTTTGTCTAATATCAAGTAATTAACTCGATTCTTGAGAGGATCGCAAATATTGACTCGGGTAAACTTAGCCAGAGAGAGCGTGTTAACGTCTTGTCAGTAAAGTCCCAGTCGTAAAGCATCAGATAAATTGAAGTTTAGCGTAACTTTATAACGAGCTCTAACCACTGAAAAATGACAGGAAACTTTGTTAGGACGCAGACTTATTTCGTTGTCTGGTCTGCATCTGTTTCTAGGCCGAAATTTTGTGCACGTGAATACAAAAACATTTAACATATATTGAAAAGACACAAATTTCGCAGACAACTGAAGGAAGAAGTAGCCAGAATGTATGCCCATTACACTTTTCCCAACAAAAGGAAGGAATTTGCATTACAGATAAAACTCGCCACTGAATTCATTCAAACTGGCTCTCCCCTGGGTGAGCAAACAGCATCCCTCGAGTTTATACTGCTGCGAAATTTCTTCGCTCTCCCTGCAATTTCCACTTTGTTTTTCATACTCTGGCACCACCCCTTCTGTAACTAAAAACTCGTTCCCACTTCCATCGTGGACTGGGCTGGGCTCACGTTTCGGACGTTGCTGGCATGGAATAGACGAAAAGCTGTGCAATTAGAAAGAGAACGAAGGAAACTTTAAATGCGAAAATAATCCTGAATGGATCAGATGCCATAAAATAAAAGGGCTGGATTTCCAGCATTATGACTCGTTTATTTAAATGTCATTGTAGTGTGTCAAACCTTGTCTTATTATTCTGTATTGAGTCATTTAGATTTCATTGTAGGTTTATTAGATATCCAACTGTGTTTGAAATTTGAATGCAAAGTAAAGTATTCTTCTATATTCACTGATTCATCTAGTTGGGTTTACTACTTAGTACTTACGTTTTCTGAAATAAAAACGACCACGTCAAAAGCTATACAATAACTAGATCATTTAATCAAAGTTAAACACCGCCAGATAAACTTTGATTATGTTGCAAAGACACCAACAAAAAAGTCAGCACAACTCGAGACTTCATTGATAACCAGGTCACAGGGGCTACAAGTTGTCCTAGTTACGTCGCCCTCTATGTAAAACCATGCTTTTCAGGATCCCGTTACGTTATCATCATTGGATGGAGATCCAAATCGCATTCAAATGTCACTATTCTCAGTCTCCTCTGTGGAAAGCGTCGATGGAGAGAGGATTTCCTGGACCGCGATCCTTTTCTTGGTAATGGCGTGGCCGTGGGATGTATTTCTTAGAAGCTCTGTGCTTAAGGGGAAAAGTATACGGTTAGGACCCGTGAGTCTAAGGGTCCGGCCAAGTTCTAAGTAGTGACCAACTTTTGAGGAAAAGCCACTCTCTTCACTTCACGAGGCGCCACATTTGATAGGCGTGCTTTAGAGGCCAATTTCATTTTCATTCTATTTGTCTACGTACCGAAATGCCAGATGAGTTTTTTATATACGGGCAGAGAATATGACCGATACAATTCGTGGAACAGGCTCATATTGAGCTAAAAGTACATCGAAAAGTTTGAAATTTGATTTCAAGCTCTGTCTTTAGTATCTAGCTACCGCAGCTGTAGGAATAGAAACCGAATGAAGCGTCCGAAATTGAATTAAATCTGTAATAATTTACACCAGTAATATTGTTGTAAGTGCCAGATGCAATAATTGGTTTTCAGACCAAAAAATACACAAAAGATCATTCTTTTTTGAACGACACTTCTACAAGCAGTAACTGAATGATGTCAATTACCTTTCAAACATGTTCAAATTTTCTAATGTTTAATGTGCAACTTCATTTGTAACAAAACCACGCCAAGATTAAAAGCCAGCGGTCACAGTCCCAAAATAATTCCTACTAGATGGATAATTGGTAAACTGAATTGCGTCAAACAAACCCCAGTTACAAAACTCAACCTACCAACAGCCAGTGCATAGTTATACGTCACTAAACGAAATGCACCAAGCCTGTGGCATGTATGTATTTGCACAGCCTTTGCTCTAGGTTGGTCGGGTTTCTCTGCCAGCTCCGACAAACAGGATCGGAAAAAGGACTGCATCGTGTTTCACAATAAAATTGGGCGATTTTACTAAGATAATTCACACTGATTCTGCGAGGCTAATTGCCAAAAATTATAAATCCCGGCCAAAAAATAATCTGTACACGACTTGGAAATTTAAATATCAAAACAGAGTTAAGATTTCGTCAATCACTAGGAATATATTGTTATGTACCCTTATAAAAAAGAACTATTCGGCATCAATCAATAGAAATCTTTAAAAACTATTTGGTATGAACAGTTATTCTGTTAAAACTATTGACAAGCAATAGTGTTTTGAAAGAGGTCTAGAACATCGAATATAGTTTTCTTGGTTTACTACACTTTATTTAATAGTAATATGTGTGGTAATATGCTCAATAGTAAAATTCGCCAAGTTACGTTTGTTTACTACTGGGTCATTAATAGTTAGCCTGCAATAGTAAAAACACGAAGGGTAAATGGTTATTTACTATTAAATCCTCAAAAGTAATAGTAATTTAAATTACGAGACGATAGTCTTCTGAACACTACCGGTTTAACCCATGGTTATATGCACAAATTTATAAAACGTGATTTGTTAAATCACCAAACCCATTGGATATAAACTTCCGGAAAGGCCGAGAACGGGACGGATATTATACGCAAAACACACTGCGCTGCATATGATAAAGGCCACTGGTGTGTATCATAAGGCAGCAAGGTTTTATATTATCCTACTTTGATCATTTTACTGGGAATTATAACACAACATATTTTCGCTCAGAAATTTAACATGAAAGTGTAATTGTACTTGCAATTTTGTCAAGTGAATTTTCCTAAAGTATAATCTTGTGTTAGTCATATTATGTTCATGGTTATAATTTTTCCCGTGAATTCAAATTGAAGCCTTCGCTACACTTATCCAAATATCTTGTACGTATCTTGCACGCGTACCTCAAATGAGAAATCAACTGCAAAAGGACATATTTCGAAACAATATATCTAAGCTGCTGCTCCTGATTTGTGCAAATAATAATTGCAAATATACCTAATCATAAAATATCCAGGTATGTTGGGCTGATAACATTTTAATATGTTAGCGTACTTCGAATATAGCTTCCTGCGGTTGACAATACCATATCTACTGTGCAATAATACAAATAAATCACGATAAATTCCAAACTATTTGTAATGCGCGCGATGTCCGGCATGCGACCGGCGACCGCTAGAACTCGCCCCAGTCGCCCGTTTGAATTCTGTCGGTTGCTGCTGTGTTCGTCAGTTTAGTGTTTGGTGCTTTCAAGTTATTTATTGGACAGAACAATGCAAACATGGTATGTATTGAGTTATGTACAACTTAAAAGAATTCTATGTTTCTGAAAGAAATGTTTAAATGGATGGTCTTTTAGGTATTTCCGATATGTTCCAATGATAAGCCAGTTTTGAGCCTACCTACGGGCCCATGGGGCGATACTGGGCGATCAACAGTTGAATTTGGATTCAATCTTTCCATGGTAAGTGTGATAGTGAAAACTACTTTCCGGATTACTGGAACCCTATTGCAAGCAATTACCACATTACACAACCATAGTTGTAGGTAACCGAAGAATGCGGCTACCTTCATGCTAACGCAAACATAAACCTTCAATCCATTTGTGGGTTTGTCTGACTTATGGAATTTTGTTTTAGGTTGCATTACAAGAACTTGACTACAATGTCAGGCTGCGGCCAGGCCATAGAATCGCAGCGTACACCAAGAGATCTCTGTCCGTGTACCAAAACAACCCATTTCAGTGATGTTATTGCAAATTTGTTTACTAATCGATGAACCAATTTTTTCAACAGCACCGAAACCAACCAAATCCTAACCAATAGTTCTCAGTTCTCACCAATAGTTTTCCTACCAACAGTTTTCCTCCCAATAGTTTACACCAATATTAAGACCAATGAGTATATTTGGGATTATTGACGGTCTATAGTAAAAACCAATATTTTTCATCATAGTAAAAAGTAAAAAAATGTCCGAAATCACTATTGCAAAGCAATAGTTTTCCCATTTTACTATTAACAAACCAATAGTAATTTTTCATAAGAGGTAGATTACATGACAATATTGACGGTAATAAGTAATAATGCTATTAAGTTGAACAACGTTTAATTTCTTGCAGTTTGCATTTATAGTTTAATTTCACCAATAATGTGTTTCTCCAAGTAACTGCAAGGTATAAGATAGATAATTTGAAAAAGTAGCATGCATAATTATATCATATATGTTCAATTTTTTTTATCGCATTGTACTCGATATTCATAATTCTTGCAAACAAGTACACAATTTATTGATCGTTCGTTAGATTTGTATAGGTATGCCATGATATGTTTAGTGACCAGACAACAAAGCCCGCACCGACCCGATAAGAAAACAAGTTTTTCAGCCGAGCGTCGGCCAGCTAAAACAATGGGAGCGTAAGGGGTATCAAATTCGAGGGTGCTCGCGGAAATATAAATAATCCTCTGGGGACCTCCAAATCTGAGACGTACTATAGGGGCACTGTAACCCATAACCTAAACTTTGGAGATCCTATTTAGAATTTTTCACGAACGGAAGCACCAATTACTTCATCTAAGAGAGCACCGCTGCTTTGCCGGCCTCTAGCCAACAGGTTTAGCATATATAGATAGAATCCATTTCTGGGTTTTAGTGTTTTCGATTACGGCTATGAATGCTGATAATTTGAGGATGATTGCCAGTAATTATAAATCACGGCAAAAAAATCCGTACAAGACTTGTACAATAAAAAAATAGAGGCAGATTTGTGACTTTATTTAAGAAGATTGATAATTTATTATAAATGTTACGGTATGTATGTCGTGTTTTATGATAGCTGAAGCAAAAACCGTGTCGGACAGCTTAGATAACAAGTCATCCATGCCCGGCAATGGCCAGTTCTACACAATGGCAGTGTTAAGTCTATCAAAAACGAGGGTCCTCACGGAAATATAAAAAAATCTCTACTGTCTTCCAGAAGGCTAGACACACTGAAGGAAAATCCCCCAACTTTCCCCGTCCACTTACCCAGCAGTCCACGGCAGCGCGCGACCCGAACTCTCAAAGCTCGAGCTTCGGACTTCGTACTTGGACTTGTGGTGATTAGCGGGGCTCGAATTCAGGACCATTTTCTTGCTGAGCCGAGTGCCGAGTGCCACGGCGCCAGGACCACTCGACATTGGCCGCTGACGCAGGCTCATTTTCCGCGGGAAAGCGTCGGACGACGAGCACTCACGAAGCTCTTGGACGAATTATTCACTTTTAACTCTCTTTCGTAGCTCGCGGTTAAACGGGGCGAAAAGTTATCGGCCGTTGGTATACTCTTTTCATGGTTCTGGTTTGCGAACGGGGGCGGCTCGGTATCGTGTCTACAGGTGGCACATAGAAAAGCATACAGTTGTGAATTAAACTGGTCACAACACAAGCAAGGGATATTTAAAAGGGTTGAAAAATAATAGTCCTCTGCTTGGGATACACTAGATCATTTTTATATTATGCTACATGTGTGCGTGCTTTGAGCCAAAAAATAACACAAAAGGAAGCTGCTTAGTTTAGCTTCGAAAATGTAGGCTATTATGCGCATTAGATTTTAAACCTTCGTGCAATTCACGTGATTGGCTGGTGGCTTGACAGTGAAATATTCAACTGTAACAGACTGCTTGCTGTACGGCTTGGGCCTATGAAGTTGAGACTTTTTTTTAAGAATATAAAATAAAGACTACCATGGCGGCAACCATTCTTGTTTTCTTCAACAACCTTGTACTTTTTGTGTGTTTTCTCCAATCAAACTTATTCGTTAAGCAGACCTGCTCAATCCTATCGGTTCAATCAACAAGAAAGCAAAGCAACCAAGGAAACCATGTGACCTTGACTGAAACTTTGCCATTGGAACCTTTGTAAGCCCCCGTCTTATAAAAAACAATAGAAATTTGGTCAGGGCATGCGTACATAGCCGATATAGAGCACCATTTAATTTCAATAATCAACAAAATTGATTTCAGTACACTTAAATCAATAGTCTTGCAGACAATTGACACTATTCACGTAGAAATAATGATTCTTTATGAAAATATATTTCACGCATTCGTTCACCGACTCAAATTTTTGCAAATTACTATCCAGATAACTGACTCTTATTATAGAGACTTTGATTTTCCAACAAAACTTGTGAGCAATTATAACGAAACATTATTACCTATTGGTATGCAATTAACTGAATACTTCGAACTGTAGTACGCGTAGCACAAAGCATGTTCATGCTCGGAAACATAGAATGCAACTTAATTAACGTGTTGCATGTCACGTATAGCAGCACGAATTTGTCCTCACGCGTGCACCTCTTGTCGGCGTCACGTGTACAAGTGCACTCCAACGTCATAGAGTGTATCCGACAGGCCAGCTACATGGATGTGCCGGTAATGCGGTGCAAACTTGTTGGCCGTGTACTTCACCCACATATATACCCATATGTAGCTACTTCACAGTTTCATTACACCAAGCCAAATGACGGAGACGAAATCAGCACGCTGGTAATTTAAAATATATGTCAAGAAACATCGGAAAATAATAAGACTTCTCTCAGAATTCAATTTAAATTCAGGTGTGAAATAGTTGTTATAAAAACTTATGTTAATATAGGATAAGGTCTTAGAAATTCAGCACAGGACGTGTTGCGTTTGTTGGTTGACATTGGCCAACTACTTATCGGTCAGCATTGAATGAAAGGGTTCAAATTGTTAAATCGATCCGAATTGTGGAATCATTGAGCATTTTCGGTTCCCGAAGTACGCGTTTGGGCATGGAAATCATGACAATGGTCAAAGTTTCTTCTTGCATGTGAGTTAGTTTTGAGTTAGACGACTATGTGAGTTAGATTTGGTTAGTTAATGGGAATATGAGGAACCCACAGAATTTGCTTCACCATTAGGTGCTTTTGGAGAATGGAGTTTGAGCTGGCAACAAATTCTCATTCAGGTTATCACTAGCACCCGTGGATGTTTGGACATATCGGGTTTATGTCCGTCGGTTCAGTGAGAGGTGTGTAGCAAATAATAATGTATTCCATTTCCACATCAACTATAAATTTGATGAGAAAATAATAATGCTGATGAAATGATTAATGAGAAACAGGTTGATAATTTCAATTCTCGCTTCCATATATTTTCTTTGTTTGCAAAGTGCTGATCATCGAATTTGTTGTTGATTTATCACAGCATTGCATTATAACACCCTCTTGTCTCCCAACACTGACAAGCCTCGCCTAACGGTATTGATTCGAATTTGAAATTGAATCGAGATGCATTTGCATTTCATCAATTTGAATACGGAAAATGCAATGAATAGTAAAAACTTTTTTGCACGCCCAAGAGAAGAAACAAGAGCAGCGAAAAAGCCATTGCATTTGTTATGTGCCTATTTACAATCAAGGTATTGGGAACATATCGAATCGAGTAGGTCGAGGATAGGGACGCGAACTGGCGAGCCCGGACGTCATATTTTTGCAGCGACCAATCTCACGGAGTGCTGTGATATGTCCGACACTTTGTCACCAGACGCCTAACAGTCCAGCTGTCGATTCCCTAATCTGCCTCATCGCTCACAGTGACACCTCCAGAAAAAAAGCCTTTAAATTGCGTCACCAAATTCCCATCCAGCTGACAGCCTAGTTAAAAAAGAATAAATATTGACCTATATCTCAAATTCCAATGGAAGTAAGTAACATCTCACAACCTTCAGCTGCATTTTGTGATTACTTCGCCGCGTTCAAAAGAGAAACGGCAAGTTTTTCTAAACAAAATTCAAACTTTCCTAGAAAATCAGATGGAGCTCGAAACATCATCTCAATGTTATACAAGATCGCGGGACGCTGCGCCGTAAACTGGAATAAAACTCTGTGTTCTGCTTCAAGTCGACCGTCGGAACTCTGGAGAATAATGACTTCAACAACTTGAAATCTTAACTTCTGTAAATCGATTTGTTTCCACACTATAAGGTACAAGTTTTGAAAGTAGCGACATTTTTATAAAACTGTGCAAAAGAAAATGAAAAGGCGCCGCATAGCACGTAATGTTAAAGAAATGTACCTACAACTTGAGAACAAGAAACGGCCATTAAAAGGGAAATCTCATTTCGTCAGCCGTTTTTACTTTCCTAGCTCATCACCAATCCCAGAGAGTGAACTCAACGAGTGAAGGTAAAAATTGTCAGATATTATTAAAGTCTTCGTTCATTATTCAAGAGACAGTTTACAGGGCATGTTTTCATTTCAGGAGAATGGCACAAAGAGCCGGGACTGTAGAGACAAGGGCGTCGAGACGACGCCCAAAGTGGCCCGACCTCCTTTGGGTACTCCGCCGCTACTGGGACATTGACGGGCGCGCTTCTAGTAAATAACCTCCAGAAGTAAGCTGACAATCAGATATTCGGTGGCGTTCCTTTGCAGCCCGGAGGGAACCATAAGTTGTAATCAGAAGACGAATGCAAGGCATTCTCTCACACAGAAAGTACAAGCGCTGACAAAACCAAGAACGTCGCCCTTGCCGGTGAATACAATGTCTCAGGAAGCTGCGTCTCAGACCTGGGATATTCAGCAGCGAATTACTCGCCCCAAGTGCTCCTCAGAAATTCACTGTATATTAATTAACCGCCGACGAACGCAGTTCACGCAAATGTAGGAATGAGAGTCAATTATTTATTCCGCTGTCATTTTATATTATCAAGGCGTTACGAGCAATAATTAGATGCAAATCAGCGAACAAGGAAGTACGATTGTCAAGAACTTTAAACAAATATGGATAAAATTAATCAAAATTATCATATACTGTTGCATTTCATAGGGGTGCAATAGAAAATGGAATTAAAATGATAATGGGAAGCAACCCTCTGGATTACGTCGAGGCCTTTGAACTTTGCAATAACGACTTGTGAGATAAATGTGGGTGTACGCAAAGACGAATGGCTATTTTCACGGAAATTAAATTTTGAAATATTTATTTTCGTTTCCGTCTATAAATAGAACGTGCAAGAAGACCGCTGGGATAACAGAAAAAAATTTTGCTCTAAGATAGCGTAAGTAATGTTTTGTGGAGCTCGATTTGTGTGGGACGTCTTGAAAAGGGGGCTGATTCTGGATTCACGATGCGTCAAGAAGTCGGCTGGGGAAGGTGTGGGTGTACATTGACTTAAGCGAATCGCAAGATACGTTGATATCCTGAATAATCAACGATCTTCCCAGCCACCCGGCAACCGCACTCGGGGATCTCACGTGGCAGGGTGCCTAAACGCTCTGTTAATAGACAGGTTATAAGCGGAAATAACTTGTTTGCTGTTGCTATCTAGATAGAGGCAATTCCACTTAATTATATTTTAGCAGGCTCGAAACGTTTGAATCCTTGCCCGTGGGCAATTTAATTTGTTTAACTTTGTGACAATTGATGTGAATATAGTGAAAACTTCTGCCGTTTTCTAGTTGTGGTATCGATAGAAAGGGTAGATAGAATAGTTAATAGAAAGGGCCAAGCGGAAATAACTTGTTTCGAGCTATATATAGGTAAATGGGGAGGCAATTTCACTTAATAATATTTTAGCAGATTCAAAACGTTTGAACCCTTGCCAATGAAATATTCAATTAGTTAAACTTAGTGACAATATAGGAAAAAGTAAACACTTGGCCATTTTCAGTTGTTTAAGGCTTCGATGCAAACCCACGTGATCCCAACATAAATTCCTTGAACAAAGCTAAGACATTCAACCTGTTGTACGCAACCACGCAAACAGGTAAAAAACATCAACGTAAGCAAAACGATGTTCATTCGACATAGCGTGAATTCCGTCGCCTATAACCGCATGCCCAAACACAAACCATAACACCAAACATGCATCCGACACCACACATTGTCACCAACCAAAGCACACGCCCTAAGCCGCACTGAATTGAATCAACCACCACGTAACACGCACTGCAGCACAGCAATCCGCACACGCACACGCACACGCACACGCACACGCACACGAGGGCGTGCGCTAGGAGCGCGTGATCCACGCGTGCGAGAGACGCGTGGTCCTCAGAGGTGGCAGGGTCACGTGCGCGGGTTTCTAGCTCGACACCGCGGGCAACAATGAACGACCGGCGGTGGAAAGCGGCGTGGAAAGCGCGCTCGGGAAACTGGGAAATGGGGTGCGCCATGCGCCGTGAGCGCCGAAAGGGGGGCTGGGGGGCTGGGACGGTGGGGAAGAGAGTCATCGCTGGGGCGACGTGCGGTTTGATGGCCGTGCCTTGAGTTTAGGGGTGCGTGGCGTGGTGTGGTGATGTCTGTTTGTAATTTGCGTTCCGGGTCGAGGAGAGGTTTGATTAAAAGATGCATACCGTTCAACCGAATTAACTGTTTTCCATACTTGATTAGTTGTTTAGTTAAAAATTCGTGAACGGCATCATTACACCATACCGTTGTACTTGGACATATTTTTTTAAAAAGATAAACAAGAATATTTTAGACCAATTTATGAGTAAATTAAGGGGCCTCTTTGCATATAATCCGCTTATCGCAGCTTAAGATAACAACCACAACATTCTTGGCAAGTGCGAACATTTAAATAATGAACAATCTCCTAGATTACAGCAATTAAAATGTTCCGGGAATGACAATTAGCACAAACAAATATCATCAAATGTAAAAAACATCTAATTTCTTGTATATTGAGTTGTAATTAACACCATACGGTTCGATTTTGATAGCTGATGACAATCGATGTTGAATCAAAGTTTTCGTGCTCCAAATGGCCATTATACAAGACTTTCAAGACTTCTGAACATTCCCGTGGAGTCATAAAAATTAATCCCCGCTCGGAACATCTGGCTCGGCTATAATCCTTTGCATCCGCCTCTCGACGTAACTAACATATAAAGCAACAGAATGATTCTTGAGAGGAAATTGTTACTGGTTTAAGCAGTTACCAGTATGCAATTGATGGAAGGGAGGCGAAGCTGGAAAAATGTGCACCCGAACCGGGATACGAACCCGGGACCTCCTGCTTGCTGGGCAGGTGCTCTACCAACAGAGCTATTCGGTCACACATTCTCCCTGCTTCGCCGGGTGGGACAAGGGGGATCTCCGGGGAGATGAAGCAGGGAGAATGTGTGACCGAATAGCTCAGTTGGTAGAGCACCTGCCCGGCAAGCAGGAGGTCTCGGGTTCGTATCCCGGTTCGGGTGCACATTTTTCCAGCTTCGCCTCCCTTCCAGAATGATTCTTGTTGGCCGTTCCGTAGTGTGATCGCTAAAAATTTGTGGCGCAGACCCTTAATTGAAGAGAAAAAGAGGGCCTAAATGTGCTACAAAATCGCCGAAAAAATACTGTGCGTAGAGAAAGAGTGCGCGCTGTTTCGGGACTAAGTTTTTATCGGGAAAAGAGCGAATGGATATCGTTTCACAAACGATGATTCGAGCTCATTTTGGCGATTTTAGGCGACTTTTGAAAGTTTGCACCATTCACATATTTGAAAATATCAAGTTGTGATGATGTCCAGCAACTAGATACACTCTTCCTTCATGCACTGGTATGTTCAAATTAAATATTGGAATACATTTAGGGGTTCATTTATCTATTCGATTGGACCTCTGCATTCAACGTTTCAGTGGGGGTGGGGGTTAAAGGATTAACCGTGAGGAGCACTCTTAAGAAAGTAACAAGTACAGGCAGGGGAACACTGGGAAACCAGGTTCACTAAGCATTTTTCCAGTTGGAAATAGTATTTTTGAAAACAAAAAGGATTGTAGGAAAAACCGTTATTCGAGGCTAAAAAATGTAATATATTCGTACGTAATTCTTGACTATTTAAAAATCTTGGGTATCGCTCTAAAAAAACACCTCTGCTCGTTAAGTTGTGCTAGGAACATAAAAATATAATAATATGTGCACCTAGATAATAAATAATACGATATTGGATACCTGCATGTATATACTGCAAACCACATGGCAACGTTGCGATTTTATGTTCTTTCCACTTTACGTACCCGATGAACAATAACAACACAGGAGCAAAACAAGGGATATCATGAATATCATTTTGTTCGAGTGAATTGACAATTCCGCTCGAAGCGAACGTTATGGTAAAAATATAAAATTTATGATTACAAACAAAAAAAGCACAGCAGTGCGGAAAAAGTAAAGCGAAATCGGGCATGTGAATGTGTGGCTGGTGGCTAATAAGTAATTTGATTTTGTTGGTTCGCCTGACGGCATTCGCTTGTTTGGGGAGGGGGGGAGGGGGGGGGTGCCGGTCAGAATGGAGGTCAGGGGGTGGCTAGAATTCGGAATGGTTTCAAGACATTGGCTGAAAGCTATTCAGACAACATAGCTACGAAACTCGCAATGATTCGAAACGTTGGAACTCTCGCATGACAAAAAGAAAACTTGTGCCTTTTGTAAAACTTGATTTTTGTTTTTGGACCTTGTATAGCCGGTTTTTGTAAACGTGCTCAACGATGGGCATAACATACAAGGGGACTTTTGATTTTTTTATACTCACTTATACATTTTCCTAAATATTAATTTCTAATGAAATACATTAATTTTTAGGGTAGGGGAAACCTTGACTTTCGATTATATTTATGAAGATAAAACGTTTCAAAGAAAAGAATTTCGTGTAATGTTAAGGTTTTCTGCAATACATCAAACACAAAGCAAACACTTAACACTTTTCGCGCGTGTAGGATATTTTCAAAATCCTAGACATATTATCCCAAAAATGTATACTTCATTTGAAAGCTAGATACACTTCCTAGGAATATATTACAGCCTTTTTGATCAGGGCATTCTAGTGTCCGTAAAAAAATATTTGATCGATATTCGGAAGTCTATAAACTAGTACAGTTGCGAAACAGTTTGCAGTCAGTCCACAACGTTGGAACACCAGAGACTTCACTTAGCAAGTTAGCAATCAATATCCATAGAAATATTTTCTTGAAGGGTAGTTTTGTATTGTTTCTGTTCTAATTCTGAACATTGTTATGAAGGATTTTGGTTTCAAACATTTCAAATAAAAGTAACGTTTGACGTTAGAGTTTGATTATAACTAGAAAAGCACACAAACCCTAGCATCCAACAAAAGAAATAAGCATAAAGAGAATTTCTCTGTCGCACAACACTTCTGCACAACACTTCTTTTCAGTGTAGTTACAACTTTGAACCCCCCCCCCCCCCCCTCCCCACAAAGGTATACAATGACTGACGAACATAGGAAACGGAACAGGTATATATACTTTAAACATCCATGCTATATCTCGAGGAACTATATACAAGACATGATCACTTTGTGTTGTGATGATTAATACTGAAACAAAGTACTTTAAGCACTACCATGTGAACAGAAAAGGCATGAAATTATATCCCTTTATGAAGATAAGGTGGAGATGAAATAATCAGTGAGCTTGCGCGTGATGCCTGCAAGTCCTGGTAGATCCTGGAGGATAATATTACTTTACATGATTTGGCACATCTACTGCTCCAAACGTGTCCTTCACAAAGTTGTCTGCTTAAAGGATTTTCAGTTTTCTTACACCGTCGTGTAGAATAAGCAGTTCTATAGCAGCTGTCTTCGGATGTTTCAGTATTATACCGATAAAACGTACGGCAACAACGTTTTATACGAAGTTTAATTAACAGATGAGAAACTTTGAGACGGAAAACTTGATCGTTTTCTCGGTCCGGGAGCCGCGGGCAGAATGAAAAATATAGTTTGCAAATAAACGTATGGATAAAAAAAAAGCGCTAGAATTGGGAAGAAATTCAAACCAGCCGTTATTAATATACTCACATAGGTATTGAAATAGGTGCATCTTACATTTTTTACCTCTTAGCATTTGGGCTGCATTAAAATTGAATATTTCTCTTTCGACCGTACTGTAGTCGCTTGCTATGTTTCACCTACATGAGTTACATATCTATGTAAATGCTGGTACTCTTAACTTTAAATAATTGTCTAGGTAATGTACCCCTGATACTTTAAAGTTTAAATAGTTCTTGCAAACTTAGCGTATTCTCAATTACAACGCTTGGAAATTATGGAGCTAAACGTTCCCTTTAGACCATAACATATTTTAAAGTGAAGTAAAGTGTAACAAAATATCCCTAATCACCTCCCTGTTATACCGTCGTATCCAGGCCGACTGATGGCCTGATTAGTGCCCCTAAACCAGAGCCCTAGAGATAGAGTCGTGACCTGTACCCCTTCCCCCGTCCTGGCCGAGAGATGCACTACTAATTGGTGTCGTTGGGCGGTACAGGCCACACAGGGGAACGAAGGATCCAACTGACCTACTCACTAATTAGCCAAATCCTTAATGTAAAACATCAGATAGAGAGGCGACCTAAATTGAATAGTAATTAACTTTGATGTCACGTTGCTGTTTAGACTAGAAATATATTCCCTGCTCTTGACTTCACAGACTTAAGAAAGGTATAAGAAGTTTCAAAAAATGCAAATGCAAAAAATTAATTAAGTTCATGTGGAAAACTCAACCAGAAGGCTTTTTTCCCAAGGGGAATAATCAAATTCGAATATATACGTTGTAAGCCACATTTTTTTCTGAGCAAGACGCAAATTCTTAAAACAAAATCAGAAAAACGCGTTCTCAGTCTCTGAATGAACAAATCAGGTTAGACTCCGAGAACGTCTATCTGGTTTTGGGGTGAGCTCGAACAGCTGGTGTCGCATTTTGCATCGCCATTCTCCAGCAAGCGCACCGACATCGACACCAGCTCGCGCCAAAGGACATCGACGACCAAAGAGATCAAACGGCGAGCACAGAAAAGACAGAATTTTCAGAATCTGTCTGTTATATAATACGCTGTACTGTACCTACAGCAGACTGAAATGCAGAATCCAAAAATAATCGTGTCGTTGAACCTACGTTAAAAGTGACATAAAAGAGCCATAGAAATAAAACTGTTATCATTTTGTAAATCCAGAATCAGATGTATAAAAGCACATGCCTTGATTGTTTCTGACATGATTAGAAAAGAAAATTCTTCCTTTTGATCTTTTACTTTGATTTTTAAAATTTGTCTTTGCTCAGACATGCTAACCACATTCGTTTTCATTGATTCACTCTAGGTTGATTTAGAATTTCACACATTGTTAACACAATCACTACTACAACGCAATCCGCAAACGTTACAATGCCACAGGGGCACACTTTCTCGAAGATAGTTTGAGTTTCGACTGCCAGACTCTACCGTGCATATACAGTAAAGTGCTAAGTTTGATGATTCAAGTAAAGTTATTAAACTCTAATATCCAAAATCCTTTCAACTCAACAATGTGTTTTGAATACGGCCACGCATTAGAGCTTTATCTCCCGCTTTATGGTCAGCTGTTTGTGCCAAACTCGGAAACCCTATTGTCGCCCTTCTTCTGGGCTTTCCACGTTTCGCTCTTATGAGTAAAGAAGTAAACAATTGTTGTTGGCATTTCTCTATGGTACCGAAATGTATATATAAAGCCTCGTGCCCGTCCCCACTCCCCAGAGACCGGCTCGGAAACTGTGCATGTACGTAAATAGCGTAACTTGGTCCAACAAAGAACATCAAATAAACAGCGAAATAGTGGTGAAGTTGAATCAAGTTCATGTCGAGAACCAAACGCGTTTTCATTCTTCTCACATTTGGGGAAAGGATGTGGTTACTGGTTACTGTTTTCAAATTAACAGAGCTTTGCTATCATATCAAAATGCATATAATATTGCATAACATATCATATTGTTATATTTCCTATTTTAGCTGACAATATTCTTTATATTGTGATTGCAGTTTCGGACGAACAATGCTCATATTGTCATATGTTTCTTTAAATGCCATGTATGGCATTTAAAGAAACATATGACAATATGAGCATTGTTCGTCCGAAACTGCAATCACAATATAAAGTACAATGTTGTACAATGTTGTATACAACATTGTACAACATTGTACAACATTATACAACATTGTACAACATTGTACAACATTGTACAATGTTTTTATATGGATTAATAAATTAATTAAAAATTAAAAAATAAATAAAAAATGGTTAGGTAACAGTGAGTCATTTTATAAGAGAGCTGTCACACTAAACATTTTCAATAAGCGCTCGAATGTTTGACTTATCTTATGAAGTACCTATCTTTGGAAAGGACTGAAACGAAACTTGACAGTCGATGGACGATGGAATATGTCTGTCACTGGCGATTATTTCACCATTTATTGGATGTCCTCTGCATTATTTTTACAACCCCGGAACATTTAGGCTTATTGCAATAAAGCATAAGTTTTGCTTACTAAATCATTAATTCCGGGCGCTTCTTTGCACTTCAACGAAAAATATTTATTGCAACCAGCTGCCAACTTTCTGAGATGACAGTCACCGATAAAACTACGGTTTTCTCTCTTAGTTGGTCCATTCTGTTATCTGTGAGTTCCCAGATGTGTGAACCTGTACCCAGACAGGGGGAGAGGGGGGTCGGATGGCGGGAAGGGGGGGGAGGGTAGTGCTAGGGCTGCCAGAGGCTTTAGACTGTGAGGGGTCCGATCGATCCCCAGCAAAGGTAATGCCTTGCACAAACACCAAGCCGTATAATCTAATAGATTGTGTTTCCCCCCAAAAAGGATGCGCCTCCACATGCATGTGCTTTTTTGGCCGGTGAAAAGGGGGGGGGGCACAAGATAGAGGCAGAGAGACTACACTGAATTCGGTGTAAGTTCCTGAATAATTCATTTTTATGTCAGGCGACATACTTTTAAGGGTTCTAAAGTGCGAACGATAATCGTGTGAGCATGGAACAGAGAAGTTATTCAATTCCATTCTGAGCTCGACACTGTCCTTGCCGGGGTGCGTTCAACGCAACGGACCCTCAAGTCCACCATGGTTTGGAATTGGAGCATGGTTTTGGAATGCTATTTGTGGCCGTTTTTCGGCGTCTTGACCCTGCCAGGATAATCATCATCACGTCAGGAGAAATGCCGGGTCGGTTATATTAGCTGGACCCATGTCATCCTGGTCTTGTCTAAGGACTTCTTGAAAGTCATTTCGAGAAAAACGACGAGAAATTCAGACAGTTCGTGCGGAAAAGCGAGGAACTACACGAGAAAATGATCTGCTTCGAGCGCTACACACACTCCTCTTTGGCTCAGTGGAAATGTACGGTCAGCTTGATTTTATTGGTGTCCCTTTCTGCGATTGAAGTCAACCAGTTGAGTGGAAATGCCACACTTTGCAAGGACAATTGTCTTGTTATTTGAGAAATTCTACTTTGGTTTCCAATATGATACACAATTTGAAGCTGCAATTGTTCTCGTCATTGGGTCTTCTATAGGTAGCTCGGTGCCAACTGTGGTAACAGTAATTGAAAATAATATAAGAAGTTAAATGCGTATGACAATAAAGTCTGGGCAAACATCACTGAACGTTTCTAAAACAGGAACCGGAAAACCGTTTGAGACATTTTAAAACTCCTTGTAGTTGAAACGTGTATTCCAATTAGAACCACTATTGAAAGGAAGTTTGTTAATTCGATATTCCTTCGTTAAAGTTAATTACCAAAAGCGGCGAAAGACAAACCCATGATTAATTTTCGAGTTTCAATCACCCGTTCAGCAGACTACCTGTGAGTCAATGCACGCCCAACGTTTGGAACGTTTGCAACGTTTAGCAACGTTTCGGATAAGCCGCTGGCGCTACTCAAAGTGGGTATCATCTGCTAACAGCGGCACCCTTATCGGTACCCGTATCTCTGTCGACTTATTTGATCTGGGTAAATATGTCGGATTTAAAAGGAAGAGGGTCGACGAAGTGAGTAACCTTACAGATTGAGAACAAAACGGGAAAGTATAGCGCTTTCTATTTTTAAGTTGGGTTAAAATAGCTTTCTGTTCAATTTTGTGAGCACTTGTTCTCTTTTAATCGTATTCTTCCAGGTCAAAGAGCTTTTTTAAGTTGCGAAAAGAAAAATTGTGATTCAAGTCTATGGTGCTCTTTTATGATGGATTCCGAATTTAATTATTTGATATCCTTTTACTTTCCAATTTCGTTTCGTTATTCATACTTTATAATTTCTTTAAGTTGCAACGTTCAGTGCTATACTGCTTGATAAATGATTTGAAAATGGTTTAGTGTAGTACGGTTTTGATCTGTTTGAAAAGACTTTCGGTCCTAAAAAGGACCTTTGTCCTTTTTGTCCTTGTGTCCTTTGTTTGTCCTTGTTTGTCCTTGTTTGTCCTAAAAGGACAAAGGTCCTTTTTAGGACCGAAAGTCTTTTCAAACAGAGCAAAACCGTACTACACTAAACCAAAGATACTATATAATAACCTTCGGTTCACTAAACCATCAATTTGCGGCTCTGAAACACTTCGCCATTCCGATTTGAAAATATTTCCTTGTCTCTGAAAAGAAAATTAAATAGCGGCAGATGCTAAAATTGCTGTAATCTAGGCTTGGTAAAAACCGTTTCTCGTTTCATTATGCATCATTCTCACAAAGCAATCATAAATATACAGAACACCTAACTATATAAACCATATTTTGCAACACATTTGTGTTGCAACTATTGTTTCATGCAAGGAATCCTCGACCTCATTGATCTCGATTACCCAGAAAAGTAACAAATACCAAAACAAGCTGGCCAGGTTGGTGAATTTAGTCTCAAATGCAGTATCACCCTCTAAAATCTTGAAGTCTATCTCCCTTTGATAGAGCGAAAGTACGTTGTGATAACTTATTAAGCGCTGAATTAATAATATTCACCCTTTCGCAGCCTCTGTTTAGCAACGGAGACGTGCCCGCAAGAGCGGCAGGCGAATTTATTTTTTATCAGACTCTAAAAAATGTAGCTTATAGAGCACAGTTTAAAACCTCATCTTATATGATTCGTAAATACTTTTCTACGACTGTTTAAATTTTGTAGGCTGATATCTTTGAATTATTGATTTGATCAAAATACTTAATCGAAGGTTTTCAGGCTTCTGCAAAGGTCACATGCAACAGTTGCACATTTTGGCACCGCCCTGAGGTCAGTTTTCGTAGGAACCGAATGTTCAAAATAGACACATTGATCCAGGGGGTTTCAGACGAACAGCTGATGGCGACTGGCGGGAGAAAGCTGAACTTTTACCACCAAGTTTTCCAGCGGTCGGTAAAAGCAGTTCATTTTTCTCACGGCAGAGCTCGCTATGGCCACTTTTCTGTGCGCACATGCGCATGACACGATTGCTTCGTGGTGGAGGTGCCAGGTTCGGATCGAACGTGGAGGTGCCAGGTCGACCTTCAGATTAAAATTTTCTTGCACGAGCGAGTTTCGGTTTCTTTTGATTTCCTGAACTGTTTCTTGGATTAGATCGATCATGACATACTTCCTGCTAAAATACAAGCTCAAATAAGCTTTGTATTGACGTGTAAATGTAACTATTATAACGCCCGCAGAAAAACAATAAAACAAACAAACATATTAGGTATGTTTGGTTGTCCAGTACATAACATGATGTAATGTAGTTATTATCTAGATATCGGTTTTCGTTGTGACGTCATCATAGGCAATCATGCAGTAAACGAAACCTAGCCTGGACAAACAAACGCAAGAAATCTAGTTATCATCTAGATTTCGTGGACAACCAAACAGAGCTTTTAATACATTTTTTTACCAGCTGGTTATAAACTAAATTCCTTCGCTAAATTTTCTTCAGAAAAATCACGAAGCAGCTAACAAAACATAAGACGCAACACACTTACCGAAACATTATCACAACTGGTGTTAAAAAATATGAAATATCGCAATTCTGACCTTAAAATCCGACGAAGACAAACAAAAACATTCAAATATACATTACTGGGCGCATCGATGCGATGTTTCAAGTTCTCACCATGTGCATTCGTTGGAAACTCCATTTGCATTACGCTAAAACATCCAGATCGGCAGCGAACTTGGATCCTGAACAGCATTCACTGGCTAGGAGCGAGTGCATCTGTCTTGGTATTGGAAAGTGCTCAGCGAGCGCGCCTGATGGATACGTACACTCGCGGGAATGAAACGGAGTATAAACCCGAGGAAACGTCTGCAAGGAGCTAGCTCTGAATTACAAGCACTTGGAATTGATTGAAATGCAGTTTCAGCTGGTGCAGCGCTTGCCCTTCTGTTTTAGAATCTAAATAATGTCCGGGTTTAAAGTCGGAAATAGAGTACTGTGAATCTATACGTATTTCTATTTCCATGCTATGGCGCAAATTAAAAGATTGGTTCTTGGACAACATGCGATTTTAATATTTCATTTAGCAAAAAATCCGTTTTTTCTAACGTTCGGTGAAGGTCGAAAAGCTAGCGGGGGAAAAGTTGCGTTCAACGTTCGGGTAGAATCTAACCGAACTTTTGGCGAAGTTAACATCGAACGCAAGTCATCCCCCCTTAGCTTATCGACGTCCACCGAACGTCATTATAATAACGTTCGCCGAACGTTTTTCTGCAACTAGGTGATATTCATTTAACATTCATATGCTGTAGTCCGTAATTATTTCATTTCAAAACGAGCACACTCATGTAGATAATGTCGAATTTTGGTCACATAATATTCAACTATATGTCGCTCTTTGTACAGTGCTCACCGAGGAACTGTTGTGTCATATGCATCACGCTATATTACGCTCGCCATAGAATGAAGCGTACGCTACATTGTTATATTATCACTGCTTACTTTGTCCCAACTGTTTCGTCGTTCGTGCACCAAACAAACTTCTTGCGGCGGAGGCAACGATTACTAGCTACGTGCGGGGAGTGTTTTGGTGCCACTGAAATATACATTTTGAACTATTCGACAGCAAAGTGTAGGACCAACAACAACAAAAAGCAAACTCAGTGTACTGCGGAAAGGTGAAAAGTAACGAGGAGTTTTACGTCGTTAATAATAAAATGTTTTATCGTGTCAGCTGCTTCCGACCGATTTTCACCGCGAAGTTTAATTGACACTGCAGCATGGAACGTATATCCGATGTGTTGGGACGAGGCTCAAGTATTTCGAATCATTGCAGAGGTGGTTTTTATACTTTCCTGAGAAAGTAAGCTCGCGTGGAATTCCGGCGTGGAATTAGTTTTTGGAAGTTCTGAAGATATTTTGATGGCTTTTAATATTTTTCTCATATTTTTAATCGGCAAAAATTTATGAACTTCACTTTTATATCATCTTGTTTTAGTCATGAGCTTCGATGTGAATTTAATCCGAATCACGAATAATTATAAAAAATTTCTGATTCAGATTACTTGTTCTTTTCGCACCCCATTCAAGAATGAAAAAATAACCGAAAATGAACACTGCTTTTACTGACCTAAATATTATTGCAGCGCGACGAGCAAAAAACTCGGAGTGCGCGCGGTTCAGTTCTTTTCAGACAAATCAGTTTTAATTTCTTACGCTTCAGAAACCGGGCAAGGTTTAGAAGAAACAGCACTCGCAGCTGTTCGTTAATTGTGTCCCACGGCGTCCATCGTTTCAATACCCAATTGGCATTTCAATTTTAACAATTTTGAGAATACTGGCAAGAGAAAGATTAGAAATCGAATAATTTAATTGAAGGTTTAGACCTTGAGCTGCTGTAGTACAGTTTAAATTTAAAAAAAATTATTTTGATGTTCACTTACAGTTATTTATGTTATCCTCTATAACGTTACTGAATTAATTGTGATCTTTACATAATACCTATACCGCAGCTTTCAAAACGTAAATTTTGCAAGCGTTCAGGGGTGCGAATGTGTAACTTTTTTCAAAACATTTGGCTCACTACCGCATGTTAAACCATAGGCAGGGAAATTGAAAACGAAAGATTTTGAAACCACGAAGATATACACAATCGCTACCCAGCACTTAAGTGTAAGTTTATTGAAGGCCACGGGCTCATACGCAACGACAATCCCCGAGAGGCAGATAAAGGAAGGATAAGGAAAACACACATATAAAAAAAAACTGTGGCGAAGAAAAGCCAATTTGAAGCAAGAACGTGCTTTTCGCCACGTCTTAAAAAAGAAATACCGGACGAAGAAATACTCCCATGACGATACAAGCAGTCTTGGAAAATGTATCCACTCCGAGGGTGAATCTAATCTTGCGACAGGATTCTCAAAACACAACTTCGACTGTGTGCCAAGTACGTTACGTTTATAAAGGTGTGTTTTAGTAAGAAGACTTTGCGAGGTGTGTTCTGAACATTAGTTGAGATACAAATGAATTTCTTACAACTACTGATCTACAAACTACAATCTACAAACTACAAACTGATGAGTTCATATTAACATTCAATTAATTCTATAAATTTCTCATAATGTAGTACCTATACCTATAATAAAGTTAAATATAGCTGTATATCAAATTTAGTACTTAGTCACAGTGTTTCACAACATCTCCCTCTTTATTGTGCAAGATACTTTAGAGCACATACATATATTACAACCGCATTGCAGACAAAAACGGCCATATTTCAAACAAAGTGTATGTGGAACGTTCGAAACACGCCACTCTACCAAAAGCGTTACGTCCACGAAGCAAAAACAAAACAGAATTTTAAACCGAACCAAAATAACAAATTGAAGCGTGCCATTGCTTGACCAACACAATTTCCAATTAACCAGAGCAACACAGTGCACGCACAGTTAACACACACACATGTGTATTCGCAATTTCAATCAACAATAATCGAAAATCGATACCGGATTCCTGTCGAGGTAGTCAATCCCGACAACACCGGCACACGAGCATGTCGTGCACCGTTTTGACGAGGAGAAATCGCATGGAAAGCAATTTTCAGCTCCGTCGTCCTACACCTGTTGCCAATGCTCGTAGACCCTCTCTCCGGGAACAGGGGCGAATCAGGTTGCCAAGCACTTGTTGCTTAGGATAAGGGTGCAAACTGCGAACTTGTGTAGGTGTTTCGTGCGTGAAAACACGATTCAGGACAAGTTGACGAACTTTTCCACCCTGGGGAGAAGATGGTTGGGGCACAGTACAGAATTTGGGGTTGGATTCGCAAATTTGTGCTACATGGTTTTGTTAAGGCTTCCATGGATTTGTTAGAAAATCTGTTTTAGGTGTGTCTCGTGTGTATTTGGTGCTGAGTATTTTGTTACTTCGAGTATGAAATTATAGTGCCTAAGAGTTAGAGTAGGTACTATTCGATATCTTGTCTGGAAGGAAGTCTTATAGAAGGGCCTCGGGTTCACTCTGCATCAACCGAAGCCACATGTCATTCGCTTTCTGTTATCTGTTTTCACCGCGTCGCGAGATGTAACATTAGAACAATGTTTTTCCATCCCGCCACACTGTCTGCTTAAAAAGTTAGCGAGATAGAGTGTGTTCGTAACTGGATAGGCGAAAGGCATGTTCAAGGGGCGCGTTTCGCTGGTGGCAATATTTGTTTTTCAATGTCGCATTTTGGCTGCGCAGAGCGGCGCTTTGGCGCCTCTGCACAACCACCTCTAAATACATTTTGCAGTTTTATAATATTCAGCAACGGAAATGAAAGATGAGAGTGTATAAAGCAAATCTTTTTGCATCGAAACAATTTGGAAGTAATGTGACTGGCAATCCGTGCTTCAAAAACAGTCGCAAAACACTGCCGGTATAACTGGTGTTGCAAATAAACCAAACATTAATTGAGTAAATAATTACGCCATTATACGTTAAAGGATTACCATTTTAATGACACTTTATTATCTGGCAACACGTAGTTAAACAGAAACGTAAGTCGCATATGTATACGTTAAATTGCTACAAAATTGTCACTGAAAATTTAGATAAATGTCCCCATGATGTTTGCCTGAACCAAGCAAAGCATTAAGCTCGTTAAACTAAAAGATTATTTTTATATTTTGGGATACCAAAACAAACATGCAAAAAAGAGACATTGAAGATGCAGACTGCTCTTGACAGAGAACGATAATGGAATTCCGCAAAAAAAACTGTGTCGGGCGCATCTGCTGGTTTTGGATCTTGTCATTACAAGTTTTTTGACACGTTCGTTCGTGAAAAATTCACCGCGGAAAAGTTTGGTTACTCATTTTGACACTTCTATTCTAATTCAATTAGAGTCATAGATTCGCCATTTGCGACCAGCTTACAAAATTAATTTGCCACCAAAACCACGCGATTGTTTAATCAAAGTTTTGACATTTTTCCAGTCACAAAAATGTATGCTGGTAAAAGCGATGCAAAATTTCTGCCACTCGGCTGCTCCCTCGGGGGGTTAATTGAATGAAATGACAGTTCCTTTATTTTCTCTGCATTTTCGCGTAAAACGTACAAAGCGCGTTCGTGGATGACTTATTGGAAAACTTTTATAGAAAGTACATATTAAATATAATAAGACTAAAAGTAGATATTCATAAACATAATATTGGGCAAACTTCGTAATGACATTAACCTCAATTGGGTACATAATATTCTTTTCCGACAAAAGACAAAACAAACAGTACCTACCTTACTAACTACTTAATAAATGAAAAGCCAATATATATATATATATATATATATATATATATATATTTATATATTTATATTTATTTATATATATATATATATATATATATTTATATATTTATATTTATTTATTTATACAAGCACAAAACACGCACTTGGTAATCTTCGGAATAAAAAACATTATTTGCATTTAACCTCGCAATATATATTTTAAAGCAAATAATTATAAAAGCATAAATACAATTGTATACAAGTTGTGATCCTATTCCATGGTACCCAGTATCCACTCATCAATAACATTATTCTGCTGAGTCGTCAGTGTAACAATTGTATATTAATTAGAGCAACAAAATTGGAGATGAAGCGCATTACTGTAAACGCGGGTAACAATTGCACACGCCTGATATACAGAGGCATTTGGCAAAATCCCCTCAATAACAATCAATACACACCCATATGGGAGCAGTGAGTGAATGGTCTATACTGAAAGTTGAACTTCTCCACTCTTCCTGGAAGTTTCTTTTGACCTTGCTTGCTAAGAGTTTCTATTTCTTTGAAAACAAATCAACTGAAATAGAAACTTTTAGCCGGCGCAGAGTTCCGACAAAGAGGAACTTCGTCATCTGAATTTCATTGGGATTAATACCATATATGAAATCGAGCCAGCCATTGTAAAAGAGTCCTTTGACCCCAAGCACAGAGCATTAACAGAAAAATGGCAATTCATCGTTCAACTATTTCCAAAACATGGGTTGAAATTTGAAGCCTATAGTTCGTCTCAGGTTCTGATGGCAGCAACAAACCGGTTTTCTACAATGTTATAGTATAGGCCCAGTGCCCCGAGGCGCTGCCAAAAGAACATGAGACGTACTAAAGCGTGGGGTCGGTTTTCACAAAGTTTTGTTTCAAAAATAGTTTCCACATGCCATTCAGCATTCATAACCGCAGTCTGTTATTTTTTGAAAGCTACCAACAGTTGCGCCACATGTATTTTAGAAACGAAGCGAACACCAGATCATGGGCACACAATTTCTAGAGTAAGTATAACTGAAGAGAAACGCGCACACAATATTTCTACGAAAATTCGATACATAAATCCACCAAACTACCTCTCTCTCTCATTTATAATATATATATATATATATATATATATATATATATATATATATATATATATATATATATATATATATATATATATATATATATATATATATATATATATATATATATATATATATATATATATATATATATATATATATATATATATATATATATATATATATATATATATATATATATATATATATATATATATATATATATATATATATATATATATATATATATATATATATATATATATATATATATACTCTGGTTGTAGCCTAACCATCCCCGTATTTTACAGATTCCGGCTCGATACTCAAGTCATAGGATGCATGATGTTTTCACGTCACGTCCGAAGCCTTTATCTCCCCCCGAAACCCCCCGCCCGGCGTGCAGTTTGATTCAGTCTCCCCAACACCCCCAACCAACACCCCCAACCAACACCCCCAACCAACGCCCCCAACCAACGCCCCCAGCCGAGAACGATGCTCGAATCTCATTTGTGACAACTTCATCTCGTACATTACGAAGAGGAAACCTGCCAATGCTGTACACGTTGCCGTTTCCAGGAAATTCAAAATTTGCATATAGGTATATTTTCATCCAGGAATAATAACGATATGCAGACATGTTTAATTAACCTTGTACGATGTCTATACCTCCGTGTAGGCCTTTGCCCATTGGGGGTGCGTTTTACGTTTTACTAGCGAGAAACTAGAGAGATAAGGATAAAGATGTTTTCAAGTTTCGCGAACCTCTTTCATACGGGTCGCTGGAGCTAGTGAAGTTTGGTTCCACGTGGATCAATTCATTTTATACCTTTCGGAGATAGAAGACGTTCACATGAACATGCAGTGAAATGCGTAGATGTGCAGATTCAAGATTTAGAACCTGTATATTCGATCCAACAATAGTAGTATTGGAAAGTCTAACCCTTTCTCCGGGCCGATCTAAGGATTTCCAATCTCATTCTTAAAGCTGGGGAGTTACAAGCCTACACGACTGAAATGAGAAATGGGGGTTTCTTGGCTTGAACTTTACAGGCTAGATATTACTAGTAGGAGATTTTCGGAAATTTTAAGGTGAAACGTTGGTATTGGTTTACATACTTTTCTTGTTATTTATAAAGTCCAGAAAAGTTGTGGAGTTTTAGAAAAATAAAGCGATAATATGCCAAATAAACTTTCTAGCACCTAGAATTTTAGAGAGAATTCGATAAAAACTGAAAAAACTTATCCGTTGAGACTTTGAGTTACAAAGAAATTTCATGATTATGCTGTTGAAAAGCAGCACCGTTTTTCATTCCGATTTTTTAATTTCAGTTTTATAATATGTAAATTATATTTCATAAGTTGTTGGGAGCAGCACCGTCATCCCTCATATTCTCAGGCCAGAGAAAGTTGTTTGTTAATGTCAAAACAAAGTAATTTTCGTATATACTCAAAGTGCCTCCGAAGTGCTGCAATATTTTAGTATACAATTTGATGATAGCATGCGCGAACCATCATTCGAAATTATTTTAATGTGTCTCAATCACTCACGAACGATTTGATTTGTGACATATAACACCCACGGTATCATAGTTAGCCTCCGTTAGCAGGCCTGTGGTACCGTTGTACAATGACAATGCCGTAATGACAAAACAGGCACCCTGCATCAGCAATTCGTCATTCTCCTACACAATAACGTCAAAACTGCGTGAAAAAGCTGCAGAAATTAAAGCATGGGCCCTCCTGCTATACGAGTATCTTGATGAAAATTTTGAAAAGGAAACATTGTTTGAAAAGCGATTTGCAAAGAGAGCGAGAGCAGTGATTGATTATGCTTTGCTCCTTCGCTCAAGGGTCAAGGTAGCTCTATAATAGGGGTACGACAGGCGAAAAGTGAATGCATTTTTAATCATGTGAAAACTGGAATGTCATGATGAAAAGAGGCAGAATCAAGAATGCGTCGAGATGGCAGAGGCGCGAGCTGGATTGGGCCAAGGATCGAGATTCCAGGAGATCCTGGATTCAAGCCCTGCTAAGAATATCCTTGGTAGAAAATCCTGCGAAAAAGTGATGATGTGAGTGAAAATAATGAGCTATAGCGAGTGGACCGTGCTCTGCATTATTGAAGGTATAGTCATTTGCCAAAGGAAAGTAATGTGAGCCTAGATGCAGTGATATTTTATTTAACGACATAGAAAATGTCTTTTTAAGTTTTAAACATGAATGATGCAACTTGCTTTTTTCAGAAAAGGCCTCACTTGCTTGAAGAAAACTTAAAAAGAAAAAATGACTTAAACTCAATGAAATGTAAATTTAATTCCTGCTTTTTAAAAAGAATTCGAGCGAAAAACATTTCTTCAGCGACACACATAACACGTATAAAGACTAGAAACGTTAACTTCTTAAAATTTGCATATAAATAAGCCTTCAATTTATGTGAAACGCTGGGTATGAGTGCTAATGTTATAACATAAAATCAGTCGCATCAGTCTTCTAGATTATTCCAGCTGAGATGCACGAAAATAACAATGGCATTTCACCGCAATGGTATTATTATATGTTAATTCGAAATCCCAGCCTATGCATTCACATGTTATATAGGCACGCGTTAATACAAAGTTTGAAATTTGAAACGCAGGTCGAATCAGAAGTCTCCCCTTGTGGTTGGAGTGTGCGGTTGCGGCTTTTAAATTAGTTATCGGGCGACGGAACCCAGGGGGTATCAGCTGCTGGCTTTGCCAAGCTTTTTAATAAAATCAAAATTGATCGCGAAATTAGCATACGTTTCAGATTATTCATAACGCGGCGAGCCACGTGTCAAAGAGCAGAGTGTGAAAATGGTCAACGTGAAAATTAGCATTCCGATATTCGAAAGTGTTATTTGCCAATTTCTGTACACGCCCCACAATCTCTCTTACATAATATATGTATATTACAGATCATATCATTTCCTCTTTCACCGTGGCAAACGCAGCGCATCCACATGCCCCCCCCCCCCCCCCCCTCCACCGAATAATATAATGTTAATTTGGAACCAACGTGGATCGCTACTGCACAAAAGCAATCACGGGCATTTGTGCGAATACCAAGCAATTCACGAATTCCGAGCGAAAAAATAGGGAATGTGCAAACTTTTGTCTGCGAATTGGGTTTCATGCGCTCAGTATAGAATCTTGCAATTGGACTTCAATCGTTCCTGAACCAAATTTGAAACGAATTCAGTGATGTGCAGTTATAAAATCAAACGATCAAGATTTTCAACTGAAATTAATCATACCGTAGTGCCATTTTCATTTATATACTTAAACTTTACAAGCTTGTTTCTTGACATTTCACCCCAACCCACACAAAGAGCCTCCTGATTTGATGGGAGTACTTGGTACTCTATGACTACAAAACAAATGCGAGATGCTGTGGGATTAGGGTGCACAGTTGTAGTAGTCGGCAGGCGGGCGTCTAATGATTCTCGCTAATTACACCTCATTGTTATCAGCTGGAAAAGCTCGAGTGCGCGCTAGATCTCCTCATTACGTTTGTTGGCAGACGTCTAATTGCAGGGTGGTGACATGCAGAACATCTTCGACTGAGAGAGAGAGAGAGAGAGAGAGAGAGAGAGAGAGAGAGAGAGAGAGAGAGAGAGAGAGAGAGAGAGAGAGAGAGAGAGAGAGAAGGGAGAGAAGAGAGAGAGAGAGAGAGAGAGAGAGAGAGAGAGAGAGAGAGAGAGAGAGAGAGAGAGAGAGAGAGAGAGAGAGAGAGAGAGAGAGAGAGAGAGAGAGAGAGAGAGAGAGAGAGAGAGAGAGAGAGAGAGAGAGAGAGAGAGAGAGAGAGAGAGAGAGAGAGAGAGAGAGAGAGAGAGAGAGAGAGAGAGGGGGGGGGGGGGGAGGGAGAGAGAGAGAGAGGGGGAGAGAGAGATGCTTCTAATGGTGTTTGCAGTTTGCACATTGTGACACGCCAGTTTTTTTTTTTTTTTTAGAAGAACGCGAAGAATTTGTTAAGATATCTGTGTGACATCTCATGTTATACACGAATGGGGTCTTTGTAAAGATTGGTATTGTATTATTCAATTGGTTTTTCTCACAATATTCTTCAAGTTTCATCAAATATAATGTCATGGACAGGAACGCGCTCATGAGACCAGAAAATCCCAGCCACGATAGGTTTAAATTAAATGGGTATCTTCATTACGAACATTGAGCATTATAGAAAGAAGCTTTTAAAGGCTTTGATTTGCCGCAAATACACAGTAGCCATTTACAGTGTAACTTTCCTCTCATCACATCACTTCCATTCTCTGTAGCCTCCAGCTCTAATCTGGGGGCTCGAAACAAACCACTCTAGCGAACACACATCCACGCCTCTAAAAGAATCTACGCGAAGCTCCACAGAATCTGTTAACGACTTTTTGAATGAAAAAAAACTTTTTAGCCGCACATCAAATCACGCATATTGCGTGCGAAGAACTCGTAAAAAAAAAGCACGCCTTCTTGGCCGAAGTGTAGCACAATGCACCGGCATGCAATTTGACCAAAAAGCTTTTAACATTTTCTACTCTTTCCTTCCGAATGAATAAATATTGTCAAACGAGGTGTGATGAAACGGTGATTCGCATGATGCCTGCGCCATGGCCCCTCACACAGTACCAATATTAAATGTTATTTTTCATTTCAATCGGTTTCAGCGTTTGAGTGATCGCCAATGTGAATGCGACAAACTTGCTGGAGGTCACGAGACGCCCTCCAGCCTCGCAAGGATTAGGTGGCTGTTTGAAATCACCGGCTTGCTGACATTCAAAATGTTGCCTGCAGCCTTCGTAAGGGCAGAGTTGCACCCGCAATACAAAATGCATGAACGGGAGGTCGCAAAACAAGCCACTTGGCGTTGCTCGCGGTGGTGGACAATTCTTGGCCAGTTACTTCCAGGTGAATAAAACGGTTCCTACCGTTATTTCTTTACGAGAAAACATAAAATGCATAATGAAAGAGGAATTGCATAGTCTGGAATAATATTATGTCAGAAGGACGGAGGGCAATTTTACTAACAATATAATAAGAACGGGTATAGTTGAAGCTTCCACAAACATTTTACCACATCATAATATAAAATTGGTAAACACACTAAACATATAGTAAAACGGCCACTCGAAAACCTGAAACGCACATAAAAGTATCCTTACTCTCTCCTCATCTTCACAGACACTGTTCTCGGAACGTGCAGGATGGAAATAACAGACATGTGTAGAGTAGTTATACTTGCAAACCTCTTTACCATATACCATACCCTCATATCTACGAACCGGCACTTTACTTTTATATTCTCCTACAGACCTACTCTTTCGACGAGGAAAAAAAACATCGACGAAGGCGTTCGCACACATCATCTAATTTCCCCGTGGAATAACAGTACGCGACGCTGCAGTTGCGCTGAACGTACCTACCTCAGTTTGACGTTGCCGTGGTCGCAGTGTTGCGGTCCCGTGTCGGCACTGAGGGACATGGGCCACGCAATCTGAAGCAGCGAGTCTCTGATGATGATGTCCCATGAGAAGGGTGGCGTCGGAGGTTCGTAAACTCTTTCCGACCTGACGAGGCGTCCTCGACGCCGGGTGGCCCTTCCGGTGGAGCGTGGGGTGCAGCCATCCATCTTATATACGGTTCACTTTTAAGCGATTTTGTCGATTTGACCCGGGGTTTTTCTCGATGGGAGTTTTTCACGATTTTATGAACCGATCGGTAGTGCGATTATTTTTTAAGAATTGAGACGTACGTAGCTTGAATACTGAAGCGAGTTCGAGAGACGTTGACCTATAAAATACTTTTTACTTTTGTAATACCAGGTAGTCAATGAGAATTGAAAGACAGAGAAATTCTTGAGCTTAATATCAATTGCACTTCACAGCTATCACGTTCGCGGTACATGACTTAATACTTTAATGCAGCTTTTTGGAGATCGATACTGCAACTAATTTGGCAATGGTAACTGAAACACGATTTAAATTCTATGGTTCTACGATAAATTCACAATTCGAATTCTAAAATTCGTTATATCAACTAAGAGGTGGTCGGATAGAATCAACGAATGTCAGATATCCGTTCTGCTTTAGGCGAGATAAGTAAAAATCATATTTTTTTTATAAACAACCGTTGTTTTAGTTAAAATTTCCTTAATTAATTTCTCTTTGTTGTCGGAGGAATTTCCCGTGCAAGGCTAAGACAATGTTTCTGGAAGGTTCAAGAGGCAACCTGGAGATGAATGCTCAATATATATCTACGCGCATAGCGGCAGTGGGCTTCCCCCTTGATGTCAGACAGTCACTCCCTAAGGCCTGTTTTAGCCATGTTTTCAAGAATGTTGCCAGCCTTGAATAGTGACAGTTTTCCTCAACAATTTTCCTACTTTCCCAGCTGACTGTCCTTCTCTCTCACTCTCTCGCGTCCCCGGTCGCAATAATCTTCGCTTTTTATAATTTTCACTGCCACGCTAAACAAACTGAAACAATGGAGAAAAAGACATGGTTTTAGTATGTTTTCATTCAAACGATACAAATTATTTATCTGGGGAATAAATTGTAAAGGAGGGAGGTTGTTTGTTTATTATTTACTTAAGACAACAAAAGTTGAAATATACATCGCATATTCGACTGAACAATGAAGATTGCATGGGAGTCTTTTGGGATTTTGAATCACGTTGCTGCTAACAAATTGTTTTGGGTGTAACCACTCCATGTTCGTGGATAAAAGGTTCCTGTAAAAGTGGAATGATTTGCAATGTTGTAAGTTAGGAGGAAATGTCTGTGGAGATTGCAGTGAACCACGGTGAATAAGGGAATGTGGGAGATAAATTAGGGCACACATATTGATTGTTTCTACTCAGGGAAGTGGACCAAATGTGGCTCTACAAAGTCTAAACGGAAACGCTGCAGACCGTGAATCGTTACCGCTCGCTTTCGTTATTTTAAAGAGTTCACGAACAATACAGTTTCGGACAAAAAATACACATCCACATACACACAGACACATAGAACAGAGGGCAGCCGTTGAAATCTAATCAGCTTTGAGAGAGGTACTCAAATGTCTGACAAATATCTCAATCCCCTGATAACACCTAATTCGAAACGACGCCAGTTTCATTTGTATAACAGAGCTCAATTGAAAGCAGTAAAACTACGTTGTCTCTTTTTATATTAGGTGCGGTATTTTTCGTGAGTTGTCATTGCTTTAAACTTGGAGTTGTTAAAAACAAGTACACAAGGGTTCAGTGAAGTAGCCGGTAACATACAAGTCCCTCGCGGGAAGTGAAGGTATCCCCCCCCCCCCAACCCTCCCCGGCGTTCCTTCAACCACCATCAACTTGGCTGCCACTGAAGTAACCTTAAAGAAACTGAGATGCAACGAACATAGAAGACGATGACGGCGAGGATGACATGAATTCGCGTTCACGTCAGGACTCATAGTTGTATTTATCGATATATGGTTTTATATTATGGAGTTCTGTCATAAAAAAAGCATAATAATAAACATAAAAGATGGACCGAAAATGGGCAAAAAAATATTCCGACAACGAAACACGGTCCCTGCTTGCTCAATAAGTTTCCCAAAAATGTTCAACCATGAAAAACGTTTCTCGTTAAAAATAATACCAAACCCGAGCTTAATTGCTGTCAACCGCTAACCAAGATAATGATTGATCACAAAAAAACGTATTTCCTTCCTTCGAAAAGTGACGTTATTCCACACACGATGTCGCCGTACGTCATCTTAACTTGCTCTATTGTTATACTAACAATTATAAATTATTCCCTGGGGCGGAATGCTGCACAAGCCTTGTATTGTGAGAGATCTGTGCAATATTTCATGTGCTCGCAGTAATGCTCTGTAAACGGAGAATTACTTGTGCTTCGGTGTGACTGATCCCTGGAGGCTCCGTCGGGAGATGGACTAATGAGGAAGATGTAACAGCTTCACGATGTACCACGTTGTCTGTTCGAATCACTCCGTTCAAAACTGAAGGCTTCAATCAAAGCTTTTGTTACACTTCCTCATGATGCCATGTAGCAGAGAAACAATAAAATTAGGGGAGCCACAGAAAACTGTAGGTATATAATGCTGCATTGAAGTTCCTACTTTTTGTTCAACTTTCTTTACCAATTTACGATAGCATTGGATGTATGGCTCAGAGAGGCTTTCTGTTGCTCATCAAATGCAAGATTTAGGTAAAACCAGTAATCGAATTCAGCGTCTGTTATGATACATTTTGATAAATTGAGTTCTCATTCAAAATCATGTAACAGTGCGGGTGTTCCGTAATGTGCCCTCGTTTCTTTCTATTTAATAGCACAGGTAAGGGAACCGGTGTTGAAGATTGGGGATACAGAAAATTGAATTTTTTTGCGTTTACAGTACGTTAACAATGTCCTGTGTATACTTGAGATGGTATGGATTATATCACTTGCATACACGGTCATGGTTATCTGTATTAAACAGCATCCCTCTGTGGCATCTGTTTCTTAGGTAAAACATTTTCCAGATGAAAATGTGTAATGCTGCATTATTGACATCCAATGAAGTTAAGAATTTTTTTGGAAATTTTTTGGAAATTTTTTTCTAATAAGTATTGGATAAGTAACTTATTCATGAAATAGAGTACTCCCAAGTGGAAAACTTGCATGAACTTGATAGGTTAATAGCTGGGTGCTATCACCAACTATTTTATTTTACTGAAAAGATTGCATTTTGCACACTCATTTTAGGGAATGACGAGAAAAGAAAGCTTTCTCGTTCAATTGTTTTAAATATTATCATTTATTTTCACCTATTAGTTTCTAAATTGGTATAGGACAGACAATTTAAGCACAGAATCTTAATTAAATGGGACGACAAGCAAAATTTGTTTTCTTTTCATCTTGGTCGCAATTTTCTTCTACAATCCCTTTTCTTTTGTATTTATCCACCGGATCTCCCCATCGTTCTTCAAATCAAAACAAGTGTTCTGCCAACTGTGTATGAAAATTCCAATCCTTATCCGCGCATAGTGTGATCACTTTAAGAAGACAAAAGAGATTTAAAAACAAAATCCTCCCATCGCGCTATTTTCCAAGGCTTTCCATTGTACTGAAAACGTAATCTTTGAGGAAGCATCTCTAACTGAAACGGTGCTTTTGAATTATTAAAAAGATTCGTGTGCAAGGTTACAAAAAGCATAGTTCAACCCTTGGTTTAACGTCGACATTTGCACAAAACACCAGAAACCTTTAATGGCGCACAGTAATTAGACTGATATGAGAACTGGGAAGTAAATTATGTACCTACCTACCCCTAGATTCCGTTTCATGTGAGATCAGCTCTTTTCACGAAAACAAAATTAGCGTCGCAACATTTCTCGGCACGCTTCGCTGGTGTGCACGTACTCCAACACGTGAAGCAAATGCATTGTTAGTGCCAGAACACGGCACCAGACAGCACATTGCATCCCCAAAGGAAATTGCAGAGACAGCGTGGCGAGATGGGGTGTAATATTAGTAGCTTGCGCAGGGTGCTACGTGTGGTATGCCTAACAAGAATGGTGTAGGGGAGGAGGGATGTTTAGTCCTGTTGAAAGAAATAATTTACAATTTTTCAGGGTCCATCTTCTGGGTTTGCTTTCTTGTAGAAGAAAGCAAAACCCTGAAGATGGACGGACAATCCGCCCGAAACGTTGGGAAAATAAATAAACCTTCAACACAGTTAAATCCAAAAAATATTGATTGTAATATATATATATATATATATCCTGAATTTGGTAGGCTTCAAATTGCACTTTTCAAGGGCATCGAAAAACCAATCTAGAAAATGTATTGCTGCGAGACTAATGTGAAATCATAACTTGGGAGGCATTCACAGCCTCCTTCGTAGCCATACAGTGTAAAGGAAAATGCGACATCTTATAATAGAGAACCCCCGAGATGATCAACGACGAAGCAAAACTTGATCATATGGTGAAAAGTCATCACGATTTTTGGGGAAATCCCGCGGCGACCAACTAGCACTCAAAATAATTTCAAAATAAAGTTTCCTTTAAGTGCCGTTCACTCTCACATCTCTCCGCTTTCCACCCACGCAAAAGTACGCCACGTAACCGTTCACTTTTAATTTTAAAATAGCAATACCAATTTGAACTGACAAGACAAATGGCCACAAACTTATTATCCGATGGTTTAATCTGCAAATGGTCTGCGCAACATAAACTTGCCAGATATTGGCAAGAGAAATGGTCAAAAAGCTCTAACTCCCAGCTGCGACGGTGTGGCCCTGCTGTCAAGTCAAGTATAAACGCAATATGGTCGAGCCCTGCAGTAGGCAATTACGCCACATACGTCCAATAGGCACAAGCCCTCATCTCTTAAGCTATGCTGGCTGTGGCTTCTGCATCTCGCATGCCCTTTTGATCTTGGAATTACCAACCCTCATCAACGGTCAAGGCAAAAAGGAGAGAAAACTGTCGTCGATCTTCTTCGTTTCGCGCTCTAAGAGGCAGGCGCCAGTCCGTGACCACGTGACCGGCTGGCTTATCACCATGACAGGCCGAAGAGAGGAAAAACTAAGACTTTTCTTGTTTTCGTAGAAATATCTTCACTTCAAAGGATTTTCTTTCACTCAAATTATAATCCTCCTCGGGCGCTATTTATCTTGGCGACATGATTTTATTCAATGCTGACTTCTGAGCTTTAAATATGTGTTCATCTTGTCAGAAACTGTGATTCTTTGGTGAAGACTGAGAAAAGTGCTTTCTGAGTAGTATATGTAAAACTCGAAATTTCATCCCTTTTGACGGATTGTGCACCTATATAACCTACATAAGAAAGCGTGTGTGAATACCTATGCAGGGATTGCATTTGATTCAAATATTCGTTAGATTTATAAGAGATAACAACATTGAAATCTATAACGAAACCACCGAAAATTCTAAACATTTATTTTACCAATATCCAGTGGCGGACTGGCTCGAAAAAGCCCGGGGTGTTGTTCATAATTTAGGGCCGCTATTTAAATGCGCATAGGCGTTATATTGCAGAAGGCGCAACCTTCTACCAAAAATAAAACATCCCACCAATCTCCTACTACCCTGTAAACGGGGAATGCCGAATCCAGAATCAGGCTCTATGCTCGCTGCCGGCACTATCAAACGCGCAGCTAGCAGGAATGAGTTGATGAACAAAGGAACAAAACTTTAATTTCGGTTGTGCTTTTTCTTCAGCTGCAGATCTTAGCTCTTTTTGCAGTTTAATTTTTCCTGATTGTACAACCCGGCATATAGTTTACTCTGATTTGCAAGTGTATATAATCGTTATATGTGAATTGATGTTCCAGACTTTCACACAGCACGTTTGAAATGTGTTGATCTTACCTTGAGGGTTCCAAAAATGCTGGGCTATCCATGAGCAAGTTAAGTTAGCACACACACTCTTTGCACACAAATAAACGTATTACCCCTGTGTCGTCGACTGCAAGCATTAGTCAAGGGAAAGGGTTTGCGCATTACTTTGAACTTGATAGTACTTAATTGTACCTACTCGGAATTAATGACATGTACCGAAACAAAACATTGTAAATTCATCGAATCTCGTATTCAACAAGCGGCGGCATCGGCGGCGAGGCAATAGCTTCAGAAATGGGCGAACTACGTTTAGCTATTAACAATCGTTCCCTGCACCGCGCCTACAAATAGCCAACAATACTCATATTTATCTTCCTTAGGTTGCAATGCTCAGCTCGCTGTCAATTCAACGATAAATATATATTTTATATTATTATTTTAATATTAGCATTATCAATGACCGGCATAGGCCAGAAATTTTAAAAGCCCGGGATGCGAACGCACCCCCGTACCCCTGCCAGTCCGCCCCTACCGGTAATATGCTAATTCCAAGAACATACATATGCGTCACAGAGATCAAACCTTTTTTAGACTATTTTTTGCATACATTTTTTATCTGTGTCGAAAATGCCTTTTACCTGGCGCTATATATGGTAATATACAGAGATTATAACCGCCACTAAGTGTTAAAAACCAAGTCGCCATGACAACTTAGGACGCACGTACACTAATTGATGGCTACACATTTGGACCTTTTTGATATTTTACAAGGTCCTTCTGCAATCCAAATAATTCAGCTTTCCCGACAATTTATGAGGTAGGGTCTACAGTCTACTTTACACAATGATTGAACTACAGGCCAATGTGTCGGCTTTTCTCGTCATGGTTGGATTTAAATAGTCACTCGCTTATAAAAGTTACTTGTGTATACGAGTGGATAATGCATCATATCGCACAGGTAATGATAACGCATTCAAATAGGAGAATGATGTATTATGTGACACAATATTAAATTTTATTCGGTTTATGAATCTCGTAATATACCTATACCCGGCACAGATTATTCCAAACGCTGCATTCCCACATATTTCTTTCATAACGGAGGTATCAATAACATTGCAACTAGACATCATTAAAATACAGCTAGAAAAAATTGGATTCTTTACAGAGCATACCTATATATTATTTGCTTCTCCCATAATACATATACTTGCCAAAGAAATCAATTAAAAGTTCAAAGCAAAATCAAAGCAATCTTTTGTCGTATATACAAAAAAAATAGCAGATTGATGATATACATCTCGTCTTTTTTTCGCTATTACTTTCTGTCTCACTGTCTAGCATGCAGTGTCAAACGGATTTTCTAAACAGTATTTTCTTTTAGGAACGTTTTCGCTTTTAATTGTTCTTTCAGGTGGCGGAAAGGCTATCAAATGTTTCGATATCTGTTTTCTATTTTCTCAAAGCATCAAGTAACATGATACGAGAACTAAAATCAATTAATGCGCGCTTTCTAATTGCAAGTCTAAGATAAAATACATTAATGCAGCTTTCCCAAAATTATATCCAATCAATTAGAAACTCTGAGCTCGGTACAGCTTATTAAAATATACCCTCAACCGCAAAAGTTATTTTTTAATGTATAGTTGCGCTCAAAACAAGAGTAGGTATATATAGGGAAAGCGAAATCTAGGTGATTGGTGTTCTTCTTTTGTGTACAAAACAAACATTAACCTTAAAGTACCTAAGTACCTATAGCCGGTTGGGTAGTGATGGGTTCAAATTCCTTGCAACTCACCTGTTGTCAATGCAAAACGATGACGATGTGCTGCTATAGGGCTGTGCTGGTGCATACACACAATATTATTTTAACATTCAAACTATCGACGCACACAAGAAACGAACTTTCTACCTAACCTAACCCAAGACTCAACTCTAACTAGTATGAAATTCCCGTAATGTGAGGTACACAATCAGTTATTTTAACTTCATGTGACACAAACACCGCAAACTTATCACACCTTCTCTAATGTGAAATGTTAATGAATTTAAAAATATACAAATTAACTAAAAAGCAACTCACTTTACCGCAATATTTTCACGAACGCACAGAAGCTCACATCTAAATTACAAATGATTCCCTGTACTGTCACATACAATACTGAACTAAACTAATCGTAACGTAACAGTTTCACGCGACAGAATCAGACTGTAATTAATAATCGCGCAGTTCAACCAATCAGGGTAAATTAGCGGTGTTAATCGTTGGATCTATGAGCTAGCGCGTGCTTTCATTGCGACCAGTGTGCGCCGAACGCCAGGGCGGACTGCGCTAAGAACCACGAGGTTTCGTGTGATACTTCGGCGCATGTCTGTCCCTCGCGGGTGACCAAAATTTCAAACTGTTGCATACCTGGAGTCAGCGTACGGTTGTTGCCTGTTGGTACTCTAGAATTCATTTGAGTTTACCTTTGCACAGCCTTCTCGCTCGTGTTGTAATACATTGGCTCTAATAGCCATTTGTATTACTGGAAGGCTGTGGGAAGTTAACCATAAATTAATTTCACTGTCATACAAATGCGTCACAGGTTCGCAAGATGCGCCTCAGGGCATTGGTCAGGTACTAACATCGTGTATATCGGTTTGATGTGGAAATCCGAATATAAGACGTTCCATAGACTGGATAGACTATAATATGCTGGACGTTATATCATGGGGTTTTGTATGTCAAGGACAGCGTAGGGTTTTCGCTGTTCATGTCGATGTGCATTGCCAGTTGATATCGGATATTAATATTAATAGTTGACAGCAAACTGTTGTGTTGGTTTTGATCTCGATGCTGGGGGCAGTTGATATTTGTTGTGGTATTTGCTTATGTTTGATTTGTGAGTTTGCTTGTTTGTATTTGTTTCGTCAATCTTTTTTTCCTTGGTTTCAACTGACGATTGAAATATATTAGCAACCTTTGACTGAAAAAACAAACTATTTAAACACAGCCTATAACAGAAATATTTAATAAAACTACTTTTGTATACATGAAATTGTTAGGCGGAATATTAAAAAATATGTTCTGAAATATGTTATATTGGAACAGAGATTGCCTGTAATATATTGTAATAACATTGCTATTGGATATACATTTTGGTATAATACCGCACATTTCTGGTAGGTATATTCGGAAAACCTGGAAATATTAGAATTGAAAAGCCAAAACATAAAAAAACAATTTTCAATAACAGCAACTGAACAAAAATTTTCCGGTGTGAAGTTCAAAAGGAAGGGCGTTCGGCAAACTTGAAAAACTTAATATAAATTCTCTTCAAGTTTTACGACAGCATTAACCCCTAAATGTAGATAAAAACGGCTATAAAGCTTAGGATAGCAATTTTTTCTCTTTAAACAAGCAGCCAATTTCATAGTTGTTTTCCATGCCGGGAAAACAGCCAGTCAAGAAACTCCACTTAACAAGAGTGATATATCCAATGATCGTAAAAACTCGAGCAGCACAAAAAAAGAGGGAGGGAAAATCTGTGGAACCCATTGAACCTCGATGACAATAATTACGACAGTGATATCCTTCACAGCAAAACATGTTTTGGCAATTAGGTTTTACGGCATACCATTTTCGCGCGTTTCCCAGCAGTGGTGTGCGCTCACATCTAGCTAGTTTTATCTGATTTCACGATGTGTTTTGCTGACTTGCATGGGACATCGCTGGAATTGATTTTATGTAACGCACCGCTGTTATTTGAAACCAGCTCCGAAACAAGGACGATAATGTACACCCAGAGGCTCAATGCGATGTAGTACATTAGTCTACACCGCTGCTGTTCACTTTTTACTGCTTACAAATAAGTGGATATAGAGTTATGAAAAAGAACTATAATATACATGTGAAAATATCAGCGAGAAGCTTTTCATTTTCGTACTAGATTTATTCGAATTTTTTATTAAATTTGTAATGTTCCGATAGAGCTAAACAAATATAGGAAAACTTTTCCTTTTGGAAAAAGTGGATTCCATTTTTGGTCAAAGCGTTTTACTTTCCCAAGTTTTCCAATAAAAATCATCGTTTTTCTTTGTTACATAAAACTTGTTATTCATCAACTTAAAATTTTGGAATAATATGCTATTCGCTGGTACTTGGTAACTCACAGAGATAGTCATAATTTTATACATTGTGATGCAATCAGTGCCACACAATTTAGACAATATATCTTACCTCTCTGTCTAACTACCCTTAAATTGCACGAATGAGTAGGATCTCTTCGAGGCCATTCGTATGTGACCTCTTTCCCTGCCAAGGTCATCAACGCAGTAACCTGCACAAGTGGTTGCATAAAAGGAACAGCAGTTTCCGAACAGCTTTGCTTTTAATCGTTTATTATAACTTCCAAGGAGATTATAATATTCGAAATTCCGACGGGAAAAAGTGTTCGACTTTATTTCCAAGTATAATAACATAAAAACTACTTTTCTGCAGGTCAAACAGCTTTGCTGTATTCTTCAAACAAGAAATTTGAAATATGTAGAACAATTTCAGCTGGGCTGAATAGCTGTTACGTAGAATATAAATAAAAGTTGATTAATTAAAACAAACGGACTGTACTCTGGCATTGTTTATTGGTCAAATCATATGTTTTATTATTATATGACTTATTTGTTCAAAAATATGGTTCGTAGGTGTGTGATACTTGTTTAATTGCTTGACCTTTTTGTGGTAGCCTTTTTTTATAACGTGTGTCCAAAATGTTTTTCCCGTTTAATTTTCATTTAATATAAAATATCAAATAGAGGTTTACATAAATATTGTATACAATTATTTTTATTTTTATTATCCGCATAAAACGGCTAGAGTAAATACCATGTTTGTGTTGATATTTACATGTATCATAGGTCTGAATAGGAATTTCAATTTGGTTAATGGTTGAAGAAACCGCACCTTGCTGCAGATGCTATACATTCCTAGTCAATATCTTCTTGAACGATCTACTTGGGAAAACTCTTTGATATTGAGCAAGTATTTATAGAAACTGGTTCTTCGTTATAAGCTCTCTTTCAGTCTCAGGAGAAATTAATTTCTTGATTTGACTTCCCACAATTTCTGTTCTTGATCCTTCAGTACGTATCCATCATAAGTGTTTGGCGGTTGGCGGGGGGGGGGGGGGGGGGGGGGGGGGGGTAAGAAATTATATTTCTCCCACTCAGCAATTTTAATCTAGACTTTAAAGTTAAACCATCAATAACTTTAATGACACCAGGTTTTGTATTTTGTAAGATTCACAATCTGCGAATAGTATTGATAACAATAATTTATCAGTTAAAAGTTCGGTGACGGATCTTCAAAAATTACAATGCGAATAAAGAATCAGTACGCTCTTCTTCAATATCTACAACGATGTTGGCCGGATTTTCTTGTTGAAGTTTGCCTACCTACGTTATCAGAACCCTCCAGGCTTTTCGAAAAGTTGATCTCCTTCGGGAAAAACATGCTTTACGTGACCTTAAAAAGAAACGCAGTCAAGAAGCATAACTTGTATCCAATTACAAAGCGCAAAAATGTTTAGAGGAAAAGGATTTCCACCAGCCTAGAGCAAATAAATATTATTATGGTACAAAAAGTCGGATTCGTGATATTCTTTTTTGATAGTTTTTTGTCCAAGCCACAGTTATATTTATGAGAGGAAAACTCACGTGGATTGTTTGGAAAAGTCTTCAACCAAGAAAAAACATATACTGATGCGACAGTACCATATTTTGCGGTAATAATACTTGGTTTTTATCACTACGGTGAGTACCTATAGTCGGTCTTACAAAGAGAAGACTAGTTTTACCTGGCTTGCTCCTCAAAATTTTCCTCGCAGTACGTAACCAAAAGGCCAAAGGTTGGGTGAAAATCATAAAAATGACATGCGAAAAGGAGTTGGAAATCTTGGTTAATCTGATAACTGATAACTGATAACGAAAGTCGAAACGACTTACTCTCAGACTCTGAAAACGCGTCTCTCTGGTTAGAACCGACTATAGATGCAGGAATATTTGGTGTTTCTTGTTTCTTTCAGTCACAGCAAACAAATTATACCATGTCAATAATAAACGAAATACAGTTTATAGCTTAGAAATATATAAATAGGTACTTGCGTGGTTTGCATTCGCTTTCATTTTAGGGCCTATCCGTTTCTCAGTTTCCAAAGTTTAGTGAATCGATACGTGCTTTTAAACAAATATAATCTTCAATATTAATCTCAAAGTCAAAGTGGTGTGCTATCTTCTCATATGAGTAGGTATTATAACATGGTTCAAGCTCGATGCTCTAGGGCTTGAATTTGAGGCGCATGTGCCAGCCGGGCCTGAAGAATCTTACCCAATTAATTGTTCACTTACGTGGCTTAGGTATACATCAAACCTTGTTACTGACGTACTGCTTACGAAATACCTTAATGGTAGACACCATTATGTAGCCAAGTTAATTTCCATGCTTTCTAAAAGTTCTTCAAAACGTGTTTTGACATTTTTTAATGTAAAAAGTAGACATTTGGACATTATCCCCAGTTATTTTGCGTTTCATCGAATGATGGAAAATTAAAGACACCGTCTCATATTTGAACAAACGTTGTGCGCAGAAGAGAGATATTTACTTTTTATAACGCATGTCAGACGCAAAAAATGTGTATTTTTTTATTCGAGTCCGTCAAAATCCTTTACGTGCAGCTTTATCATTGGTTATACTATACCTTCTCCAGCCGTAATCCGGCTGTTTCCGGCTCTTATATATAGCAGCGATTTACTCGAAACTTTCGGAAGTGACTTTTCACAGCCATCACTTCTCAACTTCAAAATTGTGAATCGCTTTATCAATTTTTAAATTAACTACCTCTCAAATCAGTGTGTATGTATCATGTATGTCAGTGTGTATGTAATCAGTGTGTATGTGTATTGCCAGTAACCTGGCAATATCTCAGTTGCAGGAATGGTGCCATTCGAACAGTCTTATTCTAAATCAAAATAAAACTAAATACATGGCTTTTCAAGATGACAATGATACCATCGTCAGTCCACTGATCAGACTAAATAAAAAAAGTGTCGAGGTAATAGAGACCACAACTTTTCTTGGCCTGATAGTGGACAGCAAACTGAGCTGGAGAATCCATATTGAAATGATCTGTAATAAAGCTGCATCTAACTGCTATTTAATTAAAAAGTTAATGAATCTCTTATCTATAAACTACGTTAAGATGGTATACTACTCTCACATTCAATCTATCTTAAGCTATGGTTTAATTTTGTGGGGTTGGTCCCCCCACACGAAGAGACTTTTTACCATTCAGAAAAAAACTATTAGAGCTATGATGAAAGCAAGTCGAAATCCCTGTGCCGAAGTATTCTATAAGGACTCCTGTAAGCAACATTTTATTGATCTTAATATCTTAACTCTACCATGTCTTTACATTTATTGTACAATTATATTTTTTATACAACATGACAACAAATTGTTAAAAGCAGATAACATTCACAACCACAATGTAAGATATAAATCAAATATTCGCACTGACTTATGTAAAGTAAATAAATGGTCACACGGCCCAATGTCTATGGGCATAAAATTTTATAACAAACTACCTCATCATATTAAAGTACAAACTGGCACTACCTTTAAAAACAAAGTCAAACAGTTCCTAACTGAAAAATGTTTTTATTCCGTTGACCAGTTTTTAAATTCTTAGTTTAAATGTTGCAACAATTAATGTATCCATTAGGCTATAATATAGGTATTAGGCTAGAAAATTGACTGTCATAATATCATGTATTTGATCAATCTATTGACAATAAAAATTATTATTATTATTATTATTATTATGTATTTTTCCAACAATAGTAACAACGGCTGATCTAAGATTTTAATACTATTTGAATACTAGGCAAAGCAGCCCCGTATACCTACTGTCGGACAAACTCTCTCGTACAAGACTTATTTTATGATTACTGCTAGTGGGAAATCCTGCCGTCAAACAAGATCAACATGTCGAAATTTGGCATTCTCGCAAAGCCACAATTACAGAGCATTTGTTTGTTTGTTTGTTTGTTTGTATTGTTTATTGTCGAAAGGATCAAACATGATATAAGGATAGTCAAAAATAATTCCTCAAACATTTCCAATGCTTCGAAATGCATGAGAGCAATTAGTAAAGTCTAATTACAGAAATTCGGTACAAACCTAGCCAACCCAGTAAACATATTTCCTTGCGTATTGCCATGCAAAACAAACAAGTAAACTCGAGCTTTCTACCAAGCTCGGTGTAGATATAGCTGTCGTAAGATTTTACTCAATTTAACACCAGAGCAGTCAATTCGAGTATTTGCCTTAATTAATTTGTCGGGCGCGTTTAAGACAAGGTTATTCGTCCAATTGTCTAGACTCTATTAAATAAGACTAATTGAGTGGATGCATATTCTGAAGTTGTCGCTGCCTGTTACTATCACAGCATTAGAAGGTCTGCCCTTAGGACTCCTCGAAGGATCCTGTTAATTTACAAGGACGTTTTAACAGGGTTAATTGCTTGCAAAAAGAGCAAATTAGCTCTACAGTTTATAATCTAACTCTTAAACTTGTGTCTCTTCAGATTCACATTGCTTTTTATTATACCTAAACATGAACGCCATAATAATATACCTGCATATATACCTGTTGAATATAACATAACATTAGAATGATGTTGACTTTTTCGCCAAAAATATCCGTAGCTGTTGCTGTTGTGCACTGGAATTTATTTCGAGGACTTATGGAGCAAGAGCTTTATTGTACACATCTGTACATGTTGTCTTTGTGGTTTATACAGATGAACGTCACGACGCGCCCAGCTTAAATAGTGCAAGCATGGAATTTCATGGCAAATGAACCAAGAAAGCATAGCATAAGCTGGGTAGCAGCTTTAAGCAGCTGCTATCGACTTCATGTCATGCATGTATAAATTAGTGTAAGGATATAATCCCTGGCGTCCTGATAATTTGCCAGAGGTGGTTTCCTTTTAGTTACTTGCGGCTTTCACTGATTCTCGAGACTTCTAGATAACCTTGACCACTTTCATTAAAACTCATTGATGTTTTCCTGTCTTGATAACTTAAGATAAGGGCTGAAAGGAAAATTAATGACAGACAACAAGCTATATGTGGCATAGGTATACACAGTTATTATTCATGCTATATATATTGCTTGACTGAATATGAATGTATATTGAATATGACTGTACCTAGAGCACAATAAATTTCCAAGTTTTCCTTTCTTATTTGCATTCACTTAAAACATAATTTGAAGGAAAACAGACTTCTAGGAAAAGCTAGAGGAAACGCTTTAATGAGTCTCCTTGACGTCAAGTAATTTAATTTCATACCCATTACCCATACCCATACCCATACCCATACCCATACCCATTACCCATTACCCATTACCCATACCCATACCCATTGGATGATCTGCTCCCGCTCGATGTGATAACACTGTCCATGGTTGTTATTTACAATATGATATTAACTTCGTGCGTAAACAGAAGCAATTAGTGAATTAGAGTAAATTCCGTTCAAACGAATATAATATCCATTATCCATTTATCTATACCACAACAAGAATGGGTTTTAAAATAAAACTTTACTTAGATCGCAAAAGTGTGACATTTCAATCATGTTTTACCTACCTAAACCTACCTCCCTATACGTGCCTTTATCAAACGATGCCAAAATGATCACATTTCATGATGATTAACGACCTCTGCTTGACAATGAGTTGCAACAAAAGCGTATGGTCATAATCAAATCTGCACCTTTTCATACAAAAATATATCACTTTGACATGCAGTAAACCAACATCGATTAGAAAAATTAATCACTCGTGAATTGCGATAAAAAAAGTATAAGTTGATATATTTTCAAATACCAATTTACCAACGTCATTGAATCACACCATAGTCTCATTATCCAAAAAATCTATTCAAAACAAATCTGATATAAGTTATCTAGTAATCAAGTAAAGTTACAACCTAATTAGTTTATAGTTTGTGTCCCTTTTCAATGCCGAACTATTTTTACTAAATAATAAAAAGATAGCAGCATTGGGTAAAACAGGTAATGTGCAATAAATTCAAGCCATCATTTATGAATAATTTCTCATCATTGCTGTGAAAGCTGGAAACTGGGTCAGCGCGATGAAAAAAGTGGTCGTTGTGATCAGAATCTGAAAAAGTTACCACCATTGGTTTCATTTCATAGACTGGATATCAACTGAACATGCATGCAAACATATGCAATAAATCACTTGAATACCGAAACGAGCAGCTCTCTGTTGATGAGTGAGAACCCAGCTGCCGATATGAGAATGGGGCAAGCTGTTATCTGGTGCTGAAACGTCTGGATTTGCAGCTGAGATGTGAGGCTGAGTCTCGTCATTGGCACACTGGCGAGAATCATCTGAAACTCTCTGTCCTGGAACAAAAAGGGACTTGTTAATTAGGGGTTATTAGAATTAATTCGGGTTAATTACGGGGGGGGGGGGGGGGGGGCTAGACGCTTAACAAAGAGTCTTATTTTTCAACTCTGGGTTAAGCGTCTAATAACTTAGAAACAGATTAATTCCACCGGCCTCCTTTTGGCGCTTGTCATGAATAATAAGTTATCTTTTACTTTACCTCTGTGTTGAAGAAATTTTAAAATCAGCCCATTTCATTGTCAATTATTCCATAAAATCCTATTTTGTAATTTTAAAAGCAAATTAATCAAAGTGAATTTTCTGCTTAGCATGCGGCAGACAAACGAACAGCTGTAACTGTTCTTTACTTTCAAGGCAACGGGTCATTTTTAGGCATGTATGTATGAAAGTTAAGCTCACTGTTTTCTGTAGCCAATCACCGATCGTTGTCAATAAAACCAGCAAGGTCAAGTCAAATGTGTTGAAATATGTCTTCAGCAAGGCCTTTTTAAAACTCAAGTCATGGTAAACAAACGAGAAGATGTCCCATAACAACTCAGTTCCGATTTCCAAAATAAATATGGCCAGTCGTGTTCCGTAGCACGAATTCAAGAGATCGACAATGCCACAAAGATCGAAATGAAGTAATCGCACAGATTCAACTCTATCAGCTCGGACGGTACTGTTGGATGCGACATCTTGCTTTAATTGAACTTGCAGGAAATTAAAGTGATTTTTCAGAGTGATGCAGAAGAAAAAGAAGCAGTATATCACTAGCTGACGAGGGAAAAGGGTGAAATATCCTGGAATTCCGTACACATTTTGTTCTCTCGGGCTGTATGTAAATGTATACATAGATACTGTGGTGCTCATGTAAATCAAACTACCAACAAAAATAATCGAACCCAGCTCAATTCGGCGAATTTCACACTGTGCGCTATAACAGCTCTTGCACTTTAAGTTGAATTCGTCGAAAGCTTTAAACAAGCCTGTCAAATAACTGTAGTCATAAAACAAGCCCAGAGGCATTATTAATGTTAGTCTTAGCATTTCGTAGCCGCTAAAAAAAGATATCATTCCGCTCTCTTCACGACGAAGGTAAACAATAATTGTAGAGAAATACAAGAAGATCACCCAGCAAGTGTCAATTGAGACCCAATTCCCGCAAAGCCTACGACCGCTCTTGTCAGATGCATTTCTGAGAGGAAAAGTTCCGAACATTTTGCACAAGAAAGCCATTGGACGGAACGACGAATACATTGTATGTTCTGACACTTCTTTGGGAATAGTTGCCAAATTTGGCTTGTTAATTGCATTTTGATGAGATAACCAGCCGCTGTGTTTCAGAGACAACCGGTCTTTCTCTTCAAACTTGGCGTGCATGTTTATTTTATGCTTCTTTTAATATTCTGTCTTGCAAGTTGGTTCGTTGGAGATACAATGAGGAGATCTTACAATGGGAATCTAGGAGTTTTCGTTTGAAATCAATAACTAATTTCACGCAACTTGAATATAAAATCAATATTGTTCGCAAGAAAATGAGAAGTGGCAGTATTATAATGAAAACCATTCTATTTTATGTGTGCCAATATTTGTTTCGCTACCTCTTAGAGTGTAACAAAATCAATCCTTTTATTTGTTATTTTAGATCGAACCTGTCAAATAACTATAATCATAAAACGTGCCCAGATGCATTATTAATTTTAGTCTTAGCAATTTGTAGCCACTAAAGAAAGATACAATCCCGCTCTCTTCATTACTAAGGTTAACAATAATTGTAGAGAAATACAAGAAGATAATCCAGCAAGCATCAATCGAGAACATATTCCCGCAAAGCCTCTACGGGCCTTGTCAGATGCATTTCTGAGTGGAAAAGTTCCTAACATTTTGCACAAGAAAGCCACAGGCCGAATGATGAAACCATTTTAAGATGATTGGTCTACAGATGGGATGCCACACAATTTTGACACCTATAAGGTGACAGAAAATTCATGGTGCTATGTGATTGAGATTTGTGAGTGGATCTTGTGACAGTTCAGGAGGGCGCTGTTTTAAACATATCACATGACTTTTCACTCGCTTTTACAACACTGCCTATGCTCAAGGGCGTCTAATGCATGGGCCGCCGGGGCCCGGGCCCAGGGCGCCAGGTTCCTAAGGGCGCCAAGAAGCGGCGTCTTTTTTTTAAAGGTTTTCACAGTGTTACATCCAATATATGAACATTGAGTTTCTGCTTGGACATTTACAAGCGGCACTGTGATAAGAACAGGAGGACGGTGCCCCCCCCCCCCCTCCCCAAATTGCAGGCTTTGGAGGCGACCGGGGGCCAAGATTTGCCCCCGAGATAAATATTTTCTTTAATGCCGTTTTGAGACATTCCGCTGGGAATTAAAGGATAGTTGAATTAATCATTCCGCGTCTAACACACATTATCGCGCATTGTGGGATGAGCATTAATTTTTGTTCTGCAATGAAAACTTCGAAAATCAGACAAAGTCAATTATAAATTGTCGGAAAATGCGGATAAAAGAAGAAGCAACATTGAGACGCTTAATTTCTCTCAGTGTTATACCGCTCATATTCTCAAGATCAAACTTTATCTGAAACGTTCAGATAAATTGCTACAAATAATATTCTTCGTTTTTTTCAAGGTTCTTATGAATGGGCAGATCTGTCCTGTCCCGCGAAACAAATATTGTTCCCAAAAAAGATTCGCTTCTTTAAAGTTTACGCATTCCAAATGTTAAAATATGTGTGAGCCAAGGATACATTGCAATTTCTAAAACGGGCAGATTTGCTTAAAAATGACTTTGATCTCACCAAATTTTCCGGGGGCGCAGCCCCCAGATCCCCTACCTGTTTTGGGGGCTCTGCCGATACTGAAGATAGCCTTATATTTTTGGACCCCGGGGCTCCAAATACCTTAAGACGTCCCTGCCTATGCTTTAACATGGGAAGTTATACAGAAAAAGAAGTGACATCAAAATTACAAAGTTGCACAATCGATCTCCTGGTTCAATAAGATTTACAATTAACATACCTGTTGCTATGTGTCTGGTGTAATGGTGGTGGAAACTAAATTCTTCGTTTTCTTTTGATGCATTCATGATCAAATCAAAATATATTTAACTTTACTAAATTGCAAAAAAAAAAAGATTAATTGAAATTTTAAATGTAAAAACATAGTTCAAAAGTCATTTAAGTAAGTTGCCGTTGAAGGAAACTGTGTCAGCGCAATGAAGAACGTTGTTGATGTTATGAAAATCTGAAATTTTTGAGATTAAAACTGGTTTCGATATTGTCATATATACATGCGGGAATAAAAACATGTTTATTACAATGGTCTTTTACCGATACGAGCAGCTCTCTGTTGACCACTGAGAATCCTCCTGCGGAGATCTGAACAGGACAGTACGTCAACTGGTGCTGGAAAGTTTCCACTTGCAGCTGCGAACTTCGCCCAAGTTTGCTTAAAGATGCGCCACTGAATATTAATTGGAATTCTTTTCCCTAAAAAATCCATTTTAAACACCAAATTACTTTCACATCTGTCGCACACATTGCGTTACAGTGAAATGTATAAATATGTGTAACTAATTTTGAGGGTAACATTCTAGTTTACTGGGACAAACTCATTTGCCTTTATCCTATAATAAGTTAAATACATTTAAATCCTTTCTGCAAACGAATGACAAATTTAAGTAAAATGGAAGGTTATAAAACATTATTAATTACAAATGCAATCTTGTTTTAAAATGCGCACATTATACAGTTGAATCAAATTTATCAAAAATACATAGTAAGACAATTTCAAACAAAATTTTTTCGAATGCGTGCCACTTGTTTAGTAATAAAATGTAAGAAACTGAATGCTCCCTTACTGTATTTGCCAGAGATTCACCGATTGACGTGATGATGAAAAGTAAGCTGACGTTGAAAGCATTGAAATAGGTTCTCGATAGCGACATTCGGAGGTTCGTGTCAACATAGACGAAAGAGAATGCATCCAGCATCAGTTCGCCAGCAGTTTCCGTAATGTAAAGTGCTAGCCTCGTGCCATAGCATGCGTTGAGAAGCTGCGCAATCCTGCCAAGATCGTAGTGCAGCAAACGTAGTGTCTCTAAACTATCGGCTCTGACGCTAGTTTCCTTCCTGAGCTCCATCTTTACTCTCTCTTGCAAAAATACAAACTGCTTTCTCAAAATAATGCAAAATAAAATCAATATGTTGATGACTAGCTGTCGTGGGTAAAGCGAGAAACATATTTTGAGCAGAAAGGACACGAAGAACAGATTACTTTGATGTGGTACGTTAAAAAAGCTAAACCCCAAAGCTACTGAAGTAAAAATGACGTACAAAATTGATAAAACAAAAATGGCCGACCCTGCTCGTTTACGATGCCAATCGAATGATTCATTGTAAAATCTCTTGCACTTTGTATTGAATTCGTCATACTTTTCAAAAATAGTTGCTAAGTATTTGAAATCGTAGAACAGCCCCAAGGTTACGGAAAGCGTTAAACGTATCATGGCGTAGACATTGGCAAAAGTATGCACATTGTGACCTTCAATTACAAAAAACGAAGTTATCGTAGAAATTAAAACGAAGAGAGTCCAGCTAGTGTCAAAGGATATCCACTTCCTACTAAGATTTCGTTCACTTTTCTTGTACGTGTTTTGAAGCGGGAAGACTCCGAAAATCTTACACAATAAAGCCAATGGATGAAAAGACGAATAAGTTGTGCTAACACGTGAAAAATCTTTCTTTAAAGGTGCGACAGCGTTTTTCTTTTTGTTAAACATTGTATATATTATTAAACTTTCTTCTTGAAGATACATACTTCTTCGAGCTCTTCCAAGTAAAGTGGTTGAAACACACAATAGGAGTGCTTGAAAATGATGCCATTCCTAAAAACCAATTTCCGAAATTCCAATAGCAAATATTTGTTTCGAACAGCACATAGTGGTAATGAACTTGTTTCATAAAGCAAATATTAGGTAGGTAGGTACTCTAGTAAATTGCAAATTGACAACAAAAGGGTTTGTTATACAATACCAATATTAAGATGTGTATAAGGTTCTACAATTTAGATTTGCTGCTAAATTGGTTTATAAATAGCATGCAATAGCATGGTGTGATTTACCTCGAAAGTATAAACGTAATAATTTTAAGTAATATATAACCTTTATATTACGGTTTTGTTAGTAAATCTTGAGGTGATGTCATTCAGCTGAGATGCAAACTGCATCATGACAATTAAGTATGTTGTTAGAGAGAGCAGCATCTGCAATTAAATAATATTATGTAAGTAAAATTCCCTTCTTCATATCTTGCTTGTGCTATCATGCCGTGCATAATGATATAATATTAAAGCACAGCATAGACATTAATATAATGTAGGTATATGTATATGCAATATTATATACATTATTATATTAATAGCATTTCAATAATCCAATGCCACGGAAAAGAGATTAGAGTTGAGTCTTCAAAACATGTAACAGAAAATGTACAGCAGAAAAATATTTCAAAATATGATTACGTCGGGACTGCTCACCGAAACCAGAAGTCCCCGGTTGACGACGAAGAACCCAGCAGCGGAGACGCCTGTCTTGGAGGTGGCCACCTGGCCAAAGAAGGTTTGCACCTGCACCTGGCACTGAGGAGTCAGGCGGGATAGGGGCACCGAGCTAAGGTCTAGGTAGATCGCCTTTTCCTGCAAAAAAAGCATTTTCCTTGAAAACTTACCCACAAATATCAAAAGTACCTATATAGGTATATTTTCAACATATTAATAATTTTTCCATCTTCTAAAATAATCCAATTATTGTGTTACTGGCAATACATCTTTTAAAATCACTAGGGCTTCGCCAAAGCAATTTGTGTCGCAAAAGATGAGCTTAGTTGTTTTTCGCGAAATAAAGTGAAGACAGAACGTCGTAAGGCCAAGTGCGAAACAACTATATTTTCTTCAGCCGGAAAAGTAAATCTTAGGTCAAAAGTACTTTTATTGAGTAATGAATGAAAACTGCAAAATGGACTACAAAGGACCCGGAAATGTTAATAAAACAGAACGGAAAGCCAGGCAAACCTAAATTCTTTAGAAATGCTTTATTTTAGTATGCTACTCGTCGTGTAGAGTTTCATATCTATAACTCGGCCCTACAGCGTAGACAAAATTTCGAAGATTGTGAACATTTTCGTAAATTTTGATTGGATCGAAAACTATCCAATGTTCAATGTTCAATGTTTTATTTTTCATTTCTTTTTACAGAACACTCGCAATGTTTAAGGACAACAATGAGCTTGAAAGAAAGTAAAAAACACACACAAATTACAATACCATGAATCGATGTTGAACACGGGGGCTTCAAGCTGAGACCGAAGGTATGTATGTCATTTGGGAATGTGAGAAGTGTCCGAACACACACACACACACACACACACACCACAAGCACTTGGCATTTTTTGGGGCGGGTAATTTTGAAGATTTCGCTCCGCTCTATTTTCTCACTTCTCGCATTAATGATGAAGAGCACATACAAAACGCAACGGAAACTCAAGAAACTTAAGATTTCTAGCAAAGCTGTTAGTCACAAAAATGTAATTAGTTAAGACAGTGGTATGCAAATATTAATAAGAATGTATACTTACAGCTTTTACCATCATTTCAGAGACGTTTGTCACGCAAACAAGCGTAAGTGAATTAAAAATGTTGAACATGACTTGGGCGAACGTTGCTACCGGCGCCATGTAGATGAATTGATAAAAATCAACAATAATTGCGTAGTAAATCATCAGGAAAAAGGCGACAATCCGCATACCATAGCACTTTGATACAAGCTCAGTAGCTTTGGTTAGGTCGGAATACAGAAGGCGAATGCTCTCAAGCTGCTCCTCAGGAGGTACCGATGTGAAAAAATATCCTTTCCCTTGGATTATGGCATCTACAGTACTGTTCCATAGCTGGTGAACTTCTTGAAACCGAAGGTGCAGGTTGTAGCAGAAAAACATGTACGAATGAGTGAAGAGTACCCGTGAAAAGTAGAGTCCAACTGCCACTGTGCACATAAAAAGACGCAGCCACCCTTGCTTCACATCTTGGCGATCCATATAAGCTAAATCGAGGTACACGCAAAGGATCCCCAGGGTGTAAATCATCCACGCCCATCTAATCCACTTGGAATTATTCCTCTTTGAAATTTTTAGAAATTTTATATCAAAATCTTCCAACTTCGCCACCAAATCCGGCAAATAGCAATCATAGAATGACACAAAAACGATTAAAGCAATCCGAATGAACAGAACCGGATGAGTAGCACGCCACCAGACATTTGGTTCCGCGATCGAGTACAGGTAGGTTATAGTGATGTACAAAATTGGGCCCCATAAAGTGTGCAGCGAAAACCAGGCGTGTTTCAAAACTCTTCCGTCCGTCTGGAGAGAGTTTGAAAGTGCAAATCCACCGAAGATCTTGCACAAAATGGCTAGTGGTCGAAAAGTAGCGTAAAACAGTTGTTCTTCACTGGGTGCTTTGAGCGAGTGTTTGACGTGTTCTATTGCTCTGGTGATGAAGGCCATGGTGCTCGGTGAAGATGATACTGAGAAATGCCATTTTCCGCGAGCGTCCGGCAGTTCCCTTGATGAGATCGAATACATTTTCCTCGTGATCGCTGTTGAATTGGAGGTGTGTTCCCACATCGCTCATCTCTATTGACAAGTTATTTGCTGAGGCAATATTTGCACGACATGCTATTATGTTTGATCGATTTTTAATTGAAAGAAAAAAAATCTTTGTTTCTTGACGCTAACAAGTGGTCATATGATTTCCTATATTTTCAATAAACGGGTCAGACCATGACCAAGTGCCTTCCTACTTTAATTTGACCTACATCAAACACAATTATATCGATTTTAACAATACATTTAAGTCATCGCCATCTTATTGATGTATACCTCACACTCTACTGAATCTATTGTCTAACTTTGATGGATCCAATTTAGATTTGTGGATCTTTACTCACAATTTTATAATTTATATTTGAATCGCATCAAATTTTTTTTTAATCGGTCGTTCGCTATAAATCTAGCTACCGATCGACTCATCGTCTTTAGTGTTCCATTGTGCACATGCACAATTTCCGTAACAATATGTAAGTACCTAAATTTCATATTTCGAGGTAATAGCCTTAAGTTGCGACTCGAACTGCATAATTACAATAAAATAAGTTGTCAGTGACAGCAGCATCTGCAACACGCAAATTCAATTACAAGACGTACGTAACTTCCCTAACTGGATTATTACTTAAACGTATGATATTACGCTTAAATCATTAGATGGTGCATGCTGTTATCGGTGAGCTCACCGAAACCAGCAGCCCTCGGTTGACAATGCAGAATCCTGCGGCCGAGACGCCAGTTTTTGCGTTGGAGAGTTGGTTGAAGAACGCCTGAACCTGCACTTGGCATTCTGCGCTCAATCGACACATCGGCATCGAACCCAGATCTGGAAGGACAGCAGTTGCCTGCAAAAGATTTAAAATAAACGTTAAAGATAGGCTAAATTTTCGTCGCAAACATCTGCAAACAAAGCGTGGAGAACATTATTAAGTACACTCAAATTTCAATTTTGTGCAGGTTTCTTTGTAACAGAATCTGTAAAAGTTTGTGTTGAAATGTTGGAAAACATTTTACCACGCATACTAGAACAATAATGAAATTGAGAAATCATGCCACTTTAAGTAGAATTTATTTTCAGTGGAGGAACAGAGTCTGCTCTGCGGGCTGCGTCTAAGAGTTGTGCATGGAGGAGCCGAGTCTGCTCTGCGGGCTGCGTTGAGGTGTTGTGCATGGAGGAGCCGAGCCTGCTTTGCGGGATGCGTCTAAGAGTTGTGCATAGAGGAGCCGCGTCTGCTCTGCGGGCTGCGTTGAGGTGTTGTGCATGGAGGAGCCGAGTCTGCTCTGCGGGCTGCGTTGAGGTGTTGGGCATGGAAGAGCCGAGCCTGCTCTGCGGGCTGCGTTGAGGTGTTGGGCATGGAGGAGCCGAGTCTGCTCTGCGGGCTGCGTTGAGGTGTTGGGCATGGAGGAGCCGAGCCTGCTCTGCGGGATGCGTCTAAGAGTTGGGAATGGAGGAGCCGAGTCTGCTCTGCGGGCTGCGTTGAGGTGTTGTGCATGGAGGAGCCGAGTCTGCTCTGCGGGCTGCGTTGAGGTGTTGGGCATGGAAGAGCCGAGCCTGCTCTGCGGGCTGCGTTGAGGTGTTGGGCATGGAGGAGCCGAGTCTGCTCTGCGGGCTGCGTTGAGGTGTTGGGCATGGAGGAGCCGAGCCTGCTCTGCGGGCTGCATTCAGGAGATGTGCATGGAGGAGCCGAGCCTGCTCTGCGGGCTCTGCAGCGCTGTGGTCACCACGAGTTTGCTGACGTTTGATTACTTACAGAATTCGCCAAATTTCCCGAACAGTCAGCCAATATAAAGAAAGTCAGAGAGTTCATAATGTTGTAAAACATTTGTGAATGGGTTGCAATCTGCATGAACGAAAACTCGTACAAGTCAAACAATATTCCGCCAAATATCATCACGAAATAAGCAATTAGGCGAACGCCGTAGCACTTGGACAGTTGGGTGGTGATTTTCGTCAGATCGCTGTGAAGGAGCCGAATTCTCTCTAGCTGTTCTTCAGGAGGAACGACAGCGAAGTGGCGTCCAGCAATGATCCCATCAGCCGTTTCGTTCCAAAGATGGTGTACCTCTTGAAATCTTCGCGTTAGATTGTGGCAGAAAAATATGTAAGAGGTAGTAAACAAAACTCTGGGATAATAGACTATGACGGATAATAAACAAACGATCATGTAATTTACGTATGGTTTCAGGTCTGGACGTTCAGCGTAGCCGGCGACTAGGTAAACCGATAGACAGCCCACGGTGCCAGCCAGCCAGAACCAGCTTGTGAACCGGCGTTGATCCCTAGTCGCTAATTTCCCATATTTGGAATCAAAACCTTCAAACATTTTTAACAAATCCGGCATAAATTTGTCGTAGTACACTATAACTAAGATCGTTACGGTCATGCGAAATTTAAGTACTGGGACAAGAAAGTGAAACCATTTGTTGGGTTCCTGATAACAGTAAATGCAAGTGAGTCCGGTCAAGAAAAATGGTACATAAAGAGTGTGCACTGATAGCCATTTGTGTCTCAAGAGTCGTCCGTCCAGTTGTAACGCGTTTTGCAGTGAAAAAGTACCGAACGCTTTGCTGAGAATCGCAAGAGGCCGATACGACTCGTAGAAGAAGCGGTCTCTTGGTGACGAAGTGCTCGGTAACTTCCCCTCGTTCTTGACTACGAACATGGTTGCCGACGTTGTGAAGGGTGGATAGCGAGGTAACCGGTCTGCCGACGTTGCGAAGGGTGGATAGCGAGGTAACCGGTCTGCCGACGTTGCGAAGGGTGGATAGCGAGGTGACCGGTCTGCCGACGTTGCGAAGGGTGGATAGCGAGGTGACCGGTCTGCCGACGTTGCGAAGGGTGGATAGCGAGGTAACCGGTCTGCCGACGTTGCGAAGGGTGGATAGCGAGGTGACCGGTCAGTCGACGACTGGGTGCTGCATTGCATCCGGCTAGCGGATAAGCGGGTATCCCCCCACCCCTCCTCCCCATTGAAAGTTACAATGAGGAAAAAAGAACGTCGAAAACTTGGCTTGCGCGTGAGGTTGTTTGTTGAGGACGTTGACGGGCCGTCTATATTGAAATTGAAATGTTATTATCTAAGAAAATATTTACACTCCATTGTATTTCTTCATCGATTTTTAATTTGCTGCCACTGTACATGAAACGAAAGCGTGGAAACAGAATGAACCAATATTTAGGACGTCAAAAATACATTGAATAATAATGATATATGGCCACAGTTTAATCAAAACTGAATCACACAATATAATAGAGATTCATCTGATATAGATACGTATACCCAATCCATCAGACTTGATGAATTGCTCCAGTAATGTATCCAAGCAATGATATTCCTGTGCACCTGGCCATTATTGTTCGTATCATTAAGCTGAAACCAGGTTCAAATGTTCTTGTTGCGAGTGAAGACATAAAAGCGAGCCATTCGGTGGAACGGGCCACTCTAATCCAAAGTGCCACACTTGGAGTGGGGCTGTCACGTGAGACCACGTGACAGGGACGCCGACGCCGACGCCGACGCTGACGCCAGACGTCAGAATCAAGCGAGGCGTCGCAGCGACTTCTCACCTAGACCCGTCAAACATGAACCCTGGGTGGCAATGAACTGGGTGGAGACGCTTTGCGGATCAGCAGAGCGAAAACAGCTTGGCAAATGTAAGCCAGGGACAAGTGGAGATTATATTCAATGGGACGGCAGCGTTGGAAAACCGTGTTGTTTTGAGTTATGAGGAATAGGGAATTGGGGTGGATTCGGTTTACTTTTAAGAAAGAACACAACAGAAAGTCAATTACCATTACCAAAATGATAACAAAACAAGCGAGTCATCAAAGAACTCCACGGTGAATGGATTTTTTATCAAATTGAAATCATATTAAATATTACGGTATTAAAAAAAGTTAAAAGTCAACATTAAAATAGAAAATAGAGACCGTCTGCACACTATTGTAATTTTAAAACACTGTAACTCGGCGTTCAAGTTTGTACCAGATAACACCTTTTTAGATGGAAAAGTTTATATGCAATAAGAGCGCGAAAAGACGGTATTCTGTTGCTATGCGGGGACGAAATTCACAAATTGGTCGGCTAAATATCTTCTTATCTACTGGATTCGCGCTGCGACATGTCTTTGTGCACTTTAATCAAGACTAGCATTTTCAAGAAATCAAGAAATGCATTTTCTGAGACCTCGTTGTATACGAGCAGATGAGTGTCGCTTGCAGCACAAGCATGTGCATTTGGTTAGCAATATGCAGAGATTAAATTATTTCGTCAAAATCAATTAATTCTATATATTGTTTGTGACAGGTGTGATAGTTCTTGATAGTTCTTGATAGTTCTTGATAGTATGATATTGTGATACATATGATAGCATCTTGATGAAAATTATTTTATTTTAGATATTGGTAAATATACAAAAATGCAATGTCAAAAATTCAATAGTTGCACAATTAGTTTTTTTCCTGACTTATTTTTTCTTCCTTAAGTTGCAGTTTTCGTACGAAACTCAATCAAACCCGTTTTGAATTAAGATTTCCTTAGCGAAATAAAAAAAGGTTATATTCACACTTTGCCTATACTATTGACGACGTTCTACCTCCACATTTCTAAGCGTCACAGAGCATACCTAAGACAACGCCCCTTTGGTAGCCCAGATCGATATTATTTAGTCATTGCAAATCCGTTGAGTCGGTCATTAGAAAAAAAGACTGGAGATGCCGCACCTGTCGTCGCCAGAGGTATTGCGGTAGTAAATTCCTTATCTATGTAAAGGAAACAGGTTGCAATCTTCCACATATCTCTGTGTTTATGCAGTCTTCTTATGCCTCACCTCATTTCCTTATCTCGTTAGACTTTAATACGGTAGATCAGGTCGCTTTTTTGGTGTGACGACAAGTTAAAATAAATGGATCAATGTGTTTTGTAATAGCTTTACGTATGGTACGTCTCAGGTTAGGGAGTCCACATGGAAACTGGTATTCTACAATGTTTTAGTGTACCTTTGCCCGATGCCCCTCGACGATGATAGAAGAACCTGGGACATACTGTAGTCGCATCCGTTCCAATTGCGACTGTATACTACAATGAAATAAATTGTTTTGAAATATTTCGTAAATAAGTATAGATATTATCAAATTAACGTGCAATAGTTATGTTAAAGGTTATACTACACATAAATTTTGTACTTATAGTACACCATATTGACACTTGAGGTACAAAAATCGTTCCTTGGGTTAAAAAAGATGGAGTAGTTTTTTGTTGATTCGGGTGACAATGATTACGCGAGAAATAATAAGTTGCAAGTTTGGTGGGTATGTGAGAGATGGGTACAGCACAGCGATGATATAAATAGATGATAACAGTTTTGCTGGTTTCCATTGAAAGTAGTAGGTTAGGGTATAGGTGCCTGAAATTGTAGTTGAGGGTAAGTTGGGGAACTGAATACGTCCGAACGTTGACAAATATAGGCATGGACTCTCTGGGCACTCTTGATCTGTGGTTTTAAATGAAGAAAACGCCAACGATAATTTCTAATTAGATGTAAATTATTATTATCTATCTTTTAATCTATAATATTAAATTACATGTATCAACAATCATTATACCGTTTGCACTATCTAGAGGCCATTTTCAAATAACATTTCAACACACAAACTACAGATCTTTACAATAAATTATATGCCTTGGAGCCAGGTTTCCTCACTTTCACTTCATACCCATTTCCAACACAATCGAAGCACTTCCACTTCCTTTCAATCAAGACAAAAGCGATAAATATCACAACTGTGGTTCCAAAAATAATGCTCGGCACTAGCACATTTCCCACCGATATCGAATCACTCGCTGGCAGACCATATGTGTTACATCTGTGGTCCGCGAGACTGGTCGATACGACCTGACCTTGAATGTCTACTGGAGCACCGCATGTCAAATCCGGGCTGTATTCACGCTCTTGGTATGAGTAGAACACGTTATTTAAGAAATTGCAGTCACATATCCAAGGGTTGTCAGCCAAATCGATGAGAATCTTGTCGTCCATTCGCAAAAGTTCACGCTCGAGTTCTTGCATTTTATTACGTTTCAGATTTAGTCGAATGAGATCCTTAAGTTTTGAAATATCGGCTAAATCTTCGAACCGTTCCATTTCGTTTGATTTCAAATTGATATTCGTTATTTTTGTCGAATTTTCGAAGAATTTTCCTGGAAGTGTTCTCAGATGACAGTTGCTAAGGTCCATGCTTTTAAGGTTATAAAAACTGAACCCTTGAGATATCACTAAAAGCGGATTGTCATTTAAATAAAGCTCCGCCAGGCTTTGAAATAACGGTTCAAATGCACTTGGTCGAAGAGACGAAAGATTGTTGTGTGACAAATCAAGGATGTTTAAATCTGTCAAAAGATAAAACGCTCCATCATCAATTTCTCTTATGACATTGCGAGACATGTTCAAATGTGTAAGTTCTACTAAGCTTTTATTGTCGAACACTCTGTTTTCTAAAATAGCGATATTATTAAAAGATATGTCTAATATTTTAAAAGTATCGTGTTTTACTTGTGGAATCAAGCAAGTGAGATTTTGTTCGGAGCACTTGGCCTTCTTCCCAAGATCTGTATCTTCGCAAACGCATTCCAATGGACATTGGGCCCAGACAATGGAGAACCCAGCCACGGCTGCTCCAACGAACAACACTGACAAGTACATAGCGTACACTCCTCAACACAACTGAGCAGGTGTATTTTATTACACGCGGATGAGTACTTCCCCCCCCCCCCCCCGCCCCCCCCCCCCCCCCCCCACCCCGCGCAATGCACTGTAATGCCATTGTTGTTGATTTACTGATAACTTATTGTGTTAGATAAAATGACAGCATTTTATTACCACAATATATTGAAAAAACTATAGAAATGCAATTAAAGTATTCTTTTATTTTGACTGTTTGTTCAGCTTTTTTTGGCTCTCCGTTTTTCCTCGAAATAAACAAGGTTCCCAAATGAAGATACCGGTGAGTACATTTTGGACCGCAAAATAATTATTGGAATTGTGAATTTCGACTTAAATTATTTCAAATGGTCTGAAATACACGCAGGTATGTGGATGTTTCTAGCCGCATTTCGTATACTATCACGAAAGACGACGCCGACAATAATGACGATGACAATTACTCCAACGACAGCTAACAGTGCGATCATCCAGCTGTTTGCCTTGCCAGCGCCGTCCACGCACTTCCTCTCTTCTGACAGCGCCGAAGATGCGTTCCGCCCTTGGACTTCATCTGGACCGGCACACTTCAGCGCAGGGCTGAATCTTTGTTGCTCGTAAAGGGAAATCAATCGAAGAAAATCACAATCACACACCCAAGAGTTGTTGGTTAAATCTATTTCGACGTGTCGGAGATCTAGGAGCTGTTGATTGATGGCTGATATGTTGTTTCCTCGCAAATTCAGTGTAGACAGGTGATTGAGTTGAGATGCTTCTGCCAAAATTTGATCAATGGCGTTAATATAGTTACCGGACAGATTTAGATGAACTAGTGACGTCATGTTATCGAGGAACTTTTTGGGAAGTGCTCTCTGATGGCAGTTGCTTATATCAAATAAAGTTAATCGTATAAAGAAGTATCCGACAGCCAACTCTAAAAGTCGATTGTTGTTCAAATAAAGTTCTTCCAGATTTTGCGAAAGCGGATTGAACACGTCGGGTTTGATATTCGACAGATCATTGTTTGACAGATCGAGAATCTTAAGAGATGACATGAGATTAAAGGCATGGACCTGTATCTCCGTGATTATGTTGTGCGAAATGTTCAAATATATCAGTTCTAGCAAAAAATTGTCGCGAAATACTCCGTCCTTTAAACTGGAGATGTTGTTAAACGATATGTTTAACATTTTGAAAGAATAGTGTTTCCCGTCTGGAAACACTTCCACTAGATTCGAACACGTGGCCCTCGCGCGCGAATTAGGCCCAAGGTCAGTATCTTCACACTGGCACTCGTCTGGGCACTGTGCCCGAATGACAAAAGGCCCCAGCCAGACTACCCCGAACAGCAACGATGCCAAGTACATGGCGTCCAAAATGCTACTGGCACCACATTTTTATTGGAGCCTATAATGACTTAGTGATAGCGAAACTCATTCCACAGCTAAAACCCAATATTTAATGTAGGTATGTTCTCATCTCAGGTACCGTATGATGCTGTACTTATCTTGTCAAGACTAACATAGCAATAATTTCAAGGTTTGCAAGGAAGTGAATGGAGATCGATCCACCTGTGCGACGTTATGGGCTTGTCTGTAGAGTAAACACAGCAAAGAAACTTATATCACATTACTGTGATTGCATCACTTATAAACGATTATCTTCGAGCGTTTTCAGCTTTTCTACATCTTGAATCGTTGTTTGCAGGTATTTGTCAATTTTATGAAAAGTACAGTGTAATGGTTAATCGTTTCATAACGATATAAAGTCATTTCCCTTCTAGTTATTGTTCAGAAAGGTATTGGTGTTATTTATTTATTTATTTATTTATTTATTTATTTATTTATTTATTAAAAAATACGAGGAAATAAGGGCTATGGCTCATACACAATTATCAGACATTTTCTGCTCTATACATTCGATCGGCAGTTGTGAAAAAAATAATAATGGTAACTGAAATGATTGGTTATACAATTTTCTTTAAGAATAGGGCGAGGTTCCGGGCGATACACCCGCTTGTTAAATTGATTTCCATCATAATTTGCATCCATCAGGTAGAAAGAAAAAAAATATTGCAAGCTAATGTCATATTTTATTGTGTGTTGTGCTTGTATTCATGCCAAATTACACATTCAAACTCGTGAAAGTAAATATAAGACAGTACTAGAATATGCGAATATCGACTAAAATAAAATATTATATTATACTACTTGGAATTATTTGCTTAAAAAGTAATTACTTTCTTGCACATGAAATGTTATTGGCATCACCATTTCTTCGTGTTTAATTATCTTCTGTTGGGGCCCATAACTAGCCCAACAGTGAGCAAGCCAACATTGTAATCAGCCCAAGTGTCAGCAGACTAGACTTGAAAGTACTCGAGCCACTGTTACAGCGCCTCTCTTCAGCCAGTTTCTTGGTTGCATCTTGCCCTTTGACCTCTGCTGGACCATCACACTTCAGCGCTGGGTTGAATCTTTGGTCGTTCAGAGAAATCAGATCAAGAAATGCACAGTTGCATATCCAAGGGTTGTCTGATAACTCGATCACCAAGTCCTTTTTGAGAAGAAACTGTTCAGTTAGTGCAGTTATCCTGTTTCCTCGCAAATTAAGGGTAGCCAGACGATTTAGTTGAGATGCTTCTTCCAAATTTCGGTCTATGGATTCAATTGCGTTTCCTGCTAGACCCAAATGAATCAGTGATTTCATGTCACTGACAAAATTTTCCGGAAGCGATTTCTGTTTACAATAATTGAGATCAAGCAGTGTTAACCTCGGAAAGATAAATCTGTCAGTCAACTGTAGAAGCGGATTGTTGTTCAAATACAGTTCTTCCAGATTTTGGGAAAGCGGCTGAAATACACTGGGCTCAATATTTCTTAGTTCATTGTACGACAAATCAAGAATTTTAAGATCTGACATAAGATAAAAAGCATTTTCATCTATAGTGTCGAGTTTGTTGTGAGAAATGTTCAAAGATATTAGTTTCAGTAATTGATATTCATAAAACACATGATCATCCAATTTGGAGATGAAGTTAAAAGAAATGTCCAATACTTTGAAAGCATCGTGATTTCCTCGTGGAAACACATCGTCGCGGTCGGTGCACTTGGCCTTCTTCCCAAGGGCTGTGTCTTCGCAGCTACACTCTTCGGGGCACTGGGCCTGGACCACGAAGGGGCCCAGCGCGAGGGCCACGGAAATCAGCACTGTCCAGAACATGGCGTCCACACGCTATTGAACACTGAACACCTACTGAACACCTATAATGTCTCAGAGATACTCACTATTAATTACCACAGCTAAATCAATATTTAACATAGATATGCTCATAATCTAACGTTTGGTTTTATGCTTATCTCGCCAAGACTAACATTGCAATAATTTGAAGATGTAACGGTAGATCGATTTACCTGTACGACGTCGTGCGCTGGTCTAGAGTGCATCACACAGCAAACAAACTTATATCTCACGTTTTATTATTTGGACGCCTCTATCACTTATATTAACTGTGATTGCGACTCATTTCAATGATTATCTACAAGCTTTTTCAACTTTTTTGAGGCTTTTCTCCTTGTTCATGGATATATGGCAATTTTTATTGATAGTATAATGGTTATCGTTTCATAATGAGATTCTAGATTTTACAAGTTTCCGTCTATATAAACTTTTTTTTCAGAACAGTATTAATGTATATATTATTTAATTGAACTTGTGGCTAACTGGAAGATGGCTGAGGGCCCAAACAAGATGACCAAAATATATCTGCTCAACAGTCTGTAGTTGCGAAATAAAGAAATAGCTTAAATGATATGCACATAAAATGTGAGAAAGAAACTGAGACTCTCAATTCATCTGAATTGGTATAGAACGAAAGGACCGGTGCAACCAAGTATTGCAGCCCACATCTAAAACAATCAACTTTCGTAAAACACTTCTGGTGAACGCTTCTGACTATTAATTTTTGTGGGGGCCCTAATGGCTCAGTGATAGGAAAACTCCAACCTAATATTAATATTTCATGCACATAGGCAAACTTATCTTACGTAGTAGGGGAGACGGGGTTGGTTGTTACAATTTCGGTGAATTATTTTTTTGTGAGAATCTCACAATGTTTTCGAACATTCGAAATGTGGAGATGTCTTTGAACACCTCTTGACTAATAGAAACGAATTTTTAACAATGACAGTTGTTTAAGCAGTCATGTGATAACCCATTTTTTCTCCGTGTGCAAAGTGTTACAACTTGCCCCTTGGCGAGGCAAGTTGTTACTGCTTTAGGGGCAAGTTGTAAATGGACATAGTTATTTGAAAAGAAGCACACAAGTCAACTACAAATACTTAAATATGTCGTGAACATTGAATGTAAATTTTTCAGTAAACTATTGGTACTATCAACATCATTAGCAGCTCAGTTAAACTGATTTGACAACTAGTATCATGCAATATGCACACAAGATCCACGTCAATCTTCCTCCCGTGGGTCTTTTTAGTAAATTCACATTTCACAATATGGAAATGTAACGGAATGATGTTCTTTACTGACGAAAAAAATCCAGGATATATAATAAGCTAAAATATATTAAGCACTGTCCTATGGCCTCACTTCATTACAACAGTATCAACTTACCCCAGAAGTAGTTCGATCACATTTATGGTATTATTTAATTATCAGATTGAGAATCAATGCGAAAATTATTATTAACATGACAAGATAGTTTGTGGCTAATACAATTCACAACTTATTTGTAAATTGCACGAAACTAAAACAACGGGGAAGAAAAAAAAGCAAGCAAAACTTTTATATCCGAGATGCCGAAATCGATTTATCGAAGATAATTCCAATACCACGACACTACCGCCGGGTATTTAGGTTTCAGAATGAAGCTCTACCTATTAGCATACACTGATATCAAAGAAACCGCGATATTTCAAATTCCCTATTTTTTAAATAAACTGTAACAACTTGCCCCTGTGTAACAACTAGCCCCAGTCATCCCTATGGTAAATAGTATGAATAACGGAAGTTTGGTCGTTTTATACATGTCTTTTAAGTCACAAAGACAAACCTTGCGATAGTTTGAAGGTCATCAAGGTCATTGCTTGAGATCCGATCCAACAGTTGCATTGCACAAACATATATAAAAAATATATTTTTATAAACATACCTCAATCACATACCATGTGATTGCATCTTGTGCAAATTATTGGCTTCTTCAACATGCTTGATGATGCCCATGGTGTACTAACGGATAGATTTAATGTAGAAACGCGACATTTTATGGTCGTGTTTTATTACAAGCATTTTTATGATGAACAGCAGTTGTCAGCTCAACCTCTGGCAGTTATTAAAATATTAAAAATTATAAGCATTGGCACAAAGTATCTGTACGAAGGATCAGGTGTCGGAAGACGCACCCGCAGGTTAAATTGATATTAAACGAGTCAGCCGGCGCATGCAAGTTTGATCGCCCTCATCTAAAATAATCAACTCTTCTTTATAACATAGAGATACTTGAAATTTGTTTTATTATATTTTACATGCATTTTTATATTCTACATTAAAGTTGCTGTAGTTCAAGTAAACATTAGACAGTGAGTGGAGCATGTGGATATCAATTAAAATCAAATTAAATTAATGATAATACTTTTTTTTTTACATATTAATATATTGGTAATACATCATCTGGCTATGAAGTAAATACTTTTCTGTATAGCGGAGATAACAGTTATATACATGAACTGCTACAGTTATTTCTTTATCATTTCCTTGTTTCGAGCTTGCAACTTTCTTCTGTTGCGACCGATTACCAGCCCAGCAGTGAGCAAGCCAACATTGTAATCAGCCCAAGTGTCAGCAGACTAGACTTGAAAGTACTCGAGCCACTGTTACAGCGCCTCTCTTCAGCCAGTTTCTTGGTTGCATCTTGCCCTTTGACCTCTGCTGGACCATCACACTTCAGCGCTGGGTTGAATCTTTGCTCGTCGAGAGAAATCAGACCAAGAAATTCACAGTCGCATATCCAAGGGTTGTCTGATAACTCGATCACCAAGTCTTTTTTGAGAAGAAGCTGTTCAGATAGTGCAGTTATCCTGTTTCCTCGCAAATTAAGGGTAGCCAGACGATTTAGTTGAGATGCTTCTTCCAAATTTCGGTCTATGGATTCCATTGCGTTTCCTGCTAGACCCAGATGAATCAGTGATTTCATGTCACTGACAAAATTTTCCGGAAGCGATTTCTGTTTACAATAATTGAGATCAAGCAGTGTTAACCTCGGAAAGACAAATCTGTCAGTCAACTGTAGAAGCAGATTGTTGTTCAAATACAGTTCTTCCAGATTTTGAGAAAGCGGTTGGAAGACACTGGGCTCAATATTTCTTAGTTCATTGTGCGACAAATCAAGAATTTTAAGATCTGACATAAGATAAAAAGCATTTTCATCTATAGTGTCGAGTTTGTTGTGAGAAATGTTCAAAGATATTAGTTTCAGTAATTGATTGTCATGAAACACACTATCATCCAATTTGGAGATGAAATTAAAAGAAATGTCCAATACTCTGAAAGCGTCGTGTTTTCCTTGTGGAAACACATCGTCGCGGTCGGTGCACTTGGCCTTCTTCCCAAGGGCGGTGTCTTCGCAACGGCACTCTTCGGGGCACTGGGCCTGGACCACGAAGGGGCCCAGAGCGAGGGCCATGAACAGCAACACTGCCAACTGCATGGCGGACGCACGTGAACAGCACTGACACACTACATAATAATGTAGACTTTAATGGTATATTATCAATTAGTGCACCTTGAACAATTAATTTTATTGATAACGTATAAAGTCTAGCAGAGAGATAATATATGGTTTTCATGTGTCATGAACAGACACTGTCACGATGCAGTAAAATAGATGTAGTAATTTCAAGTTCGTCTGAATTTAGATTAAAACCTCAAATCGCTAAGAGAGTATTTCGTAAAGTGGTTCATGTTCGCGATCGAGTTCGCGTTTCTCTAAAATTATCTGATATCGCTGATGATTGCCGATTTCAAGGACATTATCATAGCTCGTGTGCGAAGAAGATGAGGCCATCGAGTCAATGCCGAGCTCATAGAATGTATTCACAAGCTTTCAATTGTTAAATAACACTTATAAATCGTTAAATAACAGTAAAAAGGGAGTCTTTTTTTCTGTTTTTTAAGCTTGCACTTGGACCCAATTGATAAATGGAGCAGACACAATTTTCCTGAATATAAACTTCCCCACCCGCATGGCTTTCGCACATTTAATTGTCAGACATGGTTACGGTAAATTGTAAAACACTTATTAGCACACATTGATCAGTGAACGGCAATCAAGGAGGTCCCAGGTTCATATCCGTATCCGGTAAAACATTTTTCCGGGTTCACTTTCCTTACATTATGACTGAGAAACGTAGACTCAGTAGTTCTTGTAAAAAATTGACGAGGAAGGTGATATCTTTCAAAATGACTTTTTTTTAATCCTGTACGTGAAGTGTTTGCCCCGTGGAAGCACTAGAGAGAGGTTGGCATTGGTGAACTTGGCCGTTACCCCTAAGCATTGAAACTCCACTGGACATTCCAGGCCACAAAGGGCCCAATCAGGTCTACTCCGATCCGTAACCCTGACAGTGTATGGCATCCACACGTGAATAAGTCCGTGTATATTAATATTCGAAGAAGATCATAATATAATAAATCACCTGTGTTAATACACAATCATTGGTACATTTTATTGATAACACACAATGAAATAAAGATACCATTATTTGCTATATTACACTCAAGGTCAGAGTTACAGAAATTAAATTATGGTTACCTAAATACCTTAACAGATTCATCGCAGACTTGACCAATCTTGGTCCTCTTACGAAGCCTTCTTAGCTGCAGCCTTCATTGTTGTCTATCGCGTTGAGTAACCACTTTCAATGCCTTTATTTTAACGGATAACTAAAATATGAAAACTTATAACTAGGGCGAACGCAATTTGTGTTGCGTTGAAGATGAGCGTAGTGGTTTGTATTTTGCGCATAAAAAGATTGAGGCAAAAAGCCTAAATCATGGAGCAGCAAGCCAGACCATTGCTTTTTCGAAAATTCTGATCACTTGAAATTGTAAACCATTCTCATCTTTCTTTGTTTCTGTCCGAGCTGTCGGGTAGCGGAAATATGCTCATTTTGTGGTCATAAAGCAATGTGCATGTTAATACATAGATGTAACTCATGCCTAAGGGTTTTTATTGGGTTTTATTGGGTTGGTTTTTATTGGAAAAAATCTGGTGTGATGTTTCGATTTGGTTTCGATGGTTTCTAAAGGCAAATCGAAATTGGGAACATTTGAAAAAAATACGCACTTTTAAATAAATTTCCGTACTTTTCCAATTATGCCCAATTGTCGAATTTTGCTCTTTTTTCTGCTTTGAAAGTAATGGGTGTGGAGGATTTTCTTGAAAAACGCAGGGGTTCTAAGTTGAGAACAAAAGTAGACACCCTGAAAATTTCATCCCACTCGAAGCAGGCGTTTGGCCTGTAGAGCGCGCGCAAACACACATACAAAAAAAAACAAACAAAAAAACAAACAAACAAACAAACAAACACACACCAAGTGTTTTTTTTAGCAGTAGTGAAATTGATGATTTCGTCTCGCTCGCTTCGCTCGCTACGCTCATCAATAAAGGTCATAAAGGAAAGAAAAATGACAGTGTATATGTACACACATTCTTGTATTATACTTTGGTAGCAATAAGACATAACCACAGTGATTTCATCGTTTAGCTATTTAGTGTCTTCAATAGTGTTCACCATACATAAAAGAAATCACGTTTTCCTTGCATACAGAAGACCCCAGGAGTTAATTTCGTCTTCTTGCCGTATTCTGGCTTGTCTCTTCCTCTTTCGATTGATGGCCACACCAGCGACGACCAAAGCAAGGATAGAGATGATCCCAACTGCCAGCAAACTGGTCCATATGAGGCCAGTTCCCGCACTCAAAACCGTGCAGTTCCATTCTTCCGCCAAAGCAGTGGATGCATCTCGCCCTTCGAGCTCCTCTGGACCAACGCACGTCAGCGCAGGGCTGAATCTTCGTTGCTCGTACAGAGATATCGCATTTAAAAAATCACAATCACACTCCCAAGGGTTGTCTGTTAAATCGATCTGTATGTCTTGTCTGAAAAGAAGGAGCTCACGATTTAGCGTAGTGATCTTGTTTTGCCGCAAATTTAGGGTAGTCAGGTTTTTTAGTTGAGATGCTTCGGCCAAGTTTCGGTTGATGGCTTCAATGTCATTTGCGGCTAGATTCAGGTGAACCAGTGTTTCCATATCTTTGAGAAATTTTTCTGGAAGAGTGTTTTGGTGACAGTGGCTTAAATCAAGCGTGGTTAATGTGGCAAATGCGAATCTAGTAGCCAACACCAAAAGTGGATTGTGGTTCAAATACAATTCTTCTAGCGTTTGAAAAAGCGGGCTGAACGCACTGGGTCCGATATTTGATAAATCATTATGTGACAGATCGAGAATTTTAAGATCTGCCATTAGCAAAAATGCATTCATATGTATCTTATCGATTATGTTGTGAGAAACGTTTAAAAATATTAGTTCTAGTAATCTGTTATCATGGAAAACACGGTCATCCAAAATGGCGATATTGTTAAAAGATACGTCAAGTATTTTAAAAGCATTGTGTTTTTCTTGGGGAAACACTTCAACAAGATCGGAACACTTGGCCTTAGCCCCTAGATCAGTATCTTCGCACACACAGTCTACAGGGCACTGGCCCCGAATGGCAAAGGGCCCAAAAAAGACCCCGAGCAAAAACACTGCGAAGTGCATGGCGTTCCCAGCTCAGTTCACGACTGAAATGTCAATTTCGGGGAAGGTTATAAGAAGTAAGCAACTTATGCATCATGAATATGTAGTATTTTTTAATTGATAACAGATAATGATAGATAATGGTGTACAGATATGAAACAATCATGCATATTGAAAATGGTTGCCATAAAACAAGAGTATATATTAAGGCATTAATCTTATATAGCTATATCTAGTGAATTACTTCATAAATTGGTTCATCTACGCGATCTATGATACTATTGTCTCCGATCGTCTGATAGCAATGCTGAGTGCCTCTCATTAGGCAATAATAATTGACAATTCTCCCTTGCAACACGTAGAAAGTAAGGGCCAGAAGAATGCCGATGATGACTGCAGCAAGGACGATGTTCAAATAGTAGATCGCAAGTGGGTGGCTGATCATGGTCTCCTCGCGAGATGGACCCTGTCTTCTTTCGAGGGCTCTTAGGACTAGTGGTTCGTCAATGGTGGGCGATTGGTCCGTGAATGTTCTAGTGATTGAAGGAGAATCGTTAGTTGATGAAATAATCGCTTTCGTTACTTTAATTATGTTATCGCACTTCAAAGTACCCGCCGCCGCTGATAAAGAGAGACCGGAAAGAGTTCTTGGAGTGGCACAAATCAGACGTTTGTAGAAAGTGGTGTTATTGTATTCAGCAACACTTTTGACAAAGTCGCAGTCGCAGTGCCAAGGGTTGCCTTCGAGTTTCACTCTGTCAACTCCCAAACTCAGGAGCTTTGGCGGTAATCTGGTAAAACTGTTTGCTTTCATTTCGATTATATTCAGGGAATGACTCAACGGGATCCATAATTCTGCACTAAAGTTACCCGACAGATCGTTGTTGCTCAGATAAACACGTGCAAGTCGCGTAGTCTCTTCGAAGAACTTCTGTGGTAGTGTTTTTAAGCTGCATCTTGTCATGTCAAGCGTCGTAAGATTCGGCAAATCAAACCCACCAATTAATTTGTTCAGAGGATTTCCCTCCATCGTCAGAACTGTGAGACTTCGAACAAAACCAAACACTTCCGGGGCTATCCAGCCCAAATTATTGAACGAAATATCCAAATATGTCAAACGTTTCAATCCACTAAAAGCTGACAAATCAATGGTATCTAATATGTTATGTGATAAGTCTATTCTTTCAAGATTTAACAGCCTTCGGTCATTGAATGTATTATTAAACAACATTCTGATGCTGTTACGATCCAGCAAAAGCTGGTTGATTAGCAGTGAAGAATTGCCAAAGTCAGGCACTTCGGTGAGAGCCAAATTCTGGCACGTCACAACTGGAACCGACGTCGTCGAGAGATCCTCGTTGCACTTCACAAACGTTTCGTCGCCAACTGGAGTCTCGAATGAACGCGGAAGAATACACAGCAATGAGACAACAAATATTGACCCTTGCATGATAGCTAAGTTTGGTTCACATTGAGCGAGATTTTGATGCCAACTTGTATATTTCGGATTCAGGTAAGCTCCGGGCGTCTGGAAATCTTCGAGTAATTTGTATTAATCGCGGAATGCAAAGTTGCAGCTTTGTGGCATTGCGCTAAGATGTTGTTGAACCAACTGGTGATATTAAATTACCGATTGATTGATATCAGGTGTCTTAACATTTTAAATGAGAACAGGCACAGATATTTTTAGCAATCGCTTCGAAACGAGTCCATGTTTGCCTAGGGACAACATTATGAAAACATCATTACTTCATAATCAATTATCAATAAGATTGGTTGTAACTTCGATTGCAAAACAACTGTGTTTCATCCTCAAAATTATACTCTTTATTAGTATACACTTAGCACTTTTGGTAGAGCCTCTAGAAAATTTCGCAAAGTGGCAACTGTGGTTCGGGGGTGGTGGACGAGAATTTTATGAGGGACAAATGGGGGTTAGGAGAAAATTTCAAAATTTACAACACTACTGTTTTATGCCTCTTTGATGAAATTTTAGAAAAATTGGTCAGATAATTTTCCAACAACCAATTGTTTCGGGAAGCTTACAAAGGATGCCGTTTGTACTTAGTGTACGTACGGTAGGTATACAGCTTACTGCATTTGGCAACGGTTTACTCCTCTATCCACAAGGTTACAGGTTTATCATCATCATCTTTACCATAATCATCTTTACCATCATCATAATCATCATCATGACCATCAGTCATCATCATCATCATCATCATCATCATCATCATCATCATCATCATCATCATCATCATCATCATCATCATCATCATCATCATCATCATCATCATCATCATCATCATCATCATCATCATCATCATCATCATCATCATCATCATCATCATCATCATCATCATCATCATCATCATCATCATCATCATCATCACCATAATCATCGTCATCATCGTCATCATCGTCAGCATCATCATCATTCAGGCGCCATTCAATAGTCGCTGTCAACACAGTGCTAATTTGACCAAAAGTGGCACATTCTTATGTTCATCAAGAAAGATTGATAAAGCATAGGTATCTTCTGATTTCTAGACCAACCCTGACCGCTGCTTGCATCGACTGTTGTACGAGTGACACGAAGCAAGGCGCGCGCTCTACAGACATTTCACGCTACTACAGGATGCAAAGAAAAGCTCGGCTGGAAAACGGATTGACCACTCGATTTTGTAGACAATTTCAAACAAACTATATGGCCTTCAATTAAAGAACTATACAGAGGCGTATTTTAAGTCACATATGAGTCTATCTATACCATGATATATAATAATGCCGCCTTATTAATTCGGCAAAAATTGAGTTCATAAACTGAATATTTTCGTAGTAGCTTTTGAGCCAAGTGTGTGGAAATTGTATTGTATGCTGTGACGATATATCTTCTTCATTCAGTCCCTATTTTCCCACCCCTTAAAGTTACCAACCTTCGCTAAAGGCCTGTTTTTGGCCCAATCAACTAGAGATGGGTCCACGTTTGTATAACCACAGTAAAGTGGTAAGAATAAAAATGCCGCATTTTTCTAACTACAGTTAGTAGAAGTTAAATTCCCAAATGCTGTCACGAAAATACAACATTTGCCGCCTATTTGAAAATCCTATAGGTGTGCTCATGGATAAAGCGAAATTCTCTACTTGTGTATATTACTTCTTTTATCCACAATTTGATAAACTTAGCGTATATTCTATATAAACGTGTTCTGGACTAAATAGTTCATGCACAGGTTCCATGGATAAACCAAATAAACATATAAATTGTTTTTATTTAATCTCAGGTTTTACCTGGTTACTTGAATATTGTCAGAATAGCTGAGATAATCTTCAGACGGTATATTTTAGGGGGGGAGGGGAGGGGCGAAAGCAGTGACAGTTAATATTTTTTGCCTGACAACTTATTGGCAGATGCAAGCTCTCAAGGTGTGGATAGAAAATGTGCGTACTGATATTGGTGCGTGTGTAGTATTTAGGTCAGCTTATCTATACTGTATCATATATTGTTGACTTGCGTAATGCATATTTGATAAAAATCGAGCCGTTGGTAGGTAAATAAAGTGTCTTTTATAGGATGGACAGGAAGGGAGTGTTAAATATTATGTCAATGTATTTTTCAAAGTTCTCCTTCCTGCTGAAAAGCCCTACGCAAATCTAAAACATTCATGTACATGGTAAATATTTTATCAGCTACAGACACATTATTATCAACCAAAAATTTGAACACTTATTATGGACGACTTTTGACAATTTTAAACAGGAACATCATTTTGAGCACAAATTTTAACATTTAAAACAACCCAGGGTACAAAATATTTGGTTTATAACTTCTTAAACCTTAAAGTTACCTTCTTAAACATACAACTTTTACGTTTAAAGCCAATGGTTCAAAATTCAAATGTCCATGTTCATTAAATATGGCACGTCCTTGTTATTTACATATCATTCTAAAAAGAACAATTTCATCCAGACTTTTAGATTCCAATTTCAGTTTATATCATTGTGAATATGGTATGAAAAGATTGAAACGTGAATGCCATTGAACGAATGAAATTAAAATAACAAAAAATTATAACAAATAATTATTATAGGTACTGAAACTGGAATAAAGGTAAAAAAATTCTGCTCTCTACATACTTTTTCTGTTTGTGTCTTGCTCTTATCAGCTGTCCCCTTTTATTTTTTTACTTATAAAAATGCATGCGACTATACTTCTGACCTAGACCCACTCTCTGTCAAATTTACCGTTTGGTAGCCATCCCTACTCATCCCAAAATCAGCGCTATTTCTTTCCAAAACATTTCCAGGGCGGCTCATATGCTTCGTAACTTGGTATTTCACAAAGAACACAACTATAGACGTCGCAACCACTAACGCAATAGCACTGTAGATCATCCAGTTACTGTACCACCCCGCCCCCGCCGCAACCACGTCATCGCCCTTTTCAGATGCCCGTGTTTCTGATGTTTGTGGAGATTCATTTATTCCAGCTGGTACAACTATTTTCCCCGTCTTCTCTGTGTTTGAGGAGAATGATATCTTCTCGACGAGGTTGTTTTCTTGAGGTTCATCTTGCGCCATGTCTTCAGTGACCATTGAAGTCGTTGTTGAAGATGTAGTTTCTTCTGTAGTGGTCGTACAAGTAATTAGGCTGATCAGTTCTTCTGTAAGACTATGGTTTTTTAAGTCTTCAGGTGATGCGCATACTAATGGAGAGTTCTCATAGTTTCTTTTCTCGTAAAGCGCGAATGCTTCTTTTATCTCGCATCCACACGACCATGCATTGAACGAAATTTTCAAAATTTCGACACTGGTTGGTATGTGGTCAACCACTTCGTGCAGAAGATAAAGTCGGTTTGATCGCAAATCAACGTGTTTAAGATTTTCTAAATCTTTTAATAATAGTTTTGAATCGAAGTTTTCTATCATATTTTCACTAAGGTTCACAAATTCAAGCGATTTTAGCTTTTTGAAAAATGCTGACGGTATGGTTCTAATATTACAGTTATTTAAAATCAAATTGATGAGTTCTGGTAGGTCATACCCATCTGCTGCAAGCTCGAAGTACGGATTGTGGTGTAGAATAAGTGTCTTTAGATGTTGAGTGTCGTCAAAAATTGCTGGGCTGAAGGTGGATATATCGTTGTTAGAAAGGTCGAGATTTTCCAGAGCAGACAATCCACGGAAAGGCTCTTTCATATCGGAAATCGTATTATTTGACATGGTAAGATTGACAAGTGAATATATCTGTTGATCGGCAAACATTGATGGCTTCAGAATGCCTATCCGATTAAAAGAAAGATCCATTATTTTCAGCTTCCTGTGGAATGGCCCTAGGGGTAGTATGGTCAGATATTGATTGCTGCATGTCGCTTTAAATCCCTGGACGTCACATTTGCACTTGGATGGACACTGCGACTGCACCCGTGATACGGATAGTAATAAGACGAGAGATACACAGCACTTGGCAAAGATCATGCGACTTTCAAATCCCATTGCTCTTGGGTTTTTCTGCTTCTCCTTTTAATTGTGTTTCCTGCTCTCACACCTCTAATCACACGCAGCTGCACTTCACATCGACAACGTCATGCTCTCGCGAAGGTTCGACTCACAGTGCTTCATCGGTATAGGTATAACTAATACAGATTGCAGCTTTTATCATCATCTTGCTCAATAAACAGTATGTATGTATACATACTCAGGCATACAGTATACATACGCAGTGGCGTAGCTACCGCTGGTGCAGCTATACCATGGCCCAGGGGCCTTTTTCAGTAAGGGTGGAGGGGGGGGGGGGGGGAGGGCGGCACGAGCACAATTTTATTTTGTACGTCATTTTTCTTCAGCTGCTGACCTTCGCTTTTTCTGCAGTTTAATTTTCAACTTGTCCGAACCCCGGATTATGCTTGTACTTTACTTTAATTTTACTTTAGTCAAAATTTTGTCAGAAATTTAATATAAAGTTGTCAGAGACAGCCCCTTCTATATAGCTTCCAAATGACCATATGCAAGTGTTTAATCTTTAAATCTTAATCGATGTATAACTATAAATTTAATATGAATTTTTAAAAAATATTTATCTCCTAGATAATTGAATTATACTAATAGGTCAATCTTTAAAAAAATTTAGCAGACAAATATGGATATATCACAATGATATACGTTAGCAATAAAAAATAAGGTTGAAGGATTATTACAAACCCGCCCCCCTCCCCCCCCAAACATCCGAAAAATTACCTCAAACAGCCGAACAGTTTCAAACTAACCGATAGTATTTTTATTATTGATAAACTATCTTATTGCTCACCTACAGCGCGACTGAAAAACATACTAGCAGCGACCACATGTGTCACAGTTTGATCACACAATTGTTGCGTTCCACAAGAACAACATACTTTTTAATATACTTACACTGCGAGCATCAAGACTCTTGCAAGACTAATTTAGATATCGGAGTTGTACCTATATTCGTTTCTGTTGTTAGCAGTAATTTTTTGTACATAGTTACAATTCACTATAAATCAATTAGGTAGTTACAATCACGCATGTAGCTACATTAATAAGACATCATTATGAGTGAAGCTGCAGATTCTTTTAAAAACTAGGTAATTTTGTCTATGAAAAATAACACACAGACAACAGAAATCTGTAGGGTTCATCAATATTTTAAATTCATTACGCAATATTTTGTTAGCAACGCAGAAGCTTATTTATTGAATCTTACCTCAACTAGCAATTTTGATAAACGACAGATACAGGTACAGATCAACATTTATATTATACGATACCTTAATTAACTGTTTACGCTTAACGATTACACGCTGAAGAAGAATGATAATTACCTATAAGCACACAGATAGATATGTGCACTTATTGATAAGAGTCATTTTGTTGTGAAATTGATAAAGATAACATCATATTGTGACATTAAGAAAACGATGTGGGACGAATTCCAAACGCAAGTGATATGAATGACAGCTTCAATTTAACATTTATGCATGATTGCTTTCCCCAACCATCACCCATCTAAGAAGGTATAGGAGCTACTTGATATGGACGAAGAGCACAATGACATCGTTGACAATGACTGATAAAGCGATCTACAAGAAATAAACTGATTCTAATAAGTAAGAACGCGGGTACCAAACTTTGAGTAATAAGATGGACCGAATAATATGGCAAATACAAATAGTCCACCGTATGTAAGTAGGTTTCAGATGAGTCAATTGTTTCTAAAATACGTTAGAGAGAAATAATTCAGTATTAAAATGAAAATAAGAAATCGTCTATGAAAGTATAACCATCCTTACACTCAGCTTTCCAGTACCACTCTCAATTTTTCGTTAATTCGAGTAGCCAATGAAAAACCTAGTGTCAAATTTCAACTCTTGGTATTTATAAAATAAGATACTGCGGTAACTTACAATACAAATAATTCTTTTAAAAAGTTTTCTCAATCCAAAAAAAGGGTCCAAAAGACTTACAAAAACAACAGGTAAATATTGTTCTACAATTTCCACAATGGAATCATATTACGTTTTAAAAAAATACCTCCGTTACCGACGTTAATATTAAAATACCTTTATATTGTCATCCAAATTAAGTTTTGTTATCACAGCATTTAGTTATTCAGATAAAAAGTGTCATTAAAATATATTTAAATAATGCATATGAAACAGAATAACGTGGAGCAAATTTAAAATTTCCAAACCGTTGCTCTCAATTTTGTAGACCAATGTCCAATAACACTCCATTTTTGCAAACAACAACCGCCTATTTACATCCTTTAGCCCAGTCTGACATTTACCTCCATTTCGGGCATCTCAATCGAAATCTCTAAAACATCATCTCTGTTTGGCACATCAATTAGTATTGTGATTATTGCATTAGCCTCCTTGTTAATCGCGCGCTAATATTTATTTGAAAACGAACTCCCTCGCATCTCAGCCGTCCTACTTGAAGCTAGCTTCACTGTCCGCGTCGCCATACCACCCCTGCTGGTAGGTCTCCTTCGTGGTCTGCATGGTCGACCTCTGGAAGGACGAGACTCCCTGCGCATTGCCGGGCGCCTGCGAGCGATGCTGACTGACACTGCTCATCGCGGACGTGCGACTCCTTGCCGAGCGCGGAGAGTGCTCCGGCGAGCTCATGTCAGCGTCCCAACGGCGTCCACCGGGTGCCACCCACAGCTCGGTGAACTCCGAGGCCGACCTGGCCAGCGACGGCTGACTCAGCGACCTCACCAAGCTACCGGCGTCTCTGTAGTCCTCGTCCTCCGACGCAGTATTGTGGCCTCGCAGGTCCTCGTCGTCGTAGTACCTCCGGCCTCCGGGATAGTACGAGCTGTTGCCGCTGGCTTCGCTGAGAGTGTCGACGCGGTCAGGTCGCGCGAAGTCGACCATCATCTCCGTCATGGAGCGCACGTCCATGTCAGAGCGGAGACTGGAGCGTGAAGTCCTTCGGGATCGCGTCGGGTCGCCGTAGCCGATGCTCGGCGGTCCGACGGCGTCGTTGACCAGGGTGCGCACCGAGGAGCCGCCGTCCGAGTCGTACTCGTAGAGCGTGGGCAGCGAGCTGCGTCTGCTGCGCGTGTCCCAGTCCTGCTTGCGGCGGTAGCGCGAGTTGGCACCGGGAGCGCCGCCGCGTTGGTCGTACGACGGCTTGTCGGGGGGCGCCAGGATGCGGATGATCACGTCCCACTTGGGTGGCTCGAACAGTCGCTCGTACCGCTGGTCGGTGCGAATGCGTTCGTAGTCTTCGCGGACGGTGGCTTCCGTGAGCAGCGTGCGCAGCGTCGACTCTGTGGTGATGATCTCGCGCCATTTCTCGCGGTCCTCGACGGTCAGGAACGCTTCTTCCTTGTAGTAGTCAGAGGAGCTTTCCATCGCATGCGCTTCTTCTGTCATCTGCGGGTTGACGACGCGGATCAAGACGTCCCAGTTGGGCACGGGCGGGTCTTGGGCAGGGATCTCAAGGGTGCTCAGATAGGAGCGTTCGATGTCGATGCGTGCCTGGTGCCGTTCGACGATGGGCGTGGTCGGCGCGCCAGACATCGACGACGACTCGGAGAAGCTCTCCCAGTCTGGTCCGGGATCGGCGCCGTGCAGTGCCTCCTGGTGCGGCCCCGGGTAGTTGCGGATCTGCACGTCCCAGGTGGTGGGGGGCTGGGGTCGCGCGTGGTACTCCGTCACCAGACGCTTGTGTCGCTCGATGTCCTCGATGGTGCGCTTCTCGGTGATCGTGCGCAGGAAGACGTCATCGACCACGTGCGACGTGATCTCGGGCCGTCGGGTCACCACCAGAGGCTGCTCCAGCACTTCAGTGGTGTTCACCTCGAGCTCGCTCATGTAGTGCGACTTGGGCACGACAGGGGGCGGCGGAGGCGGCGACGGCGCGATCGTCTTGGCCGCGTAGCGCGAGTGGGTGTTGTCGACCATCTCGGAGACGGACCTCGTGTCGGTCATCTCCGTGTTGAGACTGGTGAGCGACATGCGACGCTGAGGCGCGTCAACGTAGTCGTCGGTCTGCGACCAGGCGTCCTCCTCAACGAGCGCCTCGCGCGTCTGGACCTGCTCCTGTTGGCGACGGATGATGCGCGAGTAGACCGGCGGCGTCGCCGCGTACTTGGCAGGGGGCGTGTGCAGCTCGGGTACGTAGCTGAAGGTGGTCAGTTGCGAGGGCGGCTTGACGTCGACGAACGCGCGTGAAACCTCGTCACGCTCCAGGATGGTGCTGAGGTTGCTGGCTTGCACTCCCATCTGGCTCTCCACGTCGGTGGTGGTCGAGCTCGGCGTCGGCGACGGCGGAGGCATCGGCGCCGCACGCTTCACACGCACAGACACGTCGAACTTGGGCTCGGGAGGCGGCGCGATCATCGCCGCCGTCGTTATCATCTGCTGGCCGTACTCTGAGTAGAAGTTCTCCTCCTGTTGGTAAGCCTTGTTCTCGAACGAGCCGGAGCTGACCGTGCTGGGACGACGGTATGTCTGCACGTCCTCGACTTCAGAGTGCGCTGAGCTGGGAGATTCGGAGGGGTAGTCGCTGGGGAGGTTGTCGGAGTGTTCGCCACTGCTGCCGGCCATGATCAGGGCGGCTTCGGAGCCTGACGAGCTGCCAGTGGCGGCGGCGTGGGCTCGAGGGATCTTGAGGCCCTCGAACATGGAGATGTTGCCGAGGCTGGATCCGGAGAGCTTGGTGATCTCTGAGCCTTCGCTGGCGAAGGGGTGGCGTCGCACCACTGTGATGTTGCGCTTCTTGAGACAGATGTAAGAGCATCCCAAGCCGAGCAACAAGAGCGACAAGAACAGGATGCCGCAGATGATGAGGAGGATGTGGAATCCTTTGAGTGGAGGCGCGACCACGGGCACCGGCACTGCTTCTTCGGAGCTGAAAAACGAAAGTTTAAGGTCATTTCTCTTTGTTATCCTTTTCTTTAAAGACAATACCTATAAGCAAACAGAGCGAAAGATAAAAATTATGTTGTAACTATTTGTTTTTCTTCTTTTTCAGCTTATCTTAAAATAATAATACTCTGTCTTTTCCTTTAAGGCAAGCTTTGCATGGACAGATCAGTCGTCTATTGTTCAAAGTTATTGAACTTCCAATAAATAAAGTTTCCGCCGTGTATGAATAGTAAGTTGAGCGCATTGTATACAAATCACTCAAAACCCCCTGTTAGAGGATCAACCGGCTTGTCGAGAGTGGGCGCGCTATCAGTGCTGTGACGTAATCTCGTGTTTGTCTTGTATCGATTTTCATTTCTTTATTTTCCACATCCGCCCTGATACCAGACGTCAGAACGCCACAAGGCGTAATAACACATCAAATTGAAACAAATCCACAAAACACGACATATATTTACGTGGATAACCGTCAGTCAATGTCTCGCACATATAAGTTCCATTATTTCCTGTCACCAACAAAAAATGCATTTTCTAAAAAAAATAAAAAAATATTTTTCCGAGGTAGGATGATCGCAGGTTTTTCCATATTATTAAGTGACAAACCCGTTAGTTATCCGCGCTTATGAACGGTAGTTTCCGACTTGGTTCGAAGTTTAGCTCACTTTGGGAAACGACATTGGTCCTAACAGTTTCCTCGCTTGCGATGCCGTGCTTGCAGGCCAGTACTCACATGAAGCTAGGAAGTCCAGCAGGGATGGGCGCCACTGGGGGTGGGTATCGACACACGACCGTGATCACCTCGTCCCCGTCCATCTCCAGACCTGGGTGGAAACGAACCACCACGTTGTTGGTGAACACTCGCTGCGGGTCCTGCAAAAGTGGACAATGCCGTCATATTATTTCAAACTATTTTCGAATTATGGCACCAAAAAACTGACCATTTATACTATTGATACAGTCGTGTTATAGCCTAAGGTTACCACAGCCTGGTGGACTTCGAAGGAAAGTATCTTTTGACTCTTTTACGATTTGTAAAGAGTAAAATGGTTAATAATTGTAATGATAAATAAAGTTTTCAATGGTAATGACAAATACTCAATCATTTGATTCTATGGTATGGTATTCTATGATGTGAGATCCCCAAAAAGTGGCAAACTCAAATTAATTCTAGTGTAGCAAAATTTCATTTCGAATACGCTCTACTCTTTGGGGATTTCCTTTGTTCGGATTTAGTCCCTGATAGGAAATCTGTATATCATGAAGTACGATTTAAAGGTCAATATATATATTTTTCCAATGCATATCAGAAATTAATGATAGGATGGATATTATCACAATCCAATCTGTTAAACACAGATGATAGATGACAGTTTGACACAGGCAGATACAGCAAGTTTTTAAGTGTATACCTTTAGAACTTAATTACACACAAAAGATTTATTATGAATATCAAATCAGACAGCAAATTGTCAGATCTTTGGGAGCACCGTTTTACCGCTTTATAATCATTATGCTAATTCATATTTTTTATTGCTCCAGTTTTTAATTTTGGTTATAAAAAAAACCTCAGTGCATCACAGAGCCTTTAAAAAATCTGTTAGCCGTGAACAAACTGCCTTTGAAATGGCGTGTACCATTCATACATCTTTTATGGCTTTGACATCACTCTAATTAAGAGCGACGCAAACTTGAATTGTGCATTCGTAATTTCGACATCCTCTTGGCATCTGGCGACCACTTACCTGTTTCGTACCGCATCCTTTGAGCGGAAACTCCAGCTTGGCGTTGATGGCTCCTTTGCCAGCCGTTTGGCAGGCGCTGTTCCTGTCGAAGTCGGCATACGCGATGCCGTAGAACGGTTCGTTGAACTTCAACTCGATCTGGAGGAAAAAGCACGGGTCGTTTTATGATATTATTGAGTCGGCTTGGTCGAATACTGATTCGTTGCAATTAGGGGCAATTAGTTTTGGCAGATTTTTTATTGCGGATAACATCGGCCCCAAAAGCAGCTGTATATAGGTGTTAGATTTAACCCTAAACAATGACCATTTCAACGCTATCCCTTTCGTGATATTTATTACTTTGATGTTAATTAACTTTTTGGTCGATTAATGTAATTATATGATTATCGTAGACACCTTAACCGCAAAAAAGGAGGCTCTGAAATAGGGGCTAGCCTTTTTTTTATTTATCCTTTTTTCGAGCGAGTATGCAGTTTTCACCAGACTCTAGGCATTGTAGGCTACTGCACGTGATGGCAAATTTCATATTAAAGGACCCCCAAGGCTCGTAGCTGAGGAACAATAATGGCACTCCAAACGCCCTGTAGACTTGGGGTAACTATTCGTTGACCACAAACAGGATTTCCCGTAGCGTGCAGCAGGGTTTGAAGCTAAGCCTTCGGCAGAACTACAGGTCTTCTCAGGTTACACTATTATATGCGCAAGTAGCAACTGAAGAGCAGTTGATGTGACGATGTACCCTTAGCCCTTAGCCAAAATGCAAATTATAGACATATTTGTTTGACGTTTTGCTCTTCGGGTTCATTTCCAGAAAGATTTGTATCATGCAAAAATATTGGTAATTTGCTTTGTGTGCTTTTGCATGAGCTATCAGCGGCAGAAACAATTGTGTTTTGTGTCAATTCTAACAACGAAAAGCCTTGGTACCATCTCAAATTTCGCAAGCTTGCCAATTTGCGCAACACATAACTTTACACCCTATAATCCTCAGATCGCTAAACTGTCTTGCACGATCTTGAAGACAACTAATTGGCAATACAATCCTTCAGAGTTCCTTATGATGCTAATGCGACTAATGCACTAACACAATCTGATGTACCAAGATGCAAAGCAACTTTGCCTTCTGCTCAAATAATGTTTAAAAATTGTAATGCGCTCATTTCAGAGGTCCTTTTAATTCTATGTGGTTGTCTTCCAAGACGTCTTTACCAGATCAAGATGAACAGATGATTACTCTTAACAAAATAGAGCCCGATCCGATTAAAGTTACCTCGCACAGGCCATGTTTAACCAATTTGACCATTACGATGCGTAAAGGTAATGCTTCAAAACCCACCTGCATCGATCCTGCACCACAATTGAGTGCCGCCTTGGTCCTGTTGAGGAAGATGACCGGTTGCAGGTCATCGAGCTTGGTCACTTTGCCGTCGAGGGTGGCTGAGTCTGGCAGTCCGTTCTCGTTCTCGGTGCCTGCGGGTGGATACTCGATGCTGTTGGCTAGGTGCGCGTAGTTGGACTGCGCAGTCGCGACGCACGCCGACGCCAGCAGCACGCACAGTGTCTTCAACATCTGCAACGAGGGGAAAGGGTTTGTTAGACGACATCGCTTGGTTTTCGAACTGTTACTGTGGTTTCATTTGGCTAATGTACTTTTTTAGAGGAAGATATTTCACAAATGTAAGAGATTGGGCTTTTTCTATGGTAGTTAGCTGTCGTTCTTACGTCTTGGATTCAAAGACAACGACAGGTTTGAGCAGGCCTGGGGTTTAAAGGTAGTAGCATGGAGTGGACTTTATTTTATTTTGCTGAGACGACGGGACAGGCTATTGGAGAACCATCCTGTGAAGGCGGTGATAGTTTAAGTGGGGTCCTGTTTTTTTCGGGAGTGGATGTGAATTCTGTGAGAAATTGCAACTCTTTGCCTCTAACGGTCGAGGAGAGATACGGCGAAGATATTCAGAAATTGCGGTTACAATTTTTGTGTCAGATTCTTAAACTGGATTTGCTAGTTTAAAAGTTTTCGTATATTGGTTAATCAAGATTGTATCACTTGAAATCTGCATATTATTTTAATTTTATCATACAGTAATAAAATATCGGAGCATCCTTTATTATAATTTATATAGCCGTTATTATAAAGCCCATAAGCTATATGTTTTTAACAACAAAAAATAGTCTAAAAGATTAATCGCGGAACTTTGTTGATTTTTTTACCGATGCCTGATTCAACATCTTGGTCACTTTTTTTCTTCTTTTGTGTCGTGAGATGAAACAAAGCTGAAATCGAAAGCCGCATCAGAAGATAATGATCCGTCCTCCTCTGGACCGGATGGAGGAGGTTCGATTGCGCGGTTTTGCACGGCGTCTGATGAACTGATCGAGTAGGGATCCGGCCCCGAGCGGCACACACTCTTGTAAACACATTTTCATGATGACCGTGTCGTCGTTAGCAAACCCCTCGGCGATTACCGTCCCTGTGTCTGCGCCTGTACCTGTGCCTTGGCCTGTACCTGTACCTGTACACCATCGGCTTGATCCAACAGACGATATGCGGCAGTTTTGATGTAATATTTGCTCAAAGATTTCGAAGTATTGGTTTTTCCAAGTGAAATAGACGAACGTGTTAATTGGCATGCACGCAAAATGGTGATAATTGGAATTTCAAACGACATTTACATAATGAGGAGAGTGCAGGATCGTTCATCACTCGAAGAGGTATTGTGGAAGAAAAATGTGCTTCTGGTCTAACAAGCTCTCAATAATGGGTAGGATATGGTCTCTAAATTCAAGTGTATCGTGGGACTAAAATTATTTATACGAAGTGAAGTAATTTGTCTCTGGTTATGATTTCGTAAAAATGTGGACAGACTTTGGTAATTTGTTTTTATTAATCTGATGAATCTGGCACGCAAACAGAAATCTAAATTCAGAGATGACTTAAAAGCAAAAACTTTATATTCTTCACATCCAGTTTAAACCGTTATCGGGGGGTCAGATCAACATGAAAATTCGTGGTGAGTTTTAGGGAATATCTCGGAATGTCCCGCAACGTAATATATCTATTTCAATGAAGCTACGCTTGCAACGCAGTTCTTGAAAAAACCTCAGACGTTTCTATATGAAATTGGAAATTGAACACGTAAATCGTGCTATCTTTTAATGTTTTTAAATGTATCAAATGCATTATCAAACATTTTTCACCTGAAGCGTGTTCCTTTTAAAAGATACAGTCAATCCTAAGATCACACAATGTCTTCCCTCTGCGTTTTAGTCCTACCTATTTCTAGTGCTGACACATTCCTGAAATTAGCAGATTTCTTCGTTTAGCATGTTCGTCCAACATGTTTGACAACAGTTAGCGCATACTGTCAAGTATTTGCTTATGGTAATGCTGTGGAAGAAAGGTACGGATCGATCTGTTAGCTAACATCGTTCGCAGCCGGTAATCTTAGAGACATAGGAAATGAATTAGGACTTGGTTGTAAAGCGAAATAAATGCAATTATGCAAGCAAGTCAGTGACTTTTGGAGAGATTGTGCGTGAGGAAATAACATCGAATACCAAATTTGCATGAATGTTAGTTGGATATTATTGTGTCTTCAGCTGCTGCATTTTATAAATTAGTAATTATTAAATTATGTGTTTATTTTAACTAAATTAAGTGATACCGTTTAATAAGGACATCAGAGATATCACATCGATATCTTTCATATTATCGGGGTCAATTGAAACATCATAACAAGCTTTAACGTAATTAAGTTCCAGAAAATTGTCGGCTGCCTGATAAATCATCAAATTATATTGTATAATAATAAGTCGCGTAAGGCGCTTGCGTAACATGGGTACAGACAATTACAAAGCTGTGCATTGTACGCATGTACTTGCTTTGAATCGAAGATTGATGAGTCCCATTGTGTCGCATTGTGTCGGCTCTTACGTAGGTTCACAGGGAAGGTAGCTGCTTCGACCATCCGGAAGAATTTAATAAGTCTTTCATAAAAATAATGCTGTCAGAATGACAAGTTGTAGTTTGTCTGCAGACACAAATGAGGCCTTAGTATGCCCAAAATGTTAAACGTTACCATCTCTTATTATTTCTTCTAGATAACCTTGTTTAAAAATAATAATAAGTGGCGACATTTTCTGCTATTTTATATATGTTTCATACGCGACAGGTGACAATTTATTTGTGTTGAAAATTTCAAAGCGTGCAAAATGTGCACACTAACTGAAATGTATTACATTTTATTTATAATTGCTGTAACATATGAAACGTAGAAGTGAATGCATTAATCTCGAGTGCCGTACAAGTGGGTATGTCTTGGCATACGTCCTTGTACCAAGATGCATTTGCAGTAATAATACACTTCATCTGTATCTTTTCTTCGGCCTACGTATTCTCGGCCTCTTTGTCCGCAGCAATATTCTACAAGACAAGTTTCCCAAGATGGTTCGAACGTGGCAACGGACTTGAAAGAGATCTCATGACAAGCCCACACGCTGCACTGTACCATGAGCACCCTTTTTATTTGCAACCTACGATCGATATTTTATATGCGATTGAAATTCTAAACGCTATTTGCTAGAGCAGGCCTGTGTAATCGCTTGTAGATGAGAGCTGATGAATCGCCATTGTTCGTTAAACATTTGAATAATTTCTCCATAAAAATATCAGCGCGAACATTTGAAATTTTGTTCGTTTTTTGAATATTTACTGATTGTTTGGTGTCGGCGTAAGAACTGTGAGTGAAAAGTGCACTCAAATGTTTCTGCAACACAAATAAAACAAAGAATGTTTTTACTCGAGATCGTTTTTTATTTCGTTTAAAATGGATGTGGATTAATAGAAAATTTTCTTGCTTGCTGCATACGATGAAATGTAAGCGTAACGTTGAGCCGTTGTATCAATTCGCGACCTCGAGGCTCTTTATTTGCAGATACAGTAAGTCGAGACAAAAGGACAATATGCAGGTGCAAGCATCAATTGATGCGTAAATTTGATCAGACATTGCCGACTCGTCTCTTGGGTTTTTTTAAAGTTTCAGGACTTTTTTATTATAGCCAATTCCTGCGTCCACGACTGGTCATTGTTGGAATTTTGTCGGTGGTTTATGGTGCCGGAGAAAACACTTCGGACGAAGGCGTACCAAACTCCGACGTCGCTGGGTTTATGGTGCGTGAAAAGCCAATCATCGTCCTTTATAAGCATTGGCTGAAGAACGCAATTGATTATATTGTTGAAAATCAATGAATATATCGCTAATAAAAATTCCTGCCTCTATAAAGCGTGTCTAGAAAATTGTTTTATCAGTTTTAATTAAATGCCACGGTTAAAATTGTGGCGTGAAACCGCGCATGGTCGGAGATTGAACTGCACACATGGACAATGAAAGCTCCATTGGTGAGTTCAACGCTGGAACAAACAAGAGAGAAAAGCACGCATGGAACTAGTGTCACTCCGCTGTCAACACGCTATACTGGTAACAATCATTTTTAATATTTAAATCATAGCTTGGATATCACAAGCACAACTCAACCAAATCAATCTCATAGACCAGCGTTAATCGTATAAATGTAACGATTTAAAATTGATGGGTGAAACGTGTGCTTTGTCATATTTTATTTCAATGAAACAAACGGACTCGAAGGGAACCATTGCCTTAGTGCAATTTCTAGTTTCCAATAGTGACCTTATCTTCAATTGCACTATACGTTCACTCAATAAATTTGATTGCATCAATGACATGCAAATGATTGGGTTTTATAACATAAATCTGATAGAGCTCGACAGTCGATAAGGCGGCAGTAAATTCCGGCGTCAAAGCGTGGATCTCGTTATGCTATTACTGTCTGTTTCTCTTTGTACTGAGACTTGCTGCTCCTTTTTAGTTGGATACTAAAGGAAATGCCATATTTGCAGGTTACAAGGTTGGCTGGTTATTCTATAACGTTGATTTACAGTACACTTTGGGTGGGGCGCCTTTTCGTTGAAGCACGCCAAGGATATATATTTGCCTATAGTTATCACATTCTAATATAGATTAATTAGAATGTATTGCCTTTATCTAACAGCTTTATAATATTGATTCGAAAGTGTGAAGTTTCGTCTGAGAGCAAAATTATTTTTTGTGATGGGTTTTCTGACGGGACACTTCATGGTTTATTTGACGAAGTGAATACCTACGTGTTCAATTAAAAACTAATTAACCGCTTTCGTAAACGATATTCAACCGACTTTTTTTGAAATTTGGGTCAAAAAATTTACGAAGTCGAATAATCACTAATAAATGAACGTAATTAGGTTCTAGCCTAATCAAGCTAGTTACTTTGAATCGCATGAGAGAGCGTTTTTGGACAAGGACATTAGTTTTTACTTTTCACTACATACTATAGTCTTCGTACGCAAACAAGTGCACCAAATACATCAGTCATACATGGCCGACGTTACACCAATCGAGTGTTTTTATCACTTCAATAACTCATTACTGACTATATGTTATATTGAACACCTTTTTTCTCTAGTCTGGTCTGGCAATTGCTACTCTGACGAGGATGACTCACCAAATATTCTAAGAACCATATGAATCAATACAAGAAATATTTTCTCAATAACTTCTTCGCGTCACTCATGTATTTGACCATATTCTAGCTAGTGTGAAGGATCACAATGTTAAAACCTTGATGACTAGTATACCATATAATACATAACTTACGTGATTGCAGTATATACCTAGTATACTCAGCTCTATACAACTGAGTGACAATCTTAACTACTGGAATTCTATCAAGGTATAGTGCAACTCTGCCAATGTGCAAGAACACAAGTACAGAGAACGATGAGTGAAAGTAACTCCCTGGTATAGTGCCCTGTTTGAATGAGAGCATTACAATAACCCACTTAGCATACCAAACAATTGAAATGAAACACCTCGGTCAATTATTTTGGACATTATTAATTAGCTGAACGGTGTTTAGCACCAATTAAATGCTTTGTTAGGTTATTAGTTTATTATAGAAACGATTCAGTATACAAAGAGAAATCATTTTTTAGGCGTAACAATTATTCCATATTCGTAATTCTCGGTTGGTCTCGTGGATTGTTTTGCTAGAGCGTTTCGCGATATATCCATATATGAATTTCTCCCGTGAAAACTAAGTCAGAAGATGTTTTTTGTAGCATGACATTGCGTTATTAATTAACCAGTAGTAATAAACTAATTAGTAATTAGAAATTATCCGTGTTTTGTAACGAACTAACCCTATAACGCGTGTTAAACTAACAATTTCATGTTCTCGTTGAATTTTCTTTGATGTTTTTTACAAAGAGAGATGCAGAAATAATCCAATCTCTTAATTACTGTAATATGATTGCAATTACCACATCGCAAGTGTGATAAAACGATCACGTCGCTCGTAAAATGCACTGAAAGTGCACAGCTGTTTGTGTCTTATCTAATGGATTGTGTCTTGAAATGTCAGGCGCGCGCGATATTTGCATAGAGCGAAAGTCGAATGCAGCGAGCTGGCGTCCTTGCCAGAACTTGATTCCAAATTCAGTGGGCAGAGATTAACCTGATCGAATTAATCGTGTGGTTCGATTTATTTCTTTGTGCATAGGCAAGACGTTAGAGCTTGTGGTGGCTGGAATATTGACTGATGTCGCTTGCTAGTTTTTTTTTCAAATTTCTTGTCTGTGATGACACTTCGTTTTAATTACGAAATTGATACCATGAAATGCAAGGGCAAGCGCAGCATCCTATTATGAGAAGCGACGTTTGCTAGTGATTTTTCTTGATTCAATTTATATACTTGGTAGTGTAGAGCAATTCAATGTGTGATAAGACCCCTATGGTTCTTGCATTCTTATAATAAAATTTGTTTGAGTAGATCAGTTATTAATTTCTAATTAGCCATTATATATCCATCCAAGGCCATTTTATTTAAAGTTAATTGTTCTTTTATGTTTAACAGCCTTGGTACAAGATCACGTTTTTTTCATCATTACATGCAAAACTAAAAATATTTATTTTGTTTTGAAAATATAGTGAAATGTAATGCGAAGCATCTTTAACGGAAACTTGATGTTCATTTAAATATATCTTGGTTTCTCATCATAAGATCTGAAAACACGGTTGTAGATGTGGGCATGCTGGGTGCTGTTTCTTGTTCTTCACTTTCATTGTTAGGAAGAAACGCCCTGAGTGGGACTGGGACTCGGAGCAAGTTCTAATCAAAAACTAAGATCAAATAGCTATTGATTGACAACCATTTGAAAATGATTTTCAAACTGCAGGAACTGTGAGTGTGAACCGCGCGGCACTTGTCTCTGAAAGTAATGTAGTGCTTGCTCTCTGCAAATCACTCGTGATTCCGTCGTGCCGTGATTCTGCAAATTGTGTCCGATGCTCTGACGGACGTGCCAATGCGTAAACCACTCTTCTTCGTTAACGGAACATTAATAATAGCGGTTAAATCTAGAAAATGTCAGATTTTATCTGAGTTTCAGCCACCCGTTTCTTTGAAAATGGAAGGGTCGATTTTCAAAAAATTGCAGGTAATGTGGAATAATAGTTCATATTCTCAGAAAACCAATTAATCCAATTGATACAATAAACAACGCTCAATTTAAAAGCTCCAACATTTTCCGAAAGTAGGTATTGGAGAGAAGATTTTACATTTTAGCTTGTATATTGCTGGTAAAAAAAAAACTCATTCAACGTTAACTGGACAGAACTTAGCAAAATTGGGGCAAATTATCATAATCATCGAGTTAGTATCCCCGCCATGCAGAAGGTGCTACTGCTGAGTTTAATAAAAACACTTTGTCCTTCATCTGAGCAGTGCATATCTTTCATGTCCTATCCGAAGGACAGTTGCCTCCGTAAGACTTCCTGTCAGTGTCACTGGCGTCGTATGCAGTGAGTCATGATTCAGTTCTGCCAAAAAGCTAACACACCCATTGTGTTCGTAGGATGGTAAAATTACTCAACTGGATGACTGTTTTTTTTTTAAATTACATATATAATAGAATCAACGGTCATCAACCATAATTAAAGGTCGCTTGTTCTCAACGAGCGTACCGCTGTTTGGAGCCCATTCAAAAATGCAGGTTCTTGGACCTGTAAAATTTTTAATACGACCAAAAACTTTTACGAGGTAATCGTTGAAAATTCAAATGTTGTGTCAATTTAAATGCAGAGTAGAACTTTTTATGCTCAGACCAATTGCTTCCTGCAATGCTTTCGATAGGCATTTGCAACTTAAAATGATAGTTGAAAAAGGGCGTGGTAACAAATTCCTTCCGATTATCATTTATTCTGTTTTTAGGCTACGAAAAGATGTTGAAGGACGCACTTGAAAATTTCTTCGTCTGGCCACGTGTCTGTCCAAATTCTGTGGGAAATCACAACTTTCCACTTTCCATCTCGAATAAGTTTGCAAATTTGTCTCTTGACTGGAATCTTGACAGAATAAAGCGATGACTAACGGTGGCATAATCAAACCACGGAGATCAAACGTGCACTTGTTGCTATTAATTATGTTTATGTCTTGCCATTACACAACATCGAATCCAGAAACCGGATAGAGAATGACACTACGCGTCTCTCGGCTTTATGGAAAGTGTCACATGCAGGTAATGTCGCTTGTGAAGTGGTCAACCGAGCTACAGCTGCGTATAGTCGGGTCCAACCAGAGAAGACAAGCGATCAGTTTTTACATGTCTTTTGGGCATCGTTTATCAGATTCTTCGATCAAGTTTGCTAATTTCCAATCTCATGTCAGTCCTCGAATTACCACCGAACCCTCGGCCTTTTGGCTGCAAGCTGAGAAGAAATATTTGAGGAGCAACTCGGGGAAAACGCATCTTCTCTGGTTGGACTCCACTGTAGTTCAGACGAGTCTCGGTAAATTGCGTGACCGTGCGTGACCGGTCTTTCAGTCCGTGTCTGGGCTCGGGTCGGTCAGCTGGCTTGTCACTCGAATTATGACAGACACGGACAGTCCAGATAGCGTTCACCCACGCATCGAGATATCAGTAGAACCGTTAAGAGTTTTTGCTACGTGCTTCTGCTAGGCATGGGTGGAAATGTGAGTTGAAGGCACGAGAATTGAGCTCGTTTTAGAAACTAATTGAAATTTGTATTTCGTTGGATGGTGATCAGGAACTGGGGCGCGCGCGCTGTCATGGCAGTGCAGGATCATTTGTATGTCTGGTGCTTTTGAGAATTTAGTGGATCAGACTTCATGTCAAATGTGAATCGGAGATTACATAAAGAAAGTCAACATTATCAATGGGTATATCGATAATATTGAAACTAGTAGGAAAATAAGATTAGGAAATGGTACTTATATTAAATATACGGGAAACCAATTAGACTTATAGACTCTTACTCTGAGAAAACGTTCTTGGACATATAGGAGTCTTTTAGTTCAAATAGTGTGCTTTTTTAAATTTTCCCATCAAATTTTTGCTGGCTTTCTAAGTAGTGCTAACGCAAGTACTTTAACTTTTGAATGTATAATCTATACTGCTAATCGTTTTCCGTTACATGTCTAATTGAAATGTCGATCCTGAGGTTAATGATCGTAATTTGAGGTTGCAATAAAGCGTTTGGCATCGAAACCTCAACATGCTACTACAACCATTAGGCAATGCAGTGCCGAAACATTCACCGAGCGCGGGTTAAATTGAAACCGAAACGCAGTGTGAAAATCGTATTCTCGGTTTTTATGTGCCTTGGCTGAGGCAAGTGTAAATATTAGTACTGACCTGTTTACTATGTATTAAATCGATATGTAAATGGATGTTCATTCGGGTAGAAAATAGTAATTGATCCCGAGTTCGATCGGTCTGCATCAGCAAGCTACGAGCGCGAATAACTCAAAATTACTCACGTTGAAAAAACTTCAAGATTGAGTAAAAATTAGATTTCATCGCATTCCTATAATGTAATAAGTCGCCTATGCCAATAAACAATTATTTTCAATGCTTCATGCTCTTTCTTTATCAGGTTAAGATACCGCCAAAAGAGCTATATATAATTTACAGAAAAATACTACAGTTTTTTTTAAACAGCCGAATTTCAACCAAAGAAATGTTTTCATATATAAGAAAACACCTGTTATTATATACAATATGGGTATACACAAGTCGAGGCTGGCCAAGGTTTTTACCTAATGACGGTACTTCAGACGAAATTGCGACGGCGTACACCAGTCGACTTACACTTTAACCTCTTCTCATGAAATGTCTATCATTTTGACAAACTGTATGCTAGATGATTCATACTTTTATCTCGACACATTACTGGAAAGAAAGCACCCATGAGCGCGAATACTCATTTCATTGACAAATTAACCACTATACCTATACAAGAAACTGGATACTGTGTGGCTCGAGTAACACTTTTTAAGCATCATGATAATAATTCTCTACATGGATATAGGTAAAGCTATATATGTAGGTACTCTTCACTGAAATCATCAAATGATCTTATACTGCAAAATGTTGCTTCTTACTGGTGTCTATATTTTCATATTGCAAAAGCCAGTTATATAATTGCACTAGTAACTTTTCTAATCTCGGCCAAAATCACAAGTCTTGAATCAATTTAAACTGTGGTCTACTTATTATGTACTCGTAATAATTGCACCTTTCAAATTTCGATTTGCGTCGATCGTAAATTAGGTCATACTTTGATGTCAAGGAAAATTAATTTCTGATTTATATATTTTATTTCTTGTCCAGGCTGGCTGATCGTGGCTCACGAATGCTTTCATTTCTTGCATATAGTAAGCAAACAAGGGCATTTTTTAGAAGCAAACATACACTTTGGACCATTTCGTTCATAAACTCGGCGAAAATTTCTTTTCAAATTGTCCAGTCACCTCAAATTCGTGCAATAAAAACACTCCAAAAAACTATACCATATTCAAAATGCAAGGTGTCAATGTACTAGACATTCGAGTCTCCAATACCGCAAAAAACGATTGTCTTACCGCTCACGATCATATTTCCTTGCACATGATCAAATCGATGGCTAGCGAAGGAAAGGAGCGAACAGCAAGCTACGATCTAGCATCTTGGGACAAGACTTGATTGGAGGCCGTTGAATCGCAGCCTGTGGGTCACTGCCTTTTGTGGCACACACGTTCTCATCAAAACAACACGAAAATCACGACATTATGCAGATATTTTCTATTATTTTTATCGAAATCACGAGAATGAATTGATGAAATTGATTTAGTAAATGCGAGGTTGTTAGTTGGGAAACAGACAAAAGTCATGTGGCATTTATAAACCGATAATTCTACGATGTTACCTTGTGATAAGAATAAGTGAAGAATGAGTGTTGACACTGAATATTTTTAGGTCAGCTATAGATTTGATAATATACATTATAACTTAATGAAGTCGTCTGTATTCAAAGATCTCTTGTATGGCTCGCAACTCCTCGTCACAGATGGCGGTGCACTAAATCTAGTGAGTTAACGCCAGTCTCGCTATTATTGGAAACACAGAGCAAAACTTGTCTGTATACCTAAGAACATTTACCACATTATACTGTTAGATCAGAGTAAAAAGTGCAGCTGTGTGGAATGACGTGAGATGCAATGTGCAGCTTCGAATGAAGATGTTCTATCGTGAGAGATCAATCGCTGCTTTGCAAGTGAAAGTTTCAGATGCTTTCGCTTTTCTTCGTCGTGAGACTGACTTTTGTCCGCATCACACTGAATTAACTGGGGAAAAAGAATTTACATTTTGCTTTTGTAGGTACACTTGCGAACCGATATATTGAACAAGAAGTGTACACTGAACAAATGATACGTCCATCAAGCCAGCTTCCTGTTCGTCCTGCATTCTTGTCTTTACACTGCATGAACCACATTTGGTTGGCTTACGACATGATATGATTGAAGCGATTTACATCTTATTGGTTTGGTTACATGGTGGTCAATTAGGTATTTTAATTAGGTTACAACTTACAATTAGTCGACGTAAATTGCTGCTCACCAAATACCATTACGGCAAAGAAATTTATTGCATGACTTCAAATTATAAAAATTATATGCACAGAAATTGCTCAAGTCTCATTACTGACATTTGTCATGCCCGTTAAGTTCCTGTTTTTCTACTTTCGGTTTCGTTTCTTTAACTCCCTTACCAATAACTCGTTGATAACAGCGTTGTATGACTTGCTTATGGCTTGTTAAGGAACCCGACGGACAAGCATCTAAGGTAGGTACGATAGATTCTGAAAGGTGAAAGTGAGTAATATGTGCCGTAGGCGTTTTTATATTACCTAATAGAATACCTGCCAAGCATGTGTTATCCTTCTGCAGGGCGTTTGCATGTATTGAACCAGCTAACAATGCAAACCAACTGTTCATTGTAAAGAATGCGTATGGTGAATGTTGGAAAACCTCCAAGAAAACACAGATACGTGCAGTGGTAGCAGATATTAATCGGACTCGATGGATTCAACGTGTGAATTCGTTTACAACACAATCCGCTATCTTTCAGTTATTTGCATACTTCGCTTCTTTTCCCAATATATTTTCTAATTAAAAATGAGTAAACAATCAGTTTTCTTGGACCGTTTGATACTCCTTTTGTTATTCGCTCACCAGAATCATGATTCAATGAGTTAGAAAAGTTCTTACATCGCTTGAGTGGAAATTTGTCAGCCATGGCAAAGTTAAAGAACAAAACGGTTAGCAAATCAAGCGGACATGCTGCTGCATTGAAGGTGTACACCGCCATCAAGAATTAAGATAACGGCGTCTGTCAAAGTTTGATAAGGTCACTGCAGACGTATTTAATCGTGTCTTATTATTACTGGCGTGGGTATTGGTCCAGATGAATTCTCTAGTTGTTTCCACGACAGCATTTGGCCGAAAAGAATCCTGAGTTGTCGGCTTGTGATTTCAGGAATGCGAAGTTACGAGCCATTGTTACGTCAAATAACGCATTCTAAGTGAGAAGGCAAAAAAGGCATGACATGATCCACTTTTGGGACCGCCAAAATGTACAGGGGTGACCATGTGAGTTTTTAACAGTTACCCTTTATGTATTGGTATCTACTATCTAGCATGCAACTTTGAGTGTTGATGAGGATTTGTGATCCAAAATTATTACACAAAGAGCCTTGAAACACGGGAAATGGGTGGAGGTAAAATTGCCCTCATCTATAATCTTATTCAAGAGCAAAGCCGCCGAAGGGATCTTATTATAAAATATATTATAATGCACAGAAAAAATTTGTATTGCTACACTTTCAGAGAATGCATCGTGCAAACTCGTAAAAGTGAAAAACGGGTGAATAAGCTCCCAGAGCAATCACGCGATAAACTGCCAGAACGACGGCGATGGCACGCTCGTGATGTGTCACCCCTGGGCCGAATTGCGTCTGTGCAGGGCTCGTCTGGCTCGTCCTGGACCACGACACGGATGCTGGACCACTTTTCTCATGCAAACACTGGATGCTGTGGCTCCGTCCTGCGTGCATCCATCGCTATGTACGGGCGCACGGGACGAATAAATGTTAAACGAATGCGAGTTTAAATTTTACGAGCCCAACTGAAAGAGACAAGTGAAAAAAAAGTGAATCCGTATTATAAAAATTCTTCTTGCATCCTCGCGGTGGTATCTGAGGATTTCTTACAACCGTTTTTAAAATGTTAACCCTTTCGTGGAGAGAATTAAATGTTTGTTTGGTTTTTCATGCAATGTCGCGTGTTGGTTTATGTTGGTGAGGGAACTGGACGGCAGACGGGTTGTCTTTGGGCTGCATTAGATAACACAATGGACCAGATTTTGCATTGCAGTTGGTTGAATTGCTGTTTCTTTAACGGGTTTACTCTGAATTACAATCAGTCCCATCCCATAGGTACACGGACTTCATACATGACCATATATATACGTGCAGCCTAATGTGCATATAATTCAATTCAACCAACCTCTCTGCGTGCGGCGTCGTCAGCCAACACAAATATCAAATCCAGCTGCAACGTTCACTTATCAGGGATATGAAACGTCACGACCCCACCTTTGGTCATTTAAAAAAATGCCACAAACATTAAATTACTTTGCATTCGAAAACTTAAAAACAATATTTATTGAAATTATTAATTTTTGGCTGCCAAAATTGGCTAATATTATCCCCCTTGGAATAATACCTACTGAAAACTTGCAGATATTTCTTGCAGTTTGTTCCTGCATTGAAATCACCGCCCAGAAAGCAGCCAATCTCACATTCTTTTCCGATAATCGCACAAGCATTTTCTTCTCGTGGCTTGCGCATAATTAAATAGGATGCAATCGTGGGTGATCCGGAACAACGAATGGACCGCCACCGGGCATCACACTCGATCCGTACGCTCGATAAGAAGATCCACCGAAAGTTTTACATACAGAAATAGACAGACAATAGCAGAATCGTACCAAATCACAGCAGTGCACTTGGGCCATGATGGCCCCAGGCTGCTGTTTATGTTCATTAAAATACGAGATATTATCATAAATCATCGGTAACTATTTTTAATGTGAGTCCAGTCCGTAATAGTTGCACATGAGGGGTCCAAATAAGGTATTTGGTCTTCATATAAATCAAATGAGCAACAAAAAAATCGGATTAACAAAATGATTTGATGGTTTCGTTATCGATTGTGAATTGCAGTGCGTATTGGACGTTTTATATGCTTTGAAGGTGAAGACAATTTTATTCAGTCATGAAGGTTTTATAATAATATCGACTGTGGTGTAGTCACCGGCATTGAACCATTAAATTCCCACACATACATCGTTTAAAAAAATTCCATCTTTATGTAATATTATTTTAAAAATTCTATTTCGCATCAGAGCGAAACTTATAGACACAATAAGTGATGTAAAAGCACTTTATTCATTCTAAATATATTCCTACTTCAACCGTCACCATACCTGATTTGCTCGCCGTGTCTTTGTTCTGATTTAGTTATGACTTAAGTGCTCATCTCTTCTAACTGCAGGAGTCCGTTTTGCGTTCTGACTTATATGAATAATGTAGCACCTTCGCAGCCCACGAATTTTAGAGCGGTTATTAAACCTGTGGATCCTTTAGATAACTTGCACTTCCTCGCAGCTTCATTCCAATTACCAGACATCAATAACCTCCTCGTTTTCAAGTCTCCTTCCTCGACACCTCCTAGGCACAAGCCCCCCCCCCCCCATCCCTTTCTCACAGCATCCAGTTCACAAGTCGTCTTGGTATTCGCAGCCTCCCGTCAGCCTCTGCATTGATGGTACCTCGTTCACAGGCGGCAAGCTAAGGTGATGCCTCAAATTTATGTAAAGCAAAAACCCAAGGCATGCATTAAACAGAATCACATACAACGATGGCATAACGTATGAAAGTTGTGAGTTATAATAACCGCTAATCGTTCCTTAAAAATAAACGCATGGATTGTATATGGTACTGATCGACAATTCATCTATAGGAACTTTATGTGGAACGAAGATCAACAACCTCAGAATCATCGTTGAGATTCGTATTTAATTTGGCATCTAACATCCCGATGGCCAAAATGCCAGTTATCTTTTTAGGAGTGTGTTGAACCGAGCGCTCTGTCTGCTGGTCCAGGATGCCCTTATTTAGGCGCCGAAAACGTACTCAATGTTCCCCTGCCCACGTGGCTTGTTTCTTGCTTTTAACAAGCGACTTGCTTTGCTAAATCTTTTTCCTGCATCCCATTTTATAAACGTTTTAATCGAGCGTGATGAGGGGAGGGAAGGGGGGGGGGAGATCAAGTCGCTAGCTCAAAGAGTCAGCTTTGTGTGGCGCTTGTATCTCGCGATCTTTTGTCTGTGGTTATTCATCCTTAAGGTACATCATGTTCATTGTGCTTGGTGTGGTCCAATCTCTCTGTACAAACACTGTTACCGCCAGCAATGGTGATATTAGGTGGAGCCTTTCGCAGTCAGTCAGGAATAGACAGATGAGACCAAAGATAGATGAGAGCTCGCTGTCTATGACGGGAGATTCACATGATGACTTGGCAAATTAATTAATGGGGCCTGTGCAACACTCTCACAAGGCAGTGTGAAAAACTACATTAGGCTAAAGGTAATAGGTATATATAAATTTCTGGTCTTAGAAATTAGATTTATTAGTTTTTGAATAGGGAAAAGTGGTAACAGAGTATCTAATGTAATTATGATTGTGTAGGCGTTACGAATCTCTCGGATTTTATATGAGTGGAAGATTTTTATCATTATGGTCACGGTACATCCAAAATTTCACGGTTTTTTAAGTCAGGTATAAGATTTTTTTCAATTAGATGAACGTTCTGCATTTGCATCCCGATAGCGCGCACCCAATAAAAATTAATGAAAGTTGAGACTTCTTACTTTTAAGATCATACGTTTCACAATCAGATAAGTGGCCGCCTTAGGTAATACTATTTGCGTCTGTACCGTCATGTACTATAAAGTCTCATATCTTTTTGCTCGTCTCATATTTTCCCGTCTAACGTGATAGTACTAATGCACCGGACTATAAAATTGCTTTTTTGCCGCGCTAATGTATTTCCGGAAGGCATCTGGAATATTTCTAAAATGAATCTTACCGAGACCTTCGTTATATATAATAATAATAATACAAATCACATCACCTCTGCAGACGTCTGCGGCAAAGCGATGCATTTTTAATGATCGCTATTGTAATTTTATGTTCACGTTTACAAGTTTCATCATTTTCTGTTGCATTATAAAGCAAATAGGAAATTACTCTTTCGCATTTTGGCCTTAGACTGAAGACTGACAGATTAGCACATCATTGCGGAACTTGCGCATCCTGTGGTGGGCCCCGATTGCTTCAAGCTTGCTTGGGTGGTTGGGTGCGCTGCCCTTGGCGCTTCGGCCGAAGCCGGGTGTTCCTCTGTGGCTTCGACGGTGTCCTCATTGCCTGGCACGCGCTTATGCAATACAAGTCTTCATGTAACGATCAATTCTTATCAATAGATCTGCCTATTTCATTGTTTCCTTGTTTCCTGAGGATGAACATTGTCGACCTATGGCCCTGTTTGGTCGGCCTTAACGATTTGAAATTGTACGCGGAAACTTGGTCAAAATCTACCGACATTTTTCGTTTATCGTTCATCTCAATAGCCTACTTGTGGTGATGAAATTGTTGTGATTATATTAATCCAACGTTCGATCTGAAATGGGTGGTATGAAATTGTTAAGCGGCCCGAAATGGTCAAAGATGTTTTTAAATTGAGATATTTTCTATATAGAGTGGCGATTTCATTCAGATTGATTTCATTCGGGTATAATTTTCACCAGGAAAAGTAGTGTGCACATTGCAATCCCACGTCCCACAGCTTCATCGGCCACACGGTGTTTTCGCATACACTCTCACTCCTACCCACCGGGTCTTCTTACGAATTCGTGAAAGGTGGACACTTATACATTCACTTTCCCAAAATTATTTATACATATACAAAAAAAATTACTGTATTTCGTCCTACGAAAAAAACAAAACAGTTCGAAGATCATAAGATCCCCGTATCGTGACCCTTTCCGAAATAGAAATGCAATAACTTTTCACTTCTGCATTCACGCGAATGAAAAGGAAATAAAATCTGCAACCTGCAATTAAATTCGCATCTTCACGAGACAAACACATTATGAGTACACTACATTTTGTACGTTTTAATTACAATGGCCCCGCGCATAATAATTAGCATCATCTTCCACACTTTCCTAAACCTCCCATCCGCAGCTAGGTGCACCGTGGACCCCAGCGCCAGGCCTTGACGTCGGCGCCGTCCCAGACTGTTACCTCTGTTACCGGCCACCAACGAACCCATGGCGTTTGCGCCGCGCGGAGGAGGTGAATGAAACACTTTGATTGAGGACGAGGTCGCGAAACTTTCACATCTACTCAAAGATCAACACTAAACCGAATGACTTAAAAACTTTATATTTCAACCAAGTGAAACACGTCTGATTTCTTGATGTGATAAGAAAGAATCATTGCAGTGCATTTATACCTAAGTTAACTACGGTTCAGGTCACGATGCAGGCAAGTGAAACTGCAGTGAAGCAGTTTATTGCATTTTATCAACTTGTGCATCCAGCTGGATTTGGAATCCACGAGCAGATGCGATCTAAGAGACTCTGAAAGAATGGCCGGTACATGCGTTTCAAATTGACTCAATTGGAGAGAAAATAAAAGGTTACAAATCTGCTTAGGGACATGCATCTTTTTGCAAATAATCGAAGGTCAAAAACACCCCCTGTTAAATCAACTCGTTTAAATTTTGGTTCTCCAGTCATAATTAAACGGATCAAATGCCTGTTGCTCTATCGCTCAATAGATCTGTTACCCGGAGGTTAGGTACCAAGGTCTTTGTCCAAATGATTAAGCGTCGGTCGTTTGCTTGCAATAACTAAGTGTGAAGACAGGACAGCCTACCGTCACACAGGGCGTCGCTTTCCAAAACGCCGACGCGATCCTTTGGTGTCTTGCAGCCAACGCACTTTCCTGAAGGCTTCGCACAAGAAAGCCTGCGTCCTTGCCAATCTCACAGACCTGTATAATATGGTAATTATCTGGCATCACCTGGACCCATACCGTAACGCAAACAAGCAGAGTACTTGAGCTGATTAAGGTGGGTACAAACATCACTTTGCAGATGTTTTGACGTTGGTAACGTTATTCTGAACTTCTTTGTTTAGCGGTGATCATTGCGCAAGCACAAACTGGAAACCGAATTCAGTGGAGACTTTTGCCCACCAAGAGTGCGAAAGATAACGGGAATCTTCTTTTGTGTCGTTTAATTGAGTTTAAATTAATTAATTGAGTCGAATACAATGACAAACCTTTCACTTTTTTGAGGTGGTAATTGTTACGAATAGTGTGTACGTATACAGCTGTACTGCAGTGCAATGCGACAGGTAAATAGCCGTGTGTTCACTTTCTTCAATTGGGTGTGATTGAAAATTAAAATCTATAATAAATTATTCAGCATGACTGGCTGGTAATTCGGCAATCACTTTCGGAGGTCGCTGGGTTTTTTCGGGTATGAGATTAGTCTTTTGATTAGCGCCGGCTCATTACCAAATTATCGGGGACCGAAACCTGCGTCGCTCTCGCTGAAGAACCACAAGGCATAAACGAACGCTCTCGTAGTGTGAATTTAGTAATGGTATTAGGGTAATTGCCAACAAACTTTCTGGTTTCTCATATTAAAGCTCAAACATATCGGTACTTGAATGCGAGTTTTCAAAAAAAGAGCACAAAAAAGATCGTCAGAAGGCATAAACTTGAGGTTATTGCGCTATACAAATTGCGAAAGACAGTTTTAGCGTAGGAAGCAAAGATGACAACCAGACCTAACGGACCTCTTAAAAAAGTGTTCATTTGTGTTCCACTCCACCTCCAGATTTTCACGTTATATCCTTTACTCTTCAGCTTTTAATTAACATAACGCCTTCTCATAATATATCATTTTTGTCTTATGAAAGCATGAAATGTTTGTTTTAAACTACATGCTGCACAAATAACTATAACTGCATAAAAGTGTAACAAAAGCCAAGCCAACCGACAAGCTCACACAACGAAAAATTAAATGATGGAATTGTTTCATTTCAGACGCGGCAGGTCATTGATTTATAGTAAATTCTTGGTCCATCGACCTTCTCAGGTCGACCGATAAACATCCGCGAGATCACATCAACGAACGAGTGCAAGGCGCCGCCTATAGCCAGCTTCGAATTGCATGAAGTAAGACATTAGATGCGCGGGCGTGGGGGCGGGGGCGGGGGCGAGAAGGGCAAGTAACGACTTGCCAGGGGTGGGTGGAAGATGCCCGGCTGATCTGGACCCGTATACAGAGCGCCCACGCCCAACTGCTATCGCGAACGATCTCTCCCATACCTTAGTCGGTAAACTGCAGTTAAAGGTAACCGCCTAACGAACTAGATTGCACGTCGGAACTCGTGATAGCGTTAATAAAATCTTCTTTAATGCTGTTGGCTTTTGTTAATAGAATTGATCAGATGAGAAACAGCATAGATCGATACTCTGCCATCTTAATAATGTATAAACCTGCTTATTTGGGAATTATCCTCATTCGGGTATTTTTTATTTTTTCCCAACTGAGCGAAAAAGTTTCTGCAAGTTTTAACTGACTGCTTTCTACTTTTCAGTTGTATTCTAAGACTTTTGAGATTCACGTTCTTAGTGCGGTGTTCACAAACGAGATCTCCCGCTTTTATTTTTGTCAGCAGCGATTCTCTGGTAGAATAATGACTTTTTAATGTTTTTGTCGTTAATAGTAAACTCCCTTCCAGCTGAGTTGTCTCTGATATAATTTTTATAAGAACAGTTGCTTCAGTTTTGCTCGCTTTATTTTATTTCAGCAAGCAATCTTTTTATTTGTCCACTCGGTAGTCGGTACGCTATTCACGCCAAAAATTGTAAAAAAAATTAAGGTTACCACCAAAACGTTTTCAAGCTACTAAGTTTGCGCAATTTTAGATAGATTTGCGATTCCTAATGTTAACCAGTCCATGACTTTGTCTTAAAACCAAAGAGACACAAGTCATGAAGAAGAAGTATCTGTGAGGGGACAAGACAGAAGAATGTTAGCATCATTAAAATCGGTAAAGCGACTTGACAGAATCCGTACGATCCCGTTTCAGAAAGCGATTCATATCTGCTTGAGCATCTTGTCATCTGTATAGCATTGTGCAACTCTGCACTATCACTGAAGAGAATCTCCACTCACATACAACGCAGGTTACGCTCTACATGCTCTGATAAGGTCCCTTATTTTTTTTCCTGTCAGAACATATGTTTTTTTTTTAGATAACCTTTAGGGTATGTGTTATGTGAATGAACATGTAAGAAGTCAAATCGCTCTTGCATTGAAGCTAGTTTTAAATCCCGGTTGAATAATAAATAATACAAATATATTCTATGATCATGTATTTTAATCGTTACAGTTATCTTCTTCAATCGTGAGTCACTGCAACCCGGGTAAAATAGAATGGATCATCTAAGGTAGCTGAATGTTTGGAGCGGATCGGTGGGAGCGCTGATGTTTCCCATGCGTTACAGTGATTTCAATGCGCGGCAGTGGTTCTCTGTAGCGAGCGGTGCGTGAGGTCCAGACTCCAGACCGATCTTCACATAGAGCCCATCAACTGCTATGAGTCGTGACAAAATGAATCGTTCGGATTCTTTTCTCCCTTGCATGGCGTAGCAAATTAATACTTAAAAATGTGTATTAACTAATTAAAGAAATACAGTTGCATGATTGTAAAATATGGTACAAGCAATTACATGAGATGGCCATCATTGCATGACCAAATGTTAATTCATCGTGCGTAAAGCTTAAAGCAGAGCTATAACTTATGCTCCAGACACATAATTCATTTTTGGGGTCTGATGATAGGTCAACTTTAAAGGTATTGGAGCTCACTGCTTGTCAAAATGGGGAAAGGAATACTTAAATATTTTATGTCTATAATCTTTATACAGCAATTATTATATTTTTGATTGCAACATTTTGGCTTGAACTCCTTTCTAGAACCGTAATTATAATTTTATGTTGTAACAGTCTGCATGTTTTTCCAATAAAGAAGTGCATCATCTTCAAACTCAGCAGCGTACGGCAAGTATATAATGTACTTTCTCAAGCAAATAATTTGTAATTGTAAATAACTGCGGACAGTTATATTTTACAGATGCTTATTAATTGAACGTTACATAATTTCGCAAAAGATAACCCCTAACTGCATGGTGAGTTTTTTTCAACTGCATTTGTTGCAACATATAGAGAAAGGTCACTTACAACTACCATATGTGTGGCGCTATGGATCTGCATTCGCTAAAGTATAAAATTCAATTAAAGTACCGTATTGAACTGTAATGAGCGCCTTACGCCTTCGCACCATCTTCGCAATAAATCTAACATTATTTAAATTATAGTCAGATTGCAATACTGGTTTACATTCGCATTTTTCCTACAAATAAATGACGATGTATGCGAAGTGGTAGCTATTATTATTACAAAGGTTTCATTGTGATTGTTTCGAGGTGCTGTGATGCGAAATTCGTAAGGTTAAGGTACTTTATCTTTTGTCCAAGATAATCGTGGCAAGTATTTCATTAAAATCGTTCTCGGCAAGAAACAATAGGTGATAATCATTGAAAGCTATAATCAAACTAGTTGTATATAGTATGGACAAGCCGATAGGAAGTTATAATGCTGAATATTATTTGCGCTCTCAATGAATGAATTTCCTGGTGGGGCTTGTGCGAGCACTGACTGAGAATTACATCAAGGTGTGAAATGGATTGTCGCTTATTGTTGTTATTAACATTTTAATTGGTTTCTTTGTAATTATATTCGAACAATGTTGTAAAGGGAGGTATTTGTAAATTGCGCCTTTATTCTTTTTTAATCGTAGCTTATAGTAGATTCACGGGTTGATTGGGCCAATAAACGGTTAGTGCAATCTTGTTGCTTGATCGCAACTTATAAGCTATAAACTAAATCAACAACACCGCTTTATCTTCCGCGTTCCTCTTTATAATTTCGTACTTTACTATGAAATTTTAATTTTTTTGATGTTCATCACATGGTAAATATTGTGCTGTTGTATTCTCATCAACAATTACAGACTATATCTACAGAGATCCTGGTACATACTCCTCGATCCTTTTGAGAAAACAACTTTGAGCGATATCAACTTTATAACACTCTCGATCTTAGCCTTTAGATAACCATCACAATAGATTGATGACATTCCTCGAGCGGAATATATCATTAGTTTCATTCTTGGTATAAGAAATCATAATGATCATATTTTCTTCCGACACCAATGCATCAGGGTGTAATCCTTACCTTGAGTGTTTCCCGCCCGATCTCTTGTCGCGTTCAGTCAAAAGACAGCGATGGCGTCTACTATTTTCTCTTCGTCATCGGTCTGTAAATAACAAACACATTATTAGTGTTTCCAAGAATATAAGTAGGACCGTCATTACATATCATCTACCTAATGATAAAACTGATATTACGAAGGTATACAATCTCATCATCATTATCATCTTCACAAGTCGTCATCATTAACAGTTGGTTTAAATTAGTTATTTGAAAAGAAATGTTCATACTCATGGTCTCCTTTTTAAAAAATCATCTAATATGTAAAAATGTGATTAGTGGTTTAATCGGTTGCTTCCTTTGAAAGTGAATTGAAATGGTTTACATTACAACATTCAAAAATGATTTTACTTTACGATCTTCATTTTCCTTTTGCAAATCCATTTAAGAGCAAAAAAGGAAAGTTCATAGAGAAGTGATCATTCGGTATTCGGGAAGCATTGTTGGCAGCATACGTTATTTGGTAATAAATAATAATGTGTGCAATTTCCTTTAGCAAGTTCCTCCCCATTCGAAAATGTATGCCCTGGGCTGATCTAATCTAATTAGCCCACAGGTATACTCGTAATTCTATGTATGCATCGACAATACATAAGGAATCTGACTTCTTAAGACCGGTCAGTAGTAAATTAAAGTCCCGAAAGGGCAAGCATTCAATGTTAATTGTACCTTCCTCCAAGATTAAAACAAACTCTTCAAACAATGGATGCCGTTCCATCCTTCAATTATGTTCCTAGCCGACATCTTGAGCCCTCCCCTGCAATAAATTTCAACTTTAAACTACAGCCTCTCTTAATCTCTGCATTGTTTTGCAGTTGCTGGTCTCTGATCTGATTATATAGAGCAAATAATGGGAGCGATGGCCAATTGATTTTTTATAACATCGACAATTTAATTGTAACAACTGTTTCACATGCAAAATTGCATTAAACATTTGCATAAAACGAGCGATGCCGTTCCAGCACTGTTAAGTGCCTCTTCCATGCAGTGCGCTATCATTATTAGCACAGTTTCTCCTTATGAATAATTCTCGAAGGATAAAGTTTGACCTAATGTGGAACGTCTTGATGCGAGCAAGACGGAAACGTGGGCATATAACACGCAGATATAGCTGCATGCATTTCAGTTATTTGCTTCCTGTTGTAAAATAAATTCAAAATATACGACTGCAAAATGAACCACCTGAACAGGCTTCAATTAGAAACAGTAGACCAATTTCCACTTGTGATTTCCTGTTTCTTGTACGAGTGTAATCTTACGTAGATTGTCCAAAAAGAAGAATGAATCATGGGCTCTGATTTTATATACTTTAGGCTTAAAAGTAAACGGTAAAGACAGTGAAACAATGATATGATACGCTTATCAAACTAGGTCCCAAGTTTAATTGCACTGCGATTTCACTTCGAAATCGCGTGTCATTAACGACATAGACGGACGAGTCAACTTTTCTTGAGGACTCAAAATTGGTATGCGCATGACCACCATTTACCACCCCTTAAAAACAACCGTTCCTTTAACAAATATTGCAAAAATCATCTTCTTAGAATCAAGCACGAAATAAAAGTGACATCTTCTGCAAGGCCTTTGCTTGCAGCATACTAATTATTTTCTAGTACTTTGTAATGAGAACAAATATGCACGCAGATGGCATCTTTACATGAGCGATGTCAATAGTCTTCCTATTTGCCTAGGCCTAATATTATTGTCCTTGCAGCCATAATTTGCATAAAATGCCTAGTCTCTAATTTGTATTCAGGATCTGAAGACGACACTGACGTCTCACTGGCTTTTCAGATGTTGCGACTCATTGTGGTTTTGTGAAACGAAATAGCTTGCATAAATGCACATAGAAGATACTTTTACGTAACACTAAAGAGCATATTATACTTTTATTATGTCACTTGGCAGTTATAAAAAGTATTCACAACGAGTTTTCCTGCCAACTTTTATCTCATCCAACGATTCCAATGAGAATCTTCATTCTAATTTTACCAATAACGATGAGAGCATTATACCTATATCTATGCACCTTCCGCGTAAAGGTTATTATTTAATACCTTGCCACAAACAAGTATAACGTCTAGACTAGTATAAATCAAAATATTTAAACTATTACCATTTCTAGCTTGTAGTGCAATGTTTTACAATCATGCTTTAGGTAAAGAAAAGTTATGAAAATTATTGATAGTTCCCAGTATTAATCTAATAGACTGCCACCGAATTGATTAATAGAACATAGTTCGGCAGAATTTTGAGATGTTGGTTCGTGTTTTTCTTTTTCCTCCCACAAATAAATCGTGTTGACAGCTTAGAGGATGTGGCAATCAGCCAAAAGTCTTACTATAGATGATAGGAAATTTAATGTTAACTAATCCCTAACTAATATTCGAAAATATCTCAACGAACACAACTATATGAATTACTGCAGGTACCCACATAGCATGCATGCACTTTCAAAGCCTAGTTTCTGAAAGGTAAAAAGCGACTAGATTTTTTCTTACTTAGGGATGAAGGTGCCATCGTGAAAGCAAGGTTCGTTCACACACAGACATTCATAAACCAGTCCACGAAGACTTGCCACAGAGTAAATCAATGTGTAAAAGCCGATTCAAAGTGAACATGGAAATCCAGGCATCTGCAATCTCTGCCATTTGACCACGTCTAGATAATGCCACCTGAATCCAATTAAATCGCATTTGCATGCGACTAACAAGGTACACTCTTCCAAGGCCACGCTGAGCTTCTAACAGACATCCCTCTTCGAGTGGGGCATTGCCACACAACATCTCTTACAAACGCCAAGTGCCTACCTACTCGCATTCGAATTTCGTTAACAGTTTATTTGAATATATAGAGCTGAATTTACTTTAAAAGTTTAAATGTGTTAATTTCTGTGTTTAAAAGAAATGGGGGTAAGGTTAAAGCGATGTGTCGAAATAGTATTTGATTATTTTATGTTTGTGCTATCGTTTAACTTACTTTTTGCTTTACAACATTTGATGTGGGCGACACATGCTAAAAGACAGAAGTGAATACAAGAAAGCATGACGGGGACATGCCACATATTTACGTAAACTATTCTGAATGAAACCAAGCGGTTCAATATCTAGTATACCATTGTGATTTCATTATAAGTATGGTGGTCTTTGAGGTATACGATTTGGTCCTCTATTCCAGCATCGATATCCCAACCTCGCAACCTATGTGGGAACTGCATTTTATCATACCTACATATAGTGTGCACTTTGACATGTTTATACATGACTCTGCTGAAATCTATGATCTACATTACACCTCTATGGATCATGCACGCATCAAACAATAACGCGCGATAAACTATTTCCGGTCGCTCTCACGTCAACACGGTACACCTGAGTTATAACGCAGAGTTAACATGAAGCTGCTTGCATGTGTGGGTGGAGACTGGAGACATGTACAACTGAAGTCGAGGAGAATAAAGAGCGAATTAATTGTTTTCCTGCCTTCCTATGACAGCGTTCACAATGCCTACTAGTGAATTTTAAACTTACGTGCCATGTTTAAATGCTTCTTAAATGCTTATTATGAAGACAGATTAATCAATTTTTTATTCAATAGGTGTACCTCCTTATGACATCACGGGTGTATTGTTGTTTAAAAATACGAATGCACGTTTGTGTTTGGCAGTCGTGCTAGATGGCATAATCTGCATCTTATTTTGCATCGAGTCAAAGAGCCTTATCCTGCAGATAAATCTATTTGAATTTATTGTCTGATAACTAATACATTGACTTTTAGAAAAGTTTTTCGTGATGTAAAAGTGTACCTTGCAATTATCTACCAGTGATCAGGAGAGAGGTAACAGAAAATATGCTAGCTGACGCCAACGTATAATTTTAACAGCTATTCGCGTGGGATCGTTAAAAAGAAACAAGAAACATACCTATATCAGCGAGTACAGCATGTGGGCTCATATTTGAATAGGTATGAATGCCAATATTGACTGTCTACGTTGCATAGGACATAGCACCGATGAGCCTAACAGCAAACCTACGTTCAGGAAACCGAACTCCACAGTTTGCTTTAAAATATTTAAATGGTTGTCTCCGCTTTGAGCCACTCTCTGAGCCGTTGATCGACTTACACTGTCCACCCATCCTTCACTTCTTTTATACCAAAAAGTAACAAACGAAAGCCATTTCCTGTCATTTTTTACACCGGCATCTGCACCGGTAGAGAGTATAGACCTGCACCGACAGTTGCCGAATCCAGCTTTAAAACAAAGACATCGAAAAGTAATATGGATGCTCAACGTCCCGTGACAATTTGACTCCCCGCGTTTATGCAATATGAAATATTTTAAATAATTATCTCCAAAATGATGCGCGAGCATCTAGCAGATGTGCATGGTATCTCTCCCCTCGTACAGTGACTATTAACATGAAAGTGTACTTTTGAGTATTGATATGTTAACAAAGTTGCAATGTGAAAGGTGAAGTCGTGGTTATTCAAATTCACATGGGATCGGTGGATTATGCTGGTATTTTTCATATCGGCAAAGAACTTTGTGGCTGTGCCATTTTTTCTTGCAGCATCAAAAGGAGCGGTAAACACATGGTTCTTAGAAGCGAAGTGATTGGTGCTTGATCATGGATATGATCTCATATTCTGAGGTGCAGCTAAACATATCCAAAGCATTAGCCAGTGTTCGACTATCCCTTGTAAGGAGGGAGTAATTACACCTAATTACTATATTAATAGAGTGATAGACCGGATTGGGTGTCGTTTAATAACCCCTTATCTCTGAAAGCGCAGATGGATCTAAAATAACACCTTGCAGATAGGCGGCAAGGTGAATCCGTGTAGCAATTAACGGTTCATGATTGGCAATATCAAGTTCCCAGCCCAACTGACTGATAGAACGTGTCAGATTCTCTAATTATCTATGTAGCAAAACCGAAAACACTGCCTTTCAGGTGCAATATTAATGATTTTTGTTTTTTTCATTTTTAATTTGGTGTAGGCAGTTCATATCATGTAATTTCATAACCGTAACCTTGAATAGAGCATGAGTAATGTTACATATTCCTTCGATACGGGGTCAATCATGTTAAAAGTTTTATTCTTAAACCGTAATAAATAATTTCCACTTCTGTTTCAGCTGGAGAAATCATAGTAATTTTCGTACTGCTCTGGTTTTGAAGTAGGTATACCTGTACCTATGAACGTATGCACGCCAATTCTGATCGTGACTCGAAGAGGTTCACGCTTTCGGTACTTTGCTTTATCGCCCTTGTTCTGTAATACACATTTTCTATGTGTCGTGATTGCTGCAAATCGAGCCTCGCGAGCTGCTAATATTTTATTGCGCGGCGAGTGTGCGCACTGCTCTGCACAGATGTTGCAGTTTACGCGATTCTTACATGCTCGTTTCGAGCGAACACCGATGTACTTGTACTTGCAATTGCATGGTTCATTACGTTACATTCATCATAACTATACAGGTTTATTTTCTTGCGTTATGTTGTATTTGTAAATTACATGGTTTCAAATAAGTTATAATTTTGTTGCATGTGCTGGTGGTGTCTATGTGTTAAAAAGGGAAGATGAAAAATGTTTTAACGCAAAAAATTGGCACTCTCTTGTGTATTGGATAGAGTAAGCTATTTTTTCTCTCATGAGAAACAACTTATTTTCAAATAGAACATAGATATAATAAACCGAAATTTTAAATGCATTCACGCTACCATAAAAATTATATCAAAACCATCAAGTCTTGGTTCCTGTCTTGACTCTAATAAAATTTAGATTTTCTCTCCGACTTTTCTTTCCACTCAACATGCATGGATAATGATATGTTTTCGGGGTTCGGGTCTTGCCTCGCTGCTTCTAGAAATCTAGCAGCAATTCTGCGTACCACGAGCTCGTTTCTCCGCACATGCGATCCTTTGCGATCTTTTGAGGGACTTTAATGAACATCACACTTGCGTTACAAAATAGTACGCCCTGAGCCATTGTGTTGTCTGACTTTGATGCGTAAGCTTTCTGTGGTTAACCACTCACCTCCATTTTTATAATACACATACGTGATTTATTGTGAGGTAGGTATCTATTTTTAAATTAAATCGGTTAGGTAAAATAGTTAATTGAGATGTAAGTATTTTGCTAGGCGAAAAATCGATTGGTTTTTTTTTTTTGCGAAATGGCCTTCGTTGAAATTGTAGCTTCTTTTGGCAATTTCTTCACAGTTAATCGTAAACGTTCAATTTAAATGTACTACAAAGACAGGCTTTAAACATCGTGCATTTGTGCGGTGGTTGCTTAACACAAGTTCAATGGCTAACACATTGTGTGACGACACCAAAGATTGCAAAATATTTCTGTAGATACGTCCAAGCTTTGTATGGAGTGTGCGAATAATCGAAAGTTTTGTCGAATCTCGATGCAACAATGCGAATTTGGTTAAGTAAACATTAAGATATTGCAACCACTTTTTAGAATCTAACCCCATTTTATAATAAAAAAAATATTACATTTTCTATATTTTCTATTTGTTTATGATAACCTGTCATAAATGAGTCATGCCTTTAGCCTCGATACATAGGCCCAATATAAATTATCACCGTAATTTTAATATATTTTATAACTTTATATACCCCCTCTAAAGTAACACATGCACCCTCCTCCACACGTGCTTTTTAAAACACCTCTAAAACACCACACACCTCTAAATTAAACGCCTATATATCTTATCTCACCTTCGGTCTTATCGCGAGACGACAAATTTAATCCATTCACAGGCGTCGCTATTCCCGACGACGCTTTTCGGAAGTCACAAAATTCACTGAGTAATTCTGGGCGAGTAACACTGCAAGAGTAATGCCAGCGTTGGCGCTGTCAGTTGCGTTCTAGCTGTTGGAACACCGGCAATGCCTCTACACCCGAGGACTTCCTTTCACCGACTGACAATGCTTGGCTGATCCACAGCACGCTTCGCGCCAGCTTCTATCAAGACTAGCCAGCCGTGTCGTCATCAAGGTAGGTACTTGCCAGTTGCCACTCTTGTAGCTGAACGCTCTCAGGAGCACTGAGCACTGAGCACTGAGTACTGAGCACTGAGCACTGAGCAGAGTAGCAGCATCGATGCATTGCGTCTCTGACGCAGGGTACGGGGAATGTTTTGATTGATTCGAGGAGTTGTCAATACTGAAGGCGGTTGTCGGGAATGGATTTAGGAGGAATGCTGGTGTAATGGTGTATGGTTATGTTTATGTGTGTGTTCTGTTTATATTTGGTTACACAAATTTTAGCATTTACAATTAGAGACTGACCTACGACTGACTCATATTGGTTTTGAAACATACGCGAAATAATGGTTCACGTTCAACAATTCAAAATGCGTATCAATGGAAATTCCAAATAAACCATTCGTAGAACTCTTAGAAGTTATAATTTCTTCTTGCCTGCTAAATACTAATTGATTTTGCAACAAAAAATATAGTACTCGTCGTAACCACCAGAGACATTCAAATAACTGCAATACTGTTTCATCGGCGAGCTCCAAATGTTGGCACTCAGAGTTTACTGGTTTCGACAAGAAGTTGCTCGTCATTCGTCATTTCAGCACTCGTCATAGCCGTTAGCGTGCCGAACCAATAATTTGCATGGAACTTATCAACGAATGTTTGTTGGTAAAAGCGTGATCTCGCGACGAGACCATCTAAATTCCCCCAAAATGAACCACAGGCTGCCAGTGCCACTAATCTTCGAAACAGATCGAAACATATAGCGTACTATCGTAATCTGCCTCATGGTTCGGTACCGCCAAAGGCCCAAAGCACGCCATGCTGTATGCGATTTGGTTGAAGGAGTTGTGTCTTTTGAAACCGCCAGTAACGAAAAAGAGCGGATATTGAAGCAAGACAAAGATCATAGGGAAGCAGCGCTCTGGTTGAATGCAATTCACGTTGCCAACGGCCAAAACAACAAGGTAATAATTATTAAATTACGATCTCTGGGTAACAGTATTTTGAGACTGACAATATGATACCTCCTGACCTGGTATTCGAATATTTAATTATAGTTTTATCTCTTGTCGATGTGTGTTTCTTCTGTCCGTATAGTGCACGCATCATCCATGCTTGGATCTTACCTACGTGTGCATAATTGGATTCATGCTGGCACCTATTCTGTGTTAAATTTGATTTTTACTAAAAAGTACACAAATGCCGTTACATTAATTAAAATTTAGATAAAGGTGACACCTGTACGGTTCCATTGCTTGGGTCCACACAATAACATGGCTTGGAAAATGTGTGTTTAGAGAGACTTAACATATTCCCAATTTATTAATAAGAATTTCTACCACCAAAAACGCAAAAGTGCTTCCTGATTGCTCGTTTATAAGGTATGCAATGATATTCAAAGGTTTTAAATCATTTTACATGCTTTTATGTAAATAAAATGATTCACTTATGTATATAAATGCATGTGTTTCCTGTCAAATGTTTCAATTACCAACATAACTACATTAACATGCGTCACTTTCATTCATTGCTCGCATTGAAATCACCTCCTCATCTCTTCTCGAACGCACGAACACCGGCACTTGCCATTCCAAAGCTTAATTAATTAATGTCCCGCCGTAATGCCCGATGATGACTCTGGGTTTCACTGAATGCTATGTTCGCGTCATGTGTGGTCTTAGGATGACTTGCGGTCACCGAGCAAGCAGAAATGTCTGTCATACACCGATAATTGCTTCCTTTAGTTCTCAGACACTGCAGGCGAAATGCAAGTAAACTGCAAGTAAAACTGCAAGTAAAACTGCAAGTAAAACTGCAAGTAAAAATGCAACGAACACGACAATCTGTGCAACTCTGCGACGCTGCAGACATGTACTTAGTTCCCTGCAAATGCATCTTCTAGTCATTCTTTCCCAACGTCCGTTTTGGCTTCTAGCGCCGACTGTTTTATCTTTGAAACGACATTTTTATCCGTCATTACTTGGTCGTAATAATCATCATTTGATCGCCACTTTTCACTTTTCTTGTGGTATTTCTCTTTAGATATATCGGATAGGTATGTTTTCTTAGTCATCATATTTTTAATAATTTTTATTGCAACTATATTGGTTAGAAAAAAAACGATATGTCCGGTGAGCCATAATAATTATTTTGTCTTTTAACATCAGGGCATGCAGTTTTGAGGGAATTGTATCCAGAGAGAGAGAAGAAATATATAGGTAGCAAAATTACTTTTCCCCTCGTTTGACAATGACCATAAATATCTTGTGGGTTGAGAAATCACCAAGCTCACTTGACAATGGTAAAACGATATAATTGTTAACACATTTGAAATATCTGCAAAAGATTACTGTTCACTTGTAGGTTTACCTTTAGGTACTATCTTTATATACCGACGAAATAAGATCAAAATGGAATTTAATTAATGTAAATGCAGTGTAAAATTGGTGACGTGAGAGTGCATTATTTGCATACAGCACGCCAGGGGCGTAAAGAAGACGAAGAAGGAAATCGAGCCAAATTCTTCGAATGTGCGCTGGGGGCTTGTGCCTGCAAGCAAGTGCAGGAGCAAAGAGCAAAAAGTCGCAATAAGCAATTATATTAATGTGGTTAATTTCAGTACCTACACCTACAGGAAAATAGCGGTAAATTGTACATGCGAAAAAATAAAACAACGATTTGCTAAACGGGCAAATATTATCGCGTGTCATCTTAGATTTTTGTATAAATATCTTCTTGTCACTTTTTACAAGAAAACTGTAGCCAGTCTGTAAGATTATTTGCCAATGGATTCCTTTCTCTGTCGAATTAACGATATACTAAATCATTTCGGTGATTTCTTTTACTAATTTAAAAAGTAAATCAATTCGCTTGGCTCTCTTTGTTCCGAGAACTTACCATCTCGGTAAAAAAAACGAACAATCGCGATTTTTTCTAGGCTTGAATCGCGTTTTTCAAGGAAATTGAAGAAACCGATCCTTCATCATGATGGCATTGAATTAGTCGCGTGATGTCACTGCTGCTTTGTTAAATAATTTATTCCGAAATCCGATTCTAGCTGAATTAATTTCTACTCAATTTCGCACTGAGAAACACACAACTCAAAGCGTTCCTAATATCAAATTATGACTCGCCTTCATGCTCTGTTTTGTGACAATATCTCCCGCGCCCGTTCCGCGGTGGCCTTGAAAACAGGACCAAACTTAATATTATAAAAGACACTTGCAAAGCATCGAGTTCAGGGAGGCTTTTGAGTTTTGCTACTTCAACTGGCTACAGAGCTACTGACAAAAACTGTTTTTCGCCTCAATAATCATTTATTTCAATTGCCTTATCGGGAAAATTATTTTGCAACAGATTCAAAATTTGCTACTACAAAGATAATATAAATATCGTTTGCAGCCAAGGGATGCAATGTCAGAGACACCAATAATTTGTATACGCAATTAAAATGAACGATCTGCAATATTTAACATATATTAAACGTTGGTATAATGAAGTAAGTTTTAAAGAAGCCCCGTTTGACAACAAATGGTTGGCAAAACAATTCCAGCGAGAGCAAAAAGATAGCAGAGCGTGGTTTCGATCCACGGACCTCTGGGTTATGGGCCCAGCACGCTTCCACTGCGCCACTCTGCTTGTGGCATAGAAGCGAGTATCCTACGCTCGTGAACATTTGATCTTATTTGATCATTGATAGCCGTTCTGTTCATTGCAACAAGCAATACCTACAAGCAGTGCTAAATTGTTGTGCTTGAAAATGCACCCGGACTAGAAATGAATTAATTCAATGCTGCATTAATGCTGCAAGATACGAGTTCTTTCTCGATCAAGGACATCTTGTCTAACGAAAATAAATATTTGACATTCTGTAACAGCACGTAATAGGCATAAATGAATGTCTGGTTGGTTAAAATGGGTTTGCAATGGAAAATGTGTGTAATTTTCGTAATTCTATCCTATCACTGATCATGTTTTCAACGACCTATCCACTGTCAAAGTTGTCGGAAGATATACAACGGTTGCAACGACCAGAGGCACGGAGTAAGGACCAAGGACCTCCCGTGATTGCAAGAGACGCTCCTCACAACAAACATACGAGTGGTTAATTTTGTCTGAAATAACAAATCGACCAAAGAAAACCTGTATGCAAAACATGTATCGTCAATAAACCATGTATAGCATAGGAAAACATTTAACGCTCATTTGATTTGTTGGTAATGCTTTTTTGCACAGTTGACGTTTTTCGCCGAAGAAAACTCCATATAACCAAATCCTGTTCGGTAACCATGCACACTCGGAGCAGAGTGTTTTGCGTGGTCTAACGTTAGATACGGCTTGGTTTGACCAAGTTTGACCCCTTGCTAGTTGGTATACTGGGCGAGGGAGCGAAGGCGGACGATGTACCCTGCTCACTTTCACACGTAGCTCAGTTCCTAGAGGTACAGTGGCGTACTTGGATCATATACGACAATTCTGGCTGCAACACTAGTATAGATAATTACACAGCTAAAATTTGTGTATACGTTTTAATTTCTGCAAATCTGTATCTCAAATCACAATTTTGCACAGAGAATTATTATATTCGGCTTGAGTTTCATGTGAAACTCACGTCTTCACGCGTTATGAAAAGTGTAAATTTACACAGTACTCAATAATATAAGCATAGGTATTTTACGAAAGAACTAAATCTTATGAGAATGTCCCGTTTGACAACGAATTGTTGGAAACACATTTTGAGCGAGTGCAAAAATCTAGCAGAGCGTGGTTTCGATCCACGGACCTCTGGGTTATGGGCCCAGCACGCTTCCACTGCGCCACTCTGCTTGTTTTGGTAACGCAGGACAGAACCTAATAAGATAAGTGGACCCGTAAACTCGGCAACATGATAAAGTTGTAGTTCATATTTGATTTCCGTTTTTTTTACACTTATTTAATTCACAAAGTGTTGTCAATGTTTCCATTAAAAATCTCATAATAATTTACTTCTCACATAGTTATTGACAGATATGTAGTCAGCATGAGTTACGTTTAGACTAATTGTAAATCGCGATACATGTGCATAAATAAAACAGTGATATGAGTAGCCCCGTTTGACAGCGAATTGTTGGCAATACATTTCCAGCTAGTGCAAAAAGCTAGCAGAGCGTGGTTTCGATCCACGGACCTCTGGGTTATGGGCCCAGCACGCTTCCACTGCGCCACTCTGCTTGTATGACCGAGCGTGGTAAAAATCAGTACAACTCAGCGAACAACCCGCGTATCGGGGAAAGACTCGGAGTCATACACTCGGAGTTGCCATTATGGTTTTTTGTTTTTGGTTCAGAGGTACAGAGGCAATGTTTTTAGCTCAGACTGACCTTTCACTCGGCTATAAAAAGGAATAGCTAATAATGGCTGACTTTCATTTTTTCGATCACACAAAATTAAACGATGGATGAAATTTTTCTTGAAAAATCTCATAACCATTGGCTAAGATTTACAGTCCGTAGTAACGTTAATTGTCGATTTGTAATTATTGTAACTTCGTGACAACCAATAAAACAATATTCATATGGGTATAAGGCAATCCGTCTTATGAGAATCGCTGTTTTACAACGAATTGTTGGCAATACATTTGCAGCTAGTGCAAAAAGTTAGCAGAGCGTGGTTTCGATCCACGGACCTCTGGGTTATGGGCCCAGGAGCCCAATTCTCGAGTTTAGGCCCCTCCTTAGTCATAGGACGTAATATGTCACGTGATCACATTTGGTCACTTTTGCTCGAAGTTCGTATTCTCGAACATTAGGTCCATGCCCAAGGCTGTTGGCCCCGGGGCCTAATTAGAGACGTGACCTAATGTACGAGCCAACGTCTAGTCACTCTCGCATTTTAACAAAAATTGTCTTAGAAATACAAATAAAGGGTTTTGTGTTCTTCATCAACTTAATTGGAAGTGATCTATGTGATGCAACAGTAGAAAACAAGCACGGGATTAACACAAATGACGTTTTACTTCTGACAACTTTTGGGGTTAGGTTGCCCCCATCACTTGCCTTCGTCGGATACACATGTGGAAGACATCTCGTCCATCTCGCGGAATAATAAGCAGGTAATTTACAAATAAAATGTTTATTCAATCAATTTATGGATTTGTGGACGTGGTTTCCCGTTAAGACTTAGTGACAATGTGGCAAACTCATTGCCCAGCGGCCAGAGCCGCAAGGAACAGCGATCTGCTTGCTAGTTAGATGGTTATTGGTAGTACCTACCACAGTTGAATTTAACTTATATGGCTTGGTAATAACGTGCTTTTTTTCTCCAGAGACTGCAAAAACTGCACGAAGGAACACCGAGTCTCAGGGGCTTGCGAATCGATCTGGACCGTACAAACCAACTGGGAAATGAAACCAAAAGAATGTGACGAAGCGAGCGCAAAGCGGGTCTGTGAACTAAAGCTGCAGGTTTGGCCCTGGAAACGAAAGAGAACTCACCAGTGCGACACAGCTACGTCCCTGCGTGCGCAGAGCGCGGACGACTCATCGTGAATTGTGCGTGTGCGGTGGAAGTTTGTGAACGTAGAGGGTTTCGGCCTGGAACCGCAAGGCAACTTACCGGTGCAACACCTACGACACTAAGTGTGCGTTGCGCGGACAATTCATTGTAAACTGTGCGTGCGCGGTGGCGGTTTGTGAACGTAGATGAGGGTTTCGGCCTGGAACCGCAAGGGAACCTACCGGTGCAATACCTACGATACTTGACTAAGTGTGCGTTGCGCGGACAATTCATTGTAAACTGTGCGTGCGCGGTGGCGGTTTGTGAACGTAGATGAGGGTTTCGGCCTGGAACCGCAAGGGAACTTACCGGTGCAATACCTACGACACTAAGTGTGCGTTGCGCGGACAATTCATCGTGAACTGTGCGTGCGCAGAGGCGGCTTGTGAACGTACGTGAGTGTTTCGGCCTGGAAACGCAAGGAACCTCACCAGTGTCACACGCGTACATTAGTTGCTGTGCGGTTAGTTGAGCATCGGTTAATTGACTGGGCAAATACATGCAAACAAAGCGGTGGGAAAGGGAAAAACCTTGCGATGGCCTTTGGAAAGAACAGATACTAGTATAGCAGAGTATGCACCTATCTTCTTGCACCAGCGTTTGAATTTATTTGTGTCTTGAGAGCTTGTCAAATTGTTTTAGTAAATTTTTGCCTTGAAAGATTGATTTTATTGTCCAGAAACAAACCTATGTGCAAAACTTATTCCAGTCCTCTCCATCCATGTGTCTGCATAATGACAGATTGTTCTGTCAATTCCATTAATTTTGCGGTAAGCTTTGAGGATGATCAATTTAGTGTAGAGTCGGCCCAACAGGCAAGAAATTAATTGGCAAAAATCAGTTAAAGAATAAAAAGTATTTACCAAACAACATTAACAGCCAATAGAACATTTATTAAATACAGTAAGAAAACTAATAAACAATATCTGAGAGTAGAAGCGATGGATCAACATTTAAAAAAATAATAACTTCAAACTTTATTTTTAGATCATGTATCTCCTGCAGGTAGGTAGGCACTTGTTGAACTTGAGTAACACTGAAAATGCCTGCCTGTAACAGCCTGTAAAACTAGGTAAAAATCAAATTATCTACCAACTACCAAGAGGTTCATTTTCCAAAAATAATTCAATTGTTCTTAGCAAATATGTACCTAGTTCTCTGCACTGAACAAAGATATTTCCACATAGGTTGCTTCTATGAAGATGATTCATCGTGAGTAGAACCCAATAAAGCCGAGCTGCTTTTCATTCAATTACATAATGTGAGTAGAGTGGAAGCGCTTCCGGACCAACGCTGCCCAATTGTCATATCCACAGTAGGTAGGCGTGACGGAACTGATGGGAAGTCTTCGATGCATTTGGCTTGAGTTTCTGACCTGTTACGGTAAGTTAAACAATAAACGCATGTTGAATGCTGCTTCACACAGTATGCATATCAAATGATACCCGTACCCACCTCAACTGGTGTTTTCTTGATGCAGTCTAGATGTATCTTTGGTCTGGATCAAGAAAACACTCCCTTTCATCTTGCACACCGATTAAGCAACAGAATCGTTATTTTCTACAAATGCAAACCGGAGCCCCTGGTTGAAGGATTCTGAGGTGGATTATTCAAAGGCATTTTGTGCAAAACGTCAAAAAGTTCCTGTGCAAACGAAGTCCATTATTAAAATTTGCAAATTTTGCTGTATCAACAATAATATCAACTTACGTGCACATTGTGTATGTCAGATGAGTAAATCCATTGAATGACCACACACCCATTGACTTTGCACTTAGTTTTCTTTTACAAAACAATATTCTCATTCCGATGTCTTAGATTTTGAGGTTATACTGTTTACCAAACTGACACATGCTGACACTGTTTGACACTTCTCAATCGTGCTGTCACGTGATAGTAATGACGTATTCGTGACGTTTTTAGGTCTATAGACTAAAAGGAGGGGAAACGGGCCTAATTAGTGTCACTTCGGCCATTGCAGCTCGAGAATACAACATTAGGGCACCCATGACCAAAGATGGGCCAAATCAGGGCATAGCGTAATTAGGTCTAGTCATTAGGTCACATATTCGAGAATTGGGCTCCCACGCTTCCACTGCGCCACTCTGCTTGTGTCTCTGTGAGGAGTTGTCTTTTGTAAAGAATAAAATCAGTCACCTAAACTCGGTGCTGTAGCTCAAATCTTATTTTCATTTTATCGAGCGAACAAGATGAGCTTACAAAATGTTGAATTTTTTTCCATTAATCAAAAACCTACTCACATAATATTGAGTTGAAACCCAAAGTCTTTAAAGTTTTAACTCCCTCGTCCAGTGAAAACCAAAATTTGCGCCCCTTCACAGCAAGCATCGTGATGTCTCCCACCTTAGATCCCACCTACCTACGCGGTCGCTGCCTTTCCAGCGATTGAGGCTTGCGATGAGTAAGGACCAGTTACCAGAACCATGTCCACACCAGCACGCCTACGGCAAGTCACTTTACATAGCGTACGTTTCCCTATCACAATCACACCGCTCTGCACAGAGCACAGAGCCTGCCCTAGGCCAACTTGGTCGGCCACTTTACATACTTATACACAATCATAACTCTGTGAGACAACCATTACTCAAATTCCTCACAATCATACCATTAAGTGATGCTATTCTCGTGTATCGTGTGTTGAGTCATTGCTTTTTTATTTACATATTCTGAGGCTCCTGGGACGGGGGGTTCGTCTTTGTAAATCACGGGACAATATGTCGTTGATGGCAATTATCTTCCGATGCAGCGTACATACTTTATTTTATTTTATAAGTTCATTGTAATTCTATTCTTGGTCCAGGTCTTGAAAATATGAAAACTTTGAATTTTTTCTAGTGCGGTCCACTCTGACTCCTCGGCAGTTTCAGTCATTTGGTCACGAAATATTTTTTTATGCTCGCACACATAAAATGACTCACTGATTGCATCCTAATGATCTAAGAATGAAAATCTTGGAATGCATGCACCAGTACATTAATATTTCTCTTGACCGAGGCAACATGAGTCCAGACAAACGCAGTGTTGAATGATATACATTTTTAAAATCTTTCTTTAGTATGAAGGCACTTCAAAGAACCGACCAGCATTAGGGTGGGTATTGTTAAGCCACATCATTGAGATATTTAAGACCCTTTCAGGTGTTATTCTCATGTAGTGCTGATAGTCATGCATTTTCTTCAAATCGTATAAGAAATAAATATGTAAAGCGTAAAATTGTTCCATGTTATACTCAGTTCACGACGCAAGCATTGAGTTATGCTTACGAAGAATCAACTCAAAAGCATGTTTTAAAATTTAAATCAAGCTGCCGCTTCAGAAGTCACCACTCAAGGATTTGATATGCGTGACATCTCCCGGCCTGTGCAAGTGAAAGACATTTAAATCGTCTTCACTGAAATCTTGGGAAATCTGGTACTGTTTGAAATTTATTAACTCTTTCGACAATAGCCCTTTGGTTTTTCTACGGGCAGTGCACATGTCTCAGAGAGCATTTTATTTTTCTTCATTAGCATATCACGCGTCGAGGAATGTAAATTTGGAGGAACAAATTACTTAACCACGTGTACCATTTGATGAAGAGTGTTGGTAATTATGACCATTATCGACTTTAGTTCAATGTTCATGGGATTTTAATAAATAGTACAAGACAATTTAGAGCGGTTGTGTCAAATTTGGTTAAACAGCGATTAATATTCCCCTTTTTCTTGATAGGACACCCAATACAATCATCAACTTTGAAATAATCCCAATCCTATGTACATGATTGACCAATTTAGATTACTTTGTAGTTTGTACAACCCTTCTCCATTTTATAAGGACTGAGTAGGTATTCCTATGCAAATCGAATGCATGTCTTAAAGATTATTGTTGGGCGAACGAAGTATAGACAATAATCCGGTTTTACAGATTTTTTTCTATTTCAGTTCAGTCTATCGACCGCTTCTGCTGCAAACCCTTCACTATAAGCGTTCGTTAAAATGCCACATTGGAATAGAACTTCGTCCCGCTACCAAACAACATTGATAATTAAAACTTTATTGCAAAACATTCGTTTTAAAATCAGTGACATTCATTTTACCACTGGCTGTTTCAAAAGTTTGCAGCAAACCATGCATTGAAACAAAGTTTAAACGCATCAACCATTCCCTACCGCTCTACAGTACAGGAAAACTCTTAAAACTAAGTCCTCGTCTCCAATTTCGCTGCCATATTATTTTCGACACTGTCTGCTCGCGAAATTCGAAATGCCTATCGCATCTCGTGGCATTAAGTGCTGGCCTGTTGTCTGCTGAGTCTATCCTACGCTTCACCTTCGGCGCGCCCTTATAAGGGCACATGTGGGGAGAGCCTGCAGTCGCGTGGGCATATCTTTGCGGATCCCACCTGATTGCCATCCCACAGACTAAACACCTAGGCGTTTGCACTGAGCGTTTTAGAACAACGATGCCAGGTACAATGGAAAATAAGTTCTGCCTGGTCCATCCACGCACTCTCGGAATTTATTCACTTTCTGGCAGTTTTATGACAGATATTTATTACGGGTTGTTGTCTGGCTAGACTATAGCTTTATTTTAAAATTTTATAAGATGAGATAAAGTGTGCATCATCGCATTACGATGCAGTCTATCAAAATCAAGATTAGATTGTCTCGTTATCAATAAAGCTGAATCAATAAAGTTCATAAAAATACTATTTTAGAAATGTATCACGTCTTAAAGGTATAAAGCCATATTTTTACAGTCTTATTCTTGGAAGTGTATCCTTATCATGAAGAGGTGTGTCCTTTATTATTTCTAATTTATTATCAATTGTCAAGTTTTTAATTGCCTTATAATAAAGATAAATCATAACATGGCATAAGGACTAGTCATTTTTTATGGCCTTTTCTTAGAATCACAGATTTTCAAACGCTTTTTTAGAATAAAAAAGAAAACTTTAATAATATTGATTTTTAAATTAAATGTTTTTTAGAGATGCAGGTATCAATAAAAAGCGGTAGGTATTTTAAACAATACGTGATCAGAGTTCAGCTATCGTGGCGCGCTCTAGCGTTACAATAAGAAAGCAAAGAGTCGGCTAAGAGGCCAACTGCTACACCTACCTTGTTCCACACTTCAGTAGTATCCAAGAACCTACCTGTACCACAATATATTATATCTAAATAATGATCGAAGATAATAGCATTATCAGCTAGCAGATAATAGGAAATTAATGTTTCGGGCTAGGGGATTTATGGAGATGAAAATTTTAAATACAATCCCCAAAAATAAAAATGTTTTATTGATTAAACTACGCCGATTTCATATTACTATTGATTACCAGTCAAAGGGGACAATTCATTTGGTTTTTAAACTCGGATAGAATTAATGCTCCCTATGTACCAAGCTGTGAGACACATTTAAAGTTTCAACTGCTAATTCCAATTAGCAAACAAAAAATTCGAAACTTTTCTTCTCTAAACATAAAATAATTCGCCTCCCCGTTTAAATGGAATAGGAACTTCACCAACAGCTAGCACCGAGGTAAAGTAGAGCACAAGTGGGTTGGATATATGAGAAGGCTGAAAGAGGGGGATTTTAATAAAGTCCTGCAGGATCACCAAGGAATGCCGCAACGAATGTCTGGAATGCCGCAATGAAATTCCATCGAACACCTCATAATGGAGAGATGGTATTGTGACGCAGTACGCACAACAATCGAATGAGCAAGCTGCTGGCCCAGGGTAAAGTGCAGACCGCTTTGTGAATCGACATAGACAAAATCACTATAAAACCAGCTCAAAAGTAGGTAGCTACTTGGCACTGGCAGTGTCTGGATCTGTAATGTTACGTCTCCCTTGTGGTCAGTCGGCAAGCAAGAAAGACAAATTACATCTGAAAATGCTTTAATGTAAGTTATCAACAAAGTATTTAGATTTCTGTAAAATTAAAAGGAATTTGCATGTAATTAATGTAGAGAATAGTGTGGGGTAGGTGTGGGGGCGGGGGGGGGGGGGGAGAGGAGAGGTGTTGATTCATAATGAAGGAACAAACCAAAGAACTTTGATTTTGATTTTGGGGGTTTGTGCCTTAGCAACAAATTTTCGTTTCTAACACTTTTAAAGTAACGCACAAGTTTGAACCTGGAGCATGAAAAAACCAATATGCATCTTATCTTTCACGGTTTAGGTATGTGGGTAAGTCTAGATATTTTAGGAAAGTCACACAAAATTAATAATTCCAATTATTTTGTACATACCATTCCCCACCCCCTCCCCCACGGCGTCAAAATACTAATCAACCAATAATTCTGTCTAATCCATTCCTGCACAACTCCCTTGCACATAAGTCTTGGCGCTGCCTCGTTTTCCTCTCCCCCGCGAAGGGGTAGGCCTTCGCGGGTGCAGAGGTATTTAAGACAGAGGCAGCCAAACGCCCTCGCAGTCTCCCCGCGTATCCCGTTGCTGGCAAATCTGTGACGCCACTCAGGAGCCCCGAGATGCTGCAGGCCGTTGCGATGCTCCTGATTGCGGTGTGCTCGGCTTTGGACGCAGATTACAAGCAAAAAGTGTTTCATTTCCCGCTGGACGCGAAAGGTCAGTGAGAGTTAGTTTCTGTTTTCTGTTTTCTATTTTTATGGCTTTGATTTTCTTCGAGATTTTTTGCAACGATTTTATGATGCGGTCACTGCATTGATCTAGAGTATTAGTATAATATTTCGTAGCATATTGTTGGTATAGTACGAATTTTAACGTTGCAAGGTAATAAACTAATAAAGCTGCAATTCAATAAATTTGTACATTTTAAAGAAATAAGTTGCATAATAAATATGCTTACAATTGAAAAAACTATTTCAAACTGGGATTTGAATGCTTAATTAAGGTCCCAATGGTTTTTCGACTTAATTAATTGATATAATGAATCATAATTATTCTTTATAATCAGCTGTAAGATCATAATTAATTCACTGCAATAAATTATTTTTTCTTTGAAACCCCAGTATTTCAAATTAAAATCAATAATTATTTCATATACTTTGTGTTGTAAACTGAATTAGAAACTGAAGGAACAGAATTTTTGGATACGCTCGCCTATTAAATTATTACTGAGAAACATGATGTCATTTTAAGAAGACGTGCAGTCATGATATCTTTTTCGGGAAAATAAGGTAGCCGTGGACCAAAAATAACAAAGTTAGCTTTTTTGCGACATATTGATTATTGCTCCAACGGAGACAGCAGCATAGCATGTGATAAGGTTGTAGTAATACGTTCTCTTGTCAAACCCTCGCCAGGAAGCGCCAGCTTCTCATGGACCATCGACTACGAGGAGCACTTTCTGCAGATCGAGGTCCACGCGACGATGGAACAACGCTCCTGGTTCGCCGTCGGCTTTTCCGACTACGGCGAGACTTTTCCGGCCGACTACTGCGTTATCTGGGAGGACTGGAAGGGACTCACCAGCTTCGAGGTGCCAATTAGGGTGTGGCATGGATAATTGGTATCAGAGGGAAGACTTCAATCTTCTCGTGCCCTGCGGCTATGAAATTCATTTTCTCTTCAGTGATTGAAAAGAGGCTGCGATCGAGCTATAAGAATTAAGGACATAGCGATCAGGTACCATGTGCTAAATTCTAAACAGCCTCTCATTGGAAAAGCGTTTTTCTGTGACTTATCATATTCTATAAATTGATGATGATACCAAATAAATCTGTCTGAGATGCTGGTTGTAATTTTGTACATTTCAGTTATTCGAGAAAACTATTTCGAAAATAGGGAGCGTCATGTGATAAAATAGACATTAAAGCCACAGTGTCTGGCGAAACAGCATAACAAAATCAAAGTTGTATGTTTTGGGTTAGTTTTCCAATAGTCTTAAATAGTTTTTTTGAAAATCAAAGTTGTACTGAAAAAACTACCATGGTTTTACTGGGACCAGCCCCATGGTGGACCCCCTCCCCACCGTGGCGTACTTGAGTCATACGATAATTCTGGCTGCAACGTTCGTAGACAACTGCATACTGCCAAAAGTTGTGTATATACGTTTTAATCTCTGGAAATCTGTATCTCAAATCTCAATTTTGCATTGAGTATCATTATATTCGGATTGAGTTTCGTGTGAAACTCAATGAAACTCGTCTTCACGCGTTATAAAAAATGCCTTCCAGTGCTCAATACAAGCATGGGCATTTTAAAAAATACCTAAATCTTTGAGAAGCCCGTTTGACAACAAATTGTTGGCAATACAGCTGACAGCGTTTGCAAAAAATTAGCAGAGAGTGGTTTCGATCCACGGACCTCTGGGTTATGGGCCCAGCACGCTTCCACTGCGCCACTCTGCTTGTGTAGGCAACGCAGGACAGAACCAATAAACATCAATGAAACAGTAAACTCGGCTACATGGTAAAATTGTAGTACATATTATATGATTTCCGTTTATTTTTTGATAACACAGAATGAATGAACATAATGTTGCCAATGTTTGCCTTGAAATACTATTAGTTTGATTATTGAAGCCACATTAGATAACCACATCAGACTTCAGTAATGGTAAATCAGTCAAAACTGTATAACAAAATCAAATTTATATGTTTAGGGCATAGTTTTCATATAGTCTTAAATATTTTTCTTGAAAATCAGAGTAGTACAGAGAAAACTATCATGGATTTTACTGGGACCAGCCCCATGGTGGACCCCCTCCCCACAGTGGCGTACTTGAGTAATACGACAATTGCAAATAACATTCGTAGATAACTGCACACTGCTTAAATTTGTGTATATACGTTTCAATCTCTGCAAATCTGTATCTCAAATCTCAATTTTGCATTGAGTATTATTATATTCGGCTTGAGTTTCGTGTGGAACTCAATGAAACTCGTCTTCACGCGTTATTAAAAATGCCTTCCAGTGTTCAAAATAAGCACGGGAATTTAAAAAAATACCTCCATCTTATGAGAAGCCCGTTTGACAACGAATTGTTGGAAACACATTTTGAGCGAGTGCAAACTGTCAGCAGAGCGTGGTTTCGATCCACGGACCTCTGGGTTATGGGCCCAGCACGCTTCCACTGCGCCACTCTGCTTGTGTGCTACCTCCCCACAGTGGCGTACTTGAGTCATTCGACAATTCAGGCTGCAAACAACATTCGTAGATAACTGCACACTGCTAAAATTTGTGTATTACGTTTCAATCTCTGGAAATCTGTATCTCAAATCTTAATTTTGCAATAAGTATATTATCATATTCGGCTTGAGTTTCGTGTGAAACTCTATGAAACTCGTATTCACGAGTTATTACAAGAGTTAAGTTATGCCTTCCAGTGCTCAATACAAGCATGGGCATTTAAAAAAATACCTTAATCTTATGAGAATCCCGTTTGACAACGAATTGTTGGCAATACATTTTCAGCGTTTGCAAAATGTTAGCAGAGCGTGGTTTCGATCCACGGACCTCTGGGTTATGGGCCCAGCACGCTTCCACTGCGCCACTCTGCTTGTGTAGGCAACGCAGGACAGAACCAAAAAACATCAATGAATCAGTAAACTCGGCTATAATGTAAAATTTTAGTTCATATCTGATTTCCGTTTATTTTTTGATTACGCAGAATGAATGAACAAAATGTTGCCAATGTTTGCCTTGAAAATCTATAAGTTTGATTTACAAAAAGGCATTGAAGCCACATTAAATAACCACATCAGACATAAGTAACGGTAAACCAGTCAAAACTGTATAACAAAATCAAGTTTTCAAATAGTCTTGAATAGTTTTCTTGAAAATCAGAGTTGTTCAGAGAAAACTATCATGGATTTTACAGGGACCAGCCCCATTGGGACCCCCCCCCCTATATCACTTGTCTTGTTCCTCAGGACGCATGGGCAGCGGAAGACGGCCGTCTCTGGGTGGACCAACAGCAGGACTGCCGCAACTTCCGGTTCGTGCGAAGGGACAACGTCACGAAGTTCACGTTCACACGCTACTTCGACACGTGCGACGATCAGGACTACATTATCGAGGTGAATCCCGAAGACAATCTCACAAATGAGCAATACGTTGGGAGAAAAATCCATTGAACCCATTGCGAGGAAACTTAATTGCTTCTTTTCGCGTACGATCTATGTTGTAAAACTGGTCCTAACCTAAGCAAATCTGACAATGCAGCAATTGCTGTACATTTTCGCATGGATAGTAACGATTCGCAGACAACTATCTCTGCAGCTATCAATTCAACTCCCTTTTCAAAAATCCCATTTCAAAAATCAAATACCTAACGAACAAACAACTATAATTAACAGATCTACATTTGAGGCCCAATATTAACTGACACCATTGCTCTATAATAACAGGCTATCAAATGCAAACTAATAACACATTTCACTGATCAACCCGCTACCAAACCGACCGACTTACACTATTGATTACCCCACCCCTTTTATAGGAGGGCACCACTCACGTGGTGTGGCTTCGAGGCAGCGGCCCCCTCTTCCGTCTGGATGGACTGAACGTGTCTTCAGCCACCCACCAAGGCCTACAGAGGTCCCAGCTCCTGAAGAACGTGAACCCCGTGGCCGAGCTGCCCGAAGACACCTGGAGCCATGAGATCTTGGCCAATAGTGTGCGGGTGCCGAGTGTGGACACCACATATTGGTGTCAGATGCATCAGCTGCCCGCCAAGCTGGCTATCAAGCATCATGTTGTGCAGGTACGAGAGGGTGGAGTTAAATCCTTCGGGGTCACTCACTTTTACAGGCCAGGTTGTTGGGAGGGGGGGGGGGGGGGCGCAATATATCTAGTGGTTATTGATTGAGATGTATACTGTAATTATCTTTTATTTCGAGTCCCTGCATTTTTACTGAAGCGTATAGCATTCAAGGGGGTAAACGCTTTTCAGTTAAAAGGTCACGCACTGAAATCAAAACTGAAGATAAATTGATATATAACATATAGTCCGACACACTTCCCCGTTGGTTCTAAGTTGAAGTTCAGACTTCGTAAACATACATATACCAATTTATATGAGTTGGTTGGTACACTTAGAACAAAAAATGCAGATTGTTATTTTTTTCGGTATTAATTTCATATATATGCACAATTTCAAATAAAATCGCAAAAAATCACCATTATTCATACGTGTCAACACAAGCCCAGCATCCCATTTCCGTGTCGCCTGCACCCTCGCAATTGGCCCACACTACGTCCCAAGCTGAGTCGACGGCATGTCCCGAATGTCCCCAGTTCGAGGCGGTGATCCAAGAGGGCAACGAAGGCCTGGTCCACCACATGGAGGTGTTCCACTGCGAGGCACCGGCGCATACCACAATGCCCGACTACAACGGCCCTTGCGAGGACCCCAACCGTCCCGAGGTCACCAAAGTCTGCAAGCGCGTGCTGGCGGCGTGGGCCATGGGCGCCCTGCCCTTTGTGTACCCCGAGGTAGGGCCCTTCGAAACCTGCCCTTCTTGTGCCTAGAGGTAGGGCCCTGCGAAACCTGCCCTTCTTGTGCCCCGAGGTAGGGCCCTGCGAAACCTGCCCTTCTTGTGCCTAGAGGTAGGGTCATGGGCGCCCTGCCCTTTGTGTACCCCGAGGTAGGGCCCTGCGAAACCTGCCCTTCTTGTGCCTAGAGGTAGGGCCATGGGCGCCCTGCCCTTTGTGTACCCCGAGGTAGGGCCCTGCGAAACCTGCCCTTCTTGTGCCTAGAGGTAGGGCCATGGGCGCCCTGCCCTTTGTGTACCCCGAGGTAGGGCCCTGCGAAACCTGCCCTTCTTGTGCCTAGAGGTAGGGCCATGGGCGCCCTGCCCTTTGTGTACCCCGAGGTAGGGCCCTGCGAAACCTGCCCTTCTTGTGCCTTGTGGTAGGGCCATGGGCGCCCTGCCCTTTGTGTACCCCGAGGTAGGGCCCTGCGAAACCTGCCCTTCTTGTGCCTAGTGGTAGGGCCATGGGCGCCCTGCCCTTCGTGTACCCCGAGGTAGGGCCCTGCGAAACCTGCCCTTCGTATACCCAGAGGTTGCCTGCAATTCTTTTAATTAGAGGTAGGGCAATGGGTATCCCGCCCTTTGTGTTCTTACAGATAATGCAATGGGTAACCTGCCCTTTGTATATCCAGAGGTAAGATCATGGGCTCTGATTTTAGTGTACCCAGCCAAAGGTATAGATTTGACGCTATTCCATGGTACCCATACAGGAAGATTTGGCGCTCTGCGCTAAGTATACCCAGATGAAGGGACGAAGCTGTAAGTTATTTTGGCGCATAACATATTTTGGCGCATTGTTGTGCTGATTGTTGCAGGAGGCTGGCCTTCCAATTGGAGGTCCTGATTTCAACCAGTACGTCATGCTCGAAGTGCACTACAACAATCCTGAACAACGAGCGGGTATGCAGTTAGTAAGGGTTGACTTTGACATTAGGAATAAGGAAATTTCAAGCAAATATTACGGAATGCAGGGGTAAAAACATAGTGTTTTGCCAGTGCAGTAAAATCATTTTCTACTCCTGCTAGCACTATATAAATAGTGTCCAAATTTGACCAAAATATGCTCAACGCTGCCAGATCCATGCAAGTTTAGACCAAATTTCACCGTGTCAAAAAACTATTCTGCAAATCTAGGTCTTGAATGCATAATGAACAAAACACACCATAGATCAGTCGAAGTAACCCCTAATGCCGTGCCTGCTCCCGATATGTTGCAGACTGGGTGGACAGCTCCGGTATGCGTCTGTACGTGAGCCCCACGCTGCGCCAATTCGACGGAGGGGTCATCGAGTTGGGGCTCGAGTACACCGACAAGATGGCCATCCCTCCCGGGCAGACTGACTTCATCCTCTCTGGATTCTGTGTAACCGAGTGCACAGCAGTGGTACGGCACTCTTGGCCCAACCCGGCCCGTAATATCTTAATCTAAAACTTAATACAATCGTAAGAAATCTGAATATTTAACAGAAAATTTAGTGCGGCTGTGTTTGAACAACCGCTATTCGACCGTTACAATTCAAACGAAACGAGTATTCTTCGTGAATGCAAGGATAGTCCCAATATTGTCTCCTTGATACTCTTCTTCACGGAAAACCAATTTCCAGATAGTAATGGGTGCTTATTTATCTTTGGCTTTCTGCCAGGGCATCCCTCCCGAGGGCATCACTATCTTCGGCTCGCAGCTGCACACCCATTTAACAGGGGTGCAGGTATCTACCAGACACATCCGGGACGGTCGCGAGCTCCAGGAACTCAATCGGGACAATCACTACAGCCCGCACTACCAGGAGATTCGAACTTTGAAGCGGCAGGTCACAGTTCTGCCGGTAATTATATAGAAACAATTTAGAATGCTATTGCGAAGACTAGATATTATTTTCTTCGGCAATGGTATTTAATTTCCTTGCAGGGCGACGCGTTGATTACGAGTTGTGTGTACCAGACGACGAGCCGGCCCAATGTGACGATGGGAGGCTTCGCGATCACCGATGAGATGTGTGTCAACTACGTTCACTACTACCCCAAAGTCGAGTTGGAGGTGTGCAAGAGCTCCATCAGCTACGAGAGCCTCTTCACCTACTTCCGCTTCCTGAGAGAGTAAGCGCCGGTGGAGAAGATATTCGTACTGAGAGTGGGATTCATTTGTTACAATCAATCCGAGGTCCAGAGGATGCTGTCTTATGATCTGATAGGTAGCATACCGGGGTTTCCTAACCAATTAATTTTGACGTACAACCAACTACCAAGTCTTTGTCTATGCATGGTCTTCATTTCCAAGTGCAATTGTCTCCTACCCTGTTGAACAACGTTCATAAATCTTACGCACCCGTTAATAAGGTATGGTACCGCTATCGTACCAAACATTTAATTTTAAAGTTTTATATATGGCTCGCAGGGCCTAGATCCATAAAGAAGGGGTTTTCGCAACCACGTGGTAATTGTGTTAGCTTTATTGTGACAGCAAATGCATTTCATTCTGAAACTGATTGGCTACTCACAAAATTATTTTCTCGGCGGTATTGAGAATCTTCTTTTCGGATCTGGGGGGAATACCAATCAACTGTACATATTTTTTCAGCAGAAAGTTAGGGAACTCGTATATAATTATAGTCCTAAGGTTTTCTACCAATATTTGAGACAAAATTGTGAGACAAGGTATAAACACATACGTACTTTAAATGGTTTTTCCATCACACTCAAAACTCAGCGAGAAAATGCATTTTCCAGATGGGAAAACCAGCTTACGAGCACCGACCTCGGCATCTCGGCCAACTACGAATCCATCGAGTGGAGTCCAATCCGAGTGGATGTCTTGCAGCAGCTGTACAACGAGTCCCCGTTGTCTATGCAGTGCAACATGTCCACGGGCCACCGCTTCCCTGGCTACTGGGAGAACCTTCCCGTCACTCCCGTTCTGTTCCCGATGCCGCCTCCTGCCCGCAGGCCTTGTGAAGGACGGGATGACTAGGGGAGACGGAGGCACATATGTCCACGGGCCACCGCTTCCCTGGCTACTGGGAGAACCTTCCCGTCACTCCCGTTCTGTTCCCGATGCCGCCTCCTGCCCGCAGGCCTTGTGAAGGACGGGATGACTAGGGGAGACGGAGGCACATATGTCCACGGGCCACCGCTTCCCTGGCTACTGGGAGAACCTTCCCGTCACTCCCGTTCTGTTCCCGATGCCGCCTCCTGCCCGCAGGCCTTGTGAAGGACGGGATGACTAGGGGAGACGGAGGCACATATGTCCACGGGCCACCGCTTCCCTGGCTACTGGGAGAACCTTCCCGTCACTCCCGTTCTGTTCCCGATGCCGCCTCCTGCCCGCAGGCCTTGTGAAGGACGGGATGACTAGGGGAGACGGAGGCACATATGTCCACGGGCCACCGCTTCCCTGGCTACTGGGAGAACCTTCCCGTCACTCCCGTTCTGTTCCCGATGCCGCCTCCTGCCCGCAGGCCTTGTGAAGGACGGGATGACTAGGGGAGACGGAGGCACATATGTCCACGGGCCACCGCTTCCCTGGCTACTGGGAGAACCTTCCCGTCACTCCCGTTCTGTTCCCGATGCCGCCTCCTGCCCGCAGGCCTTGTGAAGGACGGGATGACTAGGGGAGACGGAGGCACATATGTCCACGGGCCACCGCTTCCCTGGCTACTGGGAGAACCTTCCCGTCACTCCCGTTCTGTTCCCGATGCCGCCTCCTGCCCGCAGGCCTTGTGAAGGACGGGATGACTAGGGGAGACGGAGGCACATATGTCCACGGGCCACCGCTTCCCTGGCTACTGGGAGAACCTTCCCGTCACTCCCGTTCTGTTCCCGATGCCGCCTCCTGCCCGCAGGCCTTGTGAAGGACGGGATGACTAGGGGAGACGGAGGCACATATGTCCACGGGCCACCGCTTCCCTGGCTACTGGGAGAACCTTCCCGTCACTCCCGTTCTGTTCCCGATGCCGCCTCCTGCCCGCAGGCCTTGTGAAGGACGGGATGACTAGGGGAGACGGAGGCACATATGTCCACGGGCCACCGCTTCCCTGGCTACTGGGAGAACCTTCCCGTCACTCCCGTTCTGTTCCCGATGCCGCCTCCTGCCCGCAGGCCTTGTGAAGGACGGGATGACTAGGGGAGACGGAGGCACATATGTCCACGGGCCACCGCTTCCCTGGCTACTGGGAGAACCTTCCCGTCACTCCCGTTCTGTTCCCGATGCCATCGACTAATGTAATGTGGAGTAAGCCTCTTAATTTGGTAGCGATGTGATTTAAATATTACGCAGGCTCTTGAGAATCGATTCAAGTAATAAAAGTATCCGATTCTATTAGTCGTTACAGTCTATGTATGTTAGATAACTTTCATTGTTGGCATTTAGCATCAAGAGTTTACATTATTTTTCAGTAGCCAGTAATGTGAAAAAAATATGCATCTTGTAAATTTTGTGCCTGTTCTCCAATAACCTGCAATTAACAGATTAAAGATTTTTATATTTTATCCCTGGATGGAAAATTGTACCATTAATAAAAATTAGAATGATTTGTACAAACATGATGTACCTAGCTGTTAATGTAGTGAACATTGTACCTATGCTGTATTGTGTAAAAAGTGCAGCACAGATGCTGTATTTGTTATGTGCGCGCACTTTCTTTCTTGCGAAAATCGGGAACACAGTATTTGTGGGCGTAGTGAGCGAATCTAGAAGCTTAGAGTTTGCCGGCTAGAGCATAGACATATTGACATAGAGCATAGACATTAGAATACACATAGGCATAGACATTTTACCTATCAAAACCTTTTGTAGATCTAAATGAGATTTCTTTAGCCCATTATTGAAGAAATCACTTCACACATGGCTTTCTGTTACCGACTTTCTGCCCTTACCTACCTTTTTATCCACTTTACAGCAGCTCCACTCAACACAATTTTCGTGAGCGAACTAGGGCACCACCGCACTACCGCGATGCTAGCATGGTGCTCAAAAAATTATTACCCTAGAGTTTAAACTTTAGAGTAAGTCTTAAGTCTAAGCTTATAACCTAAAGTATAATCTAAAGGAGATAACTTGGGGCGGTCAGCTCGTCAGGTCAGGCTAGGGTGTATGTCGGCCTCCTGCAGCCTCCCCCGCTGCCGGTCGTGTAGTTGAACTGTTCTGTGCTTAGTTTAGTTGCTGTGCTGGCTGCAACGTGGCGCTGGCTGCCTTTCTACCGATTTTGGGTTGGACGCTGAGAGTTCGGCGCAGCCCGTTTGCACGGCCTAGTTAACACATTTGTAAAGGGTACACTGCGCAATACATGTGATGTAGAGGGTCTTTTGGGTAATAAATGTACAGGTTACTTACTTTGGGTAATACATATACACGGTACTTTGAGTAATAAAATGTACATGGTACTTGGGTAATACATGTATGTGCTTCTTACTTTGGGTAATAAATTTACACGGTACTTAGACTAATAAATGTACATGGTTCTTACTTTGGGTAATACATTTACATGGTTCTTTGGGCAGAGGGCCGCACAAGTGAATTTTCAATATTCTAGCTAATCGCTATTAGTAATTAGTATTACTCGGTGCTTTTTTTGTGCTGGAACGCACCGGAACGCCGTTCCGGCACCTCTTTACGGTACTCTAAGAAAAATTAAATATCGGCGGGAATATCTGCAATCGCTGGAGAAATGTATACTCTCACGTTAAGAAGAAGAGTGTACTTGCTCCTTCCTCGTGAGCCCTCTGCTACTAGACATTAGCTGAGTTTAGAAACTTACCAGCCATGTCTTGAGCCAGACAAAAGGCTTTATGGGCAGTTTTCATCTCTGCTTGTGTCTGGCAGCAGAGAGTCCATCAGGAAGATGCGATGATACTCTCCTTCTTACCGTAAAATAAGGTTTAGTGCGTCCGTGTTGTTTTTCGTGTGCCCGCGTGCTTACCGAGTTTGTGGACATAATGAAGAAAATTAGGTACTTATTTTTTATTACAATAATTAAAGGATTCGATGGAAAGGGGGGGGGGGGGGGGTAAAGGATAATTTTCTATTATGAAAATTGGCGTTCCAGCACCTTTATTTTTCCAAAAAAAGCTCTGGCTGTTACTTATTTTTCGCAATTGCAATATGTGTAGTTTATGACACATTTTGTGTGTAATTTTGGCGATCGAAGGCTTGTTTTAACGAGCGCTAATGACTCAGCAAAAATGCAATGAAGGGAAGAAATACTGCATAAAATGGGAAATCAATTATTATTTTCTAGAAGAATATAACACTCTCCTTATATGTTTTCCTGACTTATCAACTTCAAATTTCAGCCAACGCCATGTACAATGCATCAAAACGAGTTTCCAAATATAAAAGAAAACAGTGTTTAATTTGGGATTTAGCTCAATATGACGAACAGCAAAAATAATAAATAATAAATGAAATATGAACCAGAACTGTATACAGAACGTCATTTAAAAAAAATGTCTGAAACTAAATATTTTTTAGTTTTAGTTTAGCATACGCGACCCTCAGATAGAGACATCTGTCCCGACCAGCGCTGGCGGCTGCACCCAAAGCACGCACCCCTCAAACTCAATAAGGGTAGCTAGTTCATACCCCTAATCGAATAATTAACATTCTTTGTCATAATTGAATCAACTCGCGAAAATCACTTCACAAACCGATGCATTTCAACAATATAGACTTACAAGCCATAGACGACAATATATAAATTTCGCGTTCGAAAATTAGATAAAGCGCAACACACTAGCTCTAGGCTAACTCGATTTCATCGTCGTGCATACCCTAATGCTCTTACCTAAAGGCGGTTTGCCATATGTTATTATTCTCTACATCAAGCGCGGTCCCGTGCGCTACATGCTTTTGTGGAACAGGAACCAGGCAAAGGAAAAAAGGGGCACATCTCTAGTCCCGTCTAGTCCTCTAGTTGAGTTGGTAGTTAAGCCCAATAAGCGGAGACTCTGTGTTGGTGAAGTTTGCTCTAATCAACGTTACCCTTCTGCAACGTAATTTAATTAGGTTGTGGATAGATATACGGCACCGACGTTAACGCTTACTGCATACGGGCCAAAGCGGAGTTATAATTTTAACTCGACGATGTGGAGAATATTATACAACATAGACATGACGGTAAGCTAATGCTTACAATATAATATGATGATACTCTAATCAACATCGCTTGTGTCAACTAATCACTAGACGTTACAGGAATAATCAAAATTTTGATAACTTTGACAACAGTATGATGTGCAACTATAGCAAACTTCCTATGAATTGTCGTTATAATATACGACGGATATTTGTTGATTAGTAGGTACAATAATTGGTACGAGATATATTGGGTTTCATTTCAAAGAAAGGATACGGAGAATGCTAGTGCATGGCCAATTGCAATGTAGCAATAAAGGTGTAAAGCCCGTTTTACACGGTAAAAGATTTTCATAATATCTATCATGATATCTTTTACGTACCTAAATATCACCATGTAAATGCAAAAATGTGATGAAAAAATCCTATCACGTTCTATCATGATAGATGTGATAAAAGATTTGATGACATATTTTCAATTAGGCCCGGTTTTATTTCCGTGATAAATGTGATGAAAATTAACCAATCAGCGTTCAGCATTTAAAAGATAGATGGTGTACTGTGCCAAGATTGTAAAGCTCACGCTCACGTCTCCAGCATTTCCTCTTCCTTTTCTTTGGTTCACAAACATTCAAAACCTTCTCTACTACATCTAAAGTGGATAAAATATCAGCAATAGCCTGAATGTTAACCAAAACTGCCAAATCCCTATCAATTTTTAATTTTACACACATATTGACAGTTTTAATTTTGCACCTTCATTAAAAATTTTCTTGATCCACCGCCTTTTGAATTTCATACAGAATGACATATAGATGGCAGTGCTTCTGTCACAACATTTGTGTTTTTCATCACATTTTTCTAGGACCGTGTAAATACCATCATACATTTTCGTAAAATATTTTATAAAAGATATCATGATAGATGTTACAAAAGATGCTATGATAGTTTTTATGAAAATCTTTTACCGTGTAAAACGGGCTTAAGTACAATACAAGTCAGTGGTCCCAATAAGTTTCAAGCAATCCACTAAAAATCCCCGTGAAGAGTCAATGGGTCTTATAAAATATAAATGCCACTCATTTGTTTTCTTATCTAGCATGTGCTTTCTATTTGAGAATTTAGTTGTTTTAGAGGGCACAGAATGGTTTCATCACTGAAAGTTTCCGAAAGAGAGGGAGGCACAGCAGTTGACATTCCATTAGAAGATGACGGCACGCTTTTATCCTCCAGACTCGAGAAGTATTTCAACGCGAGTTCCGGTCTGCGATTTCGCACCACCGAAACCAAAACAGTGCGAGGGCTACGATCTGTCAACGGCAAATTTTACCCACCCGAAGGAGGATGGGAGATATGCGTCCACTTCTGTGGAGACGTCACCAAATACTCAAAGCGCAAAGCTGCAGATGCTGCTTTAGACGCGGAGCACGAGGCAGCGTCTTCAAAAAAAGTTATGCGCAGTCATAAACTACAAACAACAGACTTGATTATCCTTGGACTCAAGAAAGACACTACCGAAGAACACATCCGCGAGTGCTTCGGCAAATTTGGTGAGCTCCAATTGGTTTTGATCAAACGCGACAAAGATGGGGTGTCAAAAGGATTCGGATTCATTCGCTTTGCCACTTACGCATCTCAAAAGACTGTTTTGGGAAACGATTCGAAGTTTTACTTGGTGAATGGTCGTTGGTGTGAAGTTAAAATACCCATTTCGAGAATACTTAACAGGACTGAATCGCAAGAAAGTAAGCATTTAGAGTACAGAATATTTGTTGGGTGTTGTTCGTCAGACATAACACCTTCCGATTTGAGCCAGTATTTCTCCAAATTTGGCGAGGTTACGCACGTGTACGTGCCGACAAACCGAGCCAAGCCCTTCGCGTTCGTGACTTTCAAGGACCCTTCTGTGGTCCAGCGTCTTCTGGGCGAAGACCACAACATCAAAGGCAACCGAGTAAACGTAAGACCTGCAGAAGAGAAACCCGATGCCAAAACGCAATGTCGCAGTCCAAATTTTAAAAACGCCCAAACAAACAACTCGACCATTGTTCAAAATACTCAGCTCACCAATGAAAAATTGGCATATTTCAGAGAGATTCTTGAACGTCAAGACACCGACAAAATCGATCGACTCTGTCAAACTCACATACCTTGCTTCTACACGAACATGATGTCTACGAAGCTGACGTTAACTAGCCTAGTCAAAATAATCCAAAGCCAGGGACACTTGCTTCCACAGCTGGTTCAGAGTGCGGCTAAACTAGCCCACGGTTTGCCTTCGACCTGTCCAAAGATCCAAGCCCAGCCGGGCCCATCAAGTCCCTATCAGGGCCACTCGGCTCCAGATACGACCTACCAGGCTCAGCAGGGTCCCTCAGGTCTGCATCGAGTCCCCGCGATCCCAGATATGACCCATCAGGCCTATCAGGGTGCCTCGGGGCCCTGTGGGGCCCCCGAAATTCCAGCTACGACCCATCAGTCTCAGCAATGTCCAAATACGCCAAATCAACAGCTGTTGATGGACCAGAGGCCAGCATACTTCAAGAGGTCGCAGGTGGCGGGGGCTTCAGACGGTTACTACACTGTAAGACCGCAGCGAGGGAGTGCCTTTGGAAACTAGACTCCTTTTTGTAATGGCGTGAGCTAATAAACTTTTTTGAAAAGCATGGAAATACCAAATAAAAGATAATTGAATTGTTATTTGTTTTCCCCATAGTTTTCAAAAAATATGGAAAGTGTTCAAAAAACTATTAAAAACTGGGTAGGTTTATTGATTGCTTAGAGTGTAATGTTTCCCAAAGTTTCGAAGTCAGTAGGTCGTACTTGTTACTTTTTCAATTTGGTTATACAGTTGGGCAGGTTAGGAAGGGTGACAAAATGAGTCTAAAAATGTAATTATTTGTAGGTAGATAAAATGTTTACTATGTATTATATTTCATCAAATTCGTTAGGCAGTATAGAAAGCCTCTAATCAAGTTGAAGAAACAAGCATAGTTTTAAAAAACAGCCTTATAAATAGGATAATTCTTTATAGCGACGAGAGGATGAGAGGTCGATGTTGAAGGTCAAAATCGCTATGATTGTGTTGTGTTCGGGTGATTTAATTTCAAATAGTTTCGAAATGGGGTTGGTTAGGGCTAACGCAGAATTGGCCAACAAACCCGTCACATCAGATCTTTACTTACACTCCTCAACAGTAATTGAATACAGTCGGAGTCGTCTTGCAGTACTTCAGGTTTGTAACCGACGTCAAATACTAACCCACTTAGTTTCAGTTGCTGCAGGCTATCAAATACTAACCCACTAGGCTCCAGTTGCTGCAGGCTATCAAATACTAACCCACTAAGTTTCAGTTGCTGCAGCCTGTCAAATACTAACCCACTAAGCTTCAGTTGCTGCAGGCTATCAAATACTAACCCACTAAGCTTCAGTTGCTGCAGGCTATCAAATACTAACCCACTAAGCTTCAGTTGCTGCAGGCTATCAAATACTAACCCACTAAGCTTCAGTTGCTACAGGCTGTCAAATACTAACCCACTAAGCTTCAGTTGCTGCAGGCTATCAAATACTAACCCACTAAGCTTCAGTTGCTGCAGGCTATCAAATACTAACCCACTAAGCTTCAGTTGCTGCAGGCTGTCAAATACTAACCCACTAAGCTTCAGTTGCTGCAGGCTATCAAATACTAACCCACTAAGCTTCAGTTGCTGCAGGCTATCAAATACTAACCCACTAAGCTTCAGTTGCTGCAGGCTGTCAAATACTAACCCACTAAGTTTCAGTTGCTGCAGGCTGTCAAATACTAACCCACTAAGTTTCAGTTGCTGCAGGCTGTCAAATACTAACCCACTAAGTTTCAGTTGCTGCAGGCTGTCAAATACTAACCCACTAAGTTTCAGTTGCTGCAGGCTGTCAAATACTAACCCACTAAGTTTCAGTTGCTGCAGGCTATCAAATACTAACCCACTAAGCTTCAGTTGCTGCAGGCTATCAAATACTAACCCACTAAGCTTCAGTTGCTACAGGCTGTCAAATACCAACCCACTAAGCTTCAGTTACTGCAGGCTATCAAATACTAACCCACTAAGCTCCAGTTGCTGCAGGCTATCAAATACTAACCCACTAAGCTTCAGTTGCTGCAGGCTATCAAATACTAACCCAATAAGTTTCAGTTGCTGCAGGCTATCAAATACTAACCCACTAAGCTTCAGTTGCTGCAGGCTATCAAATACTAACCCAATAAGTTTCAGTTGCTGCAGGCTATCAAATACTAACCCACTAAGCTTCAGTTGCTGCAGGCTATCAAATACTAACCCACTAAGCTTCAGTTGCTGCAGGCTGTCAAATACTAACCCACTAAGCTTCAGTTGCTGCAGGCTGTCAAATACTAACCCACTAAGCTTCAGTTGCTGCAGGCTGTCAAATACTAACCCACTAAGCTTCAGTTGCTGCAGGCTATCAAATACTAACCCACTAAGCTTCAGTTGCTGCAGGCTGTCAAATACTAACCCACTAAGTTTCAGTTGCTGCAGGCTGTCAAATACTAACCCACTAAGTTTCAGTTGCTGCAGGCTGTCAAATACTAACCCATTAAGTTTCAGTTGCTGCAGGCTGTCAAATACTAACCCACTAAGCTTCAGTTGCTGCATGCTATCAAATACTAACCCACTAAGTTTCAGTTGCTTCAGGCTATCAAATACTAACCCACTAAGCTTCAGTTGCTGCAGGCTATCAAATACTAACCCACTAAGCTTCAGTTGCTGCAGCCTGTCAAATACTAACCTACTAAGCTCCAGTTGCTTCAGGCTGTCAAATACTAACCCACTAAGCTTCAGTCGCTTCAGGCTGTCAAATAATAACCCAATAAGCTTCAGTCGCTTCAGGCTGTCAAATAATAACCCAATAAGCTTCAGTTGCTTCAGGCTGTCAAATAATAACCCACTAAGCTTCAGTCGCTACAGGCTGTCAAATAATAACCCACTAAGCTTCAGTCGCTTCAGGCTGTCAAATAATAACCCAATAAGCTTCAGTCGCTACAGGCTATCAAATACTAACCCACTAAGCTCCAGTTGCTGGAGGCTCAGAAAAACTTGCAGCATTTCAAGAACATTTTCAATAGGGAATTCTCCTCTTTTCTATAAACACATATTTTACATTCTATGTTGAATTTCATTAGACACGTGTTTTTTAATTTCTTAAAAATATTTATTTTTCGGTATTCTATTTCATTTCAAAATTCCCATCAAATTGACGGCTCCAAAACGCCCGGTAGCCATCTTTAAAGGCTAATGACGTCACATGCCTTATGACTTATTTCTGTCCACGTGCTAATACATGGGCTCAAAATCTGTCATGGAAAGATAAATATTTTTCGAAGTGTGTTTTGTGCATCTGCACCCTAGCACACGTGTAAAAAGTCCTGAAAGGTAACTTTCAATGTCCCAAAGAATGATAAGATTAGAAAGACGTGGATGAATGCCTCAAGATGAGGTGGATCTTTGCCCCCTACCTCTCCTGCATTATAGAGCTGTACATGTCATGGCATGTGACAGTAGCAAACTGGCATCGTCACTGTACAATTCTAGGATCTCATTTGCAGCCCAGTTGTGGTTGAGGTAAAGTAGAGATCTTTAAAGAGGCTAGCGATTTTCAGTGATCTGTAAAAATAACCTTTGCAAGGTAGATGTTTGCCAAGATAGGTACCTTTGATCCTGGTATTCCACTTACCTACCAGTTTTCACGCCTTTCAGCTCGGCCGTTATACTAACTTTCCGCTTGTCGTATGAAATTTCAACAACTCTTCTATATCCACACGAGGTAAATTGGCGAAATTCCAGTGCCATTGTCAAAATGCCGATGGTTTCAAATGTATTACGTATACCACGCCGCTTTTCAATGACAGCTTGACACTGTCAAAAGTGATACAATCTTACTTGGATATTCCGTTTGAAAAAAATGTGTGGTTAAAACAAATTAAAAAAACTCACGTATTGCACACAAAACCAACAGAAACCACCAAACTGAGCTGCAATATTTTAAAAACTCGAATTCTTCGATGTTTTTAGTTAAAAAGACAATGATCTGCAGCCATTTGCAAATTTGGAGCCAAGCATGTGACGTCACAAACCCCTAACCAATCAGTGGGCCTTTCGGACATCCTAAAAATATTTGAAAATTTGCCGATATTTAAATGGTTTTTTTAATTCAGGGAATAAATACAGACATATATAAAAGATATATTCATGAACAGATTTAACTTTTACACTCAGAAAACATGATTGCGAAATGTTTTACGACATATGAGATTTCCCTCGTTCATGTTGTTAAATATTGGATAAAAAATCTAACAGGCTCTTAAGTCGTGCTAGAGTTGCTGCTCCTCTCTTAGATAGTTATTAGTTCTTTTGATTCACAAAATTCAAATATAAGACTGAACCCAACAAATCGCACACGATAGAGGCAATTGATTGTTCTCTGAATGGCATGTCACCAACCCGGCTGCTACATCGCAGATATGCAAATATTGGTGACCGCAGGGCAAGAAAGCCTATTCGTGCATAAGCCCATTCGTGGGTAATCATGAAAATCAATGCTCTGTGTCGTTCCACCATTGTTAAAAGTAGACATTTATCGAATTCGTTCTGCATATCTAACAAGTAAGACAGAAATTGTAATGACTGGATGTGTCATACTCACTAACATCACCACCATCACGTTGTAACAAATGTATTAAAACCGTTGCTAAAACCGGGGAATAGTTAAAACTCAATTCCGAACGTCCCAGTAGACCGTATACAAGGTATATTATTTCCCATGCGTTTGTCGTAGTAGATTGTCGTCAATCTGCAACTCTAACATGTTGTAATTAGCCCGCTATCTAACCAGCGATGATCGTATCACGCGTCCGTGGGGACTTAGGGGCCGGTTGCGCCCCCTTAGAGGGAATTAAGTGCCCCTAATGTACAGATTCACTGACTTCGATGCTATTAACGCGATTTTGGGACACGAGCAGGCCTTAATGCAGAATCATGGGTAGCCAGTGCCGAAATAATTACGTCCGTATTTTGAGTGATGGGATAAAATATATTCTGGATACATAATTGTTTATATTGAAAGCCTTTCATTAAACAATTTGAGAGTATACAAATTTGTTAATTTAATGTTAAATTTTCAAGTTCCTATTTATATATATATATATATATATATATATATATATATATATATATATATTTTTTTTTTTTTTTTTTTTTTTTTTAAATCATACTAGAAGTTCATAAATTTCCTTTCATAGGTAGCTGATGACAATATCAAGTGATAAGTGACAGTCCTAAAATGTGTTTTTAATGAACTTTTAATAAAATCGTTCAAATATCTGTTCTAGCTGCTATCAGGCATTATAGGCTTCACCGATACAATTCAAACAAGAAGAGCGCCCTGCCCCGGCGCCCCTCCCCCTTCAGATTGCCCACTAATAACAGCGCCCTTGTGCCCTAATACAGAAGCACTTGCCTTCTCAAGTGTCACACTCCGGGGACCAATACGCACCACCTCTCACTGCTTCCACAGAACGTGGGGTGCCGAAGCACGCACTCTACGCACAGTGCGTGGTCTCGGGCCCGACCGCAGACCTTACGCATGTCGCACATCATTTGTCAATGCGTCCTTTCGACGTACGCAGTACGCACAATTCCCCCTCTCCACGCAGCAATAATCTCGCGCGAAACACGCACTTTATTATCTACTTTGACAATGCGTGTGACAGATTAAGGGCGGAACTAATCATACATGTCTCAAATTGCTCGTCGCAACTCATTTTCTGTTTTGAGTGAAAGGGTTGTTTTTTTAGACCTTTTGATATATGCGATCGTATTTACAGTGTAAATAAGTCTGATTTTTTGTAAGTTGAGAATGTTAAAATGAATTATTGTTAAAAAATGCAAAAGGAGATTTCATTTAAAAATCAAGACAAACATGGCAAAACACAGTTTTAGGAGAAGCATGGCTCCATATGTCGTAAAGTGTGATATATATATATATATATATATATATATATATATATATATATATATATATATATATATATATATATATATATATCACACTTTATCGGATATATCTGATTCTGTGGCACAATTTAGTTTTTGCTACCCCTCATGAAAAATAACCAGGGGGCGAATTAAAGAAAATTTGTGTAACTTTAAGATAAGAAAGCTATTTACGCTAAGATGTCGTTCTATAATTCCCCCACTAGATTTTAAAATAAATATAGTTGAACGGGAATGGACAATTTAGTTACGTATGGTCTTCTGTTTAAGTTTTCCTAATTTGCAGGACAGTTTACGAAAGGAAACCACTTCACGTTTTCAGTGTACATATGTGTTAATTGTTACGAAACATTGGGGAAAATATTCAACGTTTCATGGTAAGTTTGTATTGAAAATGTATGAAATGATACTCTAAAAGTCTTATTGAAGACCTGGCAATGTCGGCAATTACTTTTCAAAGGTAGTATTTTCAATGTCAATTTCCATAACCTTTCATGTCAAGGCTTTGTAAGACGTAGGAAATTGACAGTGGTCCACCAATCTTGAAACAAAAGCGCGCAGCATCCCCACTCTTATCGGCAAAAGGGCGATCACTTCTCGTTGAGTGCCGGAACAATCAGACCAAGCACACAACTTTCTCCATTTCTTTCCACACGACCGACGCCACCCGGAGGCTTCGGCATGGCGTCGCAAATAATAACGATCAAATGACCGGATATGCTCGAATAATGTTCTATTTATTCCGGATATGCACATATATTTTGCTAAAATGATTCCCTGCTTTCTTTGGGTCTTTTCTTACATAGAAATGATTTACAATGGCGTAATATATATATTATATAGAGCGCAGTCTTCAGTAAATTAATGTGCTCGATTGTGGATCGTGTCGGCGAGAACGCTGCCAGCCTACAACATTGGATCAAACCTTCATTTGGTCTCATGATGGATCATTACGAGGTATTTCTATCATCCACAGAAGACGTCATTAAAACATTTGGCGTGTTTAATCAGGATCTTGTCACCGGAGATTGATTAATAGTTACACCGAGTTGATCTTATTTCATTAGAAATGTAATATTAATGAAGTCTTTCAGTCGGCATGAGAGTAATCATAAGCACATGGAACAGGCTCTTCATAACAGTTCTGCAATCCAATTTAGACATGGAATTATGACGATTTCATTCATAATTTTCCGGCAATACTCTTTATTCTAAATTTTGTTTAGGAGGAGATGAGAATTGTGCGCGCAAATAGGTCTTCAAAAATTGTACTTTAAAACCTGCAAACATATGTGCTGAGCTAGACAAGATTTTGCAGTTTTAATTAGAACCCTTTTTTAGCTTGAAACCCCTAAATGAGTTTTAAGACTTTTGTCAGACCACAAATAATGCAAAATTATATTTACTGCGAATATTTTATTAGGCTTTACCATTTATTATTATTATTGTATTGGCAATTAATATTGACAATAAACAATCGACGTGTCATCCGAGCGTATAAATTAAACCATATGTTATACAAGCAATATTTATAAGTTCAGACACAAAAGACGTGTTTTCAGTTTTCGCTAACAGTTCGTTTGGCCATCGGTTATCAGATTCTTCAACAAAATTTGCTAATTTCCATTCGCATATCAGTCCTGGAATCACCACCGAACCCTCGGCCTTTTGGCTGAGTGCTGGGATGAAATATGTAAGGAGCAAGCCGGGTAAAATACATCTTCTTTGGCTGATAATAATAATGATCATATTAACATTTTCATTTGTCAGTCATTTTATTCCCATCACAGAAGTGCATTATCGCACTGCATCTAACCCCAACGTCCCTTCAATTTTCTTGACAAATCACGCACATGGAACTGATTGCCTGATGACGCCACCTCGCGCGTGCATCCCTTGACACAAGCCTTCTTGTAATTGGCTATCAGCTTGCGTGAACGTGCAAAGAGCCAAGGGGTGCAGCGGCGTCGGCGTCGGCGTCGGCGTTGGCGTCGGCTCTCAGCCAAGACAAATGACGCCGGCGTCGCGTCGCCTGCACCCCAGGACGCCGTCGTGTGGTCGAGTAATGTGTGATCGTGGCTCGCATGATTTATTGTGGCAGTCCTGCCACCGGATCAGGATGGCGATCAAATGTAAGGCTAGCGCGTCGCGTGAAAGATTTTGAAATTTAGAAATATTTTTCATACATCGTTTATCAGACAAATAAACAGGCAGACAGATTGCCAGGCGAATATAGGAACGATTTTTATCAAAGGTGGTGGTTGGAGGAGGCAATCTCAGAGATAACAGGTTTAATTGTTTTGAAATGGTGAAAATGAATGCTTGAAGCCCATAGAAAAATTTAATGTTCGAAGCAAATTGATTCGTTTTTTATACATTTCAATCTTAAAATACGAAAACCTGTTCTGTTAGGCAAGATTTTGCCCCCCATAATATGAAAATTGGGGAGAGGGGCAGTTCTTGCATGTATCATGTCCTTTGGTGAGAATTCAGTGGGGAAGGAATGGTACCAAACGGCCGGTAGTATTACTAATGTTATAGTGATGGCTATATCGGTGTTTTTCATGGTGGCTCAAGCCCGTAGAAACCCCACATTATCACGCTTTGGAGTGAAGTCAGTTTCATTTTGAATTCGAAACATCAAAAGCGTCTATCCGGTCACCGTGGATGTTTAGCATGTACGAATTCCATGAGCTATTTGAAAAAAATCCTGGATCAAGAGAAGATATAAACTCGTATAACTTAACACCATGTCAGATAAATATTCATTAGTTTGACACGGGCAGAATATTCCTGCACCTACAGATAAGTGACGGCAATATTGCACACCCTTTCAGCATCTCTCGCCCATCGTTGGGATGTTTTACTCCAAGCATTACTGCTGAATAATATAATGCATATACTTATCAAACAAAAAACTACTCCAATAAAGAATTGTTTGTCAAAGAGCCCGAGCGCAATGGAAATTGCCCGTGAGTGAGCAAAGCTAAAGTATGTATAAAAGAAGATGGTAGATTTTTTGTTGTTGTGCTCTATTTTTTGAAATGTGTTTTTTTTTTCGAAAGAGAGTTGATGGCGGACGTTATGGCAATGGGGGTAGAGGGTTTAAGGGCTTGCGCGTCAAAGCGTTGCCTGGCTCGTTATGGGGGGTGTGAGATTTTCGCTGCTTGTGATGTATTATTGAAGCTAATTCCTGGCCCATCAACACCCCCTACCCCACCCCAGCCGCTGTGTCATCCAATCGCAGCTTGCGTTCATATTCTGCACAGAGTAGCTACGAGCTCTGTTCATACGTTACTCACTTTTAGAGCACAAAAAGATAAGCCATGAAGCTTTTTATATAATAGCAGGAGATATAAGTGTAGATATAGAACACTCAAGAAGCAAATACGTGTTTTTGGTAAAGTTCCTACTGGCTTACGAATTGTGGAGTGGAAGTGAAAAGGAAGTCATAAAAAAATGATACAAAAGTGAAAACTGGTGTCAAAGAAAGTAAAGGAACAATTAATCTGGGAGTGTTAATAAATGGGTGTCTTAGTTTGATGCATGGTTGATGCAACTGGGGGATTCGATCTAAGGCCCCTGCCAAGGCGTTACTTATTGTATTACAATTCAGAAAGTAAGTAATTAACGATTGTAACCATGTAAAAAAATATCACAACAATCACACACCGATGTGACACGAAAGATGGTCAATTCAAAATAAACGAAGTGTATTAATAAAGATGTAGTCCTAAAATATTGGTTCATTTAATTAGGAAGGTACTTGTTCCTTGACTCTAATTATTCCCGAATTCCTACACGCAGCCTGCAGAACAAACCTGGCTCCTCCACCACACTCTGATTGACTTGAAATTGCTAACTGTTTCACAGTGCCAAATATTAAAAATAGTAAATTTAATACATTTTTCAATTATCCTTATCATTTGTAATATTCTAAGCGTCTTACTTATACAGTTAAGATCATTTAAAAATAAATACCAATATAAAAATTGACAGCTGCTTTGAAAACCAACTTTACCCAGGAAAAATACAATTCTACAATAGTCTTATTACATCTACTGGCTCCTGTTGCTCATGAGACGTTTGTGCTCTTGTAATACCTATGATGAATTTATTTTAGCAACAAATTATCTCTGACCCGAGTCCAGTATAGTGTTGTACCTACATTGGTCAAAGCATAGAGAGCGGTAAAATATTCTGTTCTCTGCTTTCTGGCTGGCACTCTAGTTTGAATTTGCGCTAAAATAATTTTCCCGACAAAATTGTCGCCCGGTTCAGATTATTTAATGGATGAGGCTTAAAACTTAGTGAAAGCAAAGTGTCTGAGATTGAAATGCCAGTAATGGAAGTCGTTTGAAAATCCGCACAATTATTCAAAGCACGGTTTAATTGGCGCCTTTTAGTGAAAATTCGTGTATCAATTAGAGGACATATTTTCCCTGTTAATAATTTATACATAACATTTCAACTTATTTGAATAAACTTATGAATTATTTAAATTTGCACTCTTCTCGTTTTGAATTTCATCAAGTGAACTCCTTTACATTTTAATACACAAACCTCCAGGCCAGCATCCGGGTGGCTCCGTTTTAATGGGCTTAAACTAGATAAAGTGTAGATAAAACCAAGACCAACAGTCTGTGTGCTGTGTGTACCGATTCTAAGCTATGACATATTTGGTGATCATTTATAATTATAGCACAGATTCTAGTTAATGAAGAGAATTACCAATTATTGTATTTTGTTAAAAAATGTATGCAAGAATATGAAATATGACCATATATTTTTAACTATGAAGATTTATCAAGAACAAGAACTGTGTATTAGTTCTTATCTAAGTATCCGTGTGTTCTATTAAATTTCCCATTTCCATAGTTAAAGTTAGATCATAATGAGTCAAATTGAAAATTTGTCATATCCTACACCAAAAGCAGAATTTTCTAAAAATCTTTATTTCAATATCCTTTCTTAAATAGTAACATTTTGCATAAAACACAAAATAACCACCATCAAAAGTTAAAATGAATCAAAAATTGCACAAGCGTTTATCAAAATGATTGACAAATCTCGTATCACTTCACTTTGTAGCCGCAAACCTACCCTTATTGCCCAAAGAAACAGCTTGGTCATGTCTAGAATAAACCACACCTAAAATCCATATATAGCATAGCGTACTCGCATTATAATTGCTACATCTTCCTCGCTGTCCTCGAGGGAGTTTTTATTTTGGCACTATGCTTCGACGCCCTCTCACAACCCCCTCACTCCCCAACCCCCTCACTTCACACCCCAAGCGCGATAAAATTTGCACTTTCGTCGAATTAACGCTGACTGAGCTATATGAAAATCCCATCATATTTAGACCAATATAATATTCTCATCCACGGGATTCCATTTTAGTCACTAATATTTTCCAAAACGAAATTCTCTTGGAGAGATATTTTAAAGAGGGAATGTTTTTCGAAGGGGTAAAAACGGGGGTGGGGTGGGGTGGGGTGGGGTGCAGAGGTGTAAAGGGAGGGTTGTTACGCTAATACGATGGGTAACAGGGAGCGCAGTTTGCTAATGTTTTATTCATCCACTTATTACTTGACTGGGATGATTCGAGGCACTCGTTGGGGCTGGCTTTTCTCCGCCGTTATAGGGGATGATCGTCATTAGGTCCCAAACCCAATTGTGAAAAAACACATACTCACATGCATGGCCTAGAGCAAGAGGGAAACGGATTGATGGTGGGGCGAGGGGATGGGGAAGGCCACCCTCTTCATTCAAATATCTATTATACCGCTTCCTGAAGCGGTTTATTACTCAGTAACTTCATACTGCTACTTTAGCTTTGTTTGAGTTGGGGCAATAGCGTTATTGATTAAATTACAATAGATGTGATTTTTATTGGTTCTTGTTTTAACGGGTACGCTCGCGTTTCAGAATGGTTGGAGCCATAAAGACTCGCCACACATTGGAAGCTGGAAATGGAATTGCGGAGCCGAATTGGGGGTTTAAATTTATGATATCTTAGCAAGGAACTGTAGTGTTTTCCTGCTGACATACATGATTGGCTTTCTTAATGTTTGTTAAATAGAAAAATGATCGATGTTTGTGTTGTAAAACGTGCATTTAGATTACAACTGCGCAGGACATGCACCACCTTTTACATTCGTTACAGTCGTACATTCCCGAATTCCCTAACACGATGATCAAATGGTTTTGATAACGAGACTCCACTAAACTAATTCAATCAATTTTCACAAGGCAATGGCGACAGTAGGAAAAGTATCTATAGAATCCCCAAACCCGTAAAGGGCCACTACGTTTGATGTAGTTCCATACTCCACGGCTATAAACTATTCCAAACTTCTGCCAAAACGTCTAATTTTCAAACGTTGCCGCTTTTACCTGAGCTAAAATTCTCATTTCCCCACATTTCCCATCTTTCCACAGTGCTGCCACCCTTCCCACTTTCGGCTCCATGCCTTGATTAATGGTGTTACAGTGCCGACAACTTGTGAATAATTGAATTTTCCATTTTAGTATCCTTTCCATCTTCCATCTCTTTCCACCTTTCTCTCGCTCTCTTCCCATTCCTCTCGCACGCTCTCGCCAGCGCTCGCTGATGTTGTAATATTAGGCTACGTTCTTTAATCTTATTTCACAGCTTGAAAGCTCAAGAAATGTTCACTTTACTTTAGATACTTTACTTTGTGTGTATAATGACTTTGATTTTTCTTGGAAGCCATGATGAAAACACTGCATTAACAATCTCTCCACCTCGACGGGCTTCTTTTGAATGCTAATTAATAATGTCAACGATGAAAATAGGCATTGTGTGGTAGATATACACGTTGGCAAAGCCCTGATGGCGTATATTATGGAGGCAAACTTTCATCAAATACATGCCATGCTACTAATTAAACTGTAATTTTCTCGAGATGGGCGTAGTTATACACCCCGTGTTTATTTATAGAGCAAAAACTTATCTCATTTGCTGGATTGTGGTCTGAGAAAATTAATGATTCTAGACACACTTGATTAAAAATTAAGCGAAACGTAATATATTTCGCGGACAGTTCCCTATATACGTGTGTATTAACACCGGAAAAGATGTCAAATGATAGAATGACAATGCTGGGAAAGTTTCCAGCTGATGTGGAAAAATGGAATGGTTACAACTCGATAGGCTCCGTTTCATGCTTTTCTAATTAAGTCTTGACGGCACGATCGAGGAAGTTTCAATCGCCGCTATCAATGGATGATTAAATTAATTATCTCGTAGTAACTAATCACTCATCGTGAGCCGCAAGAGCGGAGGCAACAAAGGCTTGTAGTCAACTCTTCAAAAACACTCCCATTGTCAACGTAATGCCGGCGACGAAGGGAAATTTTAGTTTTCATAGTGAGAAGTGCCGAAATAAGCCGTCGAAATTAGGGGTTTCAAATCGGCAATGAGAGCCACTAATGTTAAGAAGCACACACATGAATTTAGACGACAATATCACATACAATATCGTAAAACTAAGAGCATTCTTGTTACAAAAAAATTGAAAATAATATATTTTTTAGACAAATAATGGTTATCACACTTTGTTCCCACAACAAAAATAATGTTTCTCCTAAACTAAATACATCTAAAATAACAACACCACTTATTGCCCCATTATTTATCTCCAAACTGAACCGAATTACAAAACACCAATCCACCACACGTACGCCAAACAACTAGTTATGTGAAAGTGTGTTCCAACTTCCAACCACTAGTTTCCCTCTGAAAAGGCAAATGCGTTTCCACAATCAATCACAGCGAGTTTGACCTCCTCTCCCAGCGCTTTACGGAGAGTGATCGCTCTGCATCCAGCCACATCCATCCCATTCCCAGCTCTCGGCACTCTTTGTGGGAACTCCGTCAAGCGCATCATCGGACACTTGACACGTGCAGCAGTGCCATCTAATGCTCTATTGAGTTCCCATTGTGCGGCCTTGAGAAGTGTTGATGAACCAATCATTCACGAGTGTCGTAAAGCAGCTACGTCACGGTGCTAGACAGATACGAAAGGCTGTTTTCAAATTGGTTTGGCAATGTGTTTTAAATATCCAAGAGGCTATTTCACTGTGTGTTAATATTATATCAATGCTTATGGTATATTTTCTGAAATGTTATTAATGCACACTTTTAAGTTCCAACGGTTTATTTTAAAAAAAAAGGTGAATTCGAACTATTTACAAATGTACACCTAGACGCAGCCCGCAGAGCAGGCCTGGCTCCTCCACGGTTTTAACGCATGAACTCTAAATTAGTACACATGGGCATATCATTTAAAATTAATTGAAAGATTGCGTGAAGACTATGTTGGTTGTGTGTTTTATCTACATGCGTTCAAATGATTTGATTAAAGAAGTGATTTAAATAATATTGTCAGATATGTAATATATCCTTTAAATATGTGCTCCTCAAAAATGTAAATTGATAATAATGGCTATCCTGGTAAACTTAAGACGTCCCTGGATTTCGCGTGACAGCGTCGCTGCCACCCCTCTTCGGCGTCGGATTCGGAGTCGGCATCGGCGTCGGCGTCGGCGTCGGCGTCGGCGTCGCATTGAGAAGAGGCGCCGGGCTCCGCGCTTGGGGGCGGGTGCCGGCAAAACGTTTAGCCTCGTTTAGCGCTTTGTTCTCCCCGTCTGATAGGTTGCCTCTGCGAGGGAACACACGATTGGTCCATGGCAGTGAGGGATCTCATCCCATCGAGGAGGAGAGGATTGACAAACGCTCTGAATTTAAAATGTCTGAACCCGGAAAAGGAAAATACATAGTGATGTAGTATATTTATTTTATAAAACCTAAAACGCATATGGTAGTTGCTATATAGTGTTATTCTTTTATTAAACCTATAAGACTGCTGATACGGCAATGACTGTAGAAAAATCTTTAAAGAGAGTTGTAAAATGTTTTTCCTCGAGGAAATGTGCATTTTGAGAACACCGCCACTGGATAGGCCAGATTCCGGCCGTCGGCTGGAAGGAGAGAAAGACGAAGCACCAATTTCCAAGAGCGCTTGTTGAGATTCAGAACGGTTCAAACCAAACATGGACAAAATAGATGCACATTCCAAATACAAATTACACTTATGCTATACTTAGGTACCAGTACAATCATTGAGTTGAAAACAAATACAAATATTGTCAAAATTGACAAAACTGAAAAATTTTGCAAAAATACCGTAGACATGACTAGCCTTTTGTGTGTACTTATGAGTAGTGTAGATTAAAAAATCAAATATCAAGCTGCGTAAGGGTCCACATTGTCCCTTACTGTCGGATGTATGCTCTTTGACAGTCTCCAGGTCATAAAACATAAACCAACCCTTCAGTACATAAATGAAAAGCATGACGGCTGGGGTAATGACTCCACTCATATTATTATTCATCGGCAGCATTGAAAATTTTGCACAATCATTGGTTGTAAAAATATCCCCTTTGCTCTCCCTTATTCATGCATATAAACCCCACAGACAATCTACTTGAAAAATGATTTTCTGTCTGGTTGAGACCTTTACAATATTTTTGAACGATTATGAGTCGACATCATAATCAGCATATTTTAGATCACGTTTTTTGCTCTACTTTTGTAATGGGTGTGCATCAAAGATCCATTTGCTCCTGACAGATGCAATCGGAAAGGCAAAATGTGCTGGGAAAAAATAAGGTTTGATTTTTGGGGAAATGTTTACGGAAATTCTGGATGTTATAAGGAAAATCGTATAATAAAGAACGTGGTTTGTTATTGTGATAATCAAATGCTATTTATACAAATATATTTTACATCTTTAAGCATTACAGAATCATGAAGTGTGTTTAATAGCAGGCAAATAACCAAATTTGAAATAAATGTAGTGGAAAAGAAGCAGTTATTTAGTCAAGGATTTTATTTTAGTTGAGATATAGCGCTATATGATAGCCGAATCTTTCCGCGTTGGCTTCTGGATCCTTTCTCAGCGGAAGATATTCAGATCAGATAAACGCATAGTTCTTAAAAGAGCGGTCTGAATCCACAAGGAATGGAGGCAACCAGGATATGATAGCCAAGTTTAACGGAACATTAAACACAGAACGTCAAAACGTCAGCAGAACGTAGCGAACAAGTTTGCAAGGGTAAAATATCAAAGGGATGATATTATTTTTATCTTCTTTATTCATCCTTATCCTTTCTATGTTCTGCTCGACTTGTTTACCAAGATAGACAAACAACTTGGAGAGATTTACATGTGGGTAGAGAATTTTGTTAGGTCACTGGGTTTTGAAGAGATTTTGGGAGAAATCTGATCGTATGATGTAGCCCGGATGGAGTCAGGGTGTTTATCGTCACTTTAGAATGTTGACTCACCTGAAACCATACTATTTTTGGGTGGAGAACAAGAATATGTCGCCATCGTTTGGAACGCTGTTGAAATGTCTAATAAATAAGTTTCCTTTATTAACACTGAGCTGGAATCATAAAATTGAAGGCAAAATCACGTTCAAAAATCAGTTTCTTTGCATAAGGTTTGGTGGTTGATATAACTGTGATGAACACATTGGGTTGTTTACGATATATATTCATCACCAATGTAGTCTGAATTATACCAATATAAACTTGCAGCAGAATAAAGTTTCAACTTTGACGATAGCTTCATATGTCAAATCATAAAAACATATTTGGCACAGAAATTAATCGTTAAAAGATATCTGAAATCGTCCTACAATTGCAGATTCGACTTCAATGTTTGTACCACAGCTAGTAACGAATGAAATCCATAAAAGATTTGTAACATTCTGGTAAACTTTTGAAACTAGAGATTGGATTAGGCGGGCTTCCCCACTTAATGACTCCGCCGATGCGGCATTACTGCGTTGACTGAATTTTCTATTACTTTTAGAAGCCAATTGAGATTAAATGCAGGCAATTTTATTTTTACGTCAGTGTGCTGTATTAAGTTCTTTTTTCTGAGTGTTCCATTAAAAAGACCTAAAACTTTTTTATTGCCTTTGTCTTTTAAAGCTATTACCATTTGGAACAAACGAACTTTTTTCCTACTTTATAAGCAATTTAAAAAGTAACTCGATTATGAATTAAATATTTTATCGTTGGTATATTTTAATTTTGACTGCATACTGTAGCTATTCACGAAATATAAGAAAGACGACAAAATCTGTCCTGTTTTATCAATTTATTTTTCTTTCCACTCCATGTATTTTGTACCCTCACTAATAACAAATCAAATAGTTGGTCACAATTTAGATCAACATGATCGTAAACATAAGTATAATATCGTAGATGAATGATTATATGATATTGTACAACAAATTTGAACAACCAATTTTTTAAAGATAGAAAATTATAATACCTGTTTGATATTATTGTGTTTTCATTGTTAATGCTTTGTCGCATTCATAATATAAGCGTCATTTTTACTCAAACTTGTCCAGAAGGGTTACATTATTCTTCGAGCATTGCTAGCCGGGATACACAACTAGCTCAACGATGTATGTTTCCCATGCAACGTTAAAGTATAGGCCTTACCAGCTGTGATCATCCGTCAGATCTACTCTATGACCATGATTATGTCGTTATGTATTGCTACTTAAAAGATTAAACATTTACTAGTACATTCTAAATAAGTAAATTGAATTCTAGAAGTAGCTAAATAATCCCCTTGTTTGTTTGTTTTAATGTTTATTCAGTTGTAAGATAACGGAAAAACGGCAACATACATGTTGATCGCAGTAAGAGCTAGTACTGCATACTAGTTGCCTATCCCGCATATTACTGCATTTTGGCCATTTCGAAGCAGATAGTTTGCGTCGGTGCATGTGGGAATACATATTAACGATAACATATTTCGTTTTTTGTGCATATATGATAATCATTGTAAATCCCGGAAAATATGATGGGGCACATCTACTAGAAGTCACTTCCCTTCCAATCCAATATCTTATTTCTCAAATATTTGTTGACATCTTCTTAAATGTGCATGTTGTGCAGATGAGGGTGAGTTAGATTTCAATATACGAAGCACCCCTAAAATCTAGAAGCTTTTACATAAATTAGGTTTCGGTTCTATAGGCTATTACCGTATATCAACAATAGTTATAAAAATCTACAAAACTCTTTGATAGAAGATTATACACATATATTTTGAAATGGGCCAAAAGCCAGAATATTATTCATGACCCCTGAAAGAGCTCCGACTGAAATCCAGCCCAAAGTTTGCAATTCATTGATTTCAATCGGAGAGGAAAGATGCAACGGACCGCGTCGCGTAAAATGCTAAAAGCAAACTCTTTATCATTCGAGACAAAATATCTGGTCTGACCAAGATCTTAAAATCCGGTTCAAAGATGTTTCTCTGACTTATTGGCTCCAAGGATATTATACATATACGTGTACTAGAAGTACGCTGATAATATCAATCATACTTGGTATTCATTTCCGGCAGTAGCCGTTTTATAGGATAAGTGGAACAATTTAATGAGCTATTTTCTAAATAAACAAAATTTATATAATATGCATTTGAATTGACTTATATATATTTTTTTTTCCTCATGTCATTCAGTATCTATGATGTCTCTTTTCTTGAATAAATCTTACGAATCAACTTATCTATTCTGACAAGAAACGATGCATTGAGTTAGTTCAGTCGTCTTTGCGTGCCAGCAGCCAATTAAATTTATTAATATCATATTTTGACTTTTATTATCTACAAATCTCAAATTAATGGAAAATAGAATGTCCATATCATAGAGTTCCCTCAGTTTTTTTTTATGCAAAGGGATGCAAAGACATAATATCTAAAACTATTTTATTATTACGCAAATCGCATCAGAGTTAATGTTTTTTTCCTGGTCCATAACTAACAAAATGTAAGGAAATATATGATCAAATTACGACCGCTAACCTTTTATAAGTGCTATAGATTATCAAATAAAAATTCAGCCAAGAAAAAAACTTTTCGCGTGGTTCCATGAGAAATAGAGATTTGAAACGAATGTAAGTTAAAAGTTGTTCCCCCTGCCAAACAAACCACCATACTCATACCCTCTTTCCAAAAAAAAAAGCATCACACAAAAAGCCGCCATAAAAAAGTAATCAATACCGTTCGTAGCTGCAATTTTCAATCTATTGCCCCTAACAAGTCGCCAAAAAACGCATCCCTCCCTCTCGGCTGTTGTAAAGCTCCATTTTCCGTGGCTTATATACGGAAACTTTTAACCATGGCTCATAAAGTTAATTCCCGTTAATCCCGAAGAATGAATTTATCAGCAAACTCGCCGGAACTAAAGCGTGCTAAATCTAAATCTATCCATTCTTGACTCTTTACTTCCTATAGAGAGCCCAGCGCCCTCATCCCGAAGGGGTGGTTAGCATCCATTCATTGGGAAGATTTACACAAAGTTTGGCAGTGATATAGAATGATTTCCATGTTACTGGCAGGGGCATACAAAGGAAACGGAATCACTAAATATCACTTGATCAGGAAATCAAAATTGAATGAAATCGAATTTCTGGTAAAAATTGATATATTCTTTTATGTTGCTCTGTTCAGCATTTACACTCCTTTTATTTGTTTTGCTTCCTAATTAATTTCAATTCAACATGGCGGACTCTGGACGATAATGATAAATCAGCCCTTTCGCCATTGCTGATATCATTTTACTTTGTTTGGCGTTTTCATGTTTATCGTTCCGCTTTGAAATAGAAAAAGACGTTCAAATATTCATTGCTCGGTCTAATTTAATGACAATTCTGTCAGCCGCTTTGGGGGAGGCAACGGTTCGGAATATTGGTGCAAAAAAGGATTTTGCAAATTCCAAGTGCACTGTTATTTGTTATATGATCGCACTTTTGGCCCCGCTGCAGGAAAGGATGGCTAATTTCTTGACCACAAAAAGGACGTTATTTACTTTACGTGGATACGCTGAATTTGATTATGGTAACAATATGTGCCCAATACTTCTAGGCGCTGCTATGCCATCCTGATACCATATAGGTACTGTTCTGAATTAAATGTTATATTGCTTGGCATGCCCTTGTGATACCTGCATGCATGTCATAATTAACCAGAGTCAAAAGGTGTCATTGGTTCCTTGAATTAAGAAATCTAAACAATACAACTTAATGGCTTGGAGACCCCGTTATCCATAGTTTAATATGTTATTTCTTAAATTTTACGAACAGAAATTTCTGTTTGAAAGTGACACATGGAGTCAGCTTTATATGCATAACTTCTGCAATATCTGCTACAGGCCTTTGGATTTTTATTTTCTTAGTAATCATCGAGCACATTTTAAATGCAAATTACGTCTTGCGTTCACGTTCTGGAAAATTCTTCTCGCGTACCAAATTGGGCAACGACGGGAAACAACCAGCCCCCCCCCCCATCCCTGCATACCCCCGCGATGCAACGACAGCATCACTGCTATAACGAGCCAGACCCATTGTGCAATGTTGATTTAATAAGGATTCCCCGAGATGCGATTCGGAAGTCGTCGAGCTTTGAGCTTTAAGGCCATTTCCCATTCGCTTAACTTGTCAGTTGTCCCCGAATAATTTCGAGCCAAGTAGTGGCCTTTGGAGCTCATTCAAATCTCAGAGCGAGATTCTTATCGTTTATCGATATTCGTTAGCATTTAGTGGGTTGGAATATGTCAATGTGTTGGCGAACGTGGTTTTGTGATGCCATTGCATCAGATCGGATCCTTATGTTTACCACTGGCTTGCTATCGATGAAATTTTCTCGAAACACTATGGAAGAGATCGTAAATTAAAGAAATACCAAACGAAATTTATCAAAAGACGCCAAAAAATCTGTCATTTTTTAATCCCTGGGATCTCTAAATATCCTGCAAGCTTAAAATGTAAGTAATATTCATTCAAGACTTTATTTATACATGCAGTTTTATAGTTGTATCAGCGTAAAATAAAATAGAAAATTAGTAATGAAGATGCTATTACATTTTATTCTCTTAAAAATATTACAGTCGCATGAGATCCTAATCACATACAGTTCAGGCTGTCCGGTGTCGTTAAACATCGTAAATATTTTCAATTGTGCTGGTGCGATGTCATTATGGCATTTCGAAGACAGGACACGAATTCAAAAAATCTTCTCGACCACGTGCTTATCGATTACAATTACTTGTTCAAAAGTCACGGTGCAAAAGTAAAATTATGTAGGACAATATCAAACTGTCCGTTGATTATCAGAAACCTATCAAATTTGCTATCACACCATGTAGCCTATAAAATTAAAGTTTATTGGTTAAAAGGCATCTAAATCTAAAATAACTAAATGCTACTGCAGGAGTCGAGTGGAGCTATAGTTCGTCTCAGGTTCTGATGGCAGCAACAAACCGGTTTTCGTCAATGTTATGGTATAGGCCCAATGCCCCGAGGCGCTGTCAAAAATCGTGAGACGTACTATAGACGGGCGGATTTGCGATCTAAACCGAGCTGGCGACCTCGCTGCTTGCGACGCCACTCGCCAGCATGCCAGGACTCCACGGGGTAGGCGCGAACTGGTCCTTGCTCTCCTCTTTCCACTCGAGCAGGGCGGACAACACATTCATCCAGAAGCTTAGATTAAGTAATAACCCATTACTTACTCTAAGCCAGAAGTACACCGTCAACCCTTAAACATCGAGAGAACTCGTCTCAAGTTTGATGGAAACAGTCTTGGGAAACGGGTAACGGGTACACACTTACATTAGTCAACACTGAAAATACTAGTAACATTTTAAATAGTCGGCACCGGAAACCTTTAGGCAGTCTCGGGTTCGTCCCGGTGCGGTTACACATTTCCCGGTTTCTAGTTTCCTTCATCCGTCGCTTTCCATACGTAGACACCAAAAACATGGTAAGGGCACACAGAACAAAAATCTGTTCGGGTACATTTGTAACAGCAGTGATTATTGGCTATGTCTTACACAGTTACACTACACTTACAGTGTAATATGCACCCTACACTGTAATATACTAGTGTAGTTATGTAATATAACCTCAAACTGTAATATTATATACCTACTGTAATATACCCTACATTTTCCAGCCTAGCGCGACCATAATGGTCATATTATATGCATATATAAAGAAAAGATTTTCTTCTGACAAAATCAAGCAAATTTTCCACACACTGGGGATGTAACCTAATTCCTACTATAAGTAATAATTAGATTCGTGTATTGCTATTGTCTGGAAAATATACTTGCAAACGACTAGACCACGAGGAAATTTAAAAAATATTATTTTCATCTTTTAATTCGGGCAGGAAAGGGTTTATTAGTACCCCAACCCAATAATGGAGGAAAGATGGTTTTATGTATTATCGAGGTTCAAAAATGTGATGATGAAAACCTTGGGTTCGGCTTCGTCGCCAATTTCAACTCCGTTATATTCGATCCCAAATACCGCCCACGCCAGCCACGGCACCGTGAACGCCCACTTTTTCTGCAGCAGGATATGCGTGCTCATGTTAGAGGGTAAGTGTCATCACTGACGCATTACACCCTATTGTAGTTTGTGTAGTTTAGTGTAGTTTGGGTTCAGGTACGTGGACAACGGAAACTAGCTAAATGAAAGCTTTTTCAATTTCAGTGAAAAATAAAATTCAAGACTGCTGCCATACCATAATTCAATCTGCACGTTTGAATGAATGTAATTTGAAATTTGTATTCATTTAATTACTTTCCAAGCGAACCACGCTCAATTTGCTGTTTGTATCAGCAGCAGTCAAAATTTCTAACAAGAAGCAGGTCGATTTGCCCACGTCATGGGGTAAAGTTCCTCCACCAAAAAGGCCCCCCCCCCCCCCCACACACAGAGGAAGTGAGATTGACGCAACACCGAACAAGTAGTGGTACTGTGGTGGTAGTTATGCCAACGAGTCGCTAAGCATGAGTGATAAGGATTTAGCCGATAACAATAAAAGTGACTCCTGCGACAGATAGTGTCTGTGAAGGGGAAGAGTGGACAGTGATGGCATTGGGGATGAATGAAGATGCGAATCCTATATCCGCGGAACGGCCTAAAGAGTGGAGCTTGGATAAATATCAAGCCTTCCAGACTAAAAACTAACAAGCTGAAAGTTTTCCAGTGCATCGTCGAGACTTCCAGAACATCGTCGAAACTTCCAGAACATCGTCGAGACTGCGCACCCTGTTCCACTCAGGCACAGGGCTGAGCAAATCACCATAACCAGACGTTTGCGCCAGCACGGGAAAACCGAAAGCACCAGCTTGCAGCCAACAGAGACGGTTTTGCAACAATGGGAAACCTGTTTATCTCGCTTGCAAGGGAAATGTATGACTATTGACATTTGATTGTATTATGTTTGAAGGGGACACCTTCCAATGCTGGTGACAATGTCAATAGGAAGCCAGGTTTCAAATACAGCATCACAGCACTATATGGAGTACTACACCAAGCCTGTAACCAAGGCCGAAATCTCAACTAAGTGCGTACCGTTCACAATCGCTTGTTCTTACGGTACAAAATTTTCATCATTGATCAGCTCCTTCGAAAAAGCCGTGGGAATTCCAATTTTAATGCATGTTTAAAATGTATTACATTTCATTGAAGACTCTTTTTGCACGCAGTTTATGACCGTAAAATAAGACAACACTCTTAGATGTACTCATTTTTTTATTATCTTAAAATATTACAATTCACAAATACTTACAATGAGCCAGGCTTTCGTATATAAAAAGCAAAAGGGACACAAGTTGTCAAGCATTTTGGATTTTCTTGTGAACAGTGTTCTGAAGATAAAACGTGACCGCTAACATCTTCTCACAGCATGCGTAGTAAATAGTATAATAGTATAATAAAGTATAATATAGTATAATATAAATATAGCATAATATAGTATAATTTAGTATAGTGCTTTTTCTAACGGCTAAAATATAAAATTATTTACAAGACCATACCGTAAAGCTGTCCGCTGCCTTTTTAAAAACCGAGTTATTTCGTAGAAATCAAAGTTGTGCGTCCAAAAAGCATCAAAACATAGAGAAACACCAGTGAAGTGCATCTAGACTGGCAGTTTAGAAATCTGGACGGAGTTGGCGAACCCGCGGTTGTCGAATCCCACTTGGAAGCTGCCAGGACTCCTTGGGGACAGGATGAGTCGGCCCCTGCTTTCCGCCTTCCACTCAAACAGTGCGCATACCACGGTCATCCAGAAGTACAGCGTCAGGACTGGATCAACACAGATACGCATGTAAAGCGCGAAAAGCGTGAAAACCATTGTGTTCACAGGATACTTTTAAAACTTTGGCCACCAACATATAAGCTCTGTTTGGTTGTCCACGAAATCTAGATGATAACTAGATTTCTTGCGTTTGTTTGTCCAGGCTAGATTTCGTTTACTGCACGATTGATTGCCTATTATGACGTCACAACGAAAACTAGGTAATAACAACTTTGCGCCTTAAAATGAACTGGACAACCAAACATACTTATTGTCTGCATTTTTTACAAATATTACAATATTTATATCTACGATATCGTAGTGCTTTTATCATTACAAGAAACGATTTAGGATTGAAATAAATAAACACAAATGCCTAGCAGTACACGATTAGAAAATAAATAGGTACTCATTAGACAGGTCAAATACCCTGCCGGGAATGTATTTACGGAACGGGCCAACGCAATGCAGAAGTTAAGTGTATACTGCCCATTTTGCACCCTAACGGGTGCAAAATGGGCAGTTTCTTACCGAGGCTGAAGATGGTAACCATGAAAGGCCAGGCGCCGGGGGCGACGCCGTGACGCTCGCTGTAAGATACCAGGCCTCCCACTTGCGTTGCGAACCCGATGAATTCGCACACCAGCCACGGCACCGTGAACGCCCACTTTTTCTGCAACAGGAAGGTATTCGTGTATTAGAGAGGGTACATACTATACCTTCGAGCATTGCTAGCGGGGATAGGTAACTATAGCTCAGCGCTGTTTGTATCCCATGCAACGTTGAAGTATAGGCCTTACCAGCTGTCATCTTCGGTCAGATCAACTCTATAACCATGATTGTCGTTATGAGTTGCTATTTAAAAGATTAAATATTTACTAGTCCTTTCTAAATAAGTAAATTGAATTTTAGAAGTAGCTAAATAATCCCATTGTATGTGTTGTTTTAATGTTTATCCTGTTTCAAGATAACGTAAAAACGGCAACATACATAGTGAATGCAGTGAGAGCTGGCACCGCATGCTAGTTGCCTATCCCGTACCGGAGCAGTGATCAAGATACTACATACATAGTATGTAACATTATACACTCGGTTATCAATGCTGGTGTATATAGTACGTCTCAGGTTCTTTTGGCAGCAGGGCCGCGGGACATGGGTAAGGTACTGCAACTTTGCACAGCCTTTGCTAAAGGTAGCAGTGGTTCGCTGCCAGCTCCATCAAAAAGGTTCGCACGAATGGGGCTGATACCTGTTTCGCAATCAATTTGAGCGTTTTTACTCAAGATAATTCGCACTGATTGTGTGACGTTAAATGAGACGAATTATTTATCCCGGCAAAAAAATAATCTGTCCATGACTTTGAAATTTAAAAATCGATGCAGAATTAAGATTTCGTAAATCACTAGGAATATTATTTTGACGACTGATCACTCAGTTTATTGATCGTTCTTTAGATTTGTAAAGGTATGCCATGATATTATGTTTTATGACCAGGCAGCAAATACCGCACCGAACCGATTACTGATTAGAAAACAAGTTATCCAGACCGACATCGGCCAACTCTAAACAATGGGAGAGTAAGGGGTATGCAAAACGAGGGTTCTCGCGGAAATATAAAAAACGCTCTCTGGACTTCCGAACCTGAGACGTACTATAGCTTAGGTTGGTATAATACGGCGATATGTCCGCCAACAGTGGGACAGAATTATAGGTCAATTTAAAATGAGCATGTGACATTGAAGCCCATCGCAAACCTAACAAAACTTGATATTTAGAATACCTATATGCATCAAAACGAAAGTAAATCTGACTGACTGATAGTATATTACTTTAAACTAAAGCACGCAAATATCTACTGCAATTTATGATAAGAAATAAACAATCTAATATTTGAAAAGTAACTTTGTTACCAAGTTGATGTTTGACCAAACCGGGATACGAACCCCCGGACTGGTTACGCATTTTCCAGCTTCGCTATCCCTAAAGTTTGTGTTTTGTTGGCTTTCACCATAAGTAAATTATACCTATACGAAATCATTTTGAAAAACTGAACTTTTGCTAGGTCGTTTCATAGTGAAAAGCAAGTATCTGTCTGTGTACTATCCGTGCTTGCAAATCTAAATCACACTCAATCAAGCGGCAGTATGACAACCTAACCAACTCTAGCCTTCGGAAACTACGAAAGTATCCTTTGTAATTCTTGATACACCTATTATCGTATAGATACGATAACCTATACGCGACACTTCATTTAGGAAAATAACTCGTTCAAGTATAGAGAGTTCAAGTACCCAGCGGGCCGTCGGGTGGAATGGTAGTGATTGCATTCCTTGCCAAGATTGACTGCTAATGAGTCGGCGTCAGTGACCATAAATAAAAAGTAATTAACCTCAACAACTTACCACAATGGATGCGTAAATCAACAAGGCGCTCGCGATTAGGTAGCAACAAGAAAAGGACAGCAGTCCTGCGAGAACACCAACATCTGAAAAAAATTATAGAGCTAAGTAATGGTGTAAAATGTCGAATGCATGTTTATTCGATCAATGATTATATAATGCAAATATGATGCAAATTGTGACTTTTCGGGTCTGAATCCAGTTTAGAAGCACCGACTAGTTCTGGACATGCTAAGGAGGCGCCAGGTTTCAAAAAGCATAAACCTTATGAGCACAATAATATCTTCCATCGACGATCGTCTCAGACATTCTCACTCCAAGAGCAACTGATCTACTTAATATGTGATACGGTTTCGAATTGGGGAGCGTCATATCCCTTGAAGGACAGCGTCAGATCCAAATTGCACATCTTAGGTATCAAGAAAGAGGTGGAACTCACTTCGATTGGAGTGGTGTGGGGTGGGTGTGTCATCTTCCACGATGTCCTGGATGTCGAGCAGGGCAGCGATCTTCGAGTCTCCATTGTGCTCCCACAGTTCGGTAGAGAGCTGCATCATCAAGAGGAGAGCCGCGAACTGTAGGAAGAGAGGGAACAAAAATTTAATTAAAATCAGATATGTATAGAAGTTGTAATTGAATAATATGATGGACCTGCTGACTTTGGTATCATAGTTTAATAAGAACTGATAATTTAGATTTAAGATAATTATTTTAGAGCATTGCATGGTATTTTATACATACGAACATCGCAATCGTGAAACACATAATAGCCTCTCCGAATAACTATTGAACACTGAGGTTTGAACGGTATAAGGTTTCACATATTTCTCGCAGTTTTGTCACTTTCTCTGCAAGGGTGATAGGACTGATAGCTCTAAGGAATTTGACAGCGAAGGCAAAATGTAGACAAACTAAAAATCAATTCACCCCCATGCTTGGTTCTCTTTCCACGAATTCTATGTTATTAATTGGAAACCAACAGGAATATTTCAATTAATATGGGTATACTTATGATGCCAGGACTTTGATATGGGGGTGGTTTTGTATGTCTTTATGATTAAGGTAATAAAATGGTACTCACAAACCCTAAACAGCCGATTACCCTTACTGCGATCGGCAAGCTCATGCAGCAAATCTTCACTTTTTTACCTCCGATCTTCATTTTCACAAGAAGTACTTAAATGTTTGGCAATTTAGTCGCTTCAAATGCCGCTTGCCAATAATATTTTCTAGTTCCTAGCCCGCAAATGGTTATCTCTCGACTGAGAGACTTGCTTGGATATCTATTCGGTTTTATATACGGACAGGTACAAGTAATTAAATATTATTTGTGAGTTCATTCACTGTCATTTCTACACTCCAGTCAGCTGGTATAATATGCTTATTGCATGCTCGTAAACCTAAAAAAAAAAAACACCGCACTATAGTACGTCTCATGTTCTTTTAGCAGCGCCTCGGGGCATTGGGCCTACACTATAACATTGTCGAAAACCGGTTTGTTGCTGTCATCAGAACCTGAGACGAACTATAATACGAATATATTCCTGATAATAACATGGTGATATTATATATTATTGGAGATTTTCAACAATTCGAAATATGAGCCAATCAGTGAATGAGTCTCGTCAGTTCGTATTTTCAGATGGTGTTGGAACATTTTCCAGTTACTTTACATTCAGTGATTGAAATATTTAACTTCATATAAGGTTATTTAATTATAGAGAGAAAATTTTGAAAAAATAGAATAATTTAGTAAAAATAGATTAATTACAAAATTTCTTAATCGATTATTTCCAAAAACGCAGTGGGTATAAGTTGAGAACAAAGGTAGATCCTCTGGAAATTTCGGAGCAGGCGTTTGGTCTGTATGAGCACGCGCAAACACACACGAAAAAACATACACAAGTGTTTTTTTGGGGGAGGGGTAGTGTAATTGAAGATTTCGCTCCGCTCGCTTCACTCGCGACGCTCATCAATAAGGTGCTAAGTGCTAACTATGTTGTTATCTTCTACCTTGAAGCATGTACGTGAAAATCCTGGGTAAGACTTACAAAAAAGAAAAAACAATAAAGAGAAATGATGATCTTTCACAGTTCTTTTCGCTGACAAAAACAAGGCGTCCCCATTTTCCTCCAAGGAAAAGCATTTCGGACCGGACGCGGTATCACGATCGAGACTGAATGGCTCGCCACTTTCCCGAGGAAAACTGCTAAGTCCAAGTAAATGTGCGACATCATTTTCTTCATTCGCGACGCCGGCCATTATCCTTGTTCCAAACGGATGACTTTTAGAGCAGCTACTGCTGTAAGAAGCAAACAATAACAATAACCGCTAGACGATAGAACGGAAGTTATTACTTCCTCGAGATGGCTGGAAAACTTTCGTGAAATGCTTGGACAAGAAAAGAATACTTTCCGATTGTTAGAGTATTGTTGCGTTCGAGCATGGACGCCTTTCTGGAAAACACGGTGATAAGAAAGTCCCATGCTTTTGGGAGTCGCCCCTTGTTCATAGTTTACAATTGGTCGTGTACATAATCCCAAACAATAAGGGGTATGGGATTATGGAATGAGTAATATATTTTGATTTCATGTAATTGTATGAATTATTTTCGAATAATTTTATGCAGTCTTCAAGTCTTCAGTCTTCAGCTTTGCTGAAACGGTTTGTAGCAATACAGCAGGGTCGTTTTGGGTTACAGTTTGTCGGGTTAATAGCATATTTATCGTTATTGCTCAAGGTTGTTTTTGTTTTGATTTTGAATCCAGCCAGTGTACCTAGACCCAGGCTGGTGGAATAGGGAAGGAGTGAACTCACAATTGTCACCGCGAGTCCTGCACAAGGAAACATGATCACTGGAGTGATTGTGATCATGTTGCAAGCGACTTTGTCTTCTGCTGAGGAAAGATATTTTATCGAAATTATCTGCATTTCTGTAAGTGATTACTTATACTTACTATTGATAAATATCAACAAATACTTTGCTGATGTCTCTTTTTGGGAGAATTATGTTTGTGCTTAGGTCCCAGTTATGGATTGAGCAATCAATATATTTTAGTATGAGGTAATAAATTATTGTCAAACAGGAGAAGCTGAACAGATCGTATTATATAATATGGAAATAATATAAATATGGAATAGTGCCGGACATTGGTTTAAAACAAAATATGTGATTGTAAACACGCAGTAAAAAACAGAAAAGGTCCTAGATGACTCAAAGATTTACAACCTTTTCTTATTCTCTTGTTTGCCCAGAAAAACTTCTTCGCAAGAAAACAGACAAGAAAGCTGGTAATTTTATGTGAATGTTTCTAAAAAAGAAAATGTTTTCTGTGTCTCATTCCGAAGTGGTTTTATTTGATTCGATTTTTTTTTGTCGCCACAAAAGAAGCAATCCAAATCTTTTTCGCTCACTCGCGCATATCCATTAAACTTATAGCTGTTCGTGTTCTTTTCTTTCTATACTGCTGTTCTCTCGGTGCCATTATTTTATTTCTTCTTTCTTCTCGTCGTGTGTTGTTTTGTGTGCACCCCAGCGTGTTTTGTGCGAGAAGAGTTTTCAAAGAGTTTGGCGAAAAGGCCATTTTCCCCAAGATTGAATCCGGTCGCTCGTTCCGCGAGGCTCTAATCGACAAAGAAAAGCTCTTTTCTCTGCAGTGTTGTGTTGCCTGTCTGCGTTGAAAATACTTTCCCAAGACCACCGAGGCAATACTCTGACCAATACCATCGTGTACAAAAGATTGGACATTCTGCTTCTATTTTCCAAGACTTTTATAAATATAAATAAATAAATAAATAAATATATAAATATATATATATATATATATATATATATATATATATATATATATATATATATATATTTTTTTTTTTTTTTTTTTTTTTTTTTTTTATTGATGAGCGTAGCGAGCGAAGCGAGCGAAGCGAAATCATCGATTTCACTACTGCTAAAAAAAACACTTGGTGTTTGTTTGTTTGTTTGTTTGTTTGTTTGTTTGTTTGTATGTGTGTTTGCGCGCGCTCTACAGGCCAAACGCCTGCTTCGAGTGGGATGAAATTTTCAGGGTGTCTACTTTTGTTCTCAACTTAGACCCCCTGCGTTTTTCAAGAAAATCCTCCACACCCTTCACTTTCAAAGCAGAAAAAAGGGCAAAATTCGACAATTGGGCATGTTTGGAAAAGTACGGAAATTTATTTAAAAGTGCTTGTTTTTTTCAAATGTTCCCAATTTCGATTTGCCTTTAGAAACCATCGAAACCAAATCGAAACATCACACCAGATTTTTTCCAATAAAAACCAACCCAATAAAACCCAATAAAAACCCTTGGGCATGAGTTACATCTATGTATTAACATGCACATTGCTTTATGACCTCAAAATGATCATATTTCCGTTACCCTACAGCTCGGACAGAAGCAAAGAAAGGCCAGAATCGTTTACAATTTCAAGTGATCAGAATTTTTGAAAAAGCAATGGTCCGGCTTGCTACTCCATGATTTAGGCTTCTTGCCTCAATCTTTTTATGCGCTAAATACAAATCGCCACGCTCATCTTCAACGCAACACAAATTGCGTTCGCCCTAGTATAATATTATCTGTGATTGCTGAGCGTAGCGAGCGAAGCGAAATCATCAATTTCACTTCTGCTAAAAAAATCACTTGTGTGTTTGTTTTTTAGTTTTGTTTGTTTGTTTGTTTGTATGTGTGTTTGCGAGCGCTCTACAGACCAAACGCCAGCGTCGATTGCGATGAAATTTTCATGGTGTCTACTTTTGTTCTCAACTTAGGCCTCCTGCGTTTTTCAAGAAAATGCTCAATACCCCTCCCCTTCAAAGCAGAAAAAGGGCAATATTCGAAAATTGGGAAAGTTTGGAAAAGTACGGAAATTTCTTTAAAAGTGCGTACATTATCCAAATTTTCCCAATTTCGAATATTGTTCTTGAAACCATCGAAACCACATCGAAACATCACGGCCGGCTGTTTACGACGTTCCGCATTCAACTTATCTCCTACAAACAGCTACGCTCATCTTCAATGCGAACACTTTGGCAGCGTTTCCTAGTATAATTGATGAGCGTAGCGAGCGAGGCGAGCGAAGCGAAATCATCAATTTCACTATACTGCTAAAAAAACACTTTGTGTGTGTTTGTTTGTTTGTTTGTTTGTTTGTTTGTTTGTTTGTTTTTTGTATGTGTGTTTGCGCGCGCTCTACAGGCCAAACGCCTGCTTCGAGTGGGATGAAATTTTCAGGGTGTCTACTTTTGTTCTCAACTTAGACCCCCTGCGTTTTTCAAGAAAATCCTCCAAACCCTTCACTTCCAAAGCAGAAAAAAGAGCAAAATTCGACAATTGGGCAAGTTTGGAAAAGTACGGAAATGTATTTAAAAGTGCGTATTTTTTTCAAATGTTCCCAATTTCGATTTGCCTTTAGAAACCATCGAAACATCACACCAGATTTTTTTACTTGAAGTTGACTTCAAGATTTGACAGATATTAGAAATTTTGTCAACTTCGTGCATGCAAGTTTTTGAAAGTAAGTCCGCGGCAGAAATATATCTCCAACCTAACAAAAACCCTTGGGCATAAGTTACATCTATGTCTATGTACATGCACATTGCTTAATGATCTCAAAATGAGCATATTTCCGCTACCCGACAGCTCGGACAGAAACAAAGAAAGGCCAGAATCGTTTACAATTTCAAGTGATCAGAATTTTCGAAAAAGCAATGGTCCGGCTTGCTGCTCCATGATTTAGGCTTTTTGCCTCAATCTTTTTATGCGCTATATACAAACCGCTACGCTCATCTTCAACGCAACACAAATTGCGTTCGCCCTAGTATTTACATCAGCATATATCTATAGGTAAACAATAACACACACTTAAAGAAAACGGGATCATTCCTCGTGTATTTTCTGGTACTCTAGAAAAAAATGAACCGGGTTTCTTTATATTGATACGGGAAAATATATAATGCCGAATTTAAAGGGTCACAGTCGGGGACCTGACCAAATTAAAATGTTCTGACGATTGAAAGCTATGGCTGCAGATGGAGACTGCATTTTAAAATTTACATTCGGTTTCGTATTTATTAATTGCATGTACATATTATACAGATTGAATCTTCTACATTTTCAGTTTATATATGGCACAGGAATTTAAACCGTCACATAACCATGTGTAAGAGGTATGCATATTTTATACGTTTATAAAATTGAACCAATATACCTATAAGGCTACAACCCAACTCGAACAAATAAAAAGTGCGTGGCATTGTAGCCACTTCCAGTACAACTCCACCGTTGCCAATTCCGCCGAAGAGTTTCAATTGCACACGACTTCTTGCACCGCGCTAGTGTGTAGTAATCCCTCCATTGAGCCCCCTGATAGCCCCGTTGTGCGGCCTGTTAATGCCAAAGTATTGTTCCCTCAGCGAAGCACGGGGATTGGGGTGGAATGGGGGTGGGGTGGTCACGTGGAAGGAGAGATCCATTACTGACCATCTATTGTGGCTAATAGCTTGATACTATTACGCTTGACCATGTGGCTAGAGCTATAACTAATTGCCTCGAATGTACAATGTAGTGCCACGGTAATGGACAATGGCCACACACTGCCGGAAACACTTCAGCCAGATTTTAGGAACGCCTTTTGAATGGAATAATGTGTTTCTCGTCTATGGTTTATCAAAGTCTTAAGCGTATAAATTTGGTGTCTTCTGTTCCATTAGAGGCACATAGAAAATGAATTGCTTCAGACCGAAAAATTGCTAAACTAGACTTCTGTATAAATAGTTTTAATTCAAGGGTTTGAGCACAGTTTGAGTTTTGACCTATTTTCAATTGTGCACAGTCGTGTTTTAATCGTTAATATTGCTTATTGCGAGATCCTTGTACTCTGTGCTTGTACCAGAGATAGTTAGTTGTTCAACTAGCTATGCTTGCAGCCTTGCACCATAGATGACGACATATTGAACGGCCACTATATTTTGCTATACATGAATTTTTATGCTCACTGGACGGCGGTATTTGATCAATTATTTTTTGTATAATATTCTTTTGCTATTATTACATAGTAATTAATCGCAATGTGGATGACCATTACCTACAGTTACTAGTTAGTATACGTACCGTAAAGGATTCCGGAGATTACACTTTTTAACGAGCATAAATAGAGAGCCCGCTGTAATTTGAGCTGGTAGGTCGAGTGGGGTTCCCAAGAATGCGCTAGCGTCGCGGTCGATACTCATGATGGTGGACTGTTGCACATGTGTACATCAGAAAACGTGTGTTTCGTGAATATATACCTATAATAAACAATAAAATGGAACTAGATGGAAGTGACATATGTCTTAACATATTTAGTGGACCTAAAGAGGTAAGTTTCGAATTTAATATTGATATTATTGCTCGAAAGTGGTGTTTTAGCTAAGTTAACCTTAAAACCAATTGTGCTGTTTCTAAATTCGAACTATCTCTTTTTTAATTTGTTAGCAACGAGTGCATCAAGTAAAAAACAAGAAAACTGCTTTTAAGCCATGGGGTAAATCGTCTTCCATCGCACCTAAAACTACAAATAAGCGTGCAGTTGTCTTAGCCGCGAAAAGTGCAACAAGTGCTGTGCGTCCACAGCCGTTGAAGAGACCTCTTGTTCAGACAACTAAATCTCCTAGAAATGTGATTTCGGATGTGAATGAAGTTAAGAAAAAAACTGATCAAGCATCTCCTTCAAAGCTGCCGAATACTTCACTCCCTAAACGAGTTGACAAACCTAACTTTGTGTCAATCAATACAAACAATATTAACAAAATTTCCACATATCCTGTAATTCGCCCCCAGCAGCAGAAGAGCGTGCTGGAATCTCTCGATGAAAAATCTAGCACTGCGTCACCCACCGTTGGGAATGCAGTATCGAATTTTATAGCACCTAAGCTGAAATCTAAACGAATCATAAAAACTAAAGGTCTTGGACTTCAAAAAAAAAGTGTCAAGTCTAAGACTGTAAGCTTTGATAATGATGAAGGGGACAGCAGAATTGAAATAGAAACAAATAAGCAACACCATAAGAGGTCATCATCTGGGATATCGTCATCATTATTTGGGAATAATCCGGAAATACCTGATTTTGCACAACGGGCAGTTGTACCCATAACTGAATCGGTATTCTCAACACAACATTTTAAGGATCTTCCCATTCACGAGTTCATGGTATGCAAACATTTCTCAGGAATGAAAATAGATAATATCCTTCCTAGGTACCATTATCATTAATCCATACGTTGCTAGCTACCTACTTTGCTGAGTACATTTGATTTTCCTTTTTAGGTGTCAAACTTGGAACAAAACCTAAGCTTAACAAAGTTAACCACTGTGCAGCAGAAGTCTATTCCAGTCATTCTGTCAGGAAGTGACGCTCTGATCAGGTCACAAACGGGTAGTGGTAAAACACTGGCTTACTCTCTTCCGATCATCGAAGCCCTGCAGAAAATACGCCCTAAACTACCCAGAGCAGCCGGCATTCAAGCTATTGTGGTTGTTCCTACGAGGGAACTTGGACTTCAAACGTATGAACTGTTTGTCAAACTTGTCAAGGTAAGAAGTTAAGTTTGTTTGGTTTTATTTTTGCCTATATTTTATCTCTACAAAAAAAATCCATGACATTCTACACCTTTCATATCTGATTTTACAGCCTTTCACGTGGTTGGTACCTGGCTACTTGGTCGGCGGTGAAAAGCGAAAGTCGGAAAAGGCCAGGCTGCGGAAAGGAATTACGATTCTGATTGGAACTCCGGGGCGAATTCTCGATCATGTGACCAACACCAAGGTTATGCTTATAGACAGCGTTAAGTGGCTTGTTCTAGACGAAGCTGACCGACTTCTTGACATGGGCTACGAGAAAGCCATCTCCAGGTCAGTCGCAAGTCAACTTTTAAGTCTCGTTTGTAATTGAATTTGTGCACACTTCCCTACACTATTTATAAATGGATCCATGCTGTTGCTTCTTTCTAACAACACTTGCTTGTTCTGTTTGTGTCTATTGATTTACTACAATAATGTGCAGTTTTTAATGTGGTATTTCTTGTCACTCTCAGCTTGGTCTCTGCAATTGATGAACAAGCAGCCAAAAACCCTGACATATTCAAACTTAACGAAGATAACGAGCCCACTGTGATCAAACGACAAACGATTCTCGTATCAGCGACTTTGACTAGCGGCGTCGAGCGGTTGGCCGGCCTGGCTCTAAAGGCGCCGACGTACGTGGACGCGGCAACCGACGGAACTTCCTTGGAGGCGGGGTCCAACGATGACAAGGAGTCGGACATCAGCATCCCAAAAAGTCTGAAACAGTACTACATGATCACACCGGCAAAATTGAGGCTGGTTTCGCTGTGCGGTTTCATCATCTCCAAGTGCCAGGTAGGATGTCATATTTTAAAGTTTTACAGCTTTGCTGTTCTTTTTAATGGGACGGGAAATGGAATTGGAACCGTTATTAATCATTTTGAAGAACCAAAATGGTAAATTTTGTTGAAAAGTAATGGTTCCTATTGGTTTCTTAAAAAGGTTCCATGAATTTGGATTTTTTGTTTTGTTTTGAAATAAAATTTCCACGGATCCGAACTAAAAGCAGTCCGTAAATAGGTACCATAATTTGAATGATATTGGAACCGATCTTAATAATTTTCTAAGTGCCGGAATCAGAATTGGAACTATTTAAATATTTCAACAACTGGAACCAGAACTGTTAATTTCAACATTTTAGGTAATATTCCAAAAATATTCAAGTTTGCGCACAGGCCTTTTGCCTTTGAGCTCGTTGGCCAGTAGATATTCAGTATGTATTAGCACACTTTCGTGTCATCAAATAAATTTCGAGTGAATTGCGATTATTTCATAGAGGGATTGAGTTTGTTACTTGCCGTGAAGGTATGTCCCTACGCATGCACTTCTGTACAAATTGTTGCCTACCGGGCCGGGGGAAAGGTGTTGAGAAACTTCCAAGACACGACCGTAGGTGGCGTACAAATACCGTTTTACGCGAGAGCGAGAATGATGGTGTGTTCAATTCAAAATTCAAATGCAACCGTTTTTTAGCACCGAAAATAAAAGGTTATCTTCGTGTAGCGCTTGACACTCAGCCACCTACATTCTGAAAGCCAAGTGATATAGGCCATATTAGTTTTTCTTATCACTCCACAATTTCCCCAAACTTCCAAAGAAAAGACTGTTAAGGTGGAGGCAGAATAGGGGGTTGGCCATGGAACCAAGAAAATTTATGGATCTCAGAAAAACTCAAATTTTCTTTTAGAATACAAATTCAAAAAGCGAGCCGTTTTTACTACATTACCAGAGGTTACCCAGGTGAACAACTGTACAGTGCTAGTCAAACCAATTTCAGTAAGTAACACTTTGCAGCATAGCAGAGCCTTGCTCCCGGTCGATTTTTTTTTTTTAATTAAAAAGCAAGAAATATGTTAATGTCTACTATTTACCCCACATGTCTGGTCTCACCTTGCAGTTCAGCAACCAGAAGAAGATGCTGATCTTCATGGCTACCCAAGACATGGTGGACTTCCACTGCGAGTTGCTGTCTTCCGTGCTGGGTAGCGCGGCAGAGAAGGACGACGATGACTACGACGACGAGGACAATGTCGCAGGCGAAGGAATCGTGGACGTAGAGTTCTTCAAACTGCACGGCAGCATGTCGCAGAAGGATCGGACGGACTGTTTCAAAACGTTCCGGGACGCCTCGTCGGGGGTACTACTTTGCACGGTAAGAATTTAATCACAATGTTGCATTTTGGGTGTTTGTGTTTTTACCTGGTGCCAGTGTTGACATTAACAGTGTTGACACTGTGATTAACAGTGTTGACATAACAGTGTTGTGTTGACATCAACTGTTTTATATTTCATGCTAAGGAGGAAAATACTGTTTTGCTGTCTCCAGATGTTGGTATGTCAATCATTCAGTGCTCAGACCATTCAACCCTTTAGTGGGGCCTGTGATTGTTGACACCTTTGGATTACAGCAGAGGAGCCTCTTTGAGATTCGGAACACTGCTCTCCTTCTAAACGTGAAAAATAGTATAGACTGATTCCTATAGCCTGGAATATTGGCAGGTTGCAGGAAAATGACATGTGTTCCTCAAAAAGTTTGGGGATGTAACTACAATGTTTCATACCTTCGGGTAAAAAACTCAATGACAATACCTACCTATATATTCGTTGAAATTTGTGGTGAATATGGAGCCCATCTCTTGCGATTGGTACCTACTAATTTACATTGAAATTTACTGTGTGCATTATGTAGTACATTACCTATACGTTTTTGTGGTACTTCTGAAGAGTTTCCTCAATTCTCCGTCCGGCTTATCTTCTGGTTTGGTAAAAACCCACGAGTAAATCTGCCCTAGGAGCTGGAACAATAATTTCAACCCTATACGTAGGTATGTATACTCAATGGCTGGACATTTTATTGAAGAGATGTTAGGTTTTTGACAAACAGAACAACATATTTTCGCAAATTTTTCGGATGCATTGAGTCTTAATTTTGTTAGCAATTCACGCCGTAATCATAATAACTGATGTCCCCCAACCAACGGCTGTCTCTATTTGCTCATTCGAGCTAGGTAGGAGATACAGGATCGCAACAAAATCCAATCAAAATTCAAACCACGCTGTAGCAGCTCGAATTAAAAACGTTCGTAATTAATTAACAATCCCAAAATACACGCACCTTAAAAACCGACAATACCCACATTTAGATTCCGTGTATCTAATCAATTTCGTAAGCATCAAAGACATCGAAATCCGAGCCCCCGCAGTGAATAAAATACCCGATGAAGCATCATAGTTTACATGTAGAGCTTTTTCTCTCTCTTCAAAACGGCAATTTATCTCTGCTCCGAGTTCGACTGCTTGTTTGTTGATGTCGGACATAGGTGGTCATTGCCGTGCCGCTCAATCCTCGGCAGCCAGAACGTTTTGTAATTTAAATGGGCCTCGCATATATATCCATCGTTTCCCCCTGGCCAGCTCCGAGCGGCGAGCGCCGACCTATTACCCCCCTAGTCGCCAAAGTACGGGTGATATCTCATCGCGCGGTTGTGGGTATCTCTCGTGTCTGTGGAGTGTATTATGGAGGCGAGCCGAACCCTCGGTTATGTAGACGTAATGCTTCTAGCAGCAGGGGTGGTAAGGATGGTGGATAAATCAGAGAGTGCGTATTATTCGAAATTCCGTGGCTTTGGATGCTGTCGTGTGGTGGTTTGCGGTTAGGAACTGAAGGGTGCTATTGGCATGACTCTGAGAATGTTTTGACGACATTTGTGTTGCTGCGGAATGGTGCTGCAGTTTTGATTCGCATTTCGGTGTGTGTAGAAATTGCAAATTCGTACGGCAGAGCTTTTCATAACAATATCAATACCAACCAACCCTCGCCGAAATGATGAATTCGTGAGAATTGTTATAGTTTATAGGAACCAAAATCATGTAATTCAAAATATTCCATGCACACACCGCAGCACGGTCCTTAACTAAAGTGACGGTATAGGTAGGTAGGTAGGTATATGTTGCAGTTCCAACTAGATAGTTCAACATTATTCTAACACCTTTGCTAATACTTGGGGACATCTTCAAAATAACCATTCAAAGCGCGTGACGCTGTTCTTGTAACAGATGAATAACTCTATGCTAATACCGTAATTGCCAGCTGCACTGGTCACCCATCCAAAACTAGACTCCGTGTAATGTTGCTTAACTCCACGAAATCAGCGAACCCCTATCAAACAACGCCAAACTCATCGTTTAGATCAAGATAGTTTTTAATGCTGATGTTGAGTTATGATCGATCTCATCTCAATGTATAGACTGTGTATATTGAATGTACGATGTTTTTATGAGACGGTCCTCCCTGGTGCGTTGCTAATGCGATCAGTTTATCTGTTGGCCTGTCTGTCAAAATAATCGCTCGGCAGCCACAGATCACCGGGCAGAATCGTGCCCGGGCGGTTAGGATGGCGGGCTCCTTCGCGGGGATGCAGTCGGCATCTGGAATCTTAACTGTCTGTCTTATTCATAGGTATATTTCGTCCGTTTGAATCTAGTAATGTGTGGAGTCGATCAAATTATATTAGCTGGTCTTGACTGATGTCTGGTTGTGCCGTTGTTGAACGACGGTACGACCTCTGACTTTGTATGATCGTTGTTTATATTCAGTATTGGCTTAATTCACTACCATATGAATTGAAACGGCTATCTCGCACGATGAACATATTTGCTGGGTCCTAGTTAAATTTACCTAGTTAAATTTATAACCTAGTTAAATTTATACTATTTTGCAAAATATAGGTTTTTATGTTTTCATTCTGAATAAGGTACCGTATATCGATTCTGTGTTATTCGGTCCACTATGTGTGTATATGCCTACCGGGCTACGTAAAAAACCATAAATCTCGAATTTGAAAGTTGAACTTGAAACTGAACCACTTTGAACAGCCGATTAAAAAAACCATGCGGGGCAACTTATCAATTCCTGTCTTCAACATCTAAACCCTTCCGAACTAGCCGGCAACAATATAGCTATATGTAGGCCTTCCAATCTCGTTCCCGTAATACGGGAGGCTCCAATCGTATACGCTTCTATTACATTTTCAATCCAATCGTTATAGTTTACTTAGTTAATTAGCTCACGTTTCATAATAATATTTTCCATTTTCGAGCTCGCAACTCATATTCTCCACAAGCCCCTGCCTTGACGCAAGGAGATGAGGGGGGGGGGGGGGGGCGCAGTCTTGTCTTCTAGGCACGCATCCCGGGGGGTGCATGTGGCCGATATCCAACAGTCCACAACAAATTGGCCTGTAACCAGATTCCCCATGCTGTTTTTATCACCGGCGCCCACCACGATTTCCGTCCCGAGATGCTTTTCATATACACAAGCCTTCGCTTTCATTTTAATTAGCTTTATAACGTAATTTTTTATATTATAATATTTCAGCATTCTTTCTAGTTTATGAATGGTGTAATTTTGTGTTTAGTCAATGGCTTTAGTTTATGGATGGCATGGTTGCTAATGTTCTTGGTGAATGCATTAATCATAACTCTTTCTTTACCTACTTCTTAAAGGAAGCACATTGTTTCGGGTTTACTGTGTTGTTCAGACTGAAACCGATGGAAAGATTGATAAAAGTAAACACAACTCTGGAACTTTAAATAAATATGTAATGTGTGAAAGGATTGTCTTTTATAGTGAAAACAAGTATAAGACACAAAGTACAGTGATACCCATCCACCTTCTGATTAAACGTAATGTTGCTTAACTTCGAATTATCATTTACGAATCGGGTGACAAGATCAGGGCCAGGGAATCAAAAAGCCCCGTCTTCCCCTCTGACTTCGACTCCCGCCCCCTGGCACTACACCGCACCCTGCTCCGCCCCCCCCCCTCCCCTTGTCCTTCACTCGAGGGCTCGCCTCCCTCTCGGTTCCTATGTCCCTTCCAGGACGTGGCGGCCCGAGGTCTGGACCTGCCACACATTGACTGGATCGTGCAGTACACCGCCCCCTGCTCTGTCGCCCCCTGCTCTGTCGCCCCCCCCCCCCCCTGGCTACGCCACTGGTTTGACTCACGGCCCTCTCGGTTCCCATGTCCCTTCCAGGACGTGGCGGCCCGAGGTCTGGACCTGCCACACATTGACTAGATCGTGCAGTACACCGCCCCCTGCTCTGTCGCCCCCCCCCCCTGGCTACGCCACTGGTTTGACTCACGGCCCTCTCGGTTCCCATGTCCCTTCCAGGACGTGGCGGCCCGAGGTCTGGACCTGCCGCACATTGACTAGATCGTGCAGTACACCGCCCCCTGCTCTGTCGCCCCCCCTGGCTACGCCACTGGTTTGACTCACGGCCCTCTCGGTTCCCATGTCCCTTCCAGGACGTGGCGGCCCGAGGTCTGGACCTGCCGCACATTGACTAGATCGTGCAGTACACCGCCCCCTGCTCTGTCGCCCCCCCTGGCTACGCCACTGGTTTGACTCACGGCCCTCTCGGTTCCCATGTCCCTTCCAGGACGTGGCGGCCCGAGGTCTGGACCTGCCGCACATTGACTGGATCGTGCAGTACACCGCGCCCTGCTCTGTCGCCGACTACGTGCATCGTGTGGGGCGCACTGCCAGGGTCGGCGTTGCAGGCTCTTCGCTCATCTTCCTGACCACCACCGAGGTGGAGTTCGTGCGGCAGCTGGAGGGTCGCAGGATTCGGCTGCAGGAGGAGAAGATGGACAAGTGTCTGGAGAGTCTGCGCGTGTTCAGTCAGGCGCTCGGATCAACGGTGAGCTGATATTCAATCGATTTATTTGTAATCGTGTTTTTTTTCTAGGGATTGTCTAGATTTTAAATTTTAATCTTTACTGAAGGAATGAAAAATAGTTCTGGCTTACTGATGATGTGCCAGGTCACTGTTCAAATGTCGTTACGTACTTAGGGTTGGAGATGGTTATTGGCGTCTTCTTACACTCGCGTTTGATCTTGCGACTTCTCAACCAATTCGTCGCTGATTTTAAGGTCAAAATTCCGGTAAAAGAGCCGATATGCAAGAAGAAAGTATATAACTTTGTTTAAACTATCTACAGTCTACTTTTTCTACTGGATATCCCCCAAGCATACTCGACCATCCACTCAAATCTGACCATGCCTGATATTGCTTAACCTTAACCTAACCTATCTTAGCATCGCCAAGTGGCGCCACATGGCTCGATGCCTCCTAAAGACAGAGAAGAGAAACAGGTTGTGACGGATCCTCAAATAAAAGTGATTCTCTTCCTTTTCCTGCCCTGCATCTCACAAGTCGCATTTGCGTGTGTTCGCAGCAAAAGGTGCCGACGGTGGAGTCTGCGGCGACTGCGCTGCAACTGCGCTTCGAACAGGCCGTGATGGGGCGCAAACACATGCACGGGCAGGCCTGCAAAGGTCGGTACCTTCCTGATCACTTGTACTTGATTCGCTCTGCGCCCGGGCTGCGTACCAGTACCCCGTACCAGTACCCCGTACCAGTACCCCGTACCAGTACGCCGTACCAGTACCCCGTACCAGTACGCCGTACCAGTACCCCGTACCAGTACCCCGTGCCAGTACCCCGTACCAGTACCCCTTGCCAGTACCCCGTCCCAGTACCCCGTGCCAGTACCCCGTGCCAGTACCCCGTGCCAGTACCCCGTGCCAGTACCCCATACCAGTACCCCGTGCCAGTACCCCGTGCCAGTACCCCTTACCAGTACGCCGTACCAGTACCCCGTACCAGTACCCCGTGCCAGTACCCCGTGCCAGTACCCCGTGCCAGTACCCCGTACCAGTACCCCGTACCAGTACCCCGTACCAGTACCCCTTGCCAGTACCCCGTCCCAGTACCCCGTGCCAGTACCCCGTGCCAGTGCCCCGTGCCAGTACCCCGTGCCAGTACCCCGTGCCAGTACCCCGTCCCAGTACCCCGTACCAGTAACCCTTGCCAGTACACCGTACCAGTACCCCTTGCCAGTACCCCGTATCAGTACCCCTTACCAGTACCCCGTACCAGTACCCCGTACCAGTACCCCGTACCAGTACCCCGTGCCAGTACCCCGTACCAGTACCCCTTGCCAGTACCCCGTACCAGTACCCCGTACCAGTACCCCGTGCCAGTACCCCGTACCAGTACCCCGTATCAGTACCCCGTACCAGTACCCCGTACCAGTACCCCGTACCAGTACCCCGTATTTGTCGACCATCTGTCAAGGAAGCAGGGACATACTTTTTGGTCGGTACTGCATGTTTCTATGGTACAGCATCGATGGTACTGCAACTATGGTACTGCAACAATAGTGCTGCATCTATGGTACTGCAACTATGGTACTGCAACAATAGTGCTGCATCTATGGTACTGCGTCTATGGTACTGCATCTATCTATGGTACTGCGTCTATGGTACTGCATCTATGGTACTGCAACTATGGTGCTGCAAATACGGTACTGCGTCTATGGTACTGCATCTATCTATGGTACTGCGTCTATCTATGGTACTGCATCTATCTATGGTACTGCATCTATCTATGGTACTGCGTCTATCTATGGTACTGCGTCTATCTATGGTACTGCATCTATCTATGGTACTGCATCTATGGTACTGCAACTATGGTGCTGTAAATACGGTACTGCGTCTATGGTACTGCATCTATCTATGGTACTGTATCTATCTATGGGACTGCATCTATCTATGGTACTGCATCTATGGTACTGCAACTATGGTGCTGTAAATACGGTACTGCGTCTATGGTACTGCATCTATCTATGGTACTGTATCTATCTATGGTACTGCATCTATCTATGGTACTGCATCTATGGTACTGCATCTATCTATGGTACTGCATCTATGGTACTGCAACTATGGTGCTGCAAATACGGTACTGCGTGTATGGTACCGCATCTATGGTACTGCAACTATGGTGCTGCAAATACGGTACTGCGTCTATGGTACTGCATCTATCTATGGTACTGCGTCTATGGTACTGCATCTATGGTACTGCATCTATGGTACTGCAACTATGGTGCTGCAAATACGGTACTGCGTCTATGGTACTGGCAACTATGGTGCTGCAAATACGGTACTGCGTCTATGGTTCTGCATCTATCTATATTACTATGGTATCTATAGTGCTTACTTATTCGTGCTACTGATTTCAGCGCAGCTCTTGCCTATAATGTTCCATTTGAACTCATACGTTTTGCGGTTTGTGCAATAATTGAAGTCATTCAAATGTGAAATTCGCGAATAAAGCCCACTCCATAACAAGAAGATTACTATAATGGCAAATTTACGTCGTTTTGGCCTCGAATTGAAATTAAATTAGCGATCATAAACTCAAATTTCACTCGGTTTGATTTGATTTGATTATGGTCCGTGCAGCTTGTTTTGGTTATGCCCCTTAAACTAAACGGTCGAAAATGGCAATAATTATTTCCCTAAAAGGAGATTAATTCGAACAATTTCTTTTATTGTCGTTTTGGGTGAGGAACCAAGTAGAACTAATTTTACATTTTTCGAAATAAAAATTGTTAAACACCCAGGTAAATAATAGGAAGCAGACTAAACCGTAAATCGTCTATGGACATAATTCAACAAACGAAATGGAAATAATACACAGTAAAAATATTAAAAAGAATAATTTGTTAAAGTGGACCGTTTTCGTCAAATAATAGCCGGCCAGTAATTACGTTTGGTCATGTAATGCTGTGTCGAGTTGAAGTAGTGTACCTATTGTGTGCAGGTATTCACTATATATCGGTGCTCTCTCTCCCCCGTGTGTACGGGCCTATTCGCGGAGGAGAGCTAGCAATGTGTGTACTTATTCATCCGCTGTTTGCTCTTTTGTGTTGTGAATAATGTTGTGGTTCTGGTGTTTTTCGGGATTCCTTTCCCGTGACTCGTCCACAGAGCGTGTCAGAATCGCACGCAGTGGCGGAGTCGAGGGACCCCCCCCCCCCCCCCCCCCCTTCGCCGCCCTTCCGGTACCTGTCGTTGTCCTATCTGGAGAGGGGCTTAGGAATCATTCGAAATTGTGTGAAACATTGGTTATCAGTGCCATCATTCGCCATGTGGTTATTAAATTGAAACGTTCAGTTTTTTGGAAAATTGTTGGTCCAAGGAAGTGGTTGTCTTGTTTTCTGCTAGTGTTGTGTTCTGTTACGTCTAAACTCTAAATCGTGGACATAACGATATGGATAGCTATTCAGGACGCTTTCCGAATTGGAACAGCATATAAAAATTTTCCGCTGATTTTCAACTGAAAATCAACTGTCATGCAGTTTAATATCACTATTTATATGTTTATGTAAGTTGATCAAAGACGCGACCACCTCGGAGTAGAAACTATTTGAAGGTTTACTCAAGACAACAAGTAGCAAGCATACGCATCTTGATAGGTATAGCAGAAAACCAAGCCACCGAAGGTAGTTCGAAGACGTTGAGGACATTTCAAGATGCACCATGAAACCACCCCCTGAGTGCATACCGCCACTGGGTCTCGCCGTGACTGGCGTGACTGGCCAACAGACGGAATGATATGCCAGCCCGGAACGCTCACCGCAAACAGCCAGCCATTTAGGCCCACTTCCGACAGCGCCTGCTCTGCGCTCCCGTGCTGCAGTATACATACTGTATATCACCTTCTGTCGGGAACTTGTGAACTCGCCGCACCTGCCTGTACCTGTATAGTACGTTCGCCAATTACTGGTCAAACCACTTGAGATTTTGGGGCAGGAAGACGCTTTTCTAACCTAGTAAGCTCTGATAACCGCTATTGTGTTCTCTTCGAGAGTGACAACTGACCGATCTCCCTGCAAGTAGCTGCGTTGCCACTTTCGTCCCTCTTGTGTGCTTACCTATCTGACGATTGGCAATGAAGGGGTTTCCCCGAAAATTGGTAACATAGGGCCGTGAGAAGGAACAGAGTTGGTGCAAATTCTGGACACATGTCAAGATACATGCTATCTGTGTCACAATGGCATTGTCCGAAGCCCTGTAGTGGTTTTGACCAGTTATTCGTGAACGTACTATACCTGTTCCTGTGCCTGTGTACCTGTGTACCTGTATGCTTGTGTGCCTGTGTGCTTGTGTGCCTGTGTGCTTGTGTGCCTGTGTGCCTGTGTGCCAGTGTGCTTGTGTGCCTGTGTGCCTGTGTGCCAGTGTGCTTGTGTGCCTGTGTGCTTGTGTGCCTGTGTGCCAGTGTGCTTGTGTGCCTGTGTGCCTGTGTGCCTGTGTGCTTGTGTGCCTGTGTGCTTGTGTACCTGTGTGCCTGGGTACCTGTGTGCCTGTGTGCTTGTGTGCTTGTGTGCCTGTGTGCCTGTGTGCCTGTGTGCTTGTGTGCCTGTGTGCCTGTGTGCCTGTGTGCCTGTGTGCTTGTGTGCCTGTGTGCCTGTGTGCCTGTGTGCCTGTGTGCCTGTGTGCTTGTGTGCCTGTGTGCTTGTGTACCTGTGTGCCTGGGTACCTGTGTGCCTGTGTGCCTGTGTGCCTGTGTGCTTGTGTGCCTGTGTGCTTGTGTGCCTGTGTGCTTGTGTGCCTGTGTACCTGTGTGCTTGTGTGCCTGTGTGCTTGTGTGCCTGTGTACCTGTGTGCCTGTGTGCCTGTGTACCTGTGTGCCTGTGTGCCTGTGTACCTGTGTGCCTGTGTGCCTGTGTACCTGTGTGCTTGTGTGCCTGTGTACCTGTGTGCTTGTGTGCCTGTGTGCTTGTGTGCCTGTGTGCCTGTGTGCCTGTGTACCTGTGTGCCTGTGTGCTTGTGTGCCTGTGTACCTGTGTGCCTGTGTGCCTGTGTACCTGTGTGCCTGTGTGCTTGTGTGCCTGTGTGCCTGTGTGCCTGTGTGCTTGTGTACCTGTGTGCCTGTGTGCCTGTGTACCTGTGTGCTTGTGTGCCTGTGTACCTGTGTGCTTGTGTGCCTGTGTGATGTGTGCCACCAGAGATGCTACTACACACTAATTAGCACACAAAACAAGGGATATCACGCGTGATATGCCCTGCCGATTGTCTGGCAATAATCTACCCGTTTTGTAGCGGATGCATTTTTGTGAATGGCGTCGGAATACAATGATGAAGAGGACCGTAATGTTTTGGTCGGTGTGCTGTTTTCATGGGTCGGCTGTTGTGGACAGTGAGTTGGTCGTGATTTTAGGTGTGTTTATAGGTGCAGCTGATGTGATTATTTCAATGTTTGTGGTTTGCGATTGGATCAATTTTAGGAGCTCTCAGGACGGTAAATGGTGGAAAGTTGAGTGACTACCACATGAAAATGTTGTCCAGAAAAAACAGAATGGTCACATGATTAAATATTTAAGGCTCATTGTCTACCCATTCCATGGACTTGTAAAGTTTTGTTTTAAAAATTTGTTCAAACTGGGTATTGAATGCTTATAGTGAAAGTGAAACCCTCAAAAAGAGGATTAACAATACAGGAAAACTGTGTAACACACCCATAGCTTTCAATACCCGCTTGAGTTGATAACGTCGACGGTTTTTCATAGTTTTCTTGTGAACAAAAAAAGTTGTAATTTCAAAAACATAAGATTAATGAACCCGTTTTGAGCACCGATTAGAAAATGAAGTATGCTTTTAAGTGAGTGCAGTCTTCACGAAAAACGATTACAATGGGTTTCAAAAAACCGAGTTTTTAAATCCCTCGGCTGCGTCTTGCTCACTCCAGCGTTGTATAGTTCCCGAATATTTCAAACAGGTGCAAAAGTGCATCGCATCGAAATCCGTAGACTCTTTCGAACGCCTGCAGTCATAGCCCTGTAATTTCCTACACCGCCGCTGTAATAACCGAACTCTCAGCTAGTTTTTAAGCTCATTCGATCTTTTTTCAATGCTTGTATGTAATATCATTATTAAATTCAAATTAGTTATTCGTCTTAATAAGTCCTTAAAGATACAGGCACGCGTTCGTTTTACATTTTTACCATTTCCCTAATGAATTGCGAACGAAACAGGTGTTCATTGCGTGTCTTTCGCGCGCACTCGGTGAGCGCCTGCGCGTGGGTCTCGATTAACTTGGGCTGATCCAAGTGTGCGACTCTTTAACTAAGGGCTGGTTTCACAATGCCCAGTTAATGGGTTAACTAAGGGCTGGTTTTACAACGTCCAGTTAATGGGTTAACTAAGGGCTGGTTTTACAATGCCCAGTTAATGGGTTAACTAAGGGCTGGTTTTACAATGCCCAGTTAATGGGTTAACTAAGGGCTGGTTTTACAATGCCCAGTTAATGGGTTAACTAAGGGCTGGTTTTACAAAGGTCAGTTAATGGGTTAACTAAGGGCTGGTTTTACAACGCCCAGTTAATGGGTTAACTAAGGGCTGGTTTTACAATGCCCAGTTAATGGGTTAACTAAGGGCTGGTTTTACAATGCCCAGTTAATGGGTTAACTAAGGGCTGGTTTTACAATGCCCAGTTAATGGGTTAACTAAGGGCTGGTTTTACAATGCCCAGTTAATGGGTTAACTAAGGGCTGGTTTTACAATGCCCAGTTAATGGGTTAACTAAGGGCTGGTTTTACAATGCCAAGTTAATGGGTTAACTAAGGGCTGGTTTTACAATGCCCAGTTAATGGGTTAACTAAGGGCTGGTTTTACAATGCCCAGTTAATGGGTTAACTAAGGGCTGGTTTTACAATGCCCAGTTAATGGGTTAACTAAGGGCTGGTTTTACAATGCCCAGTTAATGGGTTAACTAAGGGCTGGTTTTACAATGCCCAGTTAATGGGTTAACTAAGGGCTGGTTTTTCAAAGGTCAGTTAATGTGTTAACTGACAGTTAAAATGAAAATAGAGGTATCTGATTGGCTGTGACCTTGGAGATAACAAACTTAGCTGGCAGTTAACACTTAACTGGACATCGTGAAACCGGCAATACGTGACCAGAGGCCTGAAATCGAAGCTGGGAGGTGCCCCATGGGGTCCTAGCTTCCGATGCGTCGTGACATCTATGTATGGCCCTTGACCTGCCAAGTGGTTCAAGCCAATTATTTATTTTTAAAGATTGATATTCTGTTTGGCGTTTAGATGTTTGAATTTTGTATTTTTGGACTGTGGTGCAGAGTTCGATTGTTTGTTTTTAGAGAACAACTCAAACTAGAAGTCTACTGCAAAGTAATGAATTTTCAATGTTATTTGTGGCCTTAGGTACACTCATTCAAACACCAGGTTTGATTTGGCTTAACTTGGCTGGCTTTGCTGGGCATGACTTGGCTTGGCTGGGCTTGGCTTTGGTGGGCTTAACTTGGGTGGGCTGGGCTTGGCTTTGGCTGGGCTTGGCTTGGCTGGGCTTGGCTGGGCTGGGCTTGGCTGGGCTTGGCTTGGCTTGGCTTGGCTTTGGCTGGGCTTGGCTGGACTTGGCTGGCTTTGCTGGGCATGACTTGGCTTGGCTGGGCTTGGCTTTGGTGGGCTTGGCTTGGCTTGGCTTGGCTTGGCTTAGCTTGGCTTGGCTTGGCTTCGCTTGGCTTGGCTTGGCTTGGCTTTGGCTGGGCTTGGCTGGACTTGGCTGGGCTTGGCTTGTCGTGGCTGGGATTAGCTTGACTTGACTTGGACCACTTGGCTGAACGGCTCACTTGGCCCAGAAGCAGGACCTCATATCTGATATTTTTTCGAAATCTGGATTCAAATTTCAAATACCTGTTTTGAAAGATAATTATTTGCCTATTTTCATAGCAATACCTCGTATCGTATACTCTATATATTTCCATTACAAAGTAATACACTTTGAATTTTCAAAATAAAATAATACAATACCGGAAAAAAAACAGGTGGCTAAATCTCGCATGCTCAAATTTATATGAAACATATAGATTTTTAAATACCAACCTCGAAGTAAAGTTTGTATAGCCGTTCCTATGTAACAGAGAAACCAGAACATATCGCCAATCAAACGCCACAGTTTTCCTCTCCCACGAGACCCACGCTCGGTTTCGGGCTTGCGTGCCGACGGCCTGCTCAGTGGCGCGCCTACCAGCGTTATCGTCCGCCATCTCTCATGTAATGAGACATAATGAGCCGGGGTAGCATGCTCCTCCGCCGCGGCGGCCGAGGGCATTGGTAGTCCGAGAGTGACCGACTCTCAGGATATCACGCCATCGCAGATACCCATGAAGACTAGATGTACAATACTGACACCATCATAAGCTGCTCTAAATGATGTTGCGGATTTTCCGTAATCCAATTAGTTTCTACTACTTGCAGGCTGTGAAGCAGAAAAATGCGAACTTTATAAAATATAAACTCTATAATTGGCGTGCGCATGAAATGAATTTAAACTCTCGTTTCTTTGCGTGGATGTGGAAAAATATTTTATGTTCGTGTCTCTCATAATACGAACCAATAGTTCCTACTATATAGTACACGCGAACTATTCAATTTTAATTAACATGTGAATTTCCATCCCAAGTAGCACAAAAGCCGTTATTACGTTCGGTGGTCGTCGAAAAGTTAACGGGGGATAATTTCAAACTTGCGTTCAGTGTTCGGGTAAAACCAATCGAATATATGGCAAATGTGAACGTCGAACGCAAGTTATCCCCCGCATAGCTACTCGACGTCAACCGAACGCTCGTAATAACTTTCGCAGAACGTGTGTGTGCTTAGGGAGCTATTGAAATATTTGAGCGCAAATTCAGGATGGCGACTTCGAGCCAATATGGCTGCATATACTTGTTGATCGTGGTAGTTGCCCGCTCTGACCGACAATGGCTCTCTGTGCTCGATCAGGCCTCACGATTCTCCGGATGTGAGCCGAAAATAATCTGTAACTGGCCATCTTTATACATTCGTTTATTTATCGCACCGAATTGACCATCAAACTCGCTCATGCATCAATCATTCTGCTATTCTTCTCCTCAATTAACGCGAAACTTGTTTTCAATTAGACAATGCCATTGGAGTGAATCGTTTTTATTGTCAAAATCGTACAGTGAACGACCAGACAAATGGCCTTTATGTCTAGTGTAGAAATTTCAGGTTCTCACCACCGTTGAAATTGTTTGGAAGCACCGATTTTGCCAAAATTAAATACAATTAAAACGTATGCGATTCTAATTGTTCCAAGCCCATGACCATACCTTTTATAGGAGAGTGACGACTGACAACAGACGTACATTGTGTAAGGACGATTTGTCCTGTTTGTGTCCTGTTGTGCTTGATTTCAGAGGCCATTCAAAAAATGAAAATGAATTTTATCCGAACCGACCAACTTTGGTTGTAGCGATTGAGGCACTGAGCTCGAAAGTGATCCAACCCCTGAAACAAGAAATCAAAAAAACGAGGTTTAAAATCCACCACATCTAACAACTCAACTATCAGCTCAAAATACAACTATTACAACTCTATAATATAAACCCTGGCATAAACTTATAGAGTTGGGCTGTTTTAGAGTCTATATATAGATATGATTATTTAGCGTTCAACTAAAATGCCAGGATTTGAAAAATGAAGCTCGTCCAACTGTGTAGCTCAAAGCCTCGATTATATTTCAGCGGCAAAAAAAAACAGTCCTGCAGCAACATCACTCTCGCCTGCAAATTCGATCGCTCGGTGACAACAATTGAGGGCGACAGTCCATGGCGCGGCTCGCTCACTGTATCGCTCAATGTATCGCTTACTGTATCGCTCACTGTATCGCTCACTGTATCGCTCACTGTATCGCTCACTGTATCGCTCACTGTATCGCTCACTGTATCGCTGGTGGCGCGCGGGCGGCACCAAATGAAAATAAACTTACTCGATTAATAATTGCCCTTTCAGCGCGTGATTGTCCGCTATTAACAACCCCTAATGAATTGATTAGTCCATCGAGAGCCGGTCGCGGTGACACCGGACTGCACTCTATGTGTCAGCCGATAATTTGTCACAACGATCTAGCCGAGCACCCTCGTCACATGATACAGTTTACCCACACAATATCGACGGTAATACATCGGCCATTGTATGCCGTGTATTCGTCATGCCAGTGGCGGCTCGGCGCGGTTAATAAAACTACTAGAATAAGTAACAGATATTTTGAAAATTTTTTAATTTTCTGTGTTGAACTACTTTCACTTGGAGATAAAATTTGGTCGATATCTCTCAACAATTTCTATGTATAAACTATTCGGGGTTTGCACATTTGCGCCATTGCACTTTTTATCATAAAGATTTTTCTGAGCATTGCCGTCGGAAAATAGATTACGCCCCAAGTAGGTTCGATTTAAATGCCACCTCTAATATTTTTGGAAGTCTTCAATTGGCACCTTCCACTTGACTTGATTGATTGATCGATCGATCGAGCGCCTGATTGATTGAATAAAACGGTTGCTACTTGTCATGGAGTGGGCAGAGTGGTCCGAATGAGGAGGGAGAATTTATCAACCACCAAGACCCAGTGTGAATTGCTGTCCCCTTCTCAACTGCAAGTGTCTGACAGTGAGACCGCTGTTAACAAGGAAATTGTTCTTGATCGAGTCTGTGACTTTGTGATGCAAGGAACAATCCGATTCACAATTATACTTGGGTCGAACCTGTGACATCGGGATGAAAGTACTTAATCCCCTCATAAGTGCAAGAATCGAACCTGTGGCCTTCAAGTTAACAAAGAAACCACCCCGTCACTCTGCAAGAATCGAACCTGTGGCCTTCAAGTTAACAAAGAAACCACCCCGTCACTCTGCAAGAATCGAACCTGTGGCCTTCAAGTTAACAAAGAAACCACCTCGTCACTCTGCAAGAATCGAACCTGTGGCCTTCAAGTTAACAAAGAAACCACCTCGTCACTCTGCAAGAATCGAACCTGTGGCCTTCAAGTTAACAAAGAAACCACCTCGTCACTCTGCAAGAATCGAACCTGTGGCCTTCAAGTTAACAAAGAAACCACCCCGTCACTCTGCAAGAATCGAACCTGTGGCCTTCAAGTTAACAAAGAAACCACCCCGTCACTCTGCAAGAATCGAACCTGTGGCCTTCAAGTTAACAAAGAAACCACCCCGTCACTCTGCAAGAATCGAATCTGTGGCCTTCAAGTTAACAAAGAAACCACCCCGTCACTCTGCAAGAATCGAACCTGTGGCCTTCAAGTTAACAAAGAAACCACCTCGTCACTCTGCAAGAATCGAACCTGTGGCCTTCAAGTTAACAAAGAAACCACCCTGTCACTCTGCAAGAATCGAATCTGTGGCCTTCAAGTTAACAAAGAAACCACCCCGTCACTCTGCAAGAATCGAATCTGTGGCCTTCAAGTTAACAAAGAAACCACCCCGTCAACACTGCAAGAATCGAACCTGTGGCCTTGTGCTTGAACGAAATTGCACGCTCTAATCACTGTGGGCGCAGAATGATGTGAGAACATTATTTGGCTCCCGAAAATAAGGTTTTTTTTAAATCAATGCGTCGGTGATGGACAGCGAAAGTGATTGTGCAAAAGTATTAGATTCCGTCTCGCATTGCATAACATGAAATCTCATTAAAGAACAGCAATTTTTATTCGTCACAAGGATTGAAATTGCTTTTAATCATCTTTTATGGTAGCAAATATATAAGATTGACCTCATAAACGATGTGTAATTCAGGCAAACAACATTTGCAAGGCCATTGTTACAAGTAACTTGTGACAAATGAACTGAACCAAGAAAAGCAATAAGTACTAATGGCATAATAATTGTTTATCATTACTGACTAACTGACTGGCGTGGTAGTTGATAGTATTATATAGGACCTATTGCAATTGTCCGATGGCACTATAGCTTCTTAGTAGAGAATCGCTTAGTAGTTATGCATCTGCCAGCGGCATTGCATATTTCTATAGTAATTGCGATAAAAGTTTAAACACATTGTAAAGAGTATAGCGTACTTAAGGTGTGTATAATATTGCTTGCTCGAAGGTAGATTTATGCAATGATAATTATTATCTTGATATCATGTATAATTTAGATTTCCCCGATAGCGATATTCTCTTCCTTCAATTGCGCCCGCCATAATTTGGCATAGCGTGGCTTTACAACGTAGTATGTCGAACACGAGAAATTGGACTGCCCCGCGACTGTTAATTATTAATTAAAGTCGACGTTGTAGAGCTACTTTAAAGTGCATTAGCCGATTTATACTGCATCTAACGAGGTGGGCTCACCTGGTCAATTGCAGCTGAGTATTATAATTCACTAATTAAACTACGGAATTAAGTAGCTAGGTGCAGATAAAAATGTATGTCCATGGGCTGCAATTTCGTCATTCTCAAAAACCGGCTAATTATTTTCACCAAATTGATCCAACGTGGAATTTATATCAGATTTATTCGCATTCTGAATATTTTATTGCCGCCATGACTATTAATTTTTTAAATTATGAAAATTGCAACTCAACATCAATTATTTCGTGTAATTGATGGTATTACTCAGTCATGAATAGTGTAAGTAGGTACCATATGTGCAAGCGTATTATAAAAAGTTATCATTTATAAGATTTTTTTTCGCTGCGTGATTACTTTGAAAAGGCGGCTTCATACTAACCGCCAATAAATTATTTGGGCCTTGCGGTAGATGCGCACAAGACGTGAAGCTATTTAATTTTTGTCATGATTTTCGCGAGATTCAACTATTTATCAACGCTTGGAGCAAACAGCTTTCGTCCCATTATTACTGTGACGCTTGGGATCAATTTGACTGATTGGCAAACTCCTGCACCAGTCCTAACATTCTGCCATTGGCTTTAGGAATCAAATAATCGCCGGCGTTTCTCGAAACTAGCATTGTTTGCAATAATTTGTTTCTGTGCGTTACTGGTTTTTAATGTCATAATGTGAGCGAGTGGTGCAGAGCGATCCCAACCTGATATCGTAACGAAAATCGCGTAAAAATCCACCTAGGATATCATAAAAGTAGTTTTAATGTTAAAATGCATTTTGAACAACTGAAATTTGTTCAATTGAACAATGAAAACATAGGTCAAACAAACACACGTTTACATTTCCAGCCATGGATGTGTTTAGGGCGGTGGGGATCAGGGAAATTGGGTAGGGAAAGGATTTGTACCGTGACCTTGAGCCACGGAATTGGCAGCAGACGAAGGAACGAACGATCGTGATACCCCAAAACACCCTTAATGCCTTGACATCAACCACATTATGAACCATTTCACCAATCAACGAATCCCGACCACTTTTAGCTAACAAATCCACTGGGACTATTTCTGTTCCAGCCTACATATCGTTCGTGCGATTCTACGCCAGCTACCCGAAGGAGGGTCGTCAAATATTCTCGTTCAAGAATCTGCACTTGGGCCACTACGCCAAGTGTTTCGCCCTTCGCGACCCCCCGTCCTCGATCAACGGGATCGGCAGGACCAAGTGGCAGGATGACAGCACCACAAGGTATAACCATTGCAGCACCAAACTCAAGACAATCCATCAACCATTCAACCATCTCAAAGATCGACCTCAATCTGCGATGATGCATCATTGTTGTCTGAGTTGGCTGGCATTGATATCAATTTTTTCGCCAGTTTCGATTATAATTTCATAGGTTTGCCCTTTCCAAACGAGCCTCAAAGTCAAATAACTCTCTTCATGACACCGTTACGTGTTTTTCAATGGTGTTCGTGAGTGTTTCCTTCGGTTTTTCTGCATTCTAATTCTCTAGCGCCTGTCATTTTAGAATTTACACATTAACACTGTACTTTGTCTTCCACAATGAAGTTTATTTTTGTATCATTGTGGTCATTATCTAAGGCGTACTCTGCAGGTACCAGTGGAATTTTGGCTTTGATATACCTATATTCATGTAGTGTTAGATTGAAAACATTTCAGTGTTTGAAAGCTCATTTGAATACGATATTTTGCTCCCATGTGTGCCCACTGTGCACTCTTTTCATGACAATATTTTGGCTGTCTCTTTGTGACCAGCAAGTTGGGTTTTTATTCATTTTTTTTCTTTATTTGCGCTGCACTGAAGGGGGAATGGTAATTTAAACAGTGCCTACCATGGTATATGGTCGGAAATAAAAGTGCCTAATTATAATGATTACGCGTTTGCGCGCTAATGTACTCCCATATTTTCATGCATCACATTCGTACATGACACCTGCCAGTTTTTTCCAGTCTGTTCCTGCAGGAAATGCATCTCTCACATGATGGCTAACATTATTTTGGGGAAAACACGTTAGTGGGGCGCCCATTGTGTAAAACGTTGCATCTTTTTGCAACCTTACTTGAATCTAATTACGCTACACATTTCTTCTAATTACCTCACCGTTTATTTTATTTTTTCAATTCAGATTATGTTTTAAAAAAATGCTCTTGATGCTGTTCGGGGTTTCTTTCTGTATTTTCTGGCATTAAAATCGACAGTGTATACGATTATCTACGCCGTTGGTATACGTACAAGAAAATTGTGTGTTTTGTATTAAATGCATATGGAGCTTCAAGGCTTCGCTCGGACGTTTTGACACGCCATTTTGTGCTCAAAGTGGAAACCATGTTGTGTGATCACCAGCCGGAAAAGTGACTCGTATCAAGCGTGGCAAAGCAACAATCAAAAACAGTTGAGTCTCTTTCATTGTGTGATATCGAGAGAACGTGGTCGCATGTAAAAACTGTAATTGTCTTTCAAAATGTGTTTAATTTTATTTTTTGGCCGTCGTGAAAAAAAGTGATTGAATACATTCATTTTAGCAGCATGGCATCGTCTGTGTTTATGGCGCGTACAGACGCCACGTGAAACGTTAATCGCCAAGTCTAGAGGGATTGTGGACGGTCGAACGGACGTTCCTTGCATTTTAGTTGCCGGACGCCAACGCCAGATGCCGCCAGTTGTGGCCGTATAGTTTTCTAGTTAAGTTATTTCTTAGATAAGTGGATACGATTCTCACTTTGTGTTCCGCTTTAATACGGTAATGAAGCTAGGACATTAATCTTTTAGACAATAGGCAAATGTACATGCCTACATTTCGGGTTTGACGCTTTGTACCAGCTTTTGTGATGCTTATTTTTTTTTTACACTTCGACTAGGCACTTTAATTACAACACACATAGCACTGCTTTTTGTGGCTTGCCACTGACATTAACATTGTTCCCTCGTTTTCAATCGTTTTTCACGTTGCTATTTTTTGTTTGGAAAACTTTTAAACCGTTGTTTGTGGAAGTTTACGTCAACGCAACACAGTTTTACGACCAGGATGCATGGTTTTTGCATTTGCGGCTCAGTCTTAGGCGCAAGCACGTGGAGAAATTTGAAGATGGCTGACATATCGGTTACGCATCAAATTTTCTTAATGCTCTCACTTTGTACATCAATCATCGTTAACGTTTTGATTTCGAGTATGTTAAACAACATAACATGCGATACTGAACAGGATATGTCCGTTAAAATTTTTAAATCTAATTAACTCAAATTTATATTTCACTAAAATTTAAAGCTTTACATATAAACCGTGCACTTATTCCCTTTTTATTTTCCGTGCTTTTTTCGCCGTCTAGAGAGCTAATATATAGTCTTTGTTCGGTAACAAGGTTTATTGGCTATACGCTTCGTATATTTTCCCATAATGGTCTTAAGTATATCATTTTACGCAAAATCCTTTACTCGTGCACACAACCCAAACGAACTGTAATACACGAGGGATTGTTACATACCAATTTGTTCATTACATCCCAGCTAAATGTGTACATGGGGGATGGTTACTTTAAAAAAGCTAAATAGATATCTCCTTTATTCACTCAGTCTTCGCTCAAAAGAGACTCCGTGGAATTCCCCATGAAATGATATCGAATTAGGGAGCATAAAGGATGTACGCAGTGCTTACAGTTGGCTTGCAGTGGCGTGCCGACCATGGATGTAATGGCAAGAGAATGGCAAGAGGATAAATTTGCAGAATTATGTGCTCATTAAATAACGTACTATGCATTCGCTGTGAAACTGGTCATGCGGCTTTCCAGGATATGCAGCGAGCATATAAGATGCCCTGATATAAGAGCCCAGTTTTTTTCCTTGCTTGAAGTGTGCAAAATGAAAAGAAAAATAATTTGTGTGCAATGAGCATGTTTACCGCCAAAATCAAATATGTCGACCGTCCACGGTGATTTCGTCTGTTTTCGACCGCTTGACTCGTCTCGACCAGTGCTGATCCCAATCACACATATCATGGGTCCTGCCATCGGGCCTTCAAATATCACCATCCCATGTGTATGCATCTCTACGAGCCCACGGTGGTGCGCCTCAAATCCACGCGCCGGGCGCCAGCACAGGGGTAACGTGCGCCCTCGCGACGATAAAGCACCGTATTGTGCTAGCAGATCGTCGCAACGAGCCCCCCCCCCCCCTCCCCACGCCCCCGCCACACTGGGCCATGCAATGCAACGCGCCCATTTCGCAGGCTAATTACCTAACATACACCGAAATTAGATTCGTTGTCAGACATGTTACGTAGGGGCACGCGACCCCCCCTAAGGGGTGGTGCTGGCTGTGGGTCAACACGCCTTAGTGACTTGATGGCTGTACCCGGTGCTCCCGAAAATCGCGCCGGACAGATTTGTATGTATTTTGGCAGGCAAAGACAGACTGCAGTCAGTGTGCGACGCAGATGCGGATTAATTATCGATAAAATACACTATTACTCTGTGCAATGGCCTCATGTGGTGATTGAGTGTGTACCGGTGTCCCAAAACGCAGTATAAAACGGATTTTAAGATGTCTTCCTATTTCGTTAAGTTTTGAATCAGAAAAGTGTTGAACCAAGGGATGATTGGAAGGAAGACGAAGCTGGAAAAATGTGCCACCGAACCGGGATACGAACCCGGGACCTCCTGCTCGCCGGAGGTCCCGGGTTCGTATACCGGTTCGGTGGCACATTTTTCCAGCTTCGTCTTCCTTCCATACACCGCTTACTGGCCAAGCATCTATCCTGATACTAAGCTGATACTACCAGAAAAACCAAATACAGCAAGGGATGATTCTCATTTTCTCTCCCCCCCCCCCCCCCCCCTGCTCGCCCCCACACCACCAAACATAAACACGTCTGCATTAGCTGTCGACCCCACATCACACGAAGTCACTAAAGCTACATTTTGCCACCCGAAATTTTATCATCTCTAAAACTATTGCATTCGTTAGTGCTGGTTAGGGCGAAAATATCATCGTCTGTGCTCAAAAACCGTAAAAGTGATTAGCAATAACGTAAATGAAGGCTAAATTGAGCTCAATCATGGCCACCTCTGGGCTTAAAGAAAGATACAAAAAAAAATTGACCCTAAAAAATTGACCAGAAAAAATTGAGTTTTTGTATGAATCCTTTATACTGCAGCTATATATATACATTTCAATTTTTGTTTGCAAAAGCATTTAATATCCGGAAAATACAGAAAGTTCTTTGATCACCTGGTGACGAAAAGGATCCTCCTCAATAAATGTGTACATCGTTTGTTATCACATGTTGTGTGCCCATTGAAATAAAACCTGCAAGCGCCTGCTTTGGCAGCAGTGTATATACCGTAACGCGTGGAATGCCATGTCTGTGGAGGTGCCGGGCTTCGAACGTTTCTCCCCACGACCAATTAGTGAGCGCTTGCAGTTTGCACACCCCTGGCCGGCGATAAGTAAAAGGACGTGCACGCACCGAGCCCGACGTACACACCGATATACAAAGTGGACATTGTGTGTTGTTACAATGGAATTAATTTGACGAATCAGCGCTCTGTACGGTTTTAACTCAACAGGAAGTCAATGACTGGTGTTTAATGTGTTTTTATGCCCAAAACATGTGATGTTGCTGTGGGTAGAAATATATTGATCCCGGGATTTTTTTCGGTTTAAGGTGGGGGGGGGGGGGTGTTTAAACTTTGCGCGTTCACATATCAAAGAACAATGCGATTGTGACAGATTGGGTTTAATTGAAAAGAATCGATCAATCGTTCAGCTTCTATATCTATGGTGTTTTGGGAAGGGCAGAAAAAAACAGCTGCGTCAGCGAAATTCGTTGTTCTGCGTAGTTTTATTTTGAGCATAAAAACGAGGTTTGTTTCTCTTACTTGCTATTACGCCATTACGATCACGACCGTATTTATATTTAGGTCATGCTGGATGACAAATTCACCAATTCACCTTGACTTTGGTTTCCTCTGCCTTTGCTGGATGCTGCCACAAAAAGATTGCGTTCCTCTGAGAAGAAAATATTTCGGACGTCAAGGAAAATGTCACCGTTTGACATAACATGTCATGTCTTTACCTAATTTTCGTTCGATGATCAGATTTTTCCTGAGATTTTCACAATGGTGGCTGCAGGGTGTTCATATAGGACATGCCGTGTCTGAGACTGCATCTTTATACAAACCACGCTGGCTTTATCTTCACTTCTTTTCACCCGCGTGCAAAAACCGTGGTTCTTCAGAGCAAAACATATTGATAGTATAATAGCAAACGCTTCAAGGCCACCACTTTCCGGATTTTGGAAATTTAAAATCCTTGCATGATTCGTGGTTACAAACTAGAAAGGTAGTTTCCTGCTTAAATCAGTGTAGTGTATTCTGTACAGGCTTAGATTTTAAGTTATTTGCTATCTATAGGTAACAGGTTAATTTCACTTCAAACCCCAAACGTTTTCAGTTAACCTTAGTGGCGCCATAACCCCAAAACTCTAAAATTCAAATAATCTTTTAATTCTGCCGGGTCCACTATCAACACTTTTACGAACCCTAACTTGATCCTTGCGTTTCATATCCCATCTTCATCTACTGGCTGCAAGCTATCTGCATTAACACTTGATAAAAATTATAATCTTAATTGTAATTGGTAGCGGCAACAGTCCTTTGTGAAAAAACCAAATAACTGGCGCGTTGTAGCCACTAAAGGCATGCGTTCGGTAGCGTTGAAGTATGGTACAAGCATTGCACCGAACGGCGGTCCACAATTACTTAAATAGCCAATTAGTTGTATGGCATTCATTAGTAATAGTTTCTACACTAAGATTCAATTGAAGATTCAGAAATAATTGATGATCAAATTAAAGCACTTCTTTCAGGTTATATCAAAGGTGTCTTTTCAAAGTGATGCAAAGATAGTTCACTCTAATTGCATATTATTATGTCAAAAGTACTTTATTATTTTTTATTTTTTAATGGCAGACGTAAGAAAATTGAGTGTTAATATTCTTACCCATTATGTTAAAAATAATACGATGGTGGGGTTCGGATCGCTTTATTCGCGGTGGCAAAGGTGCGTCAAAGAAGTGGAGTTAACCGTGTTACAATCCTGCGCTAACATCTGCATTTACCCTATACTCTTTTCACTCTCTATATTCTTTGGTATGCGATTTTCTTGTGATAGCCACTCTGTCTTTCGAATGTTTTCAAGTTTTTCTAGACTTAGCAGGTACCCATTGGCACGTTAGATGCAACAAATAGACAAAAGGCACTGAGGTTTGAAACCGTTGTAGACCATGACTTCATAAATTCTCTGTATTTCAGTTGAAATGTTACATCTCTTGACTTTAAACGTTTTGGGAATCGAGAATGTGTTTTTTTCTATCTTGCAAGTCAAAGGCGTTTAGCTGCTCAGCTTTGCGGCAATTGTGATGAAGAGCCGGGATTTGTTTCTGCTTTCAGGAACCAGAAGCCGAGGTATTCGACGTCTGGACCTAACAAAGGGCGAATCCAGAAGCCGATGAGGACCGGATCTTCCGGTCAAAGCCGGTCCAAGGAGCTCGTCATTTCGGAATATTCCAGTGGAATGCCGGCGAGGAAGAAGAGGAAAACGGAGTAGCGTATTCAGTGGCTGGACGCTGGTTGCGCAGAGGAAGAAAACCCCTCACGAACAGGTAATTATAAACTTCAGAAATGCCTCCGAACTACAGAAAAGTACAGAAAAGAACTACCGAGTACTACGGAAACTATTGAAAAGGGGATTAGGTTTATGTCGCAGTTGGTCAGCCCCAGCCTGTTGATATGATCTCCTTGTCTTATACAACCCTTAACCCTGTAATAATTAAATTAATCTGCTCGTTAGGTAAACGAGTTTGCGATTCCCTACACATGTCTTCAAATTCTCTCCTATAGACACGATCCGCAGAAAAGAGGGTTACTAAACACCGGGATTTATGGACTTGTCACATGCTACAGCCACTTGTGATAGGCTTGAACATATATTTTGCCTGTGTTATTGAAAAGAACCCCATTTTTTGTGGATCTGGACTCCTTGATGATTTTGTGAACGGTGTAGCCCTAGTGCATGTCGTTTTATTTATTTGACTATCGCAATGAAATAAATTTTTATAATTTCGGGTAAAGTTTCGTTACTTCAACGAGGCGCAGAACTTGAAACTTTTCATTGGTTAACGCGGAAATTGTTTGTTGAAATATGTACATGTGCTCGAAAATAAAATTTATACAACAATACTTGGAAGTATTTCATTGCATGTCCTCTCCCATTGCTTCTATCAGCGCATTGCGTGATTAAAAACCCGATTGAAACGCATAACTGTTAACTTATCCTAATTTATATGCCTTCGCTGTGCCTGCTATTCAAAGAAGAGCCACAAGTGTGATAATCACAATGAGTTTTCAATCTTAAATTTTTACACATTTTCTTATTGTGATAATACACAACACACAACATGAAAGACATAGCTCGTCTCGATGTTTTTACCATCCATACCCATACCCTTTTATCTGAAACACCGCTTGACCGAACCACTTATTCCCTTTTTTCATTGTTACAGTTTTTGAAAGTATATTTTCATTTTTGAAACCGTAAAGAATTCTCGATATTGCCCTTGACGCCTGCTGCGCCATAATAATCGTTAATAAACCGCAACTAATTCTTATAATTTGAGTTTGAAACTGTTTCTCTTATTCACGTAGTCGATGACACCGAGCCTATTGTGCCTGATGCGCTTACAAAAAGCGTTTTCATTTCGAAAACATGCCGTGCAATCGACTACAGACGAGCGGAGCAAAAAAATACGGCTTGTTTGTTATATGGGATTGTTACACTTGAAATTACCAAGACATTGAGAAGTTTTCATGTTTCTAAGAAAACGGGATGAGATTCGAAGAAAACTACTTACTACCTTAAGTTTTAAGCGTCTTCCTTATCTTTGACAAGACATTTTGGCAGATTGTATATTGTTATGGTATAATTTATTACAACAGGATATAGTTTGTGTTCAGGTGCTTAGACATGTAATCGCTTAATTACCTGGCGTATTAAGTTTTAGAACAATTAAGTGATTAATTTAGATCTCGAATGTTTGTAGAGAGCAACTTGCCTACAAGGACCGTTTTCGGAAGGTTTTCTTCTAAAGTTGGCTCGGAATAAATTTGTTACTTGTCAGACCTATTTTTCCTTTACATTTCCTTGGCGAATTGTTGATGAGTTTTACCTTTAAACACGTCTAATTATATTTAAATGAGAAACAAGATCACGAATAATCCGACATAAGTTCGAGGCCTTGAGCAATTTATCTAGTAAAAGACGATCAGCCTCAATGAAATACATATAGTAAAATATACAAAAGATTTGGTAAAAACGAAAGAGCCAGTATTGTTTAGACCAGACAGGCCATACAATGAACACGTGACATAAACGAGAATTTGGGAATTTGTGGAGGTAATGTTCTAAAACGAGCGTGAAATCATGCGTTCGACTTAGTTCTGGTGAAAGAAGTCATCGCGGTGGTAAAATAAGAATATTTCCTGTAACATGTTGTAATGGGGAAGAAAAGTGCATTATTTTAATAACGGGTCATTGCTAACTTTAATTTTGAGTGCACAACCTGACAGTGCCCCCAAAAGTGATCCTACCACGCCCTTCGCACCTTTATCATAACATTCTCCTTATCGTCGTCCCTGCATATTATTATAGTAACTAAGTGACACACTGCACGGTATCCAATCTTGGCTTTGACGATCTTGGGAGGTAAAAATTACCACACACTTCAACAACAACAAAAAACTAACGATCACTGACTTAGGAAATAGGCAAATTGCCACACATCCCGCCAACTGCATAATGTTTTTTCAATAATCCACCAACCATTGAGCGTGTTAAAACTTAAAAGGGTGTTTATATCTCGATTAAGAACGGTGATAAATAATTATAGACTTTTAAACTAGAGTCCACCACAAAGTGCTCCTTTCGTTAATGCACACGAATAATTACGGCTAACTAGAATGAATTGCAGTTCTCATCATTAGTTATGAGTTGCATCTACCGTATGGCTCTAAGATGTTAGTTTTTTACTTCACGGAAGATAATGTATGAAACATTAGCTAAAAGTTTAAACGATGTTTTCGCGTAAATGTTGGTGGTGAGTTTATGCACTTGTGATGTTATTTTAAATTTTATTTTGCATGTATGCAGTGGAATGATGAAAATTCCTCAATTGCTTACCTTGCAGCCAATATCTACGATATGAAGGGTACCTACTCTTGTTTCAACATGTACACCCCGTGCCTTGACGCACACAAAATGACTCAAAGTTTTGAAATCTTTACGGCAAACAATTGCGAAAGGGTCTTCTTGAATATTCAAATCCACTCTCCTCTGAGGAAAAATGGGCCAAATGCAAACTAAGAGAGATAATATGAGAGGATTTCCTGTATGAGAGAAGATCGGTGTTAGGAAAGCCTAGCTGGCTGTACAATCGAACCGGGATACGAACCCGGAACGCGATGTTCTTTTCCCAGCTCGAGCTGAGCAGACCTCAGTTACCTACCTATGCAAATCAACCATTTCCTTGATATCCCCTTATCGCTCTCGGCAAAGAGGCAGATTGTGTGCCCGGATCTCATTTGATAGCGCACCTGACCGGCAATCAGAAGGTCCCATTTTCTTCTCACAGAATTCGGCTGCAGATTTCCCCAAATACTTGTGTATTTGACGTATTGACATTAAAATGGCATTTTGTTCAAAACTGCTAGAAAATTATTAAGGGCTAATCATTTGAACGCACACGCATTTATTAGCGTGAAAATAATAGCACAGTTTCCTTCTCTAATTTCCCCCACGAGTTTGACACGCGGGTGACAGGCGGGAGGTCGGTGCGCGCTCGGCTCAGGCAGCTAATTCACTTTCTCTAATGAATCGCTCGAGTTTAAATTCATTAATTGGTAACGTGGTTTTGAATTAGGACGTACAAACAAGGCTGAGCGGTGTCGTCGACTCGCAGGCGTTTGCACAAATATCTAAACCCGCTACAGGCGACACGTTTTAAGAAAACCTCGCTTCTCTGACGTGAGATTTCGAACAACTTGACAGCTGTATGTGCCATAGCATTACACTTGTATCAGATGCTCATTCGGTTTTCGGTACATTCGTCCAGGTGTATGTACCAATTCATTTACACACCGAAACCAGAAATAGCAAATGAATATGCAAAGAAATTAAAATGTATATTTTATTTTTTAGTCAAAAGAGTTTGTAATTTCAACCATAACGTACGACAAAATAAACAGTATAACAGCCTTTAACCTGTGCTTCAACTAAATCAAGTGCATCTGCTCTTCGGTATTCCTAAATACCTTTGATCAAAATGGAATAATAATAATATATCAGTGTATAATCGGTATATAGAATGTAATTAAAACTTTCGGTTTCATCGGTTTGTTAGACAATTGAACGGATGTCACATGTTGCTTAAGTATGTAGAGTGTATCATATCATAAATAGGTTTCTCAACAGTAATCAATCAAATACTTTGTTTACACTTCCCAAATAAACTAAATCCCACGCGTCCCTAACTTCCCTTCGGTGCAAATCTTAGCCCGTACCAACTGTGCACCCACCCCGCTAGACGGGGTGCGCCATCGGCTCGGTTCAGTGTCACCCTCGCCTTGCTAATTGACTGCTAATTACGCCGGTGGGCGCCAATCACTTGCTATTAACACCTCCCCACTTGAATGCCGCCACCACCCCCGCCGCCCCCGCCACCCCCAGCGCCCCCGTGAATTGCCACTTTCACCGAGCTAATTGCCAAAAGTCGAATGACGTTCACCGAACGCGTTAGGCTAGATTTATTATGTATTTTAAGTGAGGCTGATCCAATTAACAAAAATCTACAAAGACAACTAATTACGTTAGTAATTCTTGATTCAATTAGTGTGTTAGATTGTGTTACAACTTACGGAGCTATTGGAAGCCAATTCCAAATCTATCTATCCAAATTTGCCTCACCAGAATTTTATATCGAATCTTATACCATACACAGACTCCAGAGGATGAGGTTGATGATATTATAGGAACTTGAATAATATATTCAAAAATATATTTCTATAAATTGATCAATGCCTTGATTTGAAAATGCTGTTTCCGCGGGCCCAAGATTCTCAAAGATGGGGTGCAATTATTCAGCCGTTCACAACATTCTAACAGTCTCTTCCACACTTTTCCGCTTTCCCCCTGAAACCAGTGCATGTGCTGTTGAAGCTTTAGAACATTCGATCTCCATACTTCACTTTGGCATTTGGCAATTTAATATTATCATATCACTATTTATACGCACACTGGTCGGTAGCATATTGTTAATTATAGATTATTAAACTCTTACCAGTCATTCCATTAAATAAGCCCGGACACAAAATTCGTTCGGTAGACGGGTGTTGGAGCCTAATGTGGGCAATTATTATGCCAAAGTATCTTCTGTCTGATGCCGTCTTGGCGCAAGATATATAGGTAACGTTTCTAAGAACGGATGCTTTTATAGAAAGGACCTCCGATCAAATGTGTATCGTGAAATTAGTGGAATTGTACTTGTTGTACATAGCGGTGATTTCAGTTTGAAGTGAGTGGTAATTTCGGTAATCATTCGGCATCTCTAATTAACAGGGTGTTGTGATTGTGTGATCGCAGTCGAAAATTCGATGGAATTGAAGTTCACAATTATTTTGTGGTTGGCTATGGGTGCATACCTATATGTTTTGATTTTTTTTGTCTGAAATGTTGAAGTGAATCGGACAATGCGCCATGCAGAAAATATGCTAGTGCTGCAAATGTAACGAATATTTCTTAGCAGTTGTCAATACATTTGTACGATCGTAGATAGCTGAATTTGCTTGTATGTTGCTTATATAACTTTCTAAAAATGTATAATATTATTCTAAACGCCATCGACAAACAGCTTAGAAAACACCTCATTTCTCCCAAAGATCCATCCAAAACGGCAATTAAAAAACGAAAAAGAACGCCACAGTAACAATAAAAAGAATTTATTCCACTCCCAAGTAGTCCAATTCGAAATCCGACATTCAAGCAGCCGTTTGAATGGCATACCACATCGAAGCATGTCCTGCTTCATTATCTTTTTATACGTCGAATGATAGCTGGTATAAATGGTAGAATAGTGGCGTCGATTTACGCCACAGCACGGCGCGGGAGTGTTTGAGAGTCTGATCCCTCGAGGGGATAGCAATGGCATGGACGACCCGAAGACCCCCTGCCGAGTGCCAGCAACTGTTCGCTGCTGCGATTGTTGCTCGAGGAAAATACGGACATATACTTGACATGCTACCATTGTTACTACAAATCGAGCTGTAACACACAAAAGTTTTCAATTATGTTAGACAAAAGCGGGCAAGACTTGTGCTTCTCAATTCATGCGAACCAATTAATGGGTGTATGTATATGTGTGATGTTAGATTCATGGGACCAATCAAAGGGAAGGTAATTACCAAGCTTAGATATGCAAGCTACGTTCGCATTCCATGGCTATTGTCATGTTAAAGAAATTTATCTGTTGATTTAATTGGTAGATAAGTCACCGAAAATTCCTCATGGTAAACTCTTTAGGATGCAGCTATTAGATTTTTTTAATTGAGATGAGAGATTATGGCTCTGGCTTCTGATAGGTATTTGCTTCTGTTCTAGAGAAATTGTATTTTTTCTTATCTGAGGTTAGCATCTTGCCTACTGTTTCTATAGGTGGACCATCCATCACCCTCAATACCAGATATCATTAGGGATAGAAATTTACTGTTCGGGTTATTTTGGAAATTAATCCCTACATCTCGAAAACAAACCCACGATTTTTGTTTGGTTTATTGACTCGATGCAAATGCAATTCGTGTTTGAGCCTCAACTGCATAATAAACGTAGGTATGGTAAAACAAAAATGCATCAAAAAGGGCATATAGGTTTGCTATACATATTATCGAACAGAAATGTTCACAATAGAAAAGTAATAGTATATTATTATAATGTACGGCAATGATATAGCCAAAATAAAATAGTGATTGATATCTGCATATATAGTCATTATATTAATACACTGTTGTACCAGTTGTACTGCCAAGCAATTTGCCAACCAAATTGATTTCCTACTTGTATGTCATATGAAAATACTTTTTGTATTATTTGAATTGCTCTCTTTATTTCATTTCTATTATACCTGTAATCTTTCGAATCATGCTCAAAACTCCAACTTCATCTCTTTAATCGAGACCCACATCTTTGAGGCAGCTTTTTTTTTAAGCTGATTCTGATCCGCGTGCTTTTTTTCAGTCCAAAATGTTTAAACGACTCGAAACTTTTACTTCTGTTCAGCTATTTGCATTAATACACGCTACAAAAAGTGGAAAGAAACCGATTAAAACTGATCATACCATTTATTTTATTGCTCTCTGAAAAATTAACATAAACGAATAACTTGTCCACAACAGTACGAAGCTTTTAAGAAACAAAAGCTGACAATTAAAGTTCATTAGCAGCTGACGACAGAAGGCGGCTGCATAATTGCTTTCGAACGATTCGACAAAACTGTCCAGACACTTTTTGGTTGGGCGATTTGCTCAAACTTTTCAATACCACTCTGCGATATCGGATAGCTTGTTTTACCCGTACGTATACAGCATCTGCTCTAGAACTGTTATATTACAATTAAATATATACCATGAAAGTAGAGACAACAATCTTCTTGAATAACAATTAACCGCATACGTTTAAACTTTGAATCGAATTATGAGGGCATGCGGTTTTTAAACGCTGGGACGCCAAAAACCAGGGTCTTCACTCTAAGTTTTCCATCGATTCGCTGCAAAATTATGCCTTCATTAAATTTATCGAACTCTTTATGTTGTGAGGAAGTCGTATTTTCTAGTGTCACTAAACTGATCAAATTATTTTCGAGGAGCACTTACTACCGTATATTATTCTTACAGATCGTCATGCGAGATATAAAATTGGCAAAATTGCATATAAAATGATCGTCTATACGCTACGACATAATTTAGCTATAAAAACCTATGGGCCTCCCATAAATTCTCTGTTTCATCATAATGCATAAAAACTATAATAAAAATTCGTCAAACTCACATAACGTATAGATAGACTTTCCACGGATTGGTAATGCGTACACACATCTTGTTTGCCCACGTGCCGAAAGTCTAAACAAAGGACGAGCAACCTTTTCAACCATAAAGGTCCTTTATCTACTCGAATTGTTCGACACCCCTGAGAGCAGCAGGGCATGACATCGCCCGCAAGTCCCGGGCCACCCCGGCCCGTCAGGTTCCTGCAGCAGATAGGTGTAATAGTAGGTACAGTACTCTATCCATGGCATACGCCAAACTCCTCAGCAGAAACCGTTGCAGCAGCAGCAGCAGCAGCACAAGACCGTGAACAAACCTGAAGTACGGGTATACAGCAGAGCAGACCACTTCATCTAATGATGATTATTGTAATACGCGAGCGCTTGAGGGAGATAATTGCCAAACTTGTTAATTGTTCGGAGTTTCCTGTAGTTAAGATTCACCATGAGAAAGTATTATGTAAAGATGGCCAACGATCCGTGTTAAGACCATTTAACATTTTATTATATTTATGCGGAGGTGTCGGATGCGGTTGCTTTTGCGGCTTGGTCTGCTCTTTGAAATTCCGTTTAATTCCGTCATTGATTAATATGCTGAATCTAACCGGATAATTACACATTCATTGGACTATTATAGGCTTGATCAAATTTTAAAAGTATGGTAATTATATTTAAAGCAGCAATGGATGTATGTAAAACAAAGGGCTTTGATGTTATTCCTGTGTTTTTGATCTTCAATGTTTCGTCGATCGCACGGCGGTAACATTGTTTTTGTTCCCTTCTTTGTTATTGAGTTACTGACGGTTTGAAATCGTCTGGGGCTCGGAGTAAATTCAGTGCGCTCGCAAGCAACGACTCAGCGGGTTTGCTTGCCTTTGACTTCAAAATTTAACATTTAAACTATCAGTTAACAAGGCTGAAGCGTTGCGTTAGTTATGCTGATAATAGTTTCTCATAAACAGTGCAAAAACAACCCTTCTTACCGCGTATCTTTAGATGCATTTTCAATGCAGGGCCAGTACCAAAACGAATCGAAATCGGATATCAGTCCCTAAATAACCAAGTAGCTTCTCACTAAGAAGTAATGCTTCACGAAAGAAGCCCAATGGACTTCAGTGCTCCATGTTCTGAGCTTCATTTTCACTGTGTCTAGGTCTCAATCTCCACGAAGATTTCCTGCTTCTTTGAAGACTTCCGAGCTTCACAAATATTCCCTGGTTTACTATTATTTGCCAATGCTTTCAGCCCTCTGCTGGTACTTTCTTTCCTCTTGAACTGACAGATGAAACTTGGCATCTGTTGTCAAGTTAGGGGTTAATTTTCCTTGCTGCTGTTGAGCATTTCCATGGTGTCATGGTATTGGTGTATAGGAAGAAGGAGCGGAAGGTAGCACTAGCTCCACAGTCCGCACCTGACGTCTGTTTGCGGTGCTTATTTCACGCATGCTTACTCAATGCATAAGCTAGTGTTGATGTCATTAATTAATTTACCTACCTACCTGATGTTGGTTGTTAATCATTAATAAACCGTATATGCTAGAATACGTTAATTAAATATTAGTAGCTTCACACGGAGCAGAGAGAAAATACGTTTAATAGTAATTAATTATGGACGGTGTTCGAAAGGCTGTGAAAGAATTTGACGCATTGTGTCAGCTGATAAGGATAATTTTCAAATATGCTGGCCACTCTTCAGAAATTTTAACTTCATTAAATATAAAAACACATGTAAATCACGATGGGAAGGATTCTCTTTACGATGTTGCTGCATTGTCTGTGATTCATAAAGTTATGAGGTAATTAATCAAATCATGGCTTGCCCAAATCTAGCACATCAAATATTATACTGCACTCATAAACTTACTAACATGGAATTAGTTTGAATATTTAAGAACCCATTTCATCTGTACTTTTTCCGTTGAACCAATTATTTTGGGCGGGCTAAGCAAACATGTCCTGACAGAGCTGCCATCTGGCCGCACGCATTTTAATTGATCGAATTAACTTGTTACTATTTCGCCACTCGAAACCGTGCAAGGTGTTACTGCGGCGGTTACGAATAAATTAATCGAGTCGCCTATCATAAAAATACACTTATTGAATATTCACTTTATGCATCGACCAATATATATTTTGGTTGGATAGCGGATGGATTCGCGTACCAGTGGTTAATACGATCAAATCTGAACTTTAAAAAAAAACGATGGCCCACAATAAATACACACGAGAACTCTCATGATAAGTTACACACGAAACGGGTACCTATCATTATTATTATAGGCCACTATTGGCAGACGCCAGGGATAGCAGGTGTATGGATACAGACTCAAGGCACTCAAGGTTAATAAAGTAATAAAAAGTGCCCCGAGCCAGCCCGGGGTTCGAACGACTTGCTCTCGGGGTTATAATTTATTGAGGTGAGTTTCTTCGGTTTTTAGAATGTTGTGAAAATCATCGTTGCATTGTAAACTTGTTAATTGCAGCGTTAGATTTAGATTATAATCGAAATTTTATTGGTGTTCCTTCAACATATTGTATGGACGAAACGCTTCTGTAGGTCTCGGAATTATTATTTATGATCTCTTCTTAAAACCCTTATGGTCACAAGCACACGCCAAAAAACCAAGCTGTATGAATGGATTTAATTAGATGAAGGCTCTGCAAAATTATACGTGTAATTTTGTGCACGTGACGGGTAATAAATGTATCTCGCACGTTTTCCGATCTAACACGACAAATTCGCATTTTTATTTAGGGTTAGCCACCTCAACGTTAAAATGCATCAACGCAGCAGATGATTTCATCTTTTTCCACCCTTTTTTAACGGATATAACCGCAAATCACAAAAACAGAAAAAAATATCCCCGAACTCAATCAATCTTATAGATTTGTTTCACCTACCTATATGCACCTATACAGTGTACAATAATCTGTTCTTGTCTTTCATATTTATAATAATAATTAGAGAAAAAAAGCAAAAGGAACTGAACGTCATCCGTATTGGATTGTCGGTAAAATAAGACTTTCACAAAGAGCCGAGGTACAGTGGTATATCAGTCAGGTGGGGCGACCCCATCGATCATTCCAACCAACTCTTTAAACTCTAATTCCCCTTTAGCACCTCCGCCCGTTCGTAATCACACGAGTTTTAATTAAGCAGCTTAACAAAAACTTAGCACAGGCATCTGACCCGCGTTCCTGCGTCCATTGCGGCGGCGGCGGCGGCGTCGTCTCGTCCACCCGGCATTTCATCTCCCGTGCGCTGCGAAGACAACATGAACTCATTAGTAGCAAATAGCTTCTGATTACAACCTGCTCGGCTAGGCTACAACCCACACTAATCGAGTTGACGCCTATTTTGAACCTAGCATCCCTCAAATAAATTATTTCATAGTGGACATTTATCATTTTTTGATGTAGTGTGAGTTTAAATGATTGTGGATGTTACTAATAAAGTAATATGGCTTAATGATTTTTTTAAATGAACTGTTGTGTAGTTGTTGATAATCATATTATCTCGTTGCAGATAAAAATGATCAAAAAACTATATTCAAAATTCAAAACTAGAATGAGAAGTATACTACCCATCACGGTAAAACTTGTAATTGCGCATATTTGTCTGAATCGTTATCACATTATTAATAAGATAACAATGCGCCTCAAATTCAAAATGTTTACTGTCTTTACATCAATTTTGAAAACGCCGTACCATTCTTCGTAGACAGAGTAAAATAACCACATGTTCCATTACTTATTCGAAAAACCTCTGCCATTTGGCCGACATAAATTCCCCACCAAAATGTCGATGTGCCATCAATTGTTCGTACCTATAACGCTACATCCTATTAGGCCATTAAACTCCATTCTGAAAAGAATATTATAATATTAAGACCATAGCAATCAATGGGACAATAGGGCTCTAATAGAAATAGCTACCGGCCATCCTGAGGCATAGCTGAACCACTGCGGTATCAAGCCTTTGTTATCTGGCGTCTCCCTCCTAAGCATTGTAATCAAGATCGGTGGGTCTTTGTCTATCGGTAGCTCTCGCACTCGTACTTGATTAAGGTAACTATTAGCTAGTGAAGCCTACATTGCTTCTGTTATTTTACCAAGGTACAAAAGATCCGCTGGCCATGAACTCTGGCTTGCAGTATCCATCATCCACGAAACTATCGACAGAGACTCGAAAGGAGGAAATTAGATTTTTTGGAAGTAATAGATTGTCTTTACTTATGTTTTTTGGGGTTATAGGACGAAGTATTATCATCCCTTTCTAAGAGGTGTTTTTAGTGTAAAAGAAGACTTGTATTAATCCGTGTCCTTAAAACTATTGTTTAGCTATACCCTATAAAGGGCACTTGCAAAATAAATAAAGTGGGTGCATGTTTCTACATATTCGTATGAAATTGCATGCCATAAATCAGGGAATATCTCAAGCCTTTATGGGTACATGACTTTCCTAGAAAACCTATGACAAACTTTGAATCGACAATGACTGCTAATTCTTGCATGAAATCAAATAAAACCTTTTATCAATATAGACTCCTCTCAACATGAGTTTTCTTATTCCAAGGCAATATGAAAATGGTTTCGATAAAAGAAAATCGCTGTCGATTTGGGAAAACGGAAATAATTATCGAAAATAAGTTTACATCTCCAAATTTCGCTACATGGTTCAAGAAAAGGAAAAACATTCGTGTTTGTCGAGATGCTGGTTGGCATTTCAAGGCACATTTTTTTGCACCTGGATCGTAATTCATGGACCCTTCACACATGCTCTATAATCCATATCAATAAATTAACTAATTCGTAATATAAAACCTATATAGTGTTGATCCGTGCCCAGATTCATAGCATCTGCAAGATTTAACACATATAATTAAGCAATAAAACCATTACCACACAATCTGGCACATTATATAAAAGAGCGCATAGCCCAATTTCGTTTCTAATATAGGTAAGGTCTCCCATTTTTTGACAGACTGTAAAGTAATATTATATTTTAATATGAAATAACACAATAGAATATAATTTTATTGTAAAGCTAAGGAAATGAGCTTCGTTTATGACATTTTGCATGCCAAGGCAGGGCACGCGAGTGCACACGAGCGGTTTTACCCATCTAAGGCAGTATAACACATCGTAACGTATAATATACCCTCCAGGCCAGATATCGCTTTCCGCCAAAAACTTCTTTTGTCTACCCGTGTCTTGCGCCCGCTTTTGCGCCCAAAAACACGAGGCCCTGCAGGCGTAATGAGCCCCATATTTCTAGGATGCAGCAGTGCACATGCGAGTTGAAACGAGAGCAAGTTGAAATTTAAATTTTATAAACATTTGCGGTCGCGCTGTATACGCAATCGTGCGATATGTGAAGTGATCGTAGAGACAAGAGGAAGGAAACTGCTTGGATTCTCTTCGCGGAGCAAAGAGAAAAGAAATGTTAGGTTTTGTAATTTTATCTCTAACATGATATTTAAAACAAAAGATTAGAATAATTGTTTTTGGAGAAGGAGGAGCGGTTATCTTTATAAAGAGTGTTTTGAGTTTAGGGTTTTTGGGAATGGTTTTTTGGGATGGGGGGAAGGCGGATGTGTGAGAATGTAGAAGAAGGAAGACAAAGGCGAGGGTGGAAAGCAAGGAAATGAATAAATTAGCAAACAGTCGTATGGAAATACATTCATTTCTGATTTTTGCTTGGTTTTCTTTGGTAATCTGCAAACGAAATTAGTTCAGTTCGTATGGCAAGGCTGTATAACTTTATACCCAAAATAATCGTTCAATAGATACAGTATTACAATGCAAACGTACTTTAAAACAGATGTATAGGTATAATTTAAAAGTATATGTTTACATTATAATTTTCCTGTCAAGTTTCAATAATATTTCCCCACATATCTTTATCGTAGCTGATCTGTTCTTGTTTCCATATATGTTTTTGAGTTTAATGGTAACCGGGCATATCATGATGAGGAAGGGGTAAAGGAACTTTTTGATATGTGAGGGTGGTTGGGGGGGGGGGCGGGGTTGATTGAGGGATTATGAGTGCAGATAGTGATGTATACACCAAACCAAATTTCACCATTCACATAATGTTTTTCAGCATTTGAATATGTCCTGCGTATATATACGATCCAAGCATAACAATCCGTATTCCCTATCGTAGAATTGTGATCAGTCGTCATTAGATTGAAATTAAATCGAGTATTTTAAATTTTCCACCTCGGTCGTTCGCTCGCGGACGTCAAATCCCTATGCGAATGCAATATTCAACCAATCAGTTCTGGTAATAGCGAAATGTCAGCCTCCGCATCAGCGTGAGATGATTTCCAAATTGGTACGAATGCGATTCTGACTGAAGGCATGTGATATTTTTTAATGGAGATTTATAATGGTGGTTTTGAAAAGGAGCGAAAAATGTAATTTCTTTCTGGTGATACGGAATGATTTGGAAATGAGTTTGTTTTTCGGTGTGTACGCTATTAAGCGACGTGGGAGGGGGGCGTAGGGCGGGGGGGGGGGGGTGAGCGACAGCAATCATTTCTGTCAGCTATCGAGGGAAAACGCGAGCGGTCGTGGATTAGGAGAAAGGAAAGCGCTAATCCAGGGATGTCCATAAGACTGATAATGTCGTGTTGATTGACTAAAGAATGTTTTCCATGAGTGTTTTAAAATGATAAAACGATAAAATCGAGTTACTTTGCGGGTATCTGACCAAAGTTGAGCTGAAAACATGATAATTGTATGGTCGTTTTCACGATTATAGCTATTTTGTAAGGCCAAGATAAAAATGAATTTTTCTCAGATGCACGCTTTTTTCTCAGATCTAAATTACGTAAGATTACTTTTGGCATCCTTGTATACGTCTCCACAAAGGGGTGAGGGCTTGTGCAGCAAAGATCCGTATTTGCAAGTTAAAAATGAGAAAAATTAGCAATTCCATCGGATGACGACAAGGAACTTTTTTAGAACTTAGGTTATTACAGAGTCAAACATGTCATTTCTTTGGTTAATTTCAAACAAATCTTATTGTAGCATCGTGGGACGTTTCCAGCAGCCAATGGGTGTCAGCAAAACCACCAAACGCATGCAAATTGTTGTGGAAAACACTTAAAGTGCGCGCTCGCATGTTCATGCCCTGAGCAATTGCAACAATAACCAACATTCTTAATTGGCATGTGATTTGCATAAATATATGTTGATTCAAGTAATAAGTCTTACTCAGCTCAAATTGCATTACACTTACATCTTGTACTTATTTATATATATACATCAAGTTCATTAAAATTTTGTAGCGAAATAATGAAAAAAATATAAAATCGTAGATCTACCTAGAATATTTATAATGTATCGAGACATGTAATTAACAGCCATTTCTCCTGTGAGCCTTATTCTCTTCTTTAACTGCTAACTTTTTAATTGTTACTTTAACAAAATGATGTGAAAATTAATTTTATATTTAAATTAAAATGCAATTTCCTTTCAGCGTATTTAATAACAATAATGCATTATACATATGAAACATGCATTGTACTCTGCTTAATCTATATTACAAAGCTGCACATTATTGTTCTTACAAAACTGCATTACTAATTGCATTTTACGGAATAATGATGTAAAGTGCATGTTTTAAATCGGTGCATTTCTGCTCAAGCACGTGATGAGCTGCAGCCAGGCAAAATGGTCGTGTGAAACATTATGACAGGGTGTACAGGAATCTGTTTTTTTACGCACTGCACTGCACACCTGATGACGATCATTGCGAGCCATTCTAATAAGCACACACGTATCACTCTTTACGACTGGAGCCTATATTACCGCCACAGTCCAGACAATAATAATGCCACCAGTTTCCTCTTTTATAGTATGCATTTCTTGTTTAAGAGTATGACTTATTATTAGATAATAATATGAACGTGTGAAGCATTGGAAAAAACGTTAAAAGAAGACAGAAAATGAAGATAATGTTATGGCAAATAATTAATGATTTCCTATATATAAGATATTGTAATTTGTTATGATATGCGTTATGGATAGACCTGCAAGTATATAGAATAATTAATTAAACGACAAATATTATTAGCAAATTAAAAAAAACAGGAGTGAGTGACCAGTGAGAGTGTAAGATACGTAGTCTACACTATAGTCGTACCTACTCGAATACGGATTTGAAGCCAACAAGGTACAAAAACGTACATTTTGTTTCCGTTAATTCGTTACTCACTTGGACACTTTCATGGCCTTGATTCAATCAGTTCTTCAAACAATGCAAAGCGGCGTATAAATATGGGATGGTAGACCGTTACATAATGGCGAATTTAGTCTTATTGTACGTTAAAATTGATATTTGTTCAAATTTTCAATGTCAGTTAATTTTGTATTTGCTCACAGAAACAGAATCGATTTGAAAATAGTATTTTTAAAGCTTCGTTTAAAATCCCATGGATTCCACGATTTATGCCAAGCACAGTCTATAAAACCAGACTCATCATTCAACGCGATTAAGTACATTTACGACCATGCGAATGTGTATTTCCAGCTCTAACAGTACAAATTCGTATTTCCCAGCTTTATATATTTATTAGCTGCTGCTTTTGAATTCGATTGGCGTCTTAGATTTTGATGGCTTGTTTTCACGAGGGCGACGTGAAGTGGGGGGGAGGGGGGGTTTGATAGGGGAGTAAGATCAATGATGTGTCTACATTAGAGGGGATGTGGACATAATCTGACAATCTGTGGCTCAATCTTTGATCCACATTGCCGTTTATCAATTCGATAAAAACACGCAGTTATTCAGTCAATGCCGCACATTGGTTTGGTCCAGCCCTTGGCGAAGAGATGCTGCGAAATATGGTTCACAGTTTGGGCATTTTTTCATGTTTCAGGATATTTTTACAAATATACTGCTGAATCAGCTGAGGGACTGATCGTTAGCGATCGTGTTTGGACTGAAAGAGCTGGCATCGGGATTTGGGCCCCAAATGTCAACACAATTCTTGATTTTGTGGGCATTTTGAAAGAAATCCGTTCCCACGAACTTTAAACTGCACCAGTGACAAAATAAGAACACCTCCCACAAGCCAGCATTCGCACAAGTCTGAGGTAATAACTGGACTTGCATGGAAAAAATAAACCTCCGCAATATTAACCAACAATTTTGACCAGGGGGGGGGGCGCCATGGAGGGGAGTTTAAATCTGAATTGCCCTACAAATGTGCTTGCTGCGCAGATACGGGAATTCAGTCGTTTTTTGCGCATGTCCGATTTGAATCGGATGTCTAAAGTGTGTGCTCGAAAAGGTAAGATTTTCAAACTTGTATGTCACGCACCTTATTCCACCACTAACACACTACAATTGGTGGCCGAGAGTGGGATATTTTAAAAAGTCTAACTTCTTTAATAATTATATCTATGAGTGATATATTTAACAATTTGATGACCAGTGGATTCTTTAGCAGTATTTGTGGCTCCGCCCTACTATTGGCGACCAGAAGTGGGATCAGATAAAAATCTTCGCCTTGCATTAATTGATTCGAAGGGTGAGATCTGAAATAATATTGTCAGGAGCCCCAAAAGTGAGCGCCTGGCGTCTTAATCACCCCCCCCCCTCCCCAACCTCTCACTCCAGCATCCTGTCTCATCTCCCCACTGTTCGAGGGTCCTCTTTGTCGGACAACGACGTGACATACAATTGGTACAATCTGACGAGGTACTGATTAAACAGACGCTTGAAATGAGTTAAACTTCTAAGTGTATTCTTTTAACATGCTATTTGTTGGAAATAAAAAAATTCCATGTTATTTTGTGCACAAACTAAATATGTGATCAAGTTCCACTTGTTCGCCAAAATCAGGTTATTTTAATCGTATTGTTCGCTTTGCTTGGTAGACCGTCAACAAAAGAGTACAAATCTTTAGCCGAAATAGATTGATGGGGTATTTTAGATAAAGATTTGAACATGGTCCGGTTTTTGCCATGTTGTACGTTCAATTAGCTCGCATAAGTATGGCATAATTAAAAAAATAATTCTATCCGTCGCTCACAATTGTAAAAGGTTATACATGTAAGCAAATATTTTATGAGTACTGTACGCATCCCGTTTAACTAGACCTATAAAATGAAATACCTGTTATGATAATGGCATTATTCTATCTCGAAATTAATGCATGGCTATCAAAAAATATTTTTTTGTATTTCAATTAAATTTGCATCTAAATAATCCAACTCTAATGTTATTATTAAAAGTGGCATGGTGCTTTTGGCAGTCTCAAATGAATTAACAAAATTATATATCTGTTCATTGCAACTCGTGCGTACATGTGCGTCATAATACTACAGTTTTTAATCGTCTGAAAACGCGGTGGCAATAATTTTGTTATGCGAACAGTCGTGCTGGAAAGGGTCACAAACCTTAATGAGCTGAGAGATAGGATCTTCTGTTATTGCGGCGAGGAAGGAAATGATTTGATTACGATCAAACCTATAAACGTGTTCAAAATACCCCTAAAACACAGGCTTTGTGTGCTGCGTGCGCAGTGCGCAGTCGGAGCACTGCGCAGCTAACCGGAACAACGAAACAATAGCGCAGCTATATCCGCCAATTGGTATACGCGTTCAGAGTTGGTGATATTCGAGTAAATCGGTGGAAAGCCATGCGTTTCTCTCTCTCTCTCTCTCCCTTTCTCTCAGTATTCTATAGGGCTATTTTGGTGTCGGAAGTCTGTGCAAAAAGTCGACAGCTGAGAGTATAGGTATATACTAATGAGATATCTGCGTTTATGTCATTTTTATATGGTTAGTAACTGTTTAATAATTGTATAACTACTTTAGCAGGAAATCGGTATAGGAATGCGTTTGGAGTTATTTTTCCACATCTGTGTGAATGTGATGAAATTATAATAAACTTTGCTGTCGTGGTAGTTTTTAATAAAAGTGGGACTATTCCCAATGATATTTTCTATGTTGAAACAAAATCGGGCATCTGTATACACCTCCTTGGTTTTGCTTACACAAAGACTGATTGAATTTTCTCAAAGGTTTTGATAAAATCACAAATAGCTTTTCCGACGGTGAAACCCAGAATATTACATTCGAGAACAGAAACAGTAATTACAATATCTCCTATGCGTTTGGACACTGTAATTCTTTGCCAAACTCGGTGTAAGGTAGAACATGCGCCTTCCAGGTTCTAGCTTAATATTCACGCAAACTTTTTTCACAATTAATGGACGAACCTGACGCTGAAGAGATATGCAAAACGAGCCGTAAGACGCGATAATAATTAATCAGTAACCAATCCAAGACTGCACAATCGCTGCGTCCGCAATAATCATCGCCGATATGCTGCTTCTCAATTACTCAATTACTCAACTTTTACTCGAAACTTCTTCCAGCGTCTTTACACAAAAGTAGACAAAACTAATTGCTGGATTTCAAATTTGGAATGCGAATACTTCCACCACAATTAAGAACGGTGTCTATTTAATTGATAAGCTAATTCTGAGCGTCTTATCAACTTGGGGAGGCTCACTTGCGATTCATATGCAAAAGAGGCTGCTCTATTTGTTGAGAAAACCAGTGGACGGTCTTGCAAATGCTCGGCAGATGCACTATCACGAGTAATTAAGAAGAAACCTCTGCGCTGAGCGGCGACTTTGATACCGACACTTTTCCATTGTTTGAAAAGTTCATTGGGTTCATTTAAACTTTAGAAAATCGTGGATGGAATAACAAAATTGATGAGCACGGGGAAAAACTAAAATTACCTACAGTGAGAGTTGGGAGGGTGAGAGGGGGGGGGGGCCAACCTTTTGTCGATAGCGCTTATGTCTGTATAGAAACTATAATAGCAGACCAAAATGTGTTGGCTTTTTTTCATTCTCGTTTCCAAGTCCTAAATATATTAGCAATAAAATACTGAAGATAGACTTAGCCCAGCTTGTTCAATGTCTGGTTAACAAATTAACGTTCCGTTTACTTGCTGTCAAGCCATCTTATTGGTTGTAGAACGATGTAATAAGTACAGCAAAACTTATTCTTGGCTTGTCCCAATGATCGGTGGAGGTGCCAGGTTCACAGAGCTATAAATTATAACACTGTTCTCAATGTTGCATCGCGTGTACTTCTCTATATCAGATTATAGTTATAACGCTTTTACACACCTATTGTACTACAATATTAATAACATACAATAATAAAATTAGAAATATTTTGGATTCTTCCGAGTTTGTCGGCAGATGGGAAAAGAGTAATAACGGTGGACCTCTAACATGATTTTATTATCATTTGCATACAATGTTAGCATCGCAGGTTCTGGTCCTCATCAGCATAATGCATCGAACCCATGAATCCATTATAACATCCTTCAAGCGCTGCATCCAACAATCACGCTTGCAGTGTTAACGCATATTATGCATTATAAGAGAAGTGCATTTAATACCATGTGCATCTAATCAAGATGCTATCGTTCAATATGCACTTCAATTGCTCGGCCTTTCTTCCAAACAACATACTCTAGGTTGTAAAAGCGGTTGTAGTCAATCGTATTATAATAGTGTAAGATTATAAGTAGAACAATGGCGTTGTTTGAAAACTTAAAAGACACGCGAATATCCAATGAATGCACCGAGTACGAGGGCATTATTTTTATGACAAGCTGCATATTGTGGAGCCTGGCAAGTTGTAAAATGCAAGTGCCAAACACCTTGCAGCTTACAGTCTTTACGATGCTATATGAATGCAACATTTCTTGCATTAAATCCCAATAATGAAGTTGTCGTTGCGATGTGTACTGGTTACATCTCTGTATGTATTTTATATTACTCGCGTTTATAGAGTATTGTGGTTATAATGACGCTGGAATAGTTAAATTTAGCTCCAGTTTAGAGGTTCCAGGCATGCAATTGCAATCAAAATAATTATGCAGGTGGAATGAACAATAGCTTAGAGCCTGTGCAGTAAAGGAGAGCAACAAATACTTTTATATATACTTATACGAAGTGCATCATGCGCTTTATTGCGAAGAATTCGAGTTCCTCATTAAAATGAGAGCACTGCACTTTTGGACTGGACTAGTGCTTCAATTGTTGCCAAAATTTCACGACGTGCTAAATACTATGGGTACAGCTGTCCTTTAAAATCGCAATGACCTCTTAATAAAATACCGCCGAAATACGGCTAACAATTACGGCTTTTATGGCTTTTTTGAAGAGTATCACTCAACATATCTCGCCCCATGAGCTAATATCTAAGTCTGAAGGAATAACACTCCTATTGTCAACAAAATCATCGACAGTCCCTTTAAAGATACAAAGTTCCCGCATGTACTAATGTGAAAGGGCCCATTCCAGCATAGTTTGCACCTGGATAATTGTTTCCCAGCTATTAGCATCAGGTTTGCACTGGGAGCACATTATGCTCGCCATGCTAGTTTAGTTGCAATTGCCGACCAGACCGCCCTGAGTAATGAACGATACTGGCCCGCCAGACTAACGTTAATTAGTTTATTTAGTTTTGGCTCTTGTTCACGGACAATAAACTCGGAATAATAATTAATTTCAGCCTGGGCTCATCCGAGGTACGTTTACTTTATGGCGCTTTATTAATGCACTTCTGGGCCATATCGCTCCGAGCATAATTTTATTTAAATATTTATAATAACTAAATTTTAGCATTAACTTTATATGGCTTAACGATACATTTGGCCTGCTTTATAAAACGCTTATTCGTAATTGTGATTTAGCACCTCGTAATTAAAGTGGGCTAGGTGCGTATCGAGAGTTCCGAATACTAAAATGTGTGGTGCGGTGTTGTTCAATCTATCTTCTGATCGATCGGTTCCTCTCGATGGCGATTGTTTTATACGAGCACACCACTTTCATGCAAAACAGGCGACCGAAATTATGTGTAATTGCTGCACGTTCCGTGACAAAACAGCCCAGAGAAATTGTATCAAATGTACATTGTGGCACAGCCCCAGACGTATCGCACAATCTTTGCACAGTGCTTTGCATGTGCATACATAAAAAGTCGAAAAAAGTGTTATAATTCTTTTATAATTCATGCACGAGGAACAATTATATTTCGCCTAACCAGTTATTTCACATCTTATTTATATGCATTTAAAATTTAATTAAAATATGAAAATAACCACTCTTGTTATTATTTTTTAAACACAGGCTGTAAATTCTATGATTTGAATCGATGTTGGGGTCATATTTTTAGCATTTAAATAAAATTACGTGTATTCTTTTAATAATTGTTTCACGGATGTAGTTTCGATGTCTGAAATACGATTCGGATCCGAATCTGACGCGTACCGAAATTTAATATTCAGCGGTACTTGAAAAGCGGACTTGAACTGATGGCAATTGTGATATCTTCGTGTGTCCCTACTTCCAACTTCCCCATGCTGGGGCCGACTGAACCGCAGTGAAAACGTTGGTTGAGGTTCCTGCACCGGGCATGATTTATTCGAGCCAGTTTTCAGTTTAAGATAACATTTTCGCTTTGTTTTATAGTGTTATCACAGTGGCACTGAGTGCTGCTTTAATAAACAATCCGGAACTATGCATAAAACAAATCTCTTTTTGAATCTGTATGCGCATATACAAAGCTTTGCTAAAAGCATAGTTTAAAAATACTTGGTCAATCATTTTGTATTGTATGTTATAATATATCATTGAAGGTGTAGCGGCGTATTGCAAACCTCTTTGCTGGGGAAATATTATCAAAAAAAGCAAGGCAATTTCTGTTATTTCTTTGAACATTTTCACTTCTCATCAGTATTAAAAAACGGGGGGGGGGGGGGGGAAACACCTGCAGCAGTGATTATCTTATCAAGTGTCATCTGGCCAACATATACCTATCACCGAAATGCCGCTCCTTCCATTGTTGGGCTCATTCAAAATATAATCTGCCCTTATCACATTTCTGACAGCGACTAAAGTTCTCAAATGAACACCTTTTTTCCAGCCCGAGTGTCGTCCATTTGATAAAATATGATCCATCTCCAGGAATGGAGCATTACAACCGATCCTCCAGTTCATTGTTCACTTTTATATTATTATAATAACGAAGATGAAAACAAAATGAAGGAGAAAAAAGGCGTCCGCATGGCTTGATTGTCGGGTAGCTTTTGTAATGGTCCACTAATTATCTGCCTGCAGATAGATAGCCACCGTATTAGCACCATTAATCACTGAGAGGCTGAGAGAGGCTGCGAGAGGCTGCGAGAGGCTGCGGCGCAGTGCGCAGCTTCCACTCATCTCGGTGCATGTCACAGCTCACCGCTGAGCTGCTGCGACGTCATCTGAAGGAGTGATTAGATGAGAATAGGCCTCTAGATTCCTGCTTCTTATAACACGATATTTTGTTTCGAAATCGGTCTGATTGGTTGGCTCAATCAAAATAACCTAGGCCCAAATTAACTTTTGTTCGGACGATTCTTCATTTGGTTCTGGTCCTCTGCTAACTGGATAAAAGGGATATCTTAAGCTTTTGTATATTGTGCTGTATAAAGCCATGTGCTTCAAAATGGCGTTTTTATTACATTTCAGGCGCGTTTACTATTAAAGCATATAGGCAAGGTATACAATTCCATCAAAACCATGTTTGCATTATGCAATTTGCATACACTTAGTATCTCCAACGTCAGTGGCAACTTAAAACGGTAAAAGCATGCCGCATTGCATTTCATCTGCGCGTCCAGTCACAAAATGCTTTTCAATCTTTTCAAACGAACAGGGAACTTCATAATAAACTGGCTACAAGCTTACAACAAACCAGAGAAGCGTGCATTACATTAAGCTTAAGTAAGCGTGTTTAAGCAGCGGCTCCGCTGCGTGCAACTAATAATACATTGTCTTTTACGCACTCGCGAACGCGTGACACTAATCCTACAGACACATGCCCCCGGGTCAAATTACCCTCTCATCATGGGGGGCCCCCATCTCAACTCTCAAGTGAACCACCAAGATATTAACGTCTATGGTTTAACATCACGTGTTGTGCACAATTTCGCCGTACACAATGAGTTTTTGGTAATATTACGCGATGCCCGGCATAATTGTTCAATGACTTGATGGTCCTTATAGCTAATCTGCAGACACTTATGAGCCGTGTACCGACCGGGATGAAATCAAATACCTCAGCCACACATATAGCTGTCCTGGCTGTTAACAATAGCTTGTATCCACTTTATAGTTCATTTCAGAGAGGGATATGTAGCTCGATTAAGTTTTCCAGTGGCGTTTATGAATGTAAAATCTTTATTTTGGCTTACAATGCTGATTTTGTTTAAATTGGAATTTCACTTATTTTCTTACACAATATTATGTTTGTGATGTCGTCATACGAGGTACTAAGAAAATGGTGGTATAACCACGATACAAAATACGACACTTCCTCAAAAAACCGCAATTAGGGATCTTTAGGAATCAAGTACCATATACTTACTTATAAAATGTTTAAGTGAAGGAGGTACCCATGTAAGGCACGACAATTCGCTTCCAGGATTTACCTATTTTTCATAAGGCACGTACGTGTGAGGCCAATTTTGATGGGGTTCCGGTAACACATCTTTGCACGCCGCTGCTAGCGACAGAGTGGACCCTGGATGTGGTTTGATCCATCCTTCTCTTCAATTACGCTAAAGGGTAGAACACATGGACGCTACGTCGGAGGTCTCCGCTATCGCTCGGATCGGATTTCCGGTCAGAAGCTGCAAGTGACACTTGCACCGGGGTAGGTACACTTTCTAGCGTCACTAACGCGAGTGTGAGTATGAATATGAGTATGAGTAAGTGCGAGTACCTAGCGTACTCGGCGCACGATATCAATCAGCGATATAAGCACGCTTTGCACCGTGAGGCTTTAGAGAGCCATGTAAACTTGAGCTATGGTGGATAGAGACTCAAATTTCAAAAACTGTGCCGTTTTTTCTAAAATTTTTGCTATGCGCACATGCAATAGATGCTAAATTATAATTGAGTTACGCAGGCTTGTTTGTATACATGGTGTTACTGTAACCCTATAATTGGAGAAGACATAGTATACCATTAAAAAATCGCATGTTTGTGGTCAGCGCAATTTTATTCTAAGTCGTGAATTTCTTTCGATTTTCCACACCTTTTGTTTAATATGAAAACATGGAGCGATCTCACCGATGCCCATGAGTGTCATAGTAATTTTACAAAGCAAAGCAAATACATTTCACATGCATGAAACCAGGAGAAATGTCATCAAATGTATTTTTAATTGTTCAATCAACCTCTACGAAACATAATACCTACACTTAACTTTTTTCAAAGTAAGTCTTCGTTTTCAAAAAAAAATTCCCTAGCAGGTCTGATGATTTCGGAACGTATTAACAATCTGGACCCATTATCCAATCCGACTTGAAACTGATATTGCTTGAAAACCTGCCCTCTCACCTATATCAAAAGCATGAACGCTCGATAAACCAATATTATAAACCATCGCCTTGTGAACAAGATACCTACTCTGTTACCACACTACATTCCCTGAGTCCGAGACGATTACCAGTGCACACTATTCTGCTTCAGCGAGAATCTCCGTCAAATCCCTATTGTAATATCAACCAAAGCGGCCATCTCTTGGGAATCCCCTGACACTGCACTAGGTGCCGTCATGGGAGGTATAATACGACTATGTGACAGTTCTGTAACATGATATTTATCCTGATGAGATGACGTGTTCATATTGTGTAAGGCTGAACGGTTTTCTTGGTACAGGAATGCTAGATTCGGTATTGACGCAGACTGATCTCACGAGGTGTCGGAGATTCAGGAGATGGTGTTGGTGGATGCTGGATGGGACGGACATCACAACGATTACTTATATTTCAGATGGCGGAATGGAGTGGGCAAGATTGACTGGCTATATTAGTTTGCTGATTTCTTTTTTGACTGCGCTCTCGAGTATCTTGTTCTCTTTTTAAATATCCTATGTGACTATAGACTCAGAGGCAGGTATTTTACACTCTTGGCACTCTTGGCAAATACACTCTTTATGTCCCAATTTGTCCATAATAAATTACATACGGATGTATTGACTTGAAAGTTTTAAAATTTAATCCGATTTCACCAAATACATTCTTCGACCCATACAGATATCAGTTGTTTTCATGAAAGTTAATGTTTGGGATGGAAAATAAGTTTTTTTGATTTGATGGCTTTCATATTAAAGAATCTGATGTCTGAATGAGTTGAACCAAAGCTTCCGCATAAGTCTGACCGCTCTTTCTTGTCTAGAATAATGGACGAACTGCCGCTCCCAAGGGTCGGGCCAAGCAGTCGTTTTCGCTGGCAAGGCCAAAAAGTCTCTTTATTTCGCACACAGGCCCCAAATCTGTGTGCGGGGCGGGAGAATGGACCCGGATGAGACGACATCACATGAAATTTACTAATCTATCTTGTTTTCAAAACGTTTTCTGTTTATTTGCACCCGCAACAAAATGGTTTTCCGAGCCAACGTCCATCCTTTGCAAGTAATTAGGGTTTTGTCCGGCATTGTGTGCAATTACCACTTTGTCGGACAGCGGACTGGGAAGGGTTGACTTTAAACGCCACAGCGAAATGAGTAATTGTACACGATGTTCGCCGACTGAAATTAGTCACCCAGGGTTTTCTAAACGGAACGTCCAGTTTCTTGTTTAGAACCATAAATTAACTGCTAAAAGTGGTCGACCAGTTTACCTGGATAGACACGTTTACAGGTCTCTTGCCGGCTATTAGCGGTGACCTATCCGTGCAAAATGATTGCTGGGCATCCAGTTTTGTGTGAGAGGCAGCACTTGAAAGGAAATCGGCGCCGGCTTTGCGGAATTGCGAGCCGATATGGGAGTTCGCTTTCAAGGTAAATTACTGACCTAGATGACTTTAAACGTTTAGTCGGACATTTGTTAATAGTTTTATCAGATTTATTTTTGTGGTCCTGTGTAGTTCTTGCCTAAAACAGATAGGTATAGCCCATGGAGAAGACTATTCGGCTGTATGACAGAGAAAAGTAGATTCATGGTTTCCTCATTTGAGTGCTGTGAGGGTAAAATAACAAAATAATAACAAGCATCACAATAAATAAATTACTAAAAACTGTTAAAATTACAAATAAATCAAATTATTACACTTTTTTTCCTAAATGTACTGGGAGTAACATTTTTAAATTGACTGCATCGATGTAGTTTTAAGATGCGATACCTGCAACCTATTTTCAATTTTTAGTTTTAATTTAAAAAATGTGTTGATCAGAATATAGGTAATTGATCAATACACATGCAACCAATGAAAACACCCCGTCTCTATAATTAGCACGAGGGCGAACATTCGTAAGTATTCACTTGAAATAATACTCGCTGCACCAAGACGGTAATCAAGTAACTGAGATTGCCGGGTGTAACCGAACCTGAATCTCTTCGGTAAGAAACCCGCACTGAACGACAGACAGGTAACATCGTCTAAATAACATGTGTGCGAGCGAGCGAGCTAGATCATTGAGTCAGTAGTTAGCGCGTATTACCCTCCATATACCCATGAGTATTAAGTGACAAAATGCAATCCACCGTCTTGCCGTCTTGGACTAGAGAACATGATTACTTGTCTCGAAGATTGATGGGAAAATCGAGTGGACTGTGACAAAATATCGATATAAATGTGTAATTTCTCACATGCAAAGAAAATAACGTCTTTCAAGTTTGAATTCACATAGTGCAGTCGCATGGATGGAATTTGATCTGATTTTAACCGTTATACATGTTTAATTTCCGTAATTCTAAGTTTTGAAAAAATTTCGATTGGTAATGTGGAAAAAACATGTTTCGTTTTATCTGGTACCTACTGCTTTGCTGCCAATTATACCATTCTCCCATTTTCAGATCATTTTGATTTTTAGCATTTTACATCGGGCAAAGAAAAAAATCGGACTAAATTGTAATAGAAAATGGAAGAAAATAAACGCATAAAAAGCAATGTAGGAGCTTACCAGCAATCACGTAAGCCACGAATAGACACTTGTCATTTTGTAATCATCTGATACTTTATTCGTTTTCAGCCTGTAACAGTTTAAATCCGTTACTGTCGACATTTAAGTTACGTGTTTTTAGTGATTTGGTTCGGATCATTTTCGGAGCAGTGCTTTGTTGATTTCAAAGCAGTATGTAAGTCAATCTACCTCGTGCCCGGACATGGGGTTTTAATGCGTCTTTGAACGGTTCGTAAGATATGATGATGCTTATGATGATTGTTGGAGCAGTCATTAGATTCTAACTCGAACCATTATGATCCTAGCCAGGGATGAACAAAAATCAAGCGCAAAATTGGACTTTTCGTGGTACAGAGAAAAGTGTCTTGCTGACAATAACGTTAGATTTTCAGTAATTGCATTCAACTAAGATGTGTATAGGTGCAGATCTCTATGCCTTGAGTGGAGGATGGTGTGGTATAAAAACGAAGGCATTGTGCATGTTTATCTTTTAGGGCAAAGTTTTATTTGCAAAATGGTAGCTTCCTATATTTCTTTAATTCTTTAATAATCAATAGTTCAAATACCAGTGCGTTCTCGTTTGAGCTACATTGCTGACGCTTTTTTAATATACTCAATTCAATCAATGAAATGGTGAAAATCGGAGGGGGTGGGCTCAAGTTTCAACCTCTGAATGTTCAGTTCTATCTGTCAATTGTCCTGAAAATCGTTTGACAAAACGGCGTTTTCTCAAGTATACTTATAATAAGTGAAGCCACTAAATTTACATGCAACATGTTTATCTGTCCACATAAGCTTGTATGTAAAACACGACTTATCACTTTTAAGGGTTGCTATTTCCATTGGCAGACTTTACCGTCGTTCATAGATAAGGCTTCACCACCTCACATTTCTCATTGGCTTGCCATTCTGCCTCAGATTTGTTCAGCCCTTGATTTGTTACGTGCAGGAATGACTCAAAGTGCAGTAGTTGGATTGAAAACAGTATAATAATAATATTATCAACAATCAGCTCTCTGGCCTTATGGCAATCTGCAGACCGGTAGCCATTGATACTCGAAGGCGCCTGGGACGCCGGTCCATCGGCCTGCAGTCGTGAGACCAGCATCCGTGCTCACTTCGCCAATTTCAATTGGCAAAAATGTAATGAGAGAAAAATGTATACGGTTCATTCGATGAACCTTTACATGCCAATTGCGAATTTAAAATTGTACGCCTTGAATGGTGTATTTTCACGTTGATCAGGTAGCTGGTATACTTTTTGTGGGTCAGCGAATTTGTGCGATCTGTACTGCAATCAAATGTAATAAGGAAGCTGGACGCTAAAATGATCCGTATTTTCTTGTCTGCGTTTGGACCACGAATATTTTAAGAAACGTGAGTAGCACTGGCGATCTTTAAGATTCAAAAGATTATAGCTTTTGCTTAGTTTTATGGAAATGATAATCGACGAAGGCAAAATATGACGAATTCTCATTTGGCTGATGTATAATACCTTGGCGTTCGTTCAATTTGCCGCCGGGGCCAGTGCGAGAGGAAAACACGTACGCTTTACCAACTATCATTCAGTAGAAAATTTATAAAACATACACTAGGAGACAATGATTAGTTTAGGCAACCGCCGAAATGTGTGTTCAAGATTTAGTCAGACGGATACTTGTGACGGGCGCCAACCGAATCGAATAAAAAGTACTATAATTTGATTTTCATTCGGCATCCTAATAGGAATCGAAAACCACAAAACCAGCCGCATTGAAGGGTTCTTATAATATAATCCGCAGTTATAAAAAAATATGCACCTAAATCCATATTCTTGTGGGTTACAATGAATGATTGAGTATCTTTAGCAATTCTAAAATGATTGTAAGTATAGACAAATCTCTTGGTTTTCAATTCCAGAAGCCGAGAGGTTTTTTCTCTCTTTCAGAGATCGTGATCACATATTCTAATATAGTCTCGAAAGAAATATGTCGGTTTGGTGGCGTGTAGCAGCATAGCAGTGGAATCGTACAGCAGCAATCAAAGATATTATAGAAACTGAGCATCGCGCCGACGGGGCATGGTCAGATTACAACGCCGCGACCGCCGAGAAAAGCGTTACGCCAAACGTTCTGCCCCCAACGCCTAGTCCGACTCGCTACCGTATTCTACCTCTGTATTATTCTACATATTATCTATGATATTACCATTGGATTTGATATTCGCCGCACCCGGTTTCTCGATTTTGTAACTAATAATCATTATAAAAGATGCAATTTCATAGCGTGAGACTACTGACTACTGAGCATGGCAATGCGCATTTAGAATTCATTACTATTTACAGATATCGTGCGGATTCAATTCGGTGCCATTTTTGCTGCAGAACGACGAATTAGTTGTAAGAATGGGTGCACCATTGGCAATTCTGAACTGTTTTGAAGGCGAAAATTATGTCTTACATATAAAAATCCCAATTTCGTAAAGATAAGTGTTCTAATGTTTGATACCTTTCATGCTCGTCTTGCAATGTTCACTTCCTATTGTATGTGTTATGTTATTGCCTTTTATCAAACGACCAGTGCAGCTCATTTTCAAATAATTCCAAAAAACCGTGCAAAATTAAGTACAAAAGCCTCAAAGTAGAGAGGCAACCTTTCCTCAATCGTATATATTATTATTATTGTTATTATTACATCCGTTTCAATGTCTATTTATTACGAACCTGGTCACGAAAATGATATCCATGCCATGGCGTTCGAGTCATAATGACATATAAATGAATGATTGGCCCAATAATAAATAGGTTTACAAAGATGAAAGTGGACGGCAGCTGCAATACTTGGTATAACAATAGAGACAAAAGGTGTTTGATATATAATAGGAATTATTGTTGCCGAAGATGTTGAAACCCTCGAATTGGGATGATGGTTTGATCGTTACAGATATCACGAATGTTAAGTACCTATTTGCTGATAAATATACGAAGATATGTGCAATACTAATATCAGTAGTGAGCAATAATTTACGATTGTGGCAATGAGTATACTTATAGTATTGTATTGAGGTATAATGCAATGCGAACGATAGAGATGGAAATATATTAAAGTTTCTGGAAAAATTAGCGCCAGCATGCTTGAAATATTTCAATGTGTGTTCAGACACTGATAGAAAGGCTGTGACTCTAAAGCTTTATTTCGGCAGTGGCAAAATAATTATACATGTGATTTTCACTATAAGTAAACACATCCCTATATACCTACAGGCAGTGCAGATTATATAATATGAATGTTAGTGTCTTTGCGCTACAACCTTATACCGATTTGACATTGTTCACGATAGTCCAATACCAGAAAACTAAGAGTCAGGATAGAAACTAAATTAATTGAGCCAATTTATTTTAGGGAAATGATGCACCTTTCCAGGATATGCAGGGTTCCTTTAGTATATTGCAGGATTTCCATTTGAAACGAAAATGGGATTGGCTTTACGACATGTAAAACTGAAAGCATGATTCTCACTGAGCGAAAACGACAGAAAATATTGCCCTTGGTATAACATTCGAATATCATGTCATTGGCAGCATGCCCCTTGACAGACACCTTCCAGCCTTCACTTCCAGCAAATGCAACTATTCCGCGCAATCACCTTAAATTATCGTTCGAATCGTCCCGTTAATCTCGAGCTAAATTGCGTCGATGACACCATTGTAATGGCCAATGTTATGGCTTTATTCTGTGACACGCATTTGAAATCGGTAATTGGATCGATTGACAACGCTACGAAATGGATTCTTTAGACACCGCATGTGTTTTCTTTTTTTGGACGTTCATTTTGGTTACAATTTACAAACCCTTTTCATGATGAAAAAAACCCCATCCCAATTTGTAACTCGCGTTGGAATTTGTTGTCGATACAATGGAAAATGCGGGTTTGTGTCTCTTTTTTTTGTCGTGAAATATCCACGTCCTGGAATTCCTTGTGCAGGACGTTAGCTTCCCTACAGGGGACTAATTCTTCCTTCGTTAGCTGAGATTTTTGGTGCATTCCCGTTCGTAATCAATTTAAAATGAATTCATCCACCTATCAAACGTTTCGCAATCTGCTAACATATACGTGATGCATTGAATTTTAGATATTTCTTGATAAACCGTTATTTTAGTTTACACGTTCGGTAAGCCACTACTCAGCGATGAGATTTTCTTAAAGAAAATGCATGTCATTTTCTTTTTTACGCTCATAGCATTCCTCTTGAATCCGGAATCAAACTGACATCACACACATCCACACCTCCAAGTTTTAAACTACACCAAAAGGGCAAACCATTGTAATGTAATGGCTTTTTGAAAACCCAACTGCAACAGGTTATTCTCCAAGACAATAATAATGTCTGCGAGTACGAACTGTCCACATTCTGAATTGCATGCGCGATGTGTATAATTATTTCAAAGACTATTCATTCCGCAGTGTGCTAACCCATCATTAAATTGTAAGTCTACTTTACAGGCATGCATTTACTTTAAAATGACAATCTTTTCTGTGTGCTCTCGATTCATTTGGGCCATGAGTAACCATTATAATCAAAGGAACATCATTTTTATACTGCTTGGAATTATCGTGAGATTACATTTTAAACAGAAACAAAAAGCATGGCAAAAAAGTAATGTCCGGACGTTTTTTATTTAATTCATTACTATTATTATTGTGTAGATTTGATGGCAGGTATACGTATATAGATATTCCTATATACTACTTGGCGTCCATGTAGTCACAGACCATGGTCACAGTTGGGTTGAATGCTTTTTAGGTTATCATTTCGGATTTAATAGCTATTTTCTAGTTGGAGCACTTGATGAACTTGAGTTATTATTAAATGAACGTGCACAGTATATTCTACTTTTTTCATGTTAAGTTATTTTAGATTGTTTGGAATTTAGAATGCAATGCAACGCCTGTCTTGGAGCAAGAAAATTATTGGGTTCTATTACTCGGAAGTTCTAGCATGTATATTGTGAGATATTTGTCTAGAATTGTAATTAAAAACACCTAACATGCATTTGGGAGAAATACAGATGCATCTTGGTCAAATGGTCTATAAATATAAATAACAACCCTAGGTCAACCTCGTCTGTAAATAGCGCAAGTAATCACTAGTGTCTCATGAGTTGCAAATTTCGAATGTTCCAAATAAAAGAAATTCAATTTATGCAACCCAGAAGTTAGTTCCTGGGAATGTTGTGATCTGAGTAATCGCCATTCCACGTTAATTGCTCTGTGAATCTCCACCAGCCTGCACGTAATGTTCGTGCTATTTGGCGTTATCGTGCAAAACACAGCCATGCATACATCTGAGATGCAAAATTCCGACCGTTGAATAATTGAAAAGGTTAACCAATATTGAAAATATAAACGCGATCTCGAAGGTAATCCTTTTCTCACGAGCATTTCGATGCATTATCGTTTGTTCCGAATCCGAACCATCACGGCTTGCGTGTTTCAAAGGCGCTGCTTTACATCTTTCGGAAAGCTACTACTGCGCTGTGATTGGTTGAGTTTTAAATTACAACAATTATCACTCGACTAACGGAGACTGAATGGTGAGGATATCTTGCTCCTTGAATATTCGTAGACGCCTTTTATATTTAAAGGATAAACGGACTGTTACCGTAACTATTCATTAGTTTTGGATTGGCTGGAGATTGGCCAGCACCCGTTTAATCAAAACTAGCAGAACACGATGGATCCCGACTAAACACATGTTTTACACCAAGCAGCTTTAAACTTCAATCTCCTCCGCTTCACGTTTTCCTAGATATACGCAATTAACATTTACATCGATTTCAATCGTTCAACTGGAATTACCTTTTTTACCACAGAGAAGCATGGACTGAGAAAAAGGTTTCTAAGCGGAGGAACTGAATTGATATTAATTATGTTAATACTTTGATGTTATTTTACGAAATGGTTCATAAAAAGCGGCAGATTTTTGTTGAAACATTTCGTGGTGGTTCACTGTCTGAATCTGTGTCTGTTGGACCGGTGTGTAATCAAGTTCCAGCTCAGCTCCTCATCTTTCAAGTTTTTGCGGGTCCTCAATCTCTGGGTTTCCCGAAAATTGCAATTTGGTAGTCGCGTTCGGATTATTTAGTATTGTGATTCTAACTAAACAGACTCCCGAATCATGAATCGTAAATTTAGGTTCATTTACCCAAGCCCAAGTAAGAACTAACCAAAACGAATGAAAATAGCCAACAGACTATAACATGCAGCCAAATAAACGAACACTTCTGGTGTTAATATCAGTTAAATCGATGACTACCCCTTTCAATTTCATATTAACCCCTAAAATACGACCATCCCTTCTGACATACAGCCATATCCAATTGAAGGCACCATATTACGCATACCCATGCCCATAAAGAGATTGCTAATATCGAACCCAACAGGGTTTCTCTAATTTCCCTCCTGTGTGCGACTCGAATAAGCAACACATCCCAGTGATTAACGATTCCTCTAATAATACAACGAAATACGAATCTATCAAAATAATTCTCAATCCTTCGTCGGATAACGTCCCCAAGTAACATCTAAGCCAATTTTCATAACACTATGTGCGTTTGAATAATAATATTATCATACATCCACCGCTAACAGGCTTGAGCTATCCGTATCACACAGCCCACTATACGAGAGCACGCTACAATTACTGGCGTACCACGACAATGTAGAATGCGGTGGAGCGAGGTGTCGGGCCCCCCAGCCCTCGCCTCCTGTTTGACACCCTCCCCCCCCCCCCCCCGACGGGGCTCTTCATCCCCTTGCTCGCTCAATTCCATTATCGGTCTCATTAGGGAGTAATTGTTGCAAGCATATAAGCCAGCGCGCATGAGCATTAACAGTGTTAGTTAATCAAAGGGGATGCTCGCTATATGTTGTGAATATATAAGGGAATCTATATAAACATTCGCACTCGTTTATTTTTATATCGTCGAAAATTGGGCTGTGGTAAATTTTCTGGGAGAAATGCGTGATGTTTGGTTGGTGTGTTGGTGACGGTGGAGGTGCCGGTTTTAAGCTTAATAGCTTATTTCGTGGTTGTGTGGCTTTGTTGGCTGACGGAGAGGCTATATTTGAGAAATTCCTTTACTAGTTACAAATCCGTTGACATTTTACCATACTTTAGCTATCCAATCTATTTTCAATGATTGATTGATCTACAAATTAAAATCGACCAAGGCAATCTTTTCTTTTATTTTTGAAATTCTTCGCCTAAAATAATCCAGAAGTAAATTCATCATTTTGACATTCACATCCACCTGTATATAACATGATTATTAGTAATTAATAAAACATTGTTATAAAATACGAGTTCACATACAGTAGCTTTGTTAGTAGCCAAGCCAGGCCATGGCAAAGAAATCAATCAAAACCTTGCTACACCATTATCAGTAATCTATGAATTAGGCAAGACAAGAAGCAATTTGCTCTATAAACCAAACGTGCGAGCTGCTTTTACGTATGTAATCACCATACTTTATACCATAAGCGTGATACCTTTGTGATCTGTTTATTATTAGTTATTACTCATTATCATCGAAGGTGGCGGTACCTTTAAGATCACGAACACATTTTTAAGAATATACGCGCGGATATGTTTTTTGTGTCTCGCTAATTACATTTTTCTTGATTAAAACCGTAAGTAACTAAGTCGAGCCTCGCCTTAGTTTTAATTGTCAGATCTTTGTAATTATTCCTTTGATGGCGACGACGCTTCTGAGGCGAGGGTTTCGATGTTAGCGATGCACCAGAAATGGACCCAAGGCTCAGCCCAAACCCAGATCGGGTTGCTCCATCGTATTGACGCCCTACTCGATACTCTTTCTCTACTCTTGCACATGTGAGTGTGTGCTCTGTGTATGCACAGTTTATTGATAGTGATGATGTCGCTTTTAAAGAAATGAAAATAATATCGGCACTAATTGCTTTGAATTCATTAAGATGCGCTGATGGCATTGATACAGGAGTTGAGCATAACCAGTTTGGAGTAGTAATTTATCGGATTGTATATTAATTTGGAGGTTGATTTATTAGTTATATCTTTGGAATAATGCGTGACCATCTCTCGGATGCTATGTTTTCAAAAGCTGGAGGATTTAGCTGCTGATTCAATATCGTCCTGTATATCGATTGAGGCCAGTTTGGATGTTATATTTCTTTGTTATCCAATCGCTATAATTGAAAAGCAATGCGTTTGTAGGGCGGCACTGCTTATTTATGCCTTGAACTGTTACATAAAGTTCTCTAAATGTACTCCTGAGGAATTTTAAAAAATAGTCTGGCCTCGCCTTGATTGGTCCCTATACATGATTCGTTTTCAGTTTTTTCCGAGCCATTCGGTTTAATAAAACGCTTCATTTTTATATGGAATTATCCCTGAGTTTTTTCCCCTCATCACAGAATGTATTTGCCTTGTGTTATTCTTATTTCATTCGGCGGTTAACTTTAATAATGACAAGTAAAATGACTTGAATGGGCGAACAGTTAAGCTTCAAAACAAAACATTTAACACTTGAAATAGTTGCCCAGTCGCCGTGACTGTGCGATTCATTTTGTCGCCTATTATTCTATAAGGTCTGCCTCACTCTCCTCATTTGTGCAGCTTCCTTTCGACGTCGACGCCGCCGAGGCGTTTTGCAGGACCTAGGCACACTATATATAAGCAACACGAGGCTCATTTAACGAATAACAGGCCGGCAGGATCAGGATTCGCAGCTCGAAACTTTAACCGACAGTTATTCTGACCGTGCTTTACACTTTTGCCAGCATTTGATTCAAAGCTGCCTTGCATTACATTCACGGCCATCGATTCTGTGATTGAGTATAAAAAAACATTCCTTGATCTGTGATCCAAAGAGAGATCTCCCACTAACTTACTCATCGATTCACGTTGTTTTCTTCTTTTAAAAGCGTTGTGCACGACCGAATGTCATTTGCAATTTTCCTTGCGTGTTTTTAGATTTTTTGTTGGTAAATTTCCCACTCGGCATCAATGCAAAATTCTAACATAAATTGTACTTTATACGTAAGATTATCGTATTGATATCCACATGACTTTAAAATTATTTGGTTGAACCAAATTTGAGCTCTCGTCTAGACGAAACCTCCATCCTTCCCCAGGTGTCACTTCGCAGAGCCCGAGTCACCACGAAAGGAAGTTGGAACTTGCAATCAAGTCAGCCAGACGGCGGTCGAAACTCGAAAGACAGTTGATTGTTGAATGTTGCGTGCGCGTTCTCAAACTATTAGTCCTGTTGTGTAAGAGTTGGTCATTAATTAGGCTCAAACAGTGCGAGTTAATTAGGAACCTGCGGGAGGGTTTGTGCTGGCTTCGGTTAGTGTAACCCGGTGCGAGGAGTCGTGGCTTGCTCCATGCTCGGATGCTGTGGCGATGGCGGCGGCAAACCTTCAGAGATGTGATGGACCGCTCCCTGGCTCCCTGCCGGCCCGGACCCCGGTCCGACAAAAGCAAAAGGCGCCCCGAAAGTCGGCGATGCAGCTGAGTGTGTTTTTTTGTTGTTGTAATTCTGAGCGCGAAGCCGATCAAATTAATATCCATATTGCTACCTGATTTCTGATTAAAGATAGTTTATTGGAAGCTAAACTGGTTTGGCTTGTTATAAATTTATGTGCGTGGGATGTGGTAAATGCATTATTTAGATGTGACTTATATAGTATCTCTTTGATCTGTCATATACCTGATACATTTTAAAATGGCGAAGGCTTTTATATGTTTCTTTGATTCACTTCAAAAAAACTGTTGGCTCTTTCTTATATAGAGAAAAAGTGCAAGATGCACCCAAGTGTAATGTTCCTTTTCAAACATCTTGAGGTAATACTTTCTTAAAGTAACATCGCGGTTTGTGTCTAGATGTTGTAGGTATAGCAAGAAAGTTAAATTTGCAACTAAATTATTATTTCTATTCATTTGTTGTACAAATTTATATCATTACAGTTGTATACAGCCATTTTATTTTTTATATGCTTATAAGAATCTTGCAGTGCAGTCTATTGAATATGAATCTAATTATCTATCAAATTTATCATCATTATTCTCGTGTGTATTATCGAGTTTTAATGGATTGCATTATGGCATGGTATGGCGTTATTACTATTACAATATCTAGACAATAATCTCAGGTTAGATGTGAAACTTATAAAACTATATCTTAGAATGTTATAAATGTTAGAAACATCAGCGGGGGTAGCTTGCCGCCCCAATCTCCCCCTCCCCCCCCCCCCCCCCCCCAGCCACGCTCCTGTATAATGTGAAATGATTATTATTGAAGTAGCAAGAAAGGAGCAGTCATTTAGGTTCACCTACCATTAATCTTGGAACCTTCATAAGTCAAAATCTCTTTTCTCGCTCACAGCTTGTTTCTGCACCGTTCCTACCCATTCATTCAAAACGACTTCTACCACTCGAGAATTATTGCATTCATTTTTAAAATCTTTATAACTTCAATTATTTCACATCACTTAATTCACATTATGCTTATTATAAACGCCATCAAAGACCATGAAAAAAAACTCGCCAATACCATTAAAAGGCTAAAAGACCTAGCAAGGAACGAAGGTTGCTTGTATTAAGATTTAATGACAATGATACTTGTAACTTGTAAGAAAGATCATTTATGCCACCTTCATTTTTCCTCAAGTTCAGTATAATTTCTCGCAATGTAACATTGCAGTAATTTATGAAATTTACTTGTGATATACAAGATTATCACGAATAGGTATATAGTAATTTCCTGAACCAACTTTTTGCGTGATTTTCTTACATGGTAACATCCACTCAACAGCATATCAGTAGCATTCATCAAATCTGCATTTAGTAATTTGTAATTGTCGGAAAATGAGCACCTATCACATCGGAAAAGGCACCAGTAATTGCTGCACAACGCATAACACTCCAGCAGTAATTCGCATCGCATCGTACAACTCCTTTAATGAGATCTTTCCCTGGGCATCGATTGACAGTCCTCACCAAGGTGTGGGCCGCGATGTATCATTGAGTGATCGCTACCTGATGCTATCGACAGCCAGTCTATGTCTGGCCTGACGTGACTCTGGCGGGTGGGCGAGGGGGGGGGGGGCATATCGATGGTGCCGTATACGAGCAGGCACCTGTTGAGTATCTCCGTCCCAGACCAAGTCAGCTGGAAGTGACGCAAGAGGACGGCAACTGTCACACACTATGAGCTCTCAGAGCAAGACCAGATTAGCGACTAAGATGAGAACTGTTCGTGCCCACCTATGATTTAATAATAAAAAAATGATAACAGGTTTATATTTGATATTATGTTAAATTGTTTGGACCAGTGACATTGAAAGCAATCAATTAATTTTTTAATATGTAAAAAAATTTGATATGGCTATAATGTTTATTAAAAATATTTAATTTAGAAGGTTATAGTATGTCTTTTATGATAGTTTCGAGATAAGATTGAAGTCGGGTTTCGTGACCGGATGAGATGAAATTGGAATGTATTAGAAACTGGAATATGTCTCCCCAAGGCTACAAGAAAAATGACATTGAATTTGATACGTTTCGAGGATTTAAACTATCGGAAGTTGTAAGCTATATGAAACTATACATGTTTTGTTAGGGCATCATAGAAAGGTAGGTGTACTTATTATGATAATGAGCAATGAGAACTCATGGTACGAATACTTCTTCCAAAAGCGCGCCCAAAATAATTTTGATTTAGGAATCGTGAAGCTGTGACGTGCTCACATAATGCTAATGATGATCATCCAGTCAAACGTTAATTACATTTTAATAACTCGATCATGATTTTTTATATTATCATTCCCGTATTGTAAAACTAATTAACGAAATCAAAATCAAAATGAACTTTTCTAATCTACTTCGCTTGTCCTTGCCTTTGTATCAAGAATGTTACGCGCCTGTTCGATCCTAGCGCGGCGCAAGTGTTTTGATTTTTCAACATTTGTAACTCGCGGCGCTTGAATGACTGATTTGAATGATTGACTTCGGCAGAGGTCACAAGGTTACATCGTGATCATCTAGTCTCTTAATTACTATATAGACATCAAAATGTTCACCGGGAGAGAATGGACCCAGTAGAATGAGGAGGATATAGATTCCAATCAAATGGCAGATCGCCTGTTGGTCGATTTTTCATCCGCTTGGTAGCATCGCTAAGAGAGTGGGAAGTGTGGGGTTGGTTTTGGGATGAGGGCTTTATGTTCCTAGGGTGTAGAAAGAGACGTGGACAGGCTCATACTGCATGTAAGCAGGTCAGAAGCAATAGTTTCCAAGCATTTCCCTGGAAGTTAGTTGGTCTTGGAAAATCTCTGAAAACCACAACCAACATATTCTGTCACCATGACCGATCCTGTGACCTCCCGAATGCAAGGCATACGTTGCCCCAGTGTTACACTTCAGTACTTCTAATACGAGGCTCCTCTTGAGCACTGTGATACTTATTTTGTCACAACATGTGGAGGTGCCAGTTCTTTTAAAATTAAAGCTTATGCGGTTTCACCCATGAAAGCTTACCAGTACTTATAAACTTTAATGATAGCGTGGCAATTAACAATTAATAGTTTATGATTATAATTATGTCACAAATAAGGGCGTTTCCGAGTCGGTGGCCTCTGGTAGGGGTGCTTTTATTTCATCCATCACCCTCTTTAACATTCTTAGCTTAACCTACATTATAAAATATAATATATCGTCAACTTTTCATGTCAAACAACAGGGTGGGTAGAAAATGTATCTGATTTGAACATTAGAAATCCATTATCGTAAAAAAGGAAATAAAACTCTGTTTGTGTGTAAAGGTCGAAGAGATTTTCTTTGGGCATTGGTAAAGGAAATCAGTGCCATAAGTGCAGAAGTTAATATGCCAAGGTAACATTGAGGCTTATGACAAGCTACAAACTTGATAGTATTGAGAATGCTTGATTGTATGTTTAGAAAAATTATCAAGATGCAAAAAGTAATAATAAATAGCGTGTCATTTGTGCAAGGGACTAATTTTCCAGCACGCTGATAGATTAGTCAGAAAATATTGCTCATTTTTCTTGAGAAAATAGTATAAATCAAGGAAATAACACGCGTGGGCCTATACATTACTTAGTCCAGATATAGACCTGTCTGTCATATCAGATGCAAAAATCTTTGCATTTTCTCTTGCTGCTCGCACGGGATAAACGAACAGAGCACCTAGACCGGCAACTGTTCCCTGATACGAATGCTATAATGCTGCGAAACACTAGTCATATACGTTCCTCTAACTTTTTGAAATCAATTTTCATGTTCTTTATCCACCATAAAACACAATTATTTTTAAAATCTTCATATCTACAACTACATTTAGCTTTACTTATTTCTAAAATGAATATATTGCAAAGAATGTCCCACAATACAGTTCCCCCGTGAATTGAACCTACATTTGTAGTAATTATCCAGCTACTCAGCTGTCTCAGCTACATTGAAGAACCGTATTGGATTCCCTCTTCAATGCAAGCAACATGCAGATGCTCACTGTTGTTCTACTATGATATCCTTGTTTGGATAAGCCATAGTTTGCAGCACTCTTACTAATTTGCATACACATTACCTACGCATAGTTACTGAGCCCCAGAGTAATGGTAGGTTTAACTAGTAACGATATACGAGTCCGAACGTTTATGGTACACATTTCCTCGAGATATGAACGTTTATGAGCAGTGATAACGCACGGCTATTTGGAACCACATGCTAATGGCTCTATCCAACTGTACATGGTGGCTGTTCCGGTAGATATATGTCACACCTATATAAGGAGTCTGACTTTCAATTCATTAAGGATATCTTTACGTTAATTAAGATACACTTTTGGGTTCGTACCGACTAAGTGGTTCAGAAAAAACGCAATATTTTACATTGATAAGATTATGTAATGGAAAACTAAATTATGCTTTGGGTTTTAATGGGTTACGACTTTGCGTATAGGTATATGTGAAGAAGGAAAAAAATAAACTGGTTAATTTCACTAATTGTAGGGAAATTTAATTACTAGATGTGAGATATTATTCTTAATCATGATTTAGCGTACGAGTAAAATGTTTTTTTTTTCAATCAGCCTCGTGAATCCAGCAATAATTTATATAATTTCATATTTTAATTATATACGTTTTCGTTTATGAATTGAGGGAAAGCGATGCATTTCGATTACTTATTTTATTAATTTAGGGTAGATTAAAATGGGTCTTTCACCACACAGGAAGCCATACAATGTATTACTGTCTGAGTATTTTTATAATTGACGGTGCGAGAGATTTTATGTCTGACTCTGGGCTGGTGAAATGATTATGTTTTGAATGACACAGTGATGCAGCCACGATCTGTTGTTGAAGACTGCGCAATATACTAGTAGACTAACGTCTATATGCTCCCATTATACCCGAGATATTTGGTTTATATTGTTGGGATGAATATTTTTAGGGAAGGAACAAATCCTATGAGAGGAAAGGAGACTTTTTACTAAAATTAATTTGGGGAGGGTAAAACAATGAGGCGTTAAACAGGATTCGCTCACACAAAAGGGCATTTATTTTAAATTCTTACAAAGCATGAGTGAAATATATTCTACAAATCAATAATATTTTTTTAAATTTTATCGCAGTATATATTGTACACTTTACAATAATAATTATATTTCCACTTTATGCCCCAGCTTCTGCAAATATATGCCTACTTTCTTACCGCAACATAATACTGACCAACAATTTCTAATCACTAATAACAATTCTCGTGAATTCTCTCCGAATTTTCGACATCACACATTATTTTCTTGGGGAAACTGACTTTCGAAGAAGTAGCTCCCATCGACAATAAATCATAACACCAATCGTCTTAATTACTATTTTCGCAACTGGATTTCAAATATTTGGACAATGGAAATGTCACACAAATAGTCGCACCTAGGTACAGAATATGTACATATCGCAACGATGGACTCACTCACGCACTGGAAAAGAGTTCCTGTTTACAATATTATTATGATACACATGTACACACGCATATTCCGAATCTATTGAAATCTGGAAATCTATATAATTATTTTTTATGCATTAATATTACAATAAATAATGTTTATTCATTTTATGAGGGCTTCGTAACGGTTCAAGAAATTGTTCGATAAAATTAGTAATTAACAAAAAATTACAAGTATACGCAATTTTTTAGTAATTCTTTTAGCTCAAAGACGCTCGATAAGATTTCTACGCAGACGTTTTTGTTTCAAAATCTGCATCACATGTTTAAATTGTGTGTTCCTAATGAATTCAAGTTGTTCCAGCACGAACATATGCATGTTTTCTGTCATTCACGCCGGTAGACCAACAATGCCGGCTGTGACAATGAATTTTCATACACATCTAAATTAGCATACAACCCACTTAGCAAATTTATTAAAATGTACTTACAATGATAAGCGTGCAATGCGTGTTCCAAATACTCGAAGATTTCTGTGTAATTAGTCTAATTTGGATCTTAATTTTGTGTGCGTGTCCAGTCGCCATTCCTCTGTCTAGTTTACATTGAACAATTGAAATGAGCGGGAAAACAAATAGGCCGAGCATATACACCTCTACTTCGCCGAAATCTTATGCTAAAATATAATAATACATTATTGTGAATATTATGATGATAGATAAGTACATTTTATATATATTTATATACAGTGAGAAATTTGGATACAACGCTCTGATGGCATTCACGGTCACTCTGCGTGTGTTTTCTCTGTATTTGATGCGTGTTGTTATTCGAAATTTAATTACGACACTTCATTACAAGGTGTCAGATCAACACTTCTTCGAAATTTTTACGCGTGATTGTTTGGATAGCATTGTTTTCGGCCACCCGCATAAGCAATTTTCAAGCAACGAAATTAAAATTGCTCCAACGGTTCAAATTTTGTTCCGGATGGTTGGCATTGTTTTGCGAGCATGTGTTTGTTGCGATCGTCATCAAAATTACTCGAGCGTTTTATATAAATAGTCGATTATACATTTGAAATTTGCACCATTGAAGAGCAGCAATAAATAAATAATTAAGTCATAGTTTGCCGCATTATCCTATAAGAAACAGCATCTTAAAAGATCTATTGTGGAGATGATGGTTTTGCTTTCACCACGCCTTTTGTTTCAAACTACATTTTTATACACTTTCACTAAAAACACTGTCCAAGATTTTGCCTAGAGTATATCCTAAACTGTTTTTCTCCACGCAAATCCTATAATCTTTGTGCAAACATCTCAGATCCGGGGCGAGGAGTCCCCTTCCGCCGAGCTCGGCCGACTCGGTCTCTGCATCGGACTCATGGGCGAAGGGTCCTCAGGGGTCGGCGATCTCGTCAAGTGGTGCTGATGGTGATGCCCGTTGTAGTAACTACTCAAAGAAGACAACGACGAGGACGCTGCCAAGCTGCCCAACCCCCCCAGAGGGCCACTTCCGGGCGGGGGCTGCAAGCCCTGGAGGTGAGACGAAGACGCGGAGGGTCCCGGCATGCCCAAGCCGAGTCCGCCGGGGTAGAGGCGGTAAGGAAGAGGTTTCTGGAGGGTAGCGGCTGCGGCCGCCGCGGCGGCTTGCCGGTAGTACAGGTCCGCGGCGCTGGGGCCCACGACGCCCTGCATGGCGCCGGCGCCCCCGGAACCGGGGTAGGGCCAGCAGCTGTAGGCGGGACCTCCGTACAAACGCTGGAACGCCGCGTAGTTTCCAGCCTCGGCGAGCAGCTCCAAACCGACGGCCGTTTGACGCTTCCACTTGGTTCTGGAACAAAAGGAAGGCGACCATGTGAGGATTTTATCGATTAGGAATGTGAATCTATTTCAAATGCCCCGTTGAGGATCTTTTTCTAATTACAGTGGATCGGCAAGTTATGTCTTCCCGTAATAAAAAGATGTTTGCTCTTGGTTCCGTTAATTTATGATCCATTTATCTGGTCGCGCTGTGCAGTGCACTAATTATAACGGGCAGGACATTGTATGATATGATACCTTTCTATTATATAACGATACGAGAATATTCTGCCCAAGTGCCAATTTGTTCTGGTCGACGGTAGGCACTACAAACAAGTAGAAAAAAACACCTCTCTATTGAATTAATTTCAGCACTTTGTGAGCATAAAAATATGAATCCTCTTGAATCACCGGAGATTTTTAATTATCATGCCACGATCGCGTGTGATTGTGACATCGCAGTTTCTTTGTAAGCTTTAACGTTTTGGGGCTACCCTCTTGGTGACATAGTTGTATTGTTGTGATCTTAACGACTCCTTTCGTTCTTTCGTCCGAGGAGCAAATGTTGCAGGTAACATTCTAATAAAATTAGGGAATGTGATTGTGTGACTTGAAGAATTTAATCCTAATACTTGGATCACGTTTAATAATGTGCACGTGTAAATCGCAATTTGTTATTTGAATGCCATTCGGGACTTTCTAAGGACCTAAAAGCGCTTCATATAACAGAGAAGATAACTGCTATAGGAGTTACTTATAGATAATCATTTTTCTATTCGAAAAAAAAGTAAATTGTAATCTTTGTAATAATTCATTTTTCTTCAATCTAGCCAGCCGTAAAATTGACGAGAACAGCTCCCGTCTAGAATATTTGGAAAGGGCAGTTTCAGCTAGAAATGCATTCTCTTGCACGAATTTGCAAGCGCCATGGCAGACGATTACTCCATGGACCCGTACAGACGCAACTTTGTAATACAAGGCAATACCTTTCTGTAGGTATGCAGAGAACATCCTCGTGAATAGAATCAGATGTTAGCTATTTACAATTAAATAAATGCATACGGGTACGTATACAATTTTAAAATGTTGTCTTGCTAAAAGACGGACTGTATCATCGTTCACGCGAGTTGTTTTATAGTCATCACAAGCTTATTTAAACGTTTTTATTGAAAAGATTCAAGATGAAACATCCGTTTTGTTTCATCAATTTGAATCGATTCGACTGTAGCATGGATTCGTAATCCTCTGTATATAGGATTGCATATCGGTTGGACCGAGGAAACAACGTCAGTCTCTTCAATTGTGACGGCAATGTCACGGTGAACATGCTTCTTACAGGTGATTTATTACAAAAAGGTGCGCCGATCGGATGTTGGAATTGGAGGGACAACGAAGAGTTTAACTAATCGGCTGCCGACAAAAGTGCTGCGTGCATCAACGGCACAAGTCACTTTGTTAAACGATCTAAGACCAATATTTGCATTTCATGCTATGGAATTATAAAGCATGCCTTCGGAAGCTTGGAAGAGTAAGGAGATTGAACGTTGTATAACGAAGGAGTTATTTAGGTTCATGTGCGGATAGACGTTTGCCTTCGATATGATCTGATCGAACTGAGATGATGAAAAGTCAATGCATGTTATGAAAACGCAGTAACTTATTTTTGGGACCGATTCGTAATTTGTATTCGTAATTACCGATTCGTAATTATTCGTAATATGTGATTTAGAGAATGTCCAAAAGTTAAGTTCTGACATGTTTACAGGCAAAGTAGTTACAACATGAAATTTGTGTACAACTGCACATAATATATAGGTATAGTTTCGCTAGGTCGAAGGTAAGTTTTCTGCGGCACAAGTCAATGTTTGTTTTAGAGACCCGAATCTTGGACGGAACGCCATGAATATCTGAGTGTTACGCTCCGACTCCACCTAGAGTTTGTGTATGACGTGCCTGAGGCCCTGCCTGCTACAATTAAGCGTTACACTTCAGTTTATCTATGTAATAGGCTTGCAGTGCGGACGGTGGAAAATCGACCGATTGGTCGGCTACAAAGGGACCGCTTTTCATGGTCTATTACACACTTCTTCACACGTCTATAGACCATTAACGCGGCGCGCCGAAACGCAAACTATTGTATAACAAAATGATTGAAAATTCTCGACAAAAGCGGCCACAATTAAAAATTGGACAAAAACCATCATCACAATATAAATGAGAAAAAAGTAATGTAGTATCGCCTGTTTGTGGATCGAGTGCTGGAAGCTGCATGACGAGTTACGCTGGTTTGATGGTTTGTTTCTGAGTTTTAGCTTCTAGCTTAACAACAAATAGTTTTCTTGTAACCACTTCTTCATCGATCTTTTGTTTTGAAGCATAATGCTTTGTGCTTAAAAGACTGTTCAAAACAACCAAAAAATTGTGTTTATTAACAAAATTCCTGGTGAAATCCATTACAGAAAATAGTATCATATTTCATCAGATACCTTCATCGGGATTATCAATCTAAGGTGATCTACATTTTTTCCCTAGCAAAAACTTTGACCTGTCTATAAGCCTTCTGTTGGACATATGGTCCACTAGCGCTTCACGCCTTATACATTCAATTACTCACATATACTTTTTTAGATTAACCTTCATTTCACCACATTCTCATTTCTGTTTAATATTGGTAAATTAAAAAGATAATGCGTCTCAGCATTACTTAATCGGCTCCACGGGACCTAGGCGCTGCTCTTTGAGAGGCTGAGGAAGCAACTGAAGCGCCGAAACGATGAGGAGTCAACTCCACAGGTATGAGGAGCTGACGCAGTTGGAGGGCAAGCTTTTGATAGAAAGGTAGAAAATGTTCGCAGTAACATAATAAGGGGAGTAACTAGGTCTCTTCTTAAATGGGTATCGTGGGGTGCTGAAGTCATCCAGTTTAATTTTTCATCAGTTCAAATTTCATATAATAGCGAGCGCCGAAAGAGAGACCGATGAAAAAAGTGGCTAACCCTCCCCTCGAATTTAGTGTCGATGGTATTTTTATATGTGACCCTAATCCGCTTTTTAAAAGGACCTTTTATACTTTAAAAGAATCAAACTTACAAACCGTGACATCATAATAAAAATCAAACGATGTGTAAGTAATTTCTTGAAGGTTGATAATGACTTACGACTTGAACATTTGTCATTTCGTTAGGGTTACTATTGCACGTACAGTGCTTGCATTCAACAACCACTCGAATATTCGAGGCGAGCAATTTGTCATTCCTTACGAAATCTTTACACAAGTATTAACATGAATTATATATTTAACGTCGTACTCGTGTGTACGTCTGATAATAATTAATTGTGTTCGCAAATTAATGTGCATTTTAAAAAACAAGTATTGAAGCTGCCATGCACAGACCTAAACTGGTTAAATATCTGTCATCAGTACGAAAGAGTGACTGCAATGAATGGATAGGCGTTGGGCTGCTTTATGAAGATGGCACACTTGTGCCAAGTTTGAAGCTGCTCGCGGTAAGGGTTGTGGGGAGAGGGGGGGGGGGGTGCAAAATTGCAGCGTGCGGTATAGAAGGGTGGTCCATGCAGTTGATAAATCACGGATGCTGGTGTTTGAATGTACGCAGTGAACCACGAAATAAGACCGCAAATTGAGCAACCGACTCCTTTGATCTTCTGTAACTTACTATGCAACTGGAGATTGGGTTGCTCCGTGAACACCGTTAGACAGTTTGGAAATAATATTGGGACTTATTGAATTTATTAAACCAAAATAGAATGTGATCTAGCAGCCCTAGAGTCAGTTAGCTTTCTGCGCCTAAATCACACATTTAAATCTTTCTATATACGGAATTCGATCAAGCAGTCGGCACGATTCAGAAATACGATATCAAATGTGTTTGTAAGTGATTTTTCAATGTTATAGGAAAAAGTTAGAATATTCCTACCCGTCTTGTCACTTTCTTAAAACTCAAATAGAAGACTTCAAATCAGCCAAAAATTGTATGCTATATATATTTATTAGCAAATAAGATTTAAAGCAAACGGTGTTTCATCCATGAGAGTGAATCTATGTTTCGTTCCTGTTATATACATCGTGGCACTACCATATTATATTGGATCACTCATCGCATAGGTATACCGTTCGCTATCGCTTTAATAATTATAAGAGAACAACTAAAAACATGAGCATTGTGGATGGATCAATAGACAGCTTTCTCTCGAATATATAGAATAAATTCAAATTCGTGCTGGCTTACAATCCATAATATAATCTGATGACAAAATATAATTTATTCACAAAACATGTTTTATTCTATTATAAATTTGTATTTATAATAAACATGATATTTATCTCGGTGGTTGACGGTATTAAATATCATTAGAGGCACAATAAAATAGCGTGCTGCTTGGGCACTAACTGCGTGTTCAAATCGGGCAGTGCGGCCAGGAAAAACGTGAAAACGCTAACGACATTTGAGCACCTTTCTTGATGTCTCATTCCACATCATTTAAAATAAACATTAACATCTAACGAACCGATCAAGAAGTTGACTTGACATTTTATTACCTTATACAATATATCTGACCATCGTTATCAATACAGGCCTAATTGTAAATAATTCATATTTTATAAGTGACCACAAAATGGTTAAAACGTATAGGATATCTGATTTTAATTTGCATGCTAGTGACTTTAGTTGCCAGCTGGTATCTCGATTTCCTATTGATTGATTACATCGGTCTGTATTTAACAAGTTTTTAATGAACATCAAGTTACTAAGTTGCATTTCTACGTTACATTATATATGTTATATCAGTACATAAAAAAGCATGGGTTCATGCTTCATATGCGCAGGTGTTTGTTTGTTCGAAAATGTACCTATATATTACGACATATTATACATCATTGAGTCTTAAACCAGGACAGTATTTTAGATCGTGAAATATGTGCATGAAGACAAATCGACATTTCGGATCGGAAGAGACATGCGTACATACGAAATTTCAAATATGTATACTTGATTTTTCGGCGCTGCATCCATTTCAATGTTCTGCAGGTTTCATAGTGCCATAAACAAATTGACCCACAACCCGGGCAAACCGCTCTCTGCATTAAACCCTAGAATCTGAAACCTCATCGCTACTTATTAAACGAGTCCTTAATCCCTTATCCGCAGACCATTAGTATATTGTAACAGCAAAACCATACCGTATAGCATAATATCGCAAACACAACCCTAGCGCTCGGTGGCAACACTCATGCATTATTAACGGAGACTAAAAGCAGTTACTGGCCTACGGATTGAAACAGGAAAAGCAGTTACTTGGTAAGTGACTAAGTACTCCTCTTATCGGTGTAATCGCTACCCGACTGGCCATTACGGGGGGTGGCCGTGACCGCAACTGCTACCCCAACGGAGCCCGATTCGTAAATGCGCTGCCACCGCCACTGCTTGAGGCTGTGGCTTCAGCGCTTTCGGCTCTCCCAAGTTGATTTGCATAATAGGCGATCCTACATCCGAGCTACGAACTACAGGGTAGCACCGTGAAAATTATTATTAACACTTGGAATTAGGTTTATGATAGGAAAGTGGGTCAGGTGGTTTATGGCTGTGGACACCATGTGCGAAACTTAGGAGCGAATTCGATTTCTGATTGCCGTTGGCGGGTTGTGTTTTATTTGGTGTTTTATGACATGCATTTTTTTTTAAATTTTGTCCGTGATTTTGGGTTCAATGCCAGTTTTTGTGTGTGTAAAAATATGATGCAGCTGCAGTTTTTTCGGTGTTGCGTAGAAATATTTTTCGGTTTCTTGGAGTTGTTGCGTGATAACCCAAAAGTGTTTATGACGGCGAGTTTCTCCGACGCGTCCCTCTTCGCCTTGTCTAATGGATGAAATCTGATATTGGTTTGGTGTCCAAGAGACTATTACCTTATACGAGCTTTGAAAGCACTTTAAAATTTAAAAAAACTTAAATGGCACTTTTAAAAATTTTGACAAGTATTTCATGATATATACTTTTATGAGAATTTAATACGATCTTCGCTAAAAGGAATTGAGTTTTATACTAAAATGTTAAATTCTACCAAATTGAGGTATTAATTCGCAGCTTCTGTTTTGGAGTAGCCTGTAGCTCTGGTGCCGGCCTTTCCCAGCCAGATAAGCATACGTATTTGCGTGCTCGTACTGCGTACACACCCCCAACTGTTTGGGGTGTTTCACTGATTACATTTGATTAAGTCAAACAGCCGTTTTGATGTGGTTAAGGAACTTGAGATGTAAATTTCATCTATAATATTATCATAGCATATTTATGAATAATCTATTTAAAAAATACTATACAACTGCGAGCTATATACGTATTTTCAACCTACACTCACCGAGAAATATTTCCAGTAGCAACTCTAATAAGAGGGTTGCATATTTTCAAATGAATACCTGTCTAAAAATGTTTCGTTAAATTGAAACAGATGTTGTGTTTCGTGCTTTGGAACCTTAAATCTCAACGCGCGCTTATAAATAATTAATAATATGCGATTCACAAGCTGGGCAATAACGCTGCACAGATGTTGAGGGCAGTCGCTTTGAAGCGTGTTCCAACCTTTCAATTAATTTTATTGTATCTTCGTGTCTGCCCAAATCCACTTCCCCATTTGATTATTATTTTTCTTTCACAAAAAAAACTATTTTTGTGTAGGAATTTTAAATAAGATTGATTTGACCTCGCCCTTGATTGATATGAAAAGTGAATTAGGAGGTTTATATAGGTAAAGATGCCACTCTTAATTTCTCAAGCTAAAAGCTTAGCAGCCATGCCTATAGGAAAGGAATTCTAAGTAGAATGCGTAGCAAAATAGCTCAAAGTATTTTCCCATTTAAGTCGTTTTGTATGAATTAGAAAACACGACAACAATATTAAATTAAGACCACACTGTTCGCATTTGAAGCCACGAGCATACAATCCAATAAAGCTGTGTCTTGTTAGTTGTATGAGCTTTTCAACGCCTGTAATATTCCAATAATTCGATTCTGGGTGACATTACATACCGACATCACATGCTTAAAACGTCCTGTGCATATACAAGGTTTTTTAAACCGTGTAACAATACCACCATAGAGTGTAATTCAATTCCGAATCAAGATATTATCATAACGCATAAAAAGCTACTAATTACAACAAAAAGCCAGTGAAATGAATCGATGATTACAATAATTTAACCATGTTAATGAAACCTTCTAGCCGGCGACGAGCTTAGCAATGCTTATGCTTCAGCTTTTTGCTGGTGCATGCTTGATAATTAGCAGCAGCATGAAGGTCTTTCAGTTGAGCAGACCGATGTTAAATGTGCAGTTTACATTAGACTAAACATACATCTTTGTAATTAGTGGTCTCCTCAAGGACCCATGTACCAAAAAGTAATTTTGCATTTGCTGTGAAGGTCATGGATCAACAAATACCATCTTGATAGCCAGGAATATTTTGTTATGGTAATTGTTTTCAATGGAGTCACGTTTGACTTTAACTGTAACGAAATCAAATTTATACATCAGCCCTCTGCAAGATTTGAAAAAGCTATAGAGAATATACCTATATACCTACCTTCACAAGGAAGTGGGAAAACACCAACTCAATAAGAATATGCAATGCATAAACATAGAACACAACGACCAATATATGAGATGGCATTTTGACATTTACCATGCCACAACCAATTACTATAAACCCCAAAATTCTCTAATTTCTCCAACAACACACAGTCGCATGTACTGCTAATCAAAAGTAATTGTCCATAATTTGATCAAAATATTCAAGGTCTATTCGTTATAGCCATCCATTGTATAGGTATAGGTACACAATTCTAAAGTCGAGGACCTATCATAATGAATTACATGTATTTGTCTGGATCCCCTATTAGTGGGCTATTAGCATTAATATGCATGTATTCAGCGGAGTAACGTCAGTGGCTTGGCTCGGGCTGTGGTGCGTGCTCGGTACCCCTGGGGGCCATTTCCCAAAACGGATATGACGTGTAAGGCGATCGCGGCCCTTTCATTGCCAGCACCTAATGACTTGAGATAACAGCAGCTACCAAAGTACAGAGACCATTAACGGAATTTAAGATAATTTTATAAAGACGAATAATTGGTATGAATTTATTACAGGAAGAATGCAAATTTCAACCCTATTCGAGTGGGTCTTTAGATATTAGGGAGAATTTTCAAATAAAGGGGTAGGTTGTATAGAAAAAGATATCTTTTGACTGTACGCATATAAACTGTATTCAAAAGTGTTTATCTGGCATGGTTTTCTTTGCTTGGTTTCCAGGGTTTAAAATAGAAAATAAATCAAATATAGGCGCATTTTCCAATAATGGAGGGGCTGCGATTTTTCCCTTTCAAATCAATTTTACCTTTGAATCATTCACAATATGGTTTCACGATGTGGCTCCAAAAAGGAGCACACTTACCTTTTACAGAACCTAATTACATTTTTGTTTCCACAAATTAATGATTGAGGAAATGGCCAATTACTCATATGTTCATGCCAAAACTAAATATTTGAACATGGCTCTGTATTCAGTAGTATAGTTATCTTACTTGTAAATTACGAGCCATGGCTATTATTCTAACAGTAATTGCACTAAGCTAAGAGCATAACTGCCAAATTGAACGAGTGCATTTGAACCAGTCAACTAAGCGGCATGCAAGATACCGTAGAAACACATCCATACTTTTGAGGTACTCCAGTGCACTGAACACATGTGGTGTGCACAGCAAATCTGGTTCGTATAACAATGCAGTAGGTACAACTAGTTTCATGTCATCGCATGTGCAGCTAGAGATGGCTTCCTGTTCTTAGTATAAATTGTGAGCGAATCAATTGAACATAATTATCGCGAATCATAATGACGTATTTAATTCATCGAGTGTACGGAGCTCATGAACATTATGAATGTAATATACCAACAGGAAAATCGTAATTTCATGTGAAATATAATTATGGAATCTAGAACGATTCAAATATTTCACTAAACACGACAATATAAAATCATAATTGCGTAATTCGTTGTATTGTACTCATTAAGTTGTTGAAGTTAATTTACATAATTTACGAATCATTGATTGAAGTGTATGAGGAAGACAGGATGCAGGACGTTTTTAGCATTTTTAGCGAAGGTGCACACTTCCAATTTCTCTTCTCATTTACATAACGTTCATATTCTGTTTCGCATGCGTAAAGCAATAATAGTAATATGAAAATTATGATAACGCTGATCGTTCCAAAGAATATAGCTATATGTTTGGATTTGCCTATACATGAGCTAAAAACGCGGCAAAAAGAAAATTAACTCAAAATGTAAATCACAAGTGGTGCATTTAGTAATGCTAACAGTAGGGGTGCGTGATCTTTCGTAATCCTTCTCATTCTACAGCCTTTATACAATACTTATGCAACACTTAATAGTTTATATTAGCTCATACTCAAGAAAATGCCTCATATTCCTTCCATCACTCCATACGATATACGAACCAGCTTGCCACCCCAACCCAAAACTCCCTAACATATTATGCCAGGAGGGCCAATTGCCACCAGAAAATACCCCACAATTGAAAAGCTCGAACGTCGGAAGTCATTAACGGCTAGCCAACTTGATAAGAAATGCCCGGTAATGACGGTCAGCCTGAGCTACGTCACAATGCGAAAAAAACACTCCAACAACACCCCTCTTTCGCTGTAGTACTTTACCTATACCTATCGTGGGTTCAACAATCTGATAAATCCATCGACAATTACGTGAACATTTTCAAGGGGAAATTTTCACCTGTCTGACCCCTCACCCTCCATACGCTTCTGGAGTTGTATGCCACGCAAAATTAGACATAAATCACTTGCGTTATGTTTGCGAGCTTGAGAAGTGGACGTTTTAATGAGGAATATCAATTCCCGAGAAGGTTTCGAATGTAGAGCACGCTTTTTGGTAATTTATAAGGAGTGAAATTTCTTTTACATTGCTTTTGTCAACTGCTTACATGCTAAGCATATCACGTGCCTCAGGCGTTGTGTATACATTTTAATAGCCTAGTATTCAATTTGTATAAATTCTGAAACCCGACACGTTTGAAATCCATTAATTAAACCAAGCTTTGAGTTTAAAAAATAACCTAAAATTTACGATACCTACATGCCATTGTCTATAAAGGTATTGTCAGCATTTGCTCATTGAAATTGTCAGGCTCTTAACCCTAATTGTAATTACTGGTTATGTGTTTCCAGCACGCAGTTTTGTGAAATCGGCATGATTGTCGCTAATTTTAGGCCGTCATTTGTGACGCAACATGATAATTATGCCCGAAAACTCACTTTGTTGTCTAATGTTAATTGACGTAATTAAAGTATTAAGCCCAGTGATCGTAATCGACATCAGCAATATGCACACACAAACTCTATAATCTAGATACAGATCGGTATGTACTATTTCCGTTTCCGAATCGCGCTTGGAGTACCAAAAACTCGTAGCTTGTGTGTGCAGACCATTACTGTGCAGAGCTTATTCGGTCAAAAACCAGTGAAAGTACCATGAAACATTCCGATATATTATAGGTACTTAGCATATTCAGTGTACCAATCTACGTATTAACAACTGTCAGGTACTGCCGTGAAGTTTTGATCATCGCAAAGCCTCGAACACAATGTCAACGTTAAACAGCCATACACCGGTAGGTATATTATAATTTTATACGACGTCCCAGTGAAATATTCCCGCATAGATTTTCCCCATGCTTAACCTGCCTGCGCCACCCTCCACGATTTTCTTTCATAAAATCGTGTATTTAATTTATTTTGAATATTCTCGCCGATGGAAATGGTTGGATTCAGATAACATTCATCAGCATATGCATGCACTTACGGATAAACGGTCAATTTCCCATTTCCCCGCTCGCACGCAGAATTTTCTTAACAATTTCCAAACAATTGGCACGGTGGTCCCGCACGAAATTGCAAAACAGGCGCAAGAAACGCGAGACACGCATAACTCGGTACGTAGGTACTTAAGTCGTTCGTTTACAGATTGTACCTATACACAAGTATACCTACAAGTACCTTAACTAGTCGCCCCCGCAGCCCAAAAGTACATGAGCCGGTAGAAAACCTTCGGCGAAACCGGGAAATGCTCACGACCAAAACGATTGAAACATGCTAAAGCGCGCTTACCATTTATTCATTATCATTTTCACATCGCTTTTCTTGGACTATAATTTCCTAAATATCATGTCCTGAAATCTTATATAAGGGTCCTGACTCATGAACTATAACATCTAGGGACAAAGAAATCTATATTAGGCGACAAGTCAAAACGAATGAAATGAAATGAAAATATGTCCCCCAATTTCCTCTGAATTACAATGCCTAATTTCCCTGAAGTAAATCATAATGTCTGCGAAATATATCACTTTTCCTATCTCTATAAGCTAAGGTCCTGCTGTACCCTTCTAACGTAATTTCACTGCTCGGACGCAATCCTCTCCACAACTATTTTCAGGGTTGAAATGAAATATGTATATTCTGTTCTTACCTCCTGTTCTGGTACCACGTCTTGACTTGGGTGTCCGTCAGGCCCAGCTTGGCTGCTAGCTCCATGCGGTCCTGGACGCTGAGGTACTTTTGCCGCTCGAAGCTTTTCTCCAGCGTCTGGAGCTGGTGGTCGGTGAATGCTGTCCGCGCTTTTCGTTGCTTCTTTGATAAACTGCTGCTCCCTGACGAGTGGCCGCTTTTGCCAGCTCCTGAGTCGTCGTCCTTGTGCCCTGCATGAGAAATAATAATGACTCGTCGCTCGTCAGAAACTGAATCTCAATAAGTTTATGATCGAACAAGTATGACTGAGCTATATAGATTTGCTTCGACGTGCACAACTTTCTGTCTTGGCATATCTGTCAAACTCAGACCATTTCCAGCAAAAGTTTTCTAAAGTTATGAAATGTTCCGAAGTAGCACTTGCGCATGTGTATTGAATCATTATTGTTTCCAATTTAGTACCTGTGTGATTACAATTATAGGTATATTGTAATCAGCAAAGTGTATCTGGCGTACCAGTTTGGCTGGGCCAAGATGTGGTCTCACTACGGGCTCATTTTGGAATAGATCACATATTGAGCACACATCTGGACCAGTTTCAGAATTTTACGCCTCACCATTCTCAAATTTGGCTCTCGACAATCTTCCTGACAGTTTTTTATTGATCAGTAAAAAGTTTTAATATGATTTCTATTCTCTTTTTTGCCGACGTTAGCACCCAAATCTTTTCTGCAATTCCCTTGCCATAAGTGTGTGCTCTGTGTTGTGGTCCACCGTCTTTGGGTCCACCCGACCCGCATTATGTCTTGTTGCGGCAGAGGATCAGATCGCAGCATCCTCGATCAGAGGAGATAGTCTGCCATGGAAGCGAGTGGGGTGGAGGGGCGACGAGAAGGAGGAGCTTTTGAGAACGCAGGCGCAATCTCAGAGCCGCGAAGTCACGTGCAGCAAAGGGAAATATGTTATTTGATTCTGATTGAGAATTCTATTGTTTTATGCGATAGAGAGATAAAGTGATGTGAACATATCCACGATTTATACGTTTCAAAGCAAGGTTTCATCGACAATCAAAGAGGGGACGTACACAAATATCACGGATTTGAGAAAAGAATTGAGCTTAAATTTATAAGACCGGCAATTCCGTTAAAAAAACGCACAAAATCATCCAAAATAATGAAACTGGACATTTGCAAAATGGTTCTGAAATCGATTCATTTTCGCTACCTTCACGATTAATCGTGTCTAAAGGTTTTACCACTTTTCCATTTCCCTTCACAATCCCCGCCGCTCTTCTCGTTAGCGGGTCCTTAGATTCGCTTCTTCGGTTAAGCAAGTCCAAGTTTGTCTATATATACGTTCGGGGCCGCGGATGCCGAGACTCAGGCACAGCCTCCCCTGAGAGCTCGCGTCCCATTTGAGCCACAACTCAAGCGCGGAACAGTAGAAAGCCTTTTCCCGATCGTGACCGCCCCAGCCATCCCACCCGCAGCCACCCCCGAGGACTCTGCTGCCCCCCCCGCCCCCCGCCCCCCGCCCCCCGCCCGCGCCATGTCAGAGCACTTTGCCCAGAGCTTTCCTCGACGCCGAGCGGAGACCCGATCGGCGAGATTTGATTTGCGTCGGAGGAACATCTATAAACTAGAGACGAAAAGCGAAAACCTTATTTTGTGTTTTTCTTTTTTGTATGTGTATATATAGGTATATATCCTTGTAAGAGACCTATCTCTAGATACTTTCAAAATAGCCGTGTACTGGCAGGACGGTTCTATCCCACCCCCATCCACCTAACGTCTGGTAATAGAATGCGAGACTGGTCCTTTTAGATCACTCAAAGAGGCGAATTACTTTGGGCTATTTTCTAAATTTGTCCTAACTTTTCAGTTGGTGAAAAAAGAGAGAAATGTCTTTGAAGGGGAAATTGCCGGTAATGTCCTGTTTTGCTTCCATTACGGATAGAAAACTCGTTCCACTTTCTTTGAATTCCGTCTCAATTCGCCCGCGTTTGCGGAAAGGCGTACGAGGTCCGACCCTTCTGATCGATTTGGTGCTCGGGGCATTGATACGGTGGAATTGGATACTTATAGGTGCACTATAATATACATTCAGACCAGCTTTGAATGTGCACGAGCGGTAGTATTTACCTATTTTAGCCATACCACATAATTTAGTTTCCTGTAAAACGTTGTTTTATTTTTCATGTTTTGTATAATAGATATAGGCTTAGGTGTAAATTCCTCACAGCCATTTTCAAACGTACGTATAGGGGTTCGACGAGAAGATTTAAAATAAAAGTATAGCCTGGAAAGTGTTCGGTAATCACTAAATAGCCATTTTCTATCTGCGTCTTCGTTTTTGGGGCCAGGTTGTAGTTGGATGTAGGATCGACTTGCCAAATTGTTGCTAGGTGGTAGGTAGGGGTTCGGGGGAGACCATGGATGGACGGGAACGGCGGCGTGGGGGGTAGAGAGAGGGTGGTGGGGGTGAAAGGGTCCCTCGGGTGGCAGTAACTTTGTCCCGAATAAACCCGCATGTCTCCAAGCTAACCTGACCTGACCTGACATCAGGGAAACACGCTGAAAGCCTTTAAATTTCGTTTTCCACCACTCACAGGGTTTTCATCGCTTTTCTTTTCCTTTCTTCCTTTCCGTCCCGTGTCCCTTCTCTTATCCCAGTCTCGCTTATTCAGTTCCATACCGAACTCTTCAGTCTGTTTCTTTTCACCTAAACGACACTCGTGGAAAAGAGGAAAGTTGTTGAAAATGTGTTACCATGTACCTTGGTATTACCGTCGGTATAAAGAAGCACGTAGACTAGAAGTGTGAAAAAGTCAAGTACGATCAACAAACTCGCGTATGCAATGGTTCACTTCTTGCGCAATATAAAGACGAAAATATGCTTGCTTTTCGGTCAACTTTGAAAACTTTTCCATCGCCTTTTATAACAACAACAGTTTCTTGCCTCCGGTTTTTTTCGTGAAACGACCAACAAAACAGTCAGTTTTATTTCCCCAACATTTTGCCTATACACATTCAAGGGTGTTATAGTATTTTAGATTACAAATCACTAGAGAGTCAACCCATTATTATACCACTTTGACAGTTTTTTTGTTCCCAAGAAATTGGATTCTTATTTTTTCGATAAGACGTCCGCCGAGGACGTCATGAATCATGAATCATGACAAACGCACTTTTTCACTTTTGACAAAAACAAAACGAGCCACATTCAAGAATTTGACACGTCACCGATATTAACATCACGCTGCACGAGACTAATTTGGAATAAAAGGAACAAAGTTATCAGTCGTGTAAGAGATGAAAGATTGTCAAAGGCACGGTCGTGTGCGCGATATTCTACCCCCTGTGCGGAGCGCGGGGGCCCGGTTTACAAAATCGCTGGTCCATTAAGGGGCCCACTTAACCTCACACCCCCTTTTTATATCTCAAATGATCCCCCCTGGGGTTTGCAGGCACGCTAGATCATTATTAGTGGTTATATGGTGTATAGTGGTATAGTGGTATAGTGGTATAGTGGTATCTAGGTATATACATATATACTGTTTAAATACACCTTCTAAACACCGGCATCAGTCGTATTTGCATGAGGATGTTATCTTATCATGCCTGCAGAATATCTGACCAACAATCTTTATGAAATATGCTAATTATTGTGGGTTAATTGTTAAGTACTTTGCCTTTTTAAGCATTTATGGGGTACGGTATCATGATCGAAAGAAAACGTGGTGGTTAACTTCTGATGGGAAGGGGCCACTTTTTGATGAAACATTGCAATTTATAAATCTGAAGTTACACAAATAAGGCGGTCTTGAATATTTAAAAAAATTCTGAATTGCGGTGAGTAGCCTGTCAGAGATTTTGATAAATGAACTGTGAAATTTGTATTTTTTGCATGTAAAACTCTGTCAAGCCTGTGCGAGCCCTGAAACAAGCAGAGATGAGAATATGAAAAGTTAGTAATTATTATAGGTACCTATACCAAATTATGTTGCATTGCTTGCACTTCCGACGATACTTCACTTAGGCTGCATCAACTTCTCAAACCGCTTCTCAACGCATTACGCATTGACGCATACACCAATTTTTAACCCATTACTACTAATAAGAAATATTAGAAACTTATAACATGACGTTACCAAATTGCCCCCAATTTGCATCGTATATCGCTTATAGCCTATTTGTGTTCAAAAGTGCGATATACGTGTGATGTGGCAAAGCGAACAATATTGACGCATTCATCGTTGGTAATCCTTTTGATAACGCGTGGATTGCGTGCAGATGGCGTGCCCCAAGGCACGGTTCTCGGACCGCGATCGGCCTCCCCGTGATTGCTCTTGTGTTTCCCGCCACCGACGGCTGCCAAGTGGACGCGAATAGTCAAGTGAGTCGCGGGTCTCAGTAGTCACGACCACCAGGCAATGTTTTGTTAGTATTTAGCCGCTATTAGCTCACAGGAGTGAACCCGATAACAGGGATGGTCACGCATATGCTAGACGAGCTCGCGCAACGCAATCACTCTTTCTTGTGCACTCTTATACGAGCCGTAATTTACAATGTGTGTGTATGTGGGTTTGGTTATTTGCGTGCGTGAGGTAAAAATTTTTTAGTAAACGCGTTTATCGACACGAATTATAAGGTTTAAAAAAACGTGACAATTAGTGGTGTGATGTTTTCTTGTTATATATGTGCGAGCTTAACAACTCCTCGTTGATTATGCCACTGTATAGCTGACACTTTTTATTAAATCAAATTCTTGACAACTTTTGTCAGACCTCACGTTTTAGTAGATAACTTTAGTTCCTCGTAAAAGGTAGTTAACCATTGGCTATGTAAGCGAGGCCAAATAAATTAACCGATTACAGAATGTGTCAAGTGAGTAGTGACCTAGCAATCATGACTGTAATTTTACCGAACTTCAAAGTCACGCCATTTTTCCGCAAACTCTATTAAAAATGCTTGGGAACCCATGAACGCGTCATATATCACATTACCTTTTTTCCATCGAAAAAAATGCATGTCATTTTCTCAGTGAGAAAAAGTACTTTTATCATCACTAGCCTAAATAAAATGTATAAATACGTGTATAATTTGTTAACACTATACGGGTTCTTATATAAACCACATTATGCAATATTAAAATATCATTAAATAAATATTAGTACCCCGTTAAACTGCATCGCTTACCTCGCTCAACAAGGCATAACTCAAACCAACAACATAAAAATATTGGTTTTTACTTTAATTGTAGGTAAAAATCTAATCTATCTATAATAGTATAAACTCAGGTATAGTTTAATACTTGATACCTATACACAATAAATCCTGTGACAGTGTACAGTGTCGTGTGTAAGTATAGGTAAAGGTAGCCGTTGTAATACCATTTGATTGCTTCTGTTAACATGCAATTCGAATGTTAGCATGCGGCGACTAGGAATGGGCATATCGTGCCGACGCCGACGCCGACGTCGTTGACCACGCCGCCGCCATCGAGCAGCGATGTAGATAAACGCTAAACTGTCATTTGGTCGACGCCCGCCGCGACGCCGCGACGTTGGGGACGTAAAAAGGAGGCGACGCGACGCCCAATGATCAACCCACATGATTTATGTACACAGCCTTTGACGAAGCCACTAGACTCGAACTGGTGCTCGACGAATTGACGTCGCAGTCGCGTTTTGTCCGCCCGATTGCTATCAGCTTTTGCTGGGAATACATTTTTACTCGCAATCGTTTACTTTCGTGCTAGAATTCTATTTGGCTAATTAGTGGGCATTTTCAGTGAAGGTAATGCATGCTATTTTTGGCAGGTTGTCCTATTTTCACTGTTCTTTTTGGTTGTTTTGACATAATATTTCTGAAACCAGAGATATATTAATATTATATTGTATGGCTTATGATCACTGCTCTATGATCATCAAATCATGTTCGGGCTATCAATGATCGAAGTATAAAACAAACTACGCAATATCATTCATAACCATTAAATTTGTGTTCCATGTCACATTTTTAATGTCATATTCAATATTTACTTATCTCACATTAGGATTCAGTCAATTTTCTCCCTTCTTGGGATGTTATAGAGCAGAATAGTATTCTTACCAATTCTAACTCGAAAATTATGTCATTCGCTTTCATAACTAACCTATTTCGATTACGTGTCACAAATTTGATGAATAACTCTCAATTTTCTAAACTCAGTTTACGACCAGAGATAAGAAGTGGCCAAAGCCAGAGTATTGACTCGAAAAATGGACACGGAATCCGTGAATCAAGTGCCACTTTTACGGCTATTTACGGCAATGATTTATGTCAAAGTTATGGCAATATTGTCAAATGGGCGTCTTGAGTGAGTACTGAAGGCGTCGGGCAAAATGGGAGACCTGTAACCTGAATATTACTAGGCTCTGCACGCGACACCATGTTTTTCTGGAAGAAATCGGGTTTACAGCGCAATTCGAACAGGGGTGACTGTCCAAAGTGCACCGATGTGACGTTAGTGGACATTTTAATTGCACTTGAGTACCTACCTTTAATTGTTTTATACCTAGATATCACCGTTCGATGGTTAAAAGATAATTAGTTGCAGGGAACATGTGACTAATAAGCGAATTCCAATCAGATTCAGATAAGTTGTGAAGGCTATATTTTAAAGCTCTGAAAATATTTTTAGTAATTACGATGGTATGATAAGACATTTTAAGGGTACAATTTTTTATATTTGAAAGAAGTTCGCGTATGTATAAAAGTATGGCTATATGCAATTTATTATTCGGTCGCTACTTAAGATTGTATACAATCGGGTTAAGCTCGTTTATTTTTCAGTCCAAAATATTTGGTCGCGGTGAATTCAATGCCGCAATTTGGTATTATGTGTTTGTAGTCGTGCCATGTTTTGTTCACCCTTAATCTCAGATAGACGAATACATGCAATGGCGATTGTGAAACAGTGGCCGCAAATTCTTTGTCAACTGTGATCAAATTACCCCACGATTTCAATCAAATAGTCGCTTTAATAACCATACTTCGTGACTAATAGCTTAGTGTTTTGCTCGTTTTGCGAATAAAATTCCTCGAAAATGATAACTTTATCAAGCTTCATAATTAAAGGACAATTTAATCATTTAAAAAACGCATTGAAATGCATTCTAAAAATGTTTTAATCGTGACAACGTGTACGACCCAGAAATAATCAAACGTATATATATATAATTTCATACAATTGATATCAACGTATAATCTATACTGCCATTTGCACTCATGGCCTCAAACTTGTAAATTTACGAAACTTTGTATCAGAGTCTACAAAACTCTCATTTGGAACCATGCGAGCTTGCACTTATTAGCTTCTGTTGTAAAGATATTATTAAATATACATATTCGGCGACTGCATATTCGCTTTAGGGAAGCTTTATGTGTGTTGTTGCTGTTATTATAAAGCATGTAATTTGCCTGATGCCAGTTGCTTTCAGCTACAGGGCCTAATGACACTTGAAGTAGCAAACGAGCTCGCTCCGTCTGCAGACTGCATATGTGCACATGCAATAATTGTATTTTCATTATAGTACTCATGCTCATTCACGGTAATATGTGGTCTGCATTTATAACAATACCATGAACAGACATCAGGAACGTAGTTCTATCTATTTTGTAGTGGTAGACTGTGCAATTAAATCTTAATGCTTTAAGTGGTATGGGTGAAACTGTTAGGTATCTGATTCCGCAGTAATATTTTTTGGACTAGCACTATAGACTGATTGAGTCTCGTGTCTAAGCATGCGTTTCTAAATTCTTCGACATCGTATATTTTTTTTATAACTGATGTGAATAGGTGTAACTTAATTAAATCTGGCAATAAGTACTCTTGAATTTAGTTGTGGAATAATATATCAAATACTAAAAGCTTTCGAAAGGATATCGCAGATGTATACTTCTTTACGATAGGTATACAAGGTATAGATAAAACCCAAAACTGTCTCCTGAAATCCATATTAATGATTTGTGGCAGAATCGAGCCAAATTTTCTTGGAAATCGTCACCATACACGTACGCGTGCGATTTGCGGTAAAATTCGGCAGAAAGCTACATTTTTTTCTCCAGTGATTCTCGAGAGACAAATGGTACCACGGTCAGCGACAGACACGTGCTCTTGAGATAGCTGATGACAAGCCATATTGTGGACAAACACCAGGGGACAGTATACCTGAGGTTGCCTCCTCAACTAATGTGTGGCGACTTTCGAACTGAAAAGAAAGTATTTTGCAAACAAATGGTTTTAATATTGCTGCACATGAACGCTTTTATATATAATATATATATATATATATGAAATTGAAAATAATTTCCGTGTTTTTTACAATTTATTTGGGTTTCTCTTGCATTGATATTGTTTTGTTGTACTAAGCGATTGGAGGATCGAAATAAAAACGAAGTGACATAACGTCCCATCATGTTTGATTTCTTCAAACATTTTACTCGTGATGAACCCACGAAGACTCTTGGTAATTTTGTTACCCATATTATGATGCATAAGAAATGCATGTTGACATTGTGCAATGTTCAATCGGTGAACGCCTAATATCTTATAGGACAAATTGCTTTCTGATTCGCGACAATAGTTGCCTATACATATATAAAATATAGTTATAGATTGTTAATATTATATTAGACTAAGGTTCTATACAACAGGACCCACATCTGGACTAATCGACTCAAACATTATAAACCTTTTTGTTCGCGAATTCAATGCACGCATTTAAATGATCGTGGTCCACTAAGGCAATTTGACGCGAGAAAACATTCCTCTCACTCCCTCTCGCTCCCTCTCTCAGCTAGTAGCTGTCAAAAGCTTTCATCAAAGTCAACAGCTGGGGAAAAGATTTAACTTTGCCAAAAGTGTTAGCTCCCGAGATCTAAATGGGCCCACGGGAGGGTGCAAAATAGGTCTCCTTTTATTTATTTCACGCACTTAAGCTCTTGACTCGCCTTAATACCTCGCCTTTGGTTCCATTATCCTGCCGAACAGCACCCATGAATATTGAGCGTGAAAATCTAGGTCTCCTTCGCACTATATGAGGAAGGCTTTTCCGTTTTTCGGGTTCGCATCTTAAGGCGATTAAATTTAGCTAAAAACCCTTTACGCGTTGGAATCCTTAGAAAAGCCAAAGTATAACATCGGCCACCACTCAAGGTATCATATGACACCCCCTTGGGTGGGGTGGGTGCAGAACACAAGATGGCTCCTCGACCACATCCCTGATCTAATCCGATGAAAACTCTCGCTTCACCACGACTCCATTTCTCAAACTACACAGGGGTATCAATTAACACTTATACGTATACTATTTTTCATCAATCTGAACTTGCTTCGTAAATTACTTTAAAACTTGTAGCGTTATCCAGGAATCATAATGCGATACCTGATTCGTAAAACGGTAAAACGGTAATACGTAATACCAGTAAATGCTTTTGTAAATTACAGTGACGTTCGCCAGTTTCGTCCAGCGCTTTTGCAGCCCCTGAAACGTCTTATTCATGATCCTGATCCTGTGGGATCGTATTTCAGAGTCGGGATTATCTGTGACTTGATCTATAAAACATAGGGTGACTGATTCGTATAAGAGGGCTTTTTGTGGTGAGTCCATGACCTTTCAGTCTTGTGGGTATTCGGTCACATGATTGTGAAATTCGCGTTCATGCTCTCATATTTTTCGATCCCCGAAGCCCAGTAGGTTTCGCCGTAAAGTGAAAAGTTTTGTCGTCAGATTAGAATATGCTTTTAGGCATTGTCATGGTACTATTTGAAATTAGTAGCACACCCGCGCGAAAATGATAAGGGTTGATAGCAAGCACATAATGGTGTTTAGAAGTAAAGTGATTCCAGGTAATAGGCCTTGATTAAATAAATTAGTCTGGGCTTCGTTGCAACCATAAAATATATAATTGGTTTTGCGATATTTATAATTTGTATCCTTTTTTTCTTTGCGCGATAAGGGAAAAAGTGAAATATTTCAGCGATAAACTAAAGTCGTACTTATATGTATACGGTCGTATACATGAACTTTGCAAAACCTGAACTTGACAACAATTGTAAAGGAATGAGTTGAAAGTCACGCCATTGTGGCAAAAATGATCCACAATTCATCTAAATGCTACCTGAGTCGGTGAGCATTGACGCGCAAGAAGCGCGAAAATTGTTTGCATTCAGAATCAGGATGAATCAGGATCCATAAGCCGTCAAGCCCACACGATATTGTGATAGTTTTGCGCTACCATAATAAGTAAGTCAATTGTCATGAGATAATCTGACAGACCAATCAGATATGCTGCTTGACAGGTCAGACTCAAGCCTCTTGTTAAATGTTTAATGTGTGATATTCAACGGAAAATGGTTTCTATTGTGATCATGTTAGTGCGAATCTCGGTCGTTTCGTTTGTGACCATGTCAAGTGACAGACAAAAAAAATTATACACATTTGAATCAGGGGTGAGAAACCTTTGGTGACTTTTATAGACGGCGTTGTGATTGTCAACAATTTGTTTTCAATCGTTATACGGTATACCTATACCTATTTATTAATTTTTTTTGGTTATCGAAATTCTGTGCAACCAAAGCCAAAAATTATAAACGAAATAAACATTTTTGGCCTTTAGAGTTTTGGATAATTTTATGTTTTGAAATAACTGTATTTTTTTTGGACTCCCTGTCTCCGATGGGATTAACTTCCGGATCCAGTTTTTTTCGCTGAGCCGGTCACACAAAACTGACAAATCGTATTTAATCCTTTTTGAAATATGAAATGCGTCTTTCATTATATCTACACACATTTTGATTTGTAAAGTTAATTCAGCATGTATTCGAGCATCAAAAGCGAGTGGATTCGAGCCTGGAAAGAAGTCTGCTGCAGCCATTATCGTCATCAACGTGGCTATGGCTAGTGCAGTGAAAGTCCTCGCGCCTAACAATGACTGTTCAAATATAGGAACATTGGAGCATTCGTGCGTGATTCCTTTCTTCGGGCTGCTTCGCGTGTATGTTGTGTGCGTGTCCATCAACTTCATAAGAAGAGTAGCTTAATCAAAATGTGATATTCCTGTTGAATCATGTGTACAAGAATTTTTTCTTGTGTTTAACTTCATTTTTGGCATTCCATTTAGCGTTGTTTTTGAGATTTTGAACCTCACCCTCATATTTTCTCTTGAGTTGTGGGACTTTAGACGGAAATAATTATTTCGAAATACTTTTGTGACGATATTTGGCTTCTGTTGAACTTTAAACATATACAGTAAATTTTTATTCAATTCTTATCCCCATGCCAAATAACATGCGGATAAATTGAAATAGTAATTTATTGATACATTATCATCGCAATCCGGAGCATGTTCACACATCATCGTATACGTAGGCAATAAATAGGCCTCAATAAACGCCCAAAACTTTCACGAGATCAAATTTTATTGGTTGGCACATGTTTTAAACGGCATGGACCCTGAGGCTACGCGAATTAGTAAAAGCAATAGCACACAAATCATTAGCTGAACATCGCCATCCACTTAGACATCTTATAGCAGGAGCAACAGACTTTCAAAGTAAAGCAATTTTATTCATGAACAAGACAAGGCAAGGCATTTGATAAAATATTATACATTGTAAAGTTTAAAAGCAATTAAGTAGATTAAATGTTTAATAGCCTTCTGAAAGTTGAATGGCGCGAAAACTTGTTAAATAAATAAAGTTTGTTTGTTGTTTTTTGTTAACTTCAATCACTGGGGGCAAAAGTTAATACACACCGTGCTACCTTATAGATGACTTTCTAATCACAAACACCTTTAATAATTTAATAAGTTACTATCCTCACACATAATGGTGCAACGAATTGCTACTCAACTTTGTTTACTCTCGACGCTTTTGTTAATAAAAATCATGTGTCTGCGTGTAAAGAAAACTCTGATTTATTTTCACTCACGCGTATAAGTGTGCGTGATTTTCAGCCTCAGTACCTTCGAAGCTCATTATTTTTTACGCAACACAATAATACCTGAATAGTGATTTTATTTTCTTGAAAACGTCCCGCTTCCAGCTCGAAATGTAAATAATAAATTACCAGATGCTGAAACGAATCACAATTAACGTCAGGAACAGCGACATGACTCCCAATTTGGACCTCTAAATTATAAACATAAAACTGAAACTAAAATGCCGAAAATTATCATTATCTAAATATAATGGCTGTTTATCATAACCTGTTAAATGTTCCCCCTCAAGTACCATATTCGTTACCACAATATTTATTTATGGTATGGTATAGGTATATACTATATATATATAGGCAGAGGTACATAAGTTGTTAAAATTTAACTAAGAGAATAACATGTTCGTCACCACCTATATATAACATTGACCATACATAATTAACTCTAAAAAGTGTTGATTGCAAGTAGTGACTTTTACCCGTTGCAAACGTCCTGCACCAAAGAATTTTAAAAATACATATAAGATACAAAAATAAGAATCCAAAAATACGTATATAAGAGTTCATAAAACCACATGTTTTATCCAACAAGTCAGTCAATACTGTCAATAGGCATGTGCTTTATATATATAGAGAGAGATGATGGCGTTTTGATCAATATGTGATATCTGATCGAATAGTGTGTGCGAGTCCAACGCATGAATAATTGTTGCGACGGATCAGTTATTGATAGACCTTGTGTTGAACGGGCTCCGGCTGCAGTCGGCACGCCGAGTGACGCGCGGTGACCGGTGACCGGTGACCGGTGACCGGTGACCGGTGTCCGGTCGGAAGGAATAAAGAATCACGATAAAAGATCAAGCGCTCAAAGATCACAACATGTGTACTTTCGTCGAAATATCAACATCGCTTCTCAAATGTCAGCAGTGAAGGTAGTTTTATAAAACAATTAAGATTGCTCCGCAGATACGCGTGCTCGATCAGTTTTTTAATTGACTCGGCGGTAGCATTTTACTGACGAGATGAGCTATATATATAATAAATAAGTAATCGGATATATTACATATAGATATAGCGAAAAAAAGTTATCGTTTATAGTTGGAAGAACATTTTCTGGATCACCGGTCGATGATCAATGTTTCCTTGCGATGGGTCGGCGTCATTGAAGGCGTCGATTAACATGACCGTCGCCGCCGCTTAGTTTTTGATGAACAGTTTCGAACAATGACTTATCATATTTCGAAGAATGCCGATCCGACCTTCAGGCGCCTCTGCAGAGGATTCCCAACACATCTTGACGCCTCCGACTGTGGTTTTAGCTGAGCATCCACGGTTCCCTGTTCTGTTTTTTCTCCTCGAAATATACAAAATCTATATAATTTTCCGTATCGTCTGAACGCGCCCCCGTCTAGCCATTCATGATGGCTAATATTGGCGACACACATTTCAAGGAAAGGGAAAAGAATGTAACAAATTCTTGACCGTTTATACTTTTATATAATAGCCTATCATTTAGTATACGCTTCCAATCGTTTCTATAGCGCATCAAGATTCTTTCTACCTGAATTTATATAAAACTGAATGAGGCAAACTCCCGCCGACTTGCCGCTCCACACCGCATGAATGGTTATAGTTTTATTAATCTTCTCGGATCAAACATGCGATGTTTATCCAGATGGTCTCTCTCCCTTGATATATTAGTAATAATAAAGTAGCCGCGGTCCATTTACAGGATCCGTATCCGCGTGTACATCCAAATGTGCGTCAATCGGTTGTTCTTTTACCGGTCTCTCATGAGCAGCATGTGGCGTGATCATGAGGTGATAAGAGCGCTGATGAACGCTCAGATAAAAGGCGACGAGATGAAAGAGGTTTGAAGACCAGCGGTGGACAAAATAGAGATGAAAACGCTTGATAAGGGGATCATGGACTGAGCGTCGGCGGGTTTGTGTTTCAGGGAGGGACCGACCCTCCAAATTAGCACAATGAATAAATTAGGGGCTCATGGATTTTAGATCCAAATGCATCAGTTGCATCGAAAACTTTTGAATTTAAAGGATCACTCAACAATCTTGGTCATTGTGCATATCGAAGTATGAAAAAACAATAAGTACCTACAACTGGCGCCCAACGACCACGGCGTGAAATAAAAGCATCCGACGCCAGAGATAGAAGCGTCCACGTACCGTTCGAGCAGACCGATGACGTTTCTCCGGGTAGACCGCTGTCTGTGCCGCTCTCGTGTCCGTCGCTGAGCTCCCCGTCTCGGCAGTGCAGCGATAGGTCCCTGGGCCCTTCAGTCGACGAGCCCGGCGACGAGCACGGCGAGCCTCCAGTACCATTGCCGCCGCTTGCACCCCCGGACAAGATGTCTGTGATCATAAACCTCGACCTCGGCGTCTGATGCAGTCCCATGTGTGACGACGGCATTATTGGGATGTGATGACGCTGTTGGTTATCATCACTATCAGACTCGTTACCGGGTTGATGATATTGATGATGGTGAAGTTTGGCTGAAGTTACTACTGTCATGTCTTCGACTGTCATAACACCTCGGTGTCCGTTTTCACCACTGCTCACTCCCACACCCTCCACTGCCCCTACGACGACCACCATACGCGTCGGCACTTCACGAGGGATGGCTTCTGGCACTGACTCTCTGGTTTAGTCCAGGAAAATATTCATTGCTTTGAAAGCGTTTATAAAATCGCTAACACCTCGAAAATGTCACTGGCGTTGAGAGTTACTAAAAGCAACACTTCGTGATAAACAAATCTTGACGGTTCTTCAATTACGATTTCAAAGCACAGTTGTTCACCAATCACTATTCAATTCAGGTGTCACTCGGTACAGTTGATAATTGTCACTAAGATGATCACACGCCAACAAATACAGCAATAAAATATCAGTCCACACAAAAAACTTCTGTTCAAACAGAGCGTTTAGAAACGTGTGTCCACGGTACACGGTTCGACAAGATACGTGACCAGAGCCGGGCAGTTCGTGAACGCTACTGAAGGCGGCAAACGCGGCAGGCACGCCGTAATCCCCTCCGACGGCCATCTTGAAGCTCCTCCCCGCGCGTCCCCCACCACGCGGAGCACCAATCAAGCGCCACACTTCCTGCACAGCCAATCGCAGGAGGAAACCGTCACGGCTTGAATAATTGATCTTTCTGACGTCATCAATGCGTTTAACCATTTAAGAGTGATCCCGGCATAAGTTGCTCCTCCCAGACTAGAGGTTTTATGTGAACATGATGCTGTGCACGTTTTGCCACGTGTGCCGTCCGATTATACGATTCGCAATCTAGGACTCGATTACGTTTTTTGTTTACTATGCCTTTAAGCTGTCAATGTTGTATTTGCGCTTCGTTGATTAGTTACTGAACGGCATAGGACTGACAAAAACCTGTAGATCAATCTGAGAGATCCGAGTGCTGAACTCATTTTTATCTCCGGCTGGATGCCTTTCCTGCGAGAAACGGCCGTTTGTGCCTCAGTGACGTGGCAGTGCGAGGCGCTGTAGCGTCCAACGCTTCGTTTTCAGCGCGAAGAGGTTTAAAACTTGTGCTATTTCAAATGCGCTCAGCACTTGACAATGAATTCACCATTTTCGAAATTATAATTTTAAATCTAAATCTAAGTGCGTTACAGCTTAGTTGCGATAATAAAGTGGATTATCAATGGGGGCAGATCATGTGGTGATATGGCTATAGTTTGTGTAGGAAACAGATGTGTCGTGACAGTATACCCGGAGGGCTGGGTGGAGGGTGGGGGTGTCGTTGGGGGAGTGATCATTGTTATTGTTACCCCTTATGCTAACTGTCGTGCAAATAGGGATGTTGAAGACTTTAAGGGTGCACACGTTCGAAGCAAATTTAACTTAATACACATCACTCAACAATTGCCGCATTATTGGTTTTTGAACGGTCGTGTATTACCGTACGCACCTGCTGCTCTCGTATTGTTGGGCAAGTTGGCCCTTGCACATGGTGGTGTTAATGCTATTCAAAGCATTTGGCGTTTCGCTTAAGGAGGATTTATTTGCTCAAATGAGCAACTATAAATGAATGCAAAATTGTTCATCGAATTGTTCTCTGATTCTCTTTTGGACCATGCTTCACAAACCGGACAACCCTCGAGGTTTATTTTGATGTCACTATACCTATAGCAATTTAAGGAATATGTGACAGTCATATTTACCCGTACTGCAATCACTGTCAATATGATGAGCTGAAAAAATTTTCGACGTGTTTCCACCAACGTCAGGAATCCTCTGAAATACTGATACATGTACATGACTTGAAATATGTTTATATATGTTTCTCATTATATTGGTATATTATATATATTATTATATATATATATATATATATATATTTATATATATATATATATATATATATATATATATATATATATATATATATATATATATATATATATATATATATATATATATATATATATATATATATATATATATATATATATATATATATATATATATATATATATATATATATATATATATATATATATATATATATATATATATATATATATATATATATATATATATATATATATATATATATATATATATATATATATATATATATATATATATATATATATATATATATATATATATATATATATATATATATATATATATATATATATATATATATATATATATATATATATATATATATATATATATATATATATATATATATATATATATATATATATATATTATATATTATTTGTATACACATACCTATGCAGGCATGCGTGTTCATATACTTCATATCTTATAAACTTATTTGCTATATCTCGTAATCTTTTCAAGACAGATAAAAATATGTAACTACAGCTTTAACATATTTCTTTAACACACAACTGGTTCATCATGTGTTTTTTGTTTGGTATGACATAAACAATGACACCAAGTAATTTGATTTGTTTGGTATGACATAAACAATGACACCAAGTCATTTGATTTGTTTGGTATGACATAAACAATGACACCAAGTCATTTGATTTGTTTGGTATGACATAAACAATGACACCAAGTCATTTGATTTGTTTGGTATGACATAAACAATGACACCAAGTCATTTGATTTGTTTGGTATGACATAAACAATGACACCAAGTCATTTGATTTGTTTGGTATGACATAAACAATGACACCAAGTCATTTGATTTGTTTGGTATGACATAAAAAATGACACCAAGTCATTTGATTTGTTTGGTATGACATAAACAATGACACCAAGTCATTTGATTTGTTTGGTATGACATAAACAATGACACCAAGTCATTTGATTTGTTTGTGCAGACCTAATTACTCGTATGGAAAAAAGGATTGCTCGATTCTTCTTAGTGTTTTGGAAAAGATATTAAAAAAATACAGTGCACAGAGAAAGAATGAAGCGCACTCGAGCAATCACACTGTTTTTTTTCACATATATATATGGAAGGGAGGCGAAGCTGGAAAAATGTGCACCCGAACCGGGTACACATATATATATATATATATATATATATATATATATATATATATATATATATATATATATATCGAACGCAAAGTGAAGGCATATGCGAGTAGTGGTGCTAGTCAATGCGTTTCTGTGATTTAGGGTTTTTGGAAAATTTTCTGTCATAGATTTTTTAAATTTCTAGCAGAAATGTGATAGCTTCAGTAGATAAACTCTTTTTCATCCACCGATTTTTTCAAATTTCAAATTTTTGTTGTTTTGATGGGTTTTTTTGCATATAGTCTTGGACGTTTAAATTTAATGAATATATTTATTTTGCTCTTAAGGTGATTTGGTGGAATCAAATCAGCAGTTGCATCGCGATTTGCCAAGCGGCCTGTCCAACGCGTTCAGGTACATTGCGTTGACAGGTGACTGCAAAGTGCAAGAGATGCACACATGCACGCAGCCGTCGATGACTATCACACCAAGAACCAATTAGTTTCATTAACCAGACAAGATTGGTATACTAGTATAATAGAAGTACTTTATTTCTTAACTTGTATTAAATTGCAACATGTTAAATATTAATGCCAGCAAGTGTATATGGTTGGATCACACATATAATGTTTTATATATTTTAATACGTTATTTAAACTTTATAGTATTGTGGTTGTGCAACGTTTAATTTCCAATTAAAACGTTTATTGGATATAATTGCTCCCACTTTATATGAATAATACGAAAATAAGTGCAGAATTCCGTAATTATACTGGAGCTTATCGACAATATATTCATACATAATAGCGACGGGCTCACATATTCGCAGCTTATGCACAACACATGGTTGTTGGCAGAATAATTAGTTACATGATTAATAGCAAGTAGTTTAGGTTAATCATGCAAATGTTCGACTCTGCTCTTCATTTAACTAGCTACGGAAACACGTGGACTCGCGGTTATAGGAAAAGAAAATTGCAATTGTTGTATCGTATAGGTATATACAACAATTACCTCTGTGCCACACAATTATGTAAAACCACAATTACCTTATGATGAGTAATTAAATTAATTTCTTATTTTCCATAGTGTTCTTATCAGTTATATAGATTCTTCTTCTGAAACTCATCATAAGGAAACAATTGTTTATTATCTATACATTTTAATAACATGTTTATAGCATCCATTGTTATAATTCGCAATTATCTTTCAATTAAAAACCAGTGTGCACGATATCAAAATTTTATCAAATTGATGAGATGTTATCATTTATCACATTAACGTTATATAACACTGCGACGTTTCGTTAAAAAAAAGCTTCGTTCGATTTTCATAAAATTTCTTTGTGGCAAACATAACCGTATATACCTACCTTAACCGTATATACCTTAAACCATTTTAAAATATTTAATATAAAATTTAAAACAGACTTGTATGTTTCTAATGCTCATGCCTAACTCGATATACCAAAATCAAACTCAATAGTCACATAGTTATAATTATATAATTACTGTAGGATTTTGCATTATTTGGCTCTAAATCTGATGTAGAATCAGTGAAAGTAAATGCGAAGTATTAAATATAATTGCAGTCTGTTAGCAGAGCGTGGCATGCGCATGGCAAAAATGTGCAAACCATCGGAGCACTTGAGGAGCTGCTGCAGCATTTCGCACTTTCCTTGCTAGAATCATTTCCACGACTTCAGCTCGAAATTCCTGTCACTTACAAATTACAATCGCACAGTGCTCGCTGAATATGTGAAGACGGATTTGGGAGACCGAGCGAGAAAGGGAAAATTTAGATCGTTAAATACACATTATGACACCTTCTGTAATTATTCACTCATCGTGTGTATACTTAGGTGAAGTCATATTGTGTTTAATTATAGGTGTGCATCATCCTTAGGTCAAAGAATACATACTAAAACCATATTATATTATGGTTCATATTAGGTATACCTACATTGTTTGTTTGAATACTTTATCATGTGGGTTTCCCCTCTCATTGCCCATGGGTTTTCACGTAAAATACAAAATATGTTTAGCTACAATCATAATTCACATCGACACTATTTTGTATGTATACAACACGCAATAATAGTTACGGAATAGGTTGCCAACTGCGGGCGCGCGATTATAGGGTTGCCTGGAATAAGCTCATCTAGGTATAGCTCTTATTTTGTCTACCCAGATGAGCTTATTCCACTGGAAATTAGAGTTATCCAGTCTCAGATGAAAGTTCTTTCAGCATGGCCAAACTTTATCTACTCATGACCATGAGTTATTCCACAGTAAGATGATTATTGAATGTGGGCCTTTTATAACATATGTATATACATTAGGATCGCTGAGGGGTATCGTTTCAAGGGCATCGCTACTGGGTATCCCTCCACTATATGACTTTGTTCCACTGCATTATAAAGTCATCCTCAAAAATGACATCCGCTCACAGAAACAGCTTCATCCGTTTTGCATTTTTACTTTACTGGATTGTGTCGTCATCTTGAAGACGACCTTTTTCCAGTCGACAAAATAAGAGCTTTGATGACCTTATGCCAGGCGAGTGTGACCCTGTCCAAGATCAAGAGCATGGGCATCGAACCCGAACCTGTAACCCGAAAAAACCGTAATTCTGTGTTGAACCCGAACCCGAACCTGAACGGAAATCCGCAAAATTTGAAGCCCCGATCCCGAGCCCGAACCTGCAGAATTCTAGTTTTCAAAAACCCGAACCCTTATCGGTATTATTTTTCGGGTTTTTCAACACCCTGCATTTTATTTAATTGTGCAGTATCCTTTCCAGGTGTGATGGAATGTATTTTTGAGGAACTCTACCACTAGATTATGTAATATTTTAGTTAATTGCTATTTTAAAGAGGAACCGACTTGCCGAATGACTGTAACGTGATAATGAATATAAATTATAAGGCTGGAAAATAACATTGATTGTTCAAAAATGTTACCCTCCTGTTGAGGGCCCTGTCCCCCCAGACCTGTCCCCCGGTTCCGGTTTAGTCAAGCCATATACACCTCAACCCATGCACCTCCCCTAAATGATAAACGTTCCTTAGAGCCTGCTTACGTTTGATAATGAAACCGCCATTTTCCAAGTTTCGAATTACAAGTTTTTCTCGAAAAATATACTTTACAGAACCCCAATTATGTATTTCGATTGAAAATTATCCCCCCCCCCCCCCCCCCCCCCCCCCCGCCAAGCACTACTTTTTGGTTCCACCTAATTTGGGACCCTGCGCGCGCCATGCTTGAAACGCTTGCTTAACACTCATAGTTACACTTCAAAAAATGATCTTGATTAAAATATTTTCGGGGGCTTAAAGCCTTTTTTGTCTTGGGGGTGGGGGGGGGGGGGGACTCATAGAAAAATCTGCGGGCGGGCCCTTGAATCGTATTTCTGCCCCCGCATCAAACCCGAACCCGAACTCAAACCCGAACCCGAACCCGTAACCCGAAAAACCCGTAATTCTGTGATGATCCCGATCCGTAACCCCGAACCTGAAAAACCAAATTAATAAAACGTGCACCCGAACCCGAATCAAAATAAAAAACCCGAACCCGAACCTGAACCGAAATTTCATAGTTACCGAACCTGAACCTGAACCTGAACCCGAACCTACATTAATTTCGGTTCGGTGCCCTGATCAGGAGACCCGATCTTTGTACATCACAAATCACAGCACTAGTAGAAAACTAGAAAATATTTGAAAATGGTCGCAACTCGCAATTGGACTTAGTAGCAAAGCAAGTTCAGTTTGCGTTTCAGGCTACGTTCAAAAAACATTGAGCAGTTTATTAAATCATTTTCACAATATATTAGGTATACAAAATGCGACCACCTTTTACGAATACTTATAAAATAATGCTTCAACTGATCATAAAATTATATCATTTGGATATTATTACAGTCTCGTAATTGTAACGTTTGCCTCTTCAGTTCGGCTAGAATGTTCGACAGCTCTTAACACTGAATTGACATCCATTATATACCAACTACCCAAATGGTCCAATGTGGTCCTATGGGGTACAGCATAAATATTAACACACCAAATCATTTGGTATATAAAACCTGAAACTACAAGACTATATTGGATAGAGGGACGATGCCATGACCACACTTCAACATAAACGTGTGATTTTGGGGTGCTAATCATGGGAGCAATCCATCAATGTATGACGTGTGAGTGCAGGTCTTCATTCTCGGTATTACAAAATCACTTCCACATTGCAATTACAGTAGTTAATTGCAACCGTATGCCAACTCTGTAATTAAGCCCAGGTATTTTTGTAATTCCAATTAAACTGCAGAGAAGTGCACACGTGATAATGAATAAAAGGATACGAAATGATTGATGAACAGTTTTATAAAATTTGGCTCGTGACGTATAGGTATAGGTAGTGCCTATTCAAGAAGTCTTATAAGAACCGAGGCAATCACGAAGCACGATCTTCAATTATGATAAGAAGTGTAATGCATAACTTTCACTGTGATATAAGACTTTTAAGACAAATTAGATGGCTAAGTTGGCGTTTTTTCTTTATTAGAACAAGCAATCGCTTATGTTGATTACTTTAATTTCACTTTTGATAGTAATTATAAGGGAAGTGAGAATTTTGTTGGTCCCGCCGATTATTATCATACCTTTTATGAAGATTAGCTCTCTATGAAGAATGAACAAAGGGGCTTATAGACATGAATTGTAATTAATTAGCTAGCCATTATCGCATAATCAGGCCAACAATAGCTCATTATGGTATTATTAATGGCATTAGCTTTCAAAAATGCTATACGATTCTAATAATGGCATTTATTTATATTATAATTCTGCGCTGCATGATGCTATTCATTCTGTTCATTCGATTTGACTTTAAAATAATGTGAAGTGATTCTGGGATTATCGAAAGTTACAATTTGTGATTACAGTGTCCCCCTCCGAATCGGTATACTTTCTTCCTCAACCATACGTTACCTATTATGCCAAAGAGCAATTTGGAAATCATAATAAAATGAATGCATGCTGTAGCATGATGGAATAAAATAAATGTATATAGGTATTACATATACAAATGCGCGCAACTAGTTATACTCTATTTCTCTTATCAATTTTATCAATTTTATTTAACTACATTTTACAATTAGCAGGTTGCTGTTCTTATAGGACCAGCGGTCATTAAAAAAAAGTTCCACATGAGGTAAATTTAAAACAGCTTTCTTCAAAAATACATGTGTTCTCACATCTTCAACTGTCCATGGGCAAAAAACATAAATGCATGCTTTATATACATTTAAAAGAAATGTCCGTATGGTTGGTATCACCTGTTTAATGGATGTGCCCAATGAAAACCCAAAAAAGTGCCCACCTTTTCTCACAGCCATATAATAAATGGCGTTCATCGTCAGACATCAGCCAATGACAGGCATGCTAGCCGAACTAAAAGTTGTACGCTTTTTACGTCTCACAGCTATCACGTCTCTACAATTTGATCAAAAGTCGCCATTACGCTCTGTGTCTCTTAACCTATCATTAAAATGTCGGATACTCCTCTCAGATAAACCTGTAGTCTCAACTTCAAAACGATACTTATAATATGGTACCCAATAAAGTCTACCTTATGCATGCTTTTGGAAAAACAACGTGTTACAGACGTGGATATTTTATTGTTAATAAAATCATCAAAGCTGAAAATACTTTATATAATTTCCAGATTAGCTAATTGCATATCCTGAAAGTTTCACTTAAATAATTATGTCGCTGTTTGCGATCCATGGTTTACATCCATGGTTTGCGATCCATTGATCCATGGTTTACATGATACATTAAATGTACGACAGGCCATTGCTTTATAGGTTGTCTGCCGCGACTGTCCATGCCCGCTATATTTTTATTAGTTATTAAAAACGATGTAAAAGTAATTGAGGGAGGGTTTTAAGTCAGCTATCTGACTCGACTCTAGTCTGTTATTAAATAGCAAAATAGCAGCTTGATGAAAGTTTGCCGAGTGTATGTATATAATATGAATGACAGCCATCATTTTGTTGGCTCCACCATTACCTTATCATTGGGACAAAAGACTGAAGAAACGTATCTCCATTCTCCACTATCCGGCTGGCGATTCGTTCGGAAAGAGAGCATCACTGTCGCAATTACGTATACTATACAGCCACGACATCAGCTTAAGGGCGTCGTAGACAAGGCCCATTGAAGCAATAACTAGGGATATACGGGAAAAATTGCTTCTCTGGCAATCGAACCTCACAGTTAACATCATTTTAAAGATCACCATATTTAAAAAAATTTCCAAGAAACCAAGATCTCAGATAAACGCAGTTAAAGTTATGTACCTAGCGGCAATTAGATGAAGATAACTGCTGGAGATGGGGAAACCAAAATTCTACACCGCCTAGCTGGAACCTTGCTCTTTGTCACTGTCCAAAAAAGTATCAATTTTGAGCTAAGGGCTGTGTCCTGGAATTATTTTTGTCATTCTCTGCGTTTTTTTGGGACAAATAACATGCCTTAGAAACATCACACGAGAATTTTGATTGCAGCACGAAATGTCAAATGTTCCGGTTAGTAAGTGGTCCAATTTTCAATTGTCTGGGCTATCTAATTTCCCTTGTGTTTAACCCGTAAAACAGCTTCCCTAGCTGACATGGATATCTTGGTCTAGAATGTGTCTTGAAGGCCGAGCACTCCACGCTCCAATCTTATCGCATCTGATGCTCGTAAAACAGAGAGGATTACAGCAGCCGAGATTGTTCTGAAAATTAATTAATCATTCGCAGCCTTTTGCGCGTCTCCTATTCAATCTAGAGATGCGATTCAAGCTGACTGCTGATCAGTTTTCAGAGAGGAATCCATTGGTGTTATTGACAACTTCGAATCCCAAAAAAGACACACTTTTATTATTTGAATGTTTACTGTGAAAAAATTCAAAGAACTCGTAAAACTCTAATATCTTACTCATTGGACATTTCCATATCCCACAAAAAATCGGATATTTTGTTCGCAAGAGTCGTAAGCTAATCACTGCTAGAGATGAGTGAACCTTCTGCTTTAATTGAGAGGCTCTTATGCCTTCTTATATACAGTGAGAGGGAAGACAACCGTTAAGTGTTGCTGGCCTAGCTTTACTGAACAGCTTTATTGTGGCGCCTGCAGCTTACGTTCGGGACATACAGCTTTAGATGTTTTAGGCATTACAGGTTTCTGTGTGGGGTCTAGATACAGCGTTACTGTTGGCCTACAGTTTTAGTGTTATAGGCATTACAGGTTTTTGTGTGGGGTCTAGATACAGCGTTACTGTTGGCCTACAGTTTTAGTGTTATAGGCATTACAGGTTTTTGGGGTCTGGATACAGCATTACTGTTGGCCTACAGTTTTAGTGTTATGGGCATTACAGGTTTTTGGGTGGGGTCTAGATACAGCGTTACTGTTGGCCTGCAGCTTTAGTTTTGGGCCTGCAGCTTTAGTGTTGGCCTGCACCTTTAGTGTTGACCTGCAGCTTGAGTGTTGGCCTGCACATCTAGTGTTGACCTGCAGCTTTAGTGTTGGCCTACAGCTTTAGTGTTGGCCTGCAGCTTTAGTGTTGACCTGCAGCTTTAGTGTTGGCCTGCAGCTTTAGTGTTGACCTGCAGCTTTAGTGTTGGCCTGCAGCTTCAGTGTTGACCTGCAGCTTTAGTGTTGGCCTGCAGCTTTAGTGTTGACCGGCAGCTTTAGTGTTGGCCTGCAGCTTCAGTGTTGACCTGCAGCTTTAGTGTTGGCTTGCAGCTTATAGTGTTGGCCTGCAGCTTCAGTGTTGGCCTGCAGCTTTAGTGTTGGCCTGCAGCTTTAGTGTTGACCTGCAGCTTTAGTGTTGACCTGCAGCTTTAGTGTTGACCTGCAGATTTAGTGTTGACCTGCAGCTTCAGTGTTGGCCTGCAGCTTCAGTGTTGGCCTGCAGCTTTAGTGTTGGCCTGCAGCTTTAGTGTTGGCCTGCAGCTTTAGTGTTGACCTGCAGCTTCAGTGTTGGCCTGCAGCTTCAGTGTTGGCGTACAGCTTTAGTGTTGGCCTGCAGCTTTAGTGTTGGCCTGCAGCTTTAGTGTTGGCCTGCAGCTTTAGTGTTATTCGGCCACACAGATTTAGTCTAAGGCCATCAGCTTAACTTAAAGGCCAGATTATTGATACGCATGGTACGGAGCAAAAGCTGCAAACAACAAATGCTGCTTTCAATATGATATCAATATCAATAAATGCTATTTCTTGTTACATGGCAAATATATGACATCAACTTTTTCGCATCCAAAAGTTTACCGCTCGAAGGTTCGAAGATTTTGGACATGTGTTCTTTGGGGTTTCATCCAATGAAAATGCAACACCGTTTTGTGAGAAGGCAACGTGGCGCATCAGGTGTAGTCACGGACTGCAATTGAGCAATTCTGAAATCAGACTTTATCTGTCACACTGCGGCATTTGATAATGTAATAGCTGCTGTCGGTCGAACTGAAAGGATCGGTGTCTCTTGGGACTAAACCAAATATTATTTGCTATGGTAGGTATAGAAAAATTAGATTTTTTTGAGAAATTTAAATTGTTTGCATTTTCCATAATAAACATATAGGGACTACATACGTCTACAGTGGATATCCCAAGCTTCCAAAAGTTGCCTCCGCAATTGTCACTATTAAACACGGGAGTTTCTTGATCTTTGCTGCTCTGTACACCTACATGGTTGACTCCAACGATACAAAATATACGAACCCAACAAATAATATTCTCGTCAAATTCTTCCGAATGATTGCCTGGTCACTTCTAGTTCATAGGCATGGCAAAGGCGGCAGTTAGTCGCCTTCTACCTCTGGGTCCACGTAAAGGCCATCATTTGCAGATGTTCAATTTGAAATAGTCTCTGCATGGGCTCACGATTCGCGATCGCGACACACAAATCGAACTAAAGGGTAACCATTAAATAATCAAATTGGTCATTTCATAATTCTAACAGCAGAACGTACTAGGTGTATGATTAGATTGATCGTCGTTTCAGTCGCATAGCTCAAGCTGTGCCACAGGCGAATCATTGCTCGTGTATTCCTCTTGTAACTGCTCATTACTCGCGGGCTGCGTCTTCTTTCCCGGCTCAGCCAATCCGACTGGAACATCGTCTGCCTGAAAGACCAATCACAAATAACACATAATGTCAGTGTTTCTATCAAGGACAATAAATTGATACTTAAACCCGACTTAATCTTCGAAACAAAGGTACCAATTGAAGACGGTTTTTACTTTTAATGGTTTGTTATTTTTTTATATTCCAGCTTGCCGTAGCGGTCTTCTGCGTTGACTCAAAGGTAGTCATTTCGTAGATAAAAGTCAACGTTTCGTGCTCCACCATCTTAATCTTATCTCGATGTACACCCTATCCATGTGATTCCAATTATACCTTCCGAACGGACACCATTTTGAATACGATTTCGAAAACATTGAAATAAGTAAACGTTAGATGAATGTTGCATAACGCAAATATAATGCTGCATTACCATAATATAGCAATGAAATTAAATTGTCGCATCTTGAACGATTCGAGGAATGATATTTTTAAGCAATTCAAGGTAATATTCAAATTTGACTATTTAAATTTAATTTGTCATAACAGAAGAGCTGAGGGCCATTGTGCATGCTCTTTGGTTTTACATACTGAACTATAGTAGTTAGCTCTAGTTCACGAGTCGTCCCCTATAAGTTAATGTCAGAGCTTAAAATATATCCTGAGAGTTGTAGATGGATGGCCTTTAGGCCACAGCCGCACACTTATAATCATATTCTGTCTCATTAAAAGTTCATTCGAAAAGACAAATATAATAATATGTTAGTGTACCGTGAAGAAGACCAAGATTTCATAACAATTAGCTCAGCCATGCATTATATAGATAGCTCAAGCTTCGATGTGACGTATGGGCATACCATACAAAATTCAACTTATCCATATTTATAATAAAGGTCCATACATGAATCTACACTTTATATTTTTTTACCGTAAATGCTCACATAATACAATTAGCTGATTCTTCAAAATTCTAACCGAAACAAACTATTATTTTAGTGAGAAAGTTCATATTCCAGGCGAAAAACACCTCCATTGAATTTCGAACCACACCGCACGCCATAATCTTGAATGCTCATCAAAGCCAGCAATCTACTTCCTATGAAATTCTTTCAAATATTTGGATAGATGCACCAGAGTCAAGCTAGACCGGGCTAAATGGCAAATTAAATCAGTTTTAACATTAGTCTTTCTCTTCGTTCTTGATTACCGTAGCGTGAAATCACACGAAGCCGTCGCAATTCGACGGTTGTAATCGCCAGGATCAAGACCTAAAATCTAGGCCCGAGCGTCCACTGAGAAATCGTCTCGTGCGAACGAAGCAGCACCTACACCTACACCTACACCTACATGGTTTACAAATGATGGCACTGGAAGAAAAGTGGGCACAAGACAAGAGACGTGTATATATTTGAAAGGATCTCGAGGAAGGAAGTGCATCAAGAAATTTGTGAACATAAAGCCAGGTCAGCACCATAACTTCGGATGAAAACTAGCATACAGTTTTCCACCACTCAAGCATGATGCCAATCCCTACTCTAAGGCATACACATGCTAGAAAATTTATTTCCTAAATGAAACCTTTTTTCTGGATCGAATCTATAAATTTGATTTTTTTCCAACTGTTTTTCTATAGGTTCAAGGTCAACTTTACTAAAATCATGTTTCTCGTCTAGTTCTTCAATCCCAACTAAATATATATTGCAAAATACTTTGTAATATAGTTTTATAAGCAACAGAATGTGCATTTTCTGCATTTTTAAGCATTACTTCAACACAATGCTGTGTATATGCGTTTATCTCTGACATAAGTAAGACATTTGCGTCCGGTATTCTTTAAAAATTACTAAGAGGAAACGTTTTATTGTCGGCATCGCCGCAGCGCAGTCAAGTTCACGTATGTGCACTTTGAGACTTGATCGCGTGCTATCTCATTAAATCGTTGCACTCGATAATTTTTGATTCCCACGTCGCATAGAGTTGGCATCAAAACGCCCCAGTTCTGAAAGGAAGTTCGCCTGCACATGAACAGGAAATCCCCGGAGGTTTCCATCCATTAAACGGCAGCGGCAGATCCTCGGAGACAATCATTGACTTCATGGGATCGAAATCGGAAACTGATTTTTTAATCTGAATCTGAATTCGAATTTGAATTGGACTTGGAACATTTAGATTCCGTATTTAGTTTTGATTCGAACATTTTCTTTGGGAAGTTAACGGCAGTTGAATGTCAGTTTATTGGTAGGTACCAATAAAGATAAACTGGTATAAATTTAATGGTTCAGGTCACGTTAAAGTATTCAGTTTTATCTTAATCATGTGATATTTGGCTCATGAGTCATGCTATGAGCATAGGTTTATTCGAATCAGAGGATGGTGCAGTTTTGTGGTTTTATGCTAGCTTTCGGCCAGTTTTACCGGATCTTTGGATTTTTACCGGATTTTTACCACTCGTTGGTGAACTCAAATTTCATGACAACAAAAAAACTAGATAAATGCTGCGACAAAATTCACCGACAACCATTACGCGCACTTACAAAATCATAACCCATGACTACATGAACTCTATAAACTGGTATTATAAAGTATAAACTGCTAAATATGTTATAAAACTACCTAGCAAGTAATATTTATAAATCATGAAGCGTAGATAATTGGTGTTTTGCAGTTTGGACCAAGCTTAAGAACAGTTTCCTGTCCATGCATCTGGTTTGATTCTATTGCGGAGATAAGAGTCCCCCGGGTGCGTTAATTATTGCTAATGTCGCGTGAGGGGCGGCCATTAGCCCAGCTGTTCGACTGTTTAATGTGTATTAAAACCAGATTTGAAAACAAAGAACAAGGTTCCTAATGAGAGAACAATTCACAATTCACAAAAGCAAATGTTTATGTTGTGTGAAGAAGTTTAAAAGGTGTTATTAGTATATTCTTTGCTCCGACTTGAGAGATAGATTGAGCATTTTGTTGCAGAATTTTTATTATAAAAAGTTAGATGAGGTTTTTATTTCTCATTCGAGGTAAAAATTAATAAATGAGCTGAGAAGAGTTCGCAATATTGTTGAAATATGTTTTGCTCCGATGATCATTCGTTTCAACGCAGCTAATCTCCACTCTGATGCGTCAAGATTTTTAACATTTCATGAATTGCGGGGGTGAAAATATTTGTGTCAAGACTGTTCTGGAATTACATTGAAATCATTGTTTTAGTTTTTTTACTGGTTTCATACTTGACAAACTTGAAATTTGTATCAATTAGAAATTCCAACGGCGAACTATAACATCAGTAAAGTAACACTTGTGCCGTACCATACGTAACATTATTAGGATACATAAGCTAAATGTATGTTCCGCTTACAGAATTGTTTGGCAAATATTTAAATTGCGGTCAGTACACCTATATTATAATTTCTCGGTTTAGTTTTATTAATTTTTCGATAAAAGCCCGGAACACTTCTCTGCAAACTACGTCAATTAAATTAAAACAAGAATTATCTTCAATGAAACATCATTCACATAGTAATTATATACAAGATAAAACCTATTGTGATAAGCCATTAATAAAATATTTTTCTTTCGAGCTATTAAATTGCTGTTATTTGAATTATAATTTATAATTAACAATCACTTTTTGGAATCTCAAGCAAGCAAGTTTACACAGAGCGCAAGTAATTGAATGCTTTGGCAAGCAGAACGGTGCACAATAATATATTGTTAACTTTGCCAAAAATCTCCCGCATAAAATAAACTTAAGTGGTCCGAAGACGTTCAAATAGCAGTGAAATCATCTACGAATGCAACGATGTAAGCGCGACGCTCTATTTAGTAGGCAATGCTTTTTAATGGCTACTTAGCTCATTTGTAATGCATACATATTAAAAAGGCATTATAACTCTTTTCGGGAGCCGTCCCGCTCGTTTTGTTTTCTGGCTTGTGAGCTTTTTGATGTCAGTTTGATGATGCTAATTTAACATAGTATTCAAAAATTTTACCACGAGGACCCAGTTTTCACATCTAGGCATATAAAATACAAACAGCCAGCTTGGGAATTTACTAAACCTTTGTGGACACAAGTTATGTTAATTGTATACTGCTTTATAATAGTAAATTTACTTCCAGCAAAACAATGCAATTGTGCAAGACGCTATACTTGACAATATTAATTGGCTCAATTCATTACCTTCTTTACTTTGTACCCCAGCCAAATGATTGTCTACAAAGTCGAAACATTTCGTGAAAGTTCAATGAAAATGTAAGTGTGTATCATTTCAGTGCGGCATGTGGTTAGGGTGATTGGGGGGGGGGGGGGGCGGAGGAGGGGACGTTCCCGTGTGCCCGTCTTGGCTGGCACCAGAAGAAAATGGCTCGGAAAATGCATAATATGTGACCACCTGAATCTTTCTCGCCCCACTTTTGCGGGGTATACTTCCAGCTCCCTGTGCAGGAGAATGCGTTTTGTGCATATGGATTGGTTTGCATTTCTTAATATTATGTACCAAAAAGCACGTCATAAGAATATGCCTGTTAGTTTCAAAAATCTATTATTTAAAAACTCGCAATGAACAGAGGCTGAGGCATTCTGATGACAAACATCCGTTGCATTCGTTGTCTTAAGATGGTCAGCTTTGACTGATGTATTAAAACAGAAACGGTCCACTTTGTACATTCCCACCGATAGAAAACCGAAAATTTGGATTTGCTCCTAGTCCCTACGGCTCTGCATATATAAGCTTCTATGACAGTCTTATAAAATGCATGGGGACCATAGCATTTCATATAGATCTTGCTATAAAAATGACCTTGAGTTCAAACTAAATGGTTTGATATTTTTGGAGCCCATGGAAAATACACTTTTCTCCCTCATTGGACTCGTCAAAATCTATTTAGACTGAATCATGGTTTTAGCATAGTTTTAATATCTATACATGACTCCTCTCCTGCTAGAATGTATGAAACGGAACATCACTGAAGTCGACGTCCAAATGCGAAACTGCTTTTGCAGATTCTAGTATATGCCTATCCATAACTTAGACAAGACTGAACTTGGCATTCATACGGAAGGAACGAGTCTATTGGGGAACAACTTTGCATTACAAGAATAAATGCATGATGCTTTATCTCATATTATGCGCTCACACATGCAAGATGTGCAATGATAGCAATAATCGTTTGCTCTTTCTCGAGTTAATGAATTTGTTTGAATAAAACCTTGAATTGTCACGCGATCTTGGACGCTGCAAAGGTTTGCCAAAGGTTTTGCAGAAGATTCTCCTGCTCGAGGAACAGCAGAAGCGAACGGAAGCGCAATTACATACTCAACTAAGTCAAGTTACAAAGCCTATACTCTAGGCAGCAGTGCAAGGCATTAGGCAATGCCAACTGCAGACCTTGTCTGAAAAAAGGCATTGTTTGTCGAGATTGTTTTTTGTATTTTGTAGGTGTTAATTCCGTTCTCGGCTGAAGGAAGTAGTTATCGCTAATTTGGGAAGGTTAAACAGGATATATCTTAGAGAAATGGTCTCAAGGAACGAAGTATGTGATTGTTCAATTAATTTTGAACACAGAATTTCATGGTTATTTAATTTCAAAAAATAAGTATTATGGCAGTTTGAAATCGTTCTTGGATAAACATAAGAAATATAATAAATCATTGGTAGAATTGCAGGTCTGCCAAGTATTGTTTTCACATGCAAGAAGCCACTTATCCTGCCTTTGTCTTCGACAAGAGCTGGATGCATACCTGCGTCTTATGAGTTGAAACTGTCCAAAACACAGTTCCAACAGCCCCGCAGCCGCACTGCTTGTTTTCTCAACGGCATGAAGACCACGTTCTTACAACCATTCGCCTCCCATTTCTCCAAGACACGTCTTAGACGACAACAACAGCGACAGTCATTTTAGAGCTAACTCCTTCACCCAGCCAAACTTAAACTTTCCATTGTTTGGCAACTTGTTCGGCCAAGTTTCCCGCATTTGTTTCAATCCCACAAACATGTAGGACGTTCTCGGAAAAGCCAGCGACGAGGAAAATGATGCCGTTTAAGTTTTCAATGGCAATACTGGTTCCCTAGGCTACGCACATCCTTTCTCCGCTGCACCAGCATTTGCCAAGGACGAAGTGACGCTGTGCGACAGAGCAGAAACCCAGTTACACTTGACGAACCAGCGCGTTGCGACACCGCCAGGACACACCACTTTAATTATTGAAACGTGTAATATGAAGATAATTTCATTTTAACGGGCCATCTGTTATGGTGCGAAAGTGCATCGTCATGCTTCACATTTTTGTCAAGTCTCTGTTTTTTATGGTATTAAGGCTTGTCAGGGATGGTAACTGCACAAAGGGTGGTTTTTGCTGAGGGGTGCATCGGATACAATATGGAAACAACTCTGTAAAAAATAAGGCAGTAAACCCGAATAGACTGAAAAGGTTGTGAAAATACGTAATGCATTCTGGAATACGGACGGTAGCGCAATTGCAAATTTCTTCTTGCTTCCCTATAAATGCCTACGTGTACACCGCCATTTTTATCGGAATTTTCTTCTATAAATCTTGAGTTTAAGAGATGCTTACAAAAATTTGCCGGACTACTAATGCATCAAATGCAATCGAAACGTAAAGCAACAGCTTTAAACCAAGCATTTTCATGGCACCTCCACCACGTATCACAGTAAAGGAGCAAAGGGATGGGAATGGGAAGTTTACATTATAATTCATCTCAAACTCGTCTAGTGTAAAACAACCCTTAAACATTTTGTAAACTGTGCGCCAGTAAGTTTGGAGTCGCACAAAGCTGCGCGAAGTTGTTCGCAGGAACAGGATGTTGTGTAGCGAGGTCCTGGCAACACAAAAGCGATTATCTTTATCTGTGCGGAGACAGCCGCTCTCCTGCAGACCTGGGTGGGGGGCAAGAGGGGCAAGGGGGGGCAGTAATGTCACCTGTCCCGCTGTCTGCAGCCCTCGCGTGCTCGTGCTGTCCAAAATCTCGTGCGACCAAAGCACTTTCCGTATTTTTGGCGCCGTGGAGGAGGCAGGAAAAGTTCAAGGATGCTCAAGCAAGTCTGTATTGGGAAGAAATATCAATGCTTCAATGATTGTGTGGTGGAATTTATCATTACTCTATTTGGTTCCAATTTTATTTATCTTTCTGTTTGGAAGGTTCATTGAGAGCAGAATATTTTCTTTAGTATTGATTTGGAAAGTCGGGAGTCCTATAACACACTTCAAAATTAATTTGTAAAGAATTTCTTTGTGGTGGTTGGGGAAGGGGGACGACATGGAGATAGCTGAGATCAGCTGATGACTGGAGCCGCTGTGCTTGCGCGAAGGGCTTCACTCAATTCCAGAGTAACAGAACGATGTGACGTTCTTGCAAATTGCGATTGAGAGTTGAGACGGCCACATATAATTTCAAAACTGGAACCAAATTAATTTCGCAATGTGTATATATTATGCTAATTTATAATTATATATCATATTATATTATTTTTATTTAACCGTCGTTTGACTGGATAATGTATTCTAAAATACAGTAATTATTCGAAACACAGTTATGTTCCACAGTGACTACCCACGGTAAATATAACTATACCTTGATTCGTATGTTTAAAATGAAATAAATGAAACTCGTGGGAACGAAGAGCGCAGCCACAAAAACTGCAAAACCAACTTCCTTCCTTGATTCTTATTACAATTTAACAATTCGTTTATTGTCTTCTCTTGGTCATATAGGTATGCCTTTGTAATGCGTATTTAATTGATGCTCATAGGTAAGGTAGTATATAGGTCTTGTTACTCTGTTACAGCAATTGCTTTTAAAATGATTCACTTTAACACAGGATATTTCCCAAGACTGCACCATGGCATATCAGGTTTCTAGTTCATATTCATCAGAAACTTGTCAATATGAAGTATGAACAACATAATTGCTACAAGTCGAGCTATTTTTCTTGTTATTAAACCGATCGCTGAGAACTGGTTGATCCGTGAAAAAATGTAACAATTATATGTCATTATGCTCGGATACAATTATGATATCCACCATTTCTTAGAATGAAATTGAAATAATGATTCTAGGGCGCACAGGGCCTTTGCTCACTCCTCTCTTCTTTCTTGTATTCTCTTCCATGCTGTTTCTTGCAAAAAGAGTTGCCAAAATGTATATTCTCTTCATCAAACAGTTAATTAAATTTGAGGCTCCTCCAGCATTGACATCACTTTGCTCGTCATATTTCTTGATTTCCAAGTTCTCTTTTACTAGAAAATATTGAAATTTCCCATCGCCAGCCTCAGAAGCAGAATCTGTGTCATCTTGTTTATCATTTACATCTTCGTTCGCTGTCGGAATTTCGGTATCCGACAAATCCTTCTCAATCTTCTCATCTAGTTCCTGTTCCTGTTGAGGATTATTCGCAAGGTCCTGCGACTGTCCGCTGCCTTCGTCTGCAGCAAATGCCTCAGCTTCAAAAGACGTGTATGCGCCATCCTGAGTAGCTCTTTCATCCTTAGTAAATAGCAACACACAAAACATAAACATACACGATTAGAATCAGATGGGTTCAAACATAAATTTCCAGATATTTTTCTAATTTTCTTCAATATTTTCCGTACCTGTTGTTCAGTGACCGCACATCTCTCCCACCTCTCCAAGATCCATCCCGGGTTCGGCCACGCAGCAGACCCTACCACACGATTTGTGACATCAAGCACCCCTTCAAAATCAACGCCAAAGCATATCACTGCAACTCTGCCAAACGCCAGCTGAAATCTTTGACAGTTCGACCCAGTGGCGTCTTCGCGCTCTCTTACTTTTTCCTTTAGATCGGGCGCCACATTTGACGGTCTGGACATGATCGCTTGCAAAGATGAGCGCATCTCGCCGATCTCTTCTTTCGCTCCACTGAACATTCTTGTGACATCTGACAAAACTCTGGGAAAAGTTTTGATTGGAAAGTCGCCGAGAGGGCCACCCTGCAGTATCAATTTTAATTGCTAGTTTAGAGCTGCTTCCTTTCGTGCCTTTGAAACCAGACTGACTGATACGCTCAAACTAAAGAAAAATCAAAAGAAATCACATATAATTTATTAATAGCTTTACTAACCTGAGTTTGATTTGTGAAGAGTACGATCAAGACGGCAATATACAGTTGCAGCATCTTCCTTCCCATTCTGCTTCAAGTTCAAAATGGTATTGAATGCTAGAAAAACTCCCCTTTTATGAAGAAAAAGTTTAATTATAACGACGATATCAATAACAATTGATCAATTGAGCTTCGCGTGTGTGCAGAAGTAATTGTTTGACAATGATTTCCACTTAATTCTCAAGGATCGTCAGTATTTTTTCAACGACAATCTGTCCAGCAATTGTGTTCCATTGCATAGTTCTGTTGGTTTGTATTTATGGCGACATTTGTCTTTCTATCCCCGACGGATACATTCTGAGATGGCTACAAAAACACCTCCACCATAACATAACGACTGGTTAGTGGACACTTAACCGCAACTAATGTCGAGTTTGACCCAGCTATCATATGGCAATCAGCTGTTCATTGGAACTCTGTTGCTCAGCGCCACCTTATCTATAGAAGCTCGGTGGGCGACAAAAAAAGACTGTCCCAATTAGCCCTCTCAATTTCCAAGTAAAGGGAATCACATTATTTTTGATGACCACGATGTCTTAACAATTTAAGTGACAGTGTGCGACCGCAGACGATGAGACCAAGAAGAAATAAAGGAGGGATAATGTGGTTTTAATGAAAAAGCCTTTCATTTTTGTGTGTATTATTTCAAAATATAATCACACGGTACATCTGAAATTCGTGGCGTTTGGAAAAAAGGATAGTTGTTCATTGAAGTAGTTTTGTGAGGTAAAATGGACGCTTTAGCTGCATTGTCATTGCGTCATTACGTAGATCATATCAAGACGTTTAGACGTTACTATGTTCGTGTCGTAGGGAAATTGTCGGCATGAGTAAAAAACTGAAAAAGCCTGGCATTTTTTTCTGATTTCAAGATTACGCTCAAGTTTTGTAATAAGGCTTTATCAGCGTAATAATTATTTTGTCTCTTTCAAAGTCACCTGTTGCTCACTATGTTTGGGCTAACTTTTGTGAAATTAGCAAACATTAGATGGTAATCAAAGGTTTTTTCTTGCTCTTAGCATAATCTAACATCTTCTTTTTTGTATTTCAGGTTCCATAAGCGGTGATCATCATCATACTGCTTCTTATATGCAAGCACAGACGGCGACATCAAAAGATGAGGTTACAGCCGGTAAAATTCGTGTAAATGATTCTATAACTCTAAGCGTCAATGGATAATCAAACGAGCGATGAGGACGAAGATCGCAAAAGAGTACAAAAAGCCTAGAATAAACGTCTCGACAAGCAACACAACAACATCCCTTATTTTGGCGAGAACACATTCAGGGTGGCGTGGAGGGTATAGGGGCTGCAATCAGAACTCTTGGGCGGCCCCGGCGCATTGTCCTAAAAACGACAGTTGCTCTCTTTCGCTAAATGGAAAACACTTACGCTGACAGATAACTAAGAGCCATCCAAACACAAACCACTGGCGTCGCTGACGAATTGTTCCCCTTGACGTTTACGCCAAATTACCTTTTTTCATGGCAAATGCGACTACAACGATCATTTGCCAAATGGTACTTTTTCTACGATTAAGTATACCTGTACACTCATGGCGCATCCTATACCATAAACGTTGTAATTTTTCTATGCGACCGCCCATCAGGCATTTTGGGGGCAGTTGACCCTGGGGCCCAAAGTTAGCAGCACGTCTGCTCTGGTGCTCTGGGCCGGATCGTCGCCAGCTGAGTGGTGACCTACCCTTCAATTATTCATCGAGACCGCGTGCTCGTGGGAAATGCGGGCCCTGCCCCATGGCCCGACGCCGAGACGAGACGAGACACGACACAAGAAGCGCTCGTGATCGTACCGCCGAGGGCTATTGGAGGTGTGACGCTGTGCCCGTGCTGATGACACAGCATTTGCAGCCTCGCGGTACTCAGTGTGATGCCTCATCTTCGGCTCCTGAGCCACCGCGTCCTCCCGGCGCCCTTTACCTTGACTTCCCAGAGCCATTTCGGACTGGTTCGCATTGATGAATCAAGTTTTAGTTGGGATCTGACCTGTGAGGAAGCACTTATGGACATGAAATGTACGGCATTTTTTTTAAATTGAGTTGCTTATTCCATAAGCCGTCTTTGAAAAGGTGTGAATAACTATACAAATGATGTAAATTATCTCCGTGTCCAGTCTTTGTGAGCTTCATTTCCAATGGAACTGCAAAGCAGAGTGTATACACAAACAACTTCCTAGAACTACGAGATATAGAATGCGAGCGCTAATTCAGCTTTTTGTGAGTCTGATTGCTATGTCATTTAGGTTCGAAATTGTCTATAGATATATTTATTTCCAATGATCGGGTTGAGACAACTCGGTCGTTGTTGTCTGGGCTTAGATACGCCCGATGCTTCGAGTCGTCAGTACCCAAGCAGCTAACACTATTAATTATCGGCTCTGTTCGATAGACCACTAACAACAGAGCAATCCTAGAGCCAAGTATATTTTGTGATGCCAACAATGTCGCCGCCTCGCGTACCCGTAACCATCCACCTTCCAAATTGTTCGCCTTGTTCGTCTGCCCGCGCAAACAGACACAGAAGAGTGGGTGTGTAGCGCTCGTAATTATAGGTACCTATTTTACCCCGTATATACGCATTCCCATCTGCCCGCACGTATATATACGGTACAACATCGATTCCAAAAATAAATTGCCCAGCTTATGTATTTAATTTGGTGTTCGCTACATCGCATTACGGACGGCCGTTTTCAGAAGGGGCAAAATGTCAATGATTGCAGTATGCTTCGATAGTACTGCATGGATTTTTGCGGTTTTGTCCCCAAACAAAAAAAGGTAGACATAATTTTTATAAATGCCCAATGTTTTCGAATTCTTCCGAATCGTGGAGAGAGTCAGGTATACTTATCTAGATGTTCTCTTACTGTTTTACCCGGACTGTGGTCATAATGTTCAAAAAGTGATTTTCTTTCGATTCTCATATTGCGTGTCACTTCAAAATATGCAATTATTTGTAATAGGACCTTCATCCCTACGCTCAAATCGCAATTACCACAACCTGAAGAACTGACGAAGAAATTTACTGTTTGTTTCTTTCTTCACAACAACTTCTATTGTGCGTGGCAAAGTTTACATTTAATCCCGTATTTGATAATTATTTCCTCTTACGCTGCCACGAGCCAGTAAATAAATCAGACAGCTTAATTAATTACTTTGCCAAGAAAATAATATATGGCTTTATTAATCGCCGAATATCTAAGTCCACGTATGCTTGGATGCAATCTGATATCTAAATACTAAACACCGTGATTGCGTGAACTGTGTGCGAGCGGGCAACACATGCGTGGCCCACACGCACATCGACGCACGCACCACGCTCAAGCCGGGGCAGTCGCGCCAAGTCGAGATGAGGTGTGAGTGATAAGAAGTTCCCCAAAAAGACTGCAAGACTAAACACGGGTTTTTAATTGCCCCCCATTAGGCTTTTACACACAGCCACTAAACGGTGCTTAAAATGATTCGACTTAGAAGACGTCTTATCTTTGCTCCAAACTATCGGAGCTGGCCCGTATTTATTTGCACCTGGCTTTAGGGTAGTACGTATGAACACTGCAGACGTTGTGCTTCAAATGCGTATTTCTTCTTATACCATTTGCCCATTGGAAGGCTCGTTGGATTGTTTAAACAAAAATTCTGCGGCGACACATATCTAAACAAAAATATGGCTGGCCATTTTGTCATCAGGTTTCCGCATAATCTCCCTCCCTCGTCTATAGTTACGGCGCTTGGCTGCCCCATTTTCCGAAAAATATTCTTCAAAAGCGAATTAATTGAGGAAACTACGGTGTGGTAGCTGGTACTTTAGCGGCGTCCTTTCGAAGGACTCTCCAGCGAGGGGCAGTCCTGCCCTAATGCACCCCCATTAGGCGCGTAGTGGCCAACGGTTCTGCCGGAAGAAGCTTGTTTGACGGCAACCCACCTCCAGGCGGCGGCGACCGGCGGTGGTCCTTAGTCAAGGACCTTGCCGGTCAGTATAGGAGCAAATAATGTATTTTAAAACACACTTAGGCTCGAATTAGTTGTATAGCCTCAAGACAATTAGTTGTAATCGGTAAGTTTCATTCTTGAAAAACTTTTGTGAATGGAGCCAGACTTTGATTCATCTTTTTGCGTCCGGCTTCTTGAAATCGGTGGAAAATTGTAACTTTTGGCGGAAATATCAATTAGAGAGAACGTTTTGTATGTGGGCTTTTGTTCAAGGGAAGCGTTCGTTTATAAATCGATTAGTCTAAAACCAAATAGTTATCTTAAAGTCGAAAACTAACCAAGAAATGCAATTTAGGTATTTTAGAGATTACGAAAGTTCGATGTCCAGTGCATCGGCTAGCAAACTCAGCTAAAGGTTATCTTGACTTTTTCACATCATTAGGCACTCTCGATAAATTGATCAAAAGAAAGTCGCCCCGCCTGTATCAAGCGACACAACTTCTTCTATTAGCGTACAAGACTCCTAGCCTTCCAAGATGAAGACAGCTAACAGACAGCTTCCTTATTTTTTGATCCCTCAAACAACTTTATATTATTAGACTAATGAGATGCATGTTATCAACATATATGTTTTGTTTATTAAACACTAATTGATTTGCTGAAACGTAGCAGCTACCAATTCCAATCTATTGATCATTTCGTCGTCAACTGATTGCGACCCCAGAATCACAGTGGCGGCTTGTGGACGAAATCGTTGTAGCAAAAGCTTCCTTAAAGTCTTGGTCTCACCGTATCTCAACCTTTCAAGGCAAGACCAGACAATTCATATCTAAGTCCCATGCAAATTGAGAATTCCCCTTCGTGCTAGTTTTCTCTCGATACACAAAAGTACCTATGCCATAGTTTCCAGTTCCCTGGGTCCAAATCCCGGCTGGGAACATGTTTGATCAAAATTGTCTCATTATAGACATATAAAAAAAAACATTTGTTCGGTTTTACTATCTATTCCAAAAAACAAATCAAGCGCTCCCTATCACCATCGTAACTTTCCCAAGTACCCACACCTGACGATCCACCACTGGTCCTCCTCGCAGCCCAGCTTGGACGTCAGTCTATTAGCCAGTTTTGTTGTTCGCATTGTCGCAATAACACGTTCTCCGTAAGAGGTTTAGGGTGGAGCGATGCCGCGCGGTGACAAGGACACGTCTGCATTCGATCGATCCATCATCCACTCCAGTCTCCACCGTCCACCGTCGGCGCCGCTCTCCGTATCGGTCGCGGCCATCTTCCACACAGATAATTGTACATGCGCCTCCATATCGGAGCAATTAGAGCTATCTCCTGGTAGTGGTAGGTACCCTGCGGCTATCGGGTCATTGACAATCATAAGCGACGAGTTCTCGAAGCGTTCACCCCAAAGATTCAGGATGCGTTCATTTTGTCAGATATTATCCTGAACTGCATCTTCTTTCATGGGACATTAAATTCTTTCGATCACCTAGCTGAAATATAGATAAACATTTATAATTTATTATATAATTTTCACAACGAAATTGCATCATACATAATTTTCGGCAAAAGTTTGTTACACAATATCCACGCGTCAATCTAAAATGTTCATGTAGTTTCACGTCATGTACTTTTTTACTGATGAGACAGGTGGAATATTTCGGTCGTTAATTTCGATTATCAGTGCATGATTTTACCATGATTGCTATAATATAATACAAATGATATTCGGAAAATTGTTCAACACATTGATCACTCTCCATATCCGGTGAGAGATGTTCGAGATTTCGCCGGCGACTTTTGAAACGATGTCCGCTGAGAGGCAAGACGTGGCTGGCCCAGCTCGCTTGGCGTTTCGCTTACGTTGCGGCACCCGCGACGGGCATACATGGAAATCACTGGCTCGAGGTTCCGGTCGTCACAGGTGTCTGCTAACATATGTACGCGCGGTGCGTTTGCGAGCACGACACGCATAATGTAATCACCTTATACGCAACTTGGTCTCGAAGGCACCCGCCGGTAATAGACGGACGTACGCACGCGGTGGCGGGAAAAATGTGAAGCTGTTCTCTGCTTTGCATGCGTTTGTAATTTTATTTCTGGAACTGGATACTTCTAAAAAGTACGTATTAACTTTCTTGTATGCAATTTTAGTAAAATTGCTGAAAAGTATTTGTGGCTAAACATTTTTTGAATGCGTATTTTTTAACGGCCTGCGGAAATTTCGTCTCCAATTTTATTTTATTAGGGAAGCAAAATTTTCCAGAACGATAATATGAAGAAAATGCCCATGGAAATACGGAAATTTAGAAAAATCCAGAGATTTGCATGTACTTAAACGATTAATGCTAACAATTTTATGCTCTTTGGAAGTAAATCATGGATCATAAATCAAGTAAATCATGGAACTGTTACAGATTTATCCACGGCTTATAATATTGTGATTGTGATTTCCATTTTCCCTCTACTTCTTTCCCGAGCATGTACAATACGAGCCATTCTTGGCCGGAAATTCCTGTTTTTCATCCTCTTTACCCCGCAATCGACAAAACGCTGAGTTCGACTTTTTTTCCCGCTCTGAAAATGTCCATGCAGCTCCCCCCCCCCCCCCCCCCCCCCCCCCCCCCCCCCCCCCCCCCCGCCGTCCCCTCTAGCGGTAGCAGTGACAGTTGCAACCGGCCAGGGGTGAAACATTGTGTAGTACACGCTCTTTCAGCGGAACAATCATCAAATAAACTAACGCAGCAATAAATGTCAGTGTAATCTTTGACTCTTAGAATAATTGCTTGATAAATATTCATTACGCTAGCTACTACATATTATTCGTACACCCTTCACTTCTCTGTGCTTTGTGTAAAAACATGTTAGTTTGACGGGAATTGCTGTATAAAGCACCGCCCTGTTCTGAAATAAGAAATCAATCGAATGTATTTTTAGTGCATGCTATTCCAGTTAAAGTTAATAGCAATGTCTTTTCTCCAGTTCAAAGAACCTGCAAATATTGGAGTACATCTTTTAGTGTGCAAACTCTGTTTAAGATGATAATGGTAATTTGATAACTGAACCTTGAATGACAAAATATCAAGGAGTTGACCCCAATGTTGAATTCTCACCAATCAATTTCTAAGAGTTCATAACAATTTCCTTTTCCCATTATTACAGAGCGATCTTGGAAAGAATGACAGCAAAATGTTAGGTAAAAATGTGATCTTTTGACAAGTTTTTACCTCCATTCAACTCTTGAAGACGGCTTATAATACTGCCATCCGTGACCACAAATTAAACAAATAATCGGGCTTATCAATCAATGCAGACTTCAGATGTCGGTCGCCAGTGGCAGCGGATGCGGTAGCACTGTTGTCATTCAATCCTAATAAATTGATACGGCGCGACGAATTGCGTGCAGGCTCATTTGCATAAAGTGCGTGCTGATGCAGAACAGGTGCGTGACTGCGTGTCTCTATCACACGCTGTACAGATTACAGTTTCCTCGTGCGTGGTCTCGGGGAAACCGCGCTCGAGGACACTGAAATGACATTTTTGTTTCTGGTTTTAGGCTTTTATTTCAATGAGGTGTGAAAGATACACACGAAACTCATGTTTATATTACATCTTAATTAAAATATGAAGATAACACATCTTAGCTTCCGAGAAATTTAAATGTGTGAAGAAAATAGCGAAACAGTTTGTTTTAAGAGAATGGTCAAGACATATCGTGTCTCATTGTTAAGTGCCAACAATAGCGTATGTATACCACGTATCACATGTGTTTACGAATATTTGGCGGTTAATATATTGTTCATTTAATTACCGACCGAGGGGGATACATTTCTGGTAATTAATTAAGACTGCATGCTCTATTTTATATAAAAATCTCTTTTTAAATGCACCTTTCCATAATGTCGCATTTCGTGGGGCACACAATAAAAATATATCTGCGGGAACTTTTTACGTGACGTATAATACACCACCCCCATAATTAAGCCATAAATAAAACAGAAAAATGTATATTTGAAAAAAATTGTCGCTGAAAGCACAGGAAACAGGGTTCTGGTAAAACAATGAGTAACACCGACTGTTTTATCATAGAGATCAGAGTGCTGTCTTGCCGGTAGACCGTATTTGGCCGCGCGCCGTGGTACAGATTTGGCTCCAGCAGATAAGAGTCACGCACTGACGCACCCCAAACCCTTCATTGATAGCCACTAATCGGCGCACTCATTGTTCTCGCACACGCAAGTGCGTATCTACCCACGCACCGTACCAAACATGCGTGTGTTGTATACGCTTTGCGCTGCAGCTGACGCGCAATTGGACATAATACGCATCATCGTTGATACATAGATGTTCGCTGACTTTGATTAATACATTTTTAATAAGTTTCTGGTGGCTTTTGTTTGATAAAAGGCGGAATACAGCTGTTCAGTAATGGTCAGTTTTTGACCAGGTTAAAATACGATTAACTACGAGCAATTTTCATCAATTTTGTCGCATTCGCAGTAGTAACTTCATGACTGAGTGTACGTGGATCATACACCATAAAAATGCAATATGTTGTGTATATTAAGGTTCTATCAAAAAGCATTGTTTTCCTTTTTTCTCGAAGTCCGAACATGTGGGTAGCCTTTTGGTTCGACTGCATGTTGGTGCAGCATACATTTCGGGTCGAATCCATAGACTTGGAGGGTTTAACCACCGGCCGTCGGCCACCGCTGAAGCTAATGCACTTGGAAACTTCACGCGATCTAGCTAAACTGCGGCATGTGGAGCGAGCCTGTGATCACGCACATTTGTGTACGCACAAACAGAACTTGGGGGATATGTGCGTGGCTGGTGTTTATGCGAATCTAATTAGGATTATCAGGATATTGCTGTTGTTTTGGTCAGTTTGCGGTGTGTTTGAAGGTTAATCGTTATAGTTATTGACTTCGTCTGCCCCTAAATCACCCTGTAACGGTCATAAATATAATTGATGTGCGTTTTCTGTAAATTATACTTGCTCTTTTTGAGTCAAGTTTGTATGTAACTCACGTATCAAAATGTCAAGTCTCTCGCTAGACACGCTTTTCCAAATTTCCCATACACTCTCGGTATTTTTTTGATAATTCCTTACGGGATTTTCGCTTTCATTCCCAACTCTTTGACACGTCGTTCGTAGGGGGAAAACAGAGACGAGCTTATTTCACAACGTCGTACAAGATAATTGAACTTTTTTATCTTTGATGTCTTATAAAAAAAAAAAGCTCTTCAAAAAGGGTGTATATTTACTTTGAAACTTGTTTGTATTTTATAAGTTGTTTGCATGATACTTATATTCTCAAATAAAAAACATCAAACATTTTCCAACTTTGGTATTCGCGATCAAAAGAATTTAAAAAAGAAGCGCTCTAAGGAATTGTAAATTCGAAATGGATAGTTTTGATTTTATCATTATATTTTTTCCCTCGCTCCTCGCAAATGCGATAGTAATGCGTGCATGGAAGTGAACGGATTTCTTCATTTTAGTATGCAAATTCGCGTAAGCAGTGAAGTCGCCCCGGTATCCCATTCCTTTAGGGCCGAGATCGCGCGATCCACGTATACGATCCAGCAACGAAGACAAACTTGCACCCCTTCCCCCACCCTCTTCCCCCTGCTCCCACCCCTTATGTGTTACATCGGGTGGGGTACAAGCCGGGAAGGAAAAGAGGGTGAAAAAAGTGACAAACTCTCTCACGAGGAACATTTTGAAAACATCACGATATACCAATGGTAAATTTTAACCGCTTTAAATTGTTGCAGATGTTTAAAAAACTTACCTTAAACTCAACTTCATCAATAAATTAAATAATATTTAATTGTTTTATTTCACCAAATAGGTAGTAGTACCTATTACTTTATTATTTAAAACGTTGTAACAAATTCGGGTTTAATCTTGACATGTTCTTGTGCTTTAAAGCTTCACTTGACAAATCATTAGAGCAACACGCACTAACTTTTCCGCTATTAACAAAACAACACAGTTCACTTTCCCAAAACTCACTTTGCCATAGTCCAGACTTCATAGAAGCCCGTTGCGGCCTTCCCGAACAATCGGGTGTCTATTTTGACGACGATATCGACTCTCCGTCAGTGAAGCAGAGGAATCAAGTCAGAGCAAAGAGTGTTGATAGGTCGCTCACGCCGAGCGGCACCTCATAATTCCCAGGCCATGAATATCAAGCAGGTTCATTCGCAGCGCGGGCGGCTCCATCACGAGTCTTACGCCGGGTTGCGCGTCGATATCACCCCTAAAAGACGGCGCCAATAGCACATAAGCTAACGCGCGTGCTGGCGCGATTCACTACAGGGTTACAGGGTTACAGCTGGAAATCAGCACAGCAAATTTAAGGACACTGAAGGATGCCATTCTTTTCCTCCCACTCCCCACAGCAATTGGCCTCAAAATTTCCATTCCAGCTTCGTAATATTTTCATCAATGAACATTTCCCACGGAAAAGTTATATCGGGAAAAAATCTAACAAATATATTATTTCATTTCAAATTTTAGATTTTTGTGTTGATTACGTCGGTACCAGCTTCGAAAAGGAATTGGAAAAGTGGTTCCATGCTTTTCGGTACGAATGATGAATAGTTGTAAGTGCTAACACGCTGAAAACGTGAAAACTTATACGTATACATACGTATACATTATGGTAAAAATCATTTTAAGTCCGCACAAATTTTGTTTCACACAAAAGTCATATCAAATTCGTGGCTCTAGCAATAAGCAACTTTCCCTGCAATTTGTATAATGACAAAGTTTGCCTCTGCGCGATTAGCTTTTAGAAATCTGCTAAATTATCTACCTGCATCGTTTAAACAATTGAATTGAGTGTACTTTTTCAATTGGTCTGTTTGCAGTAAGATATACGCCGTTGGAAACGTGAAAACGTGCATCTACACAGGTTACAAAGTAATAGCCCCACCAACTTCCATGAAACCAAATCAAAATCATGACCAAAGGTTACTTCGAGCAATAGCCGTTACTTGGTGTAATTTTCAAATTCTTGGCTGTACCTGTCTATACGTACAGGCTTAAGTGCTCGTGCTCCATAACATTGAAATGTTTAATTCTCTTATCGTGATCATTGTCCCAGTAATTTGTTGGTTTAGTTTCATATCTTGTTATTAAATAATCTACTAAAATAATTATATTTGTAATTTTTTACCTGTAGCCACTCCTGAAATTAGAGTTTCTAAATACAATTATAACCGGTAAATCTTACCTTCACCACGAGGATATATTGAAGAAACTCAAAGACACAGAATGCCAATTGCTGAGAAAATTACTTCACTCTACAATTTATTGGCGGTGTGCCATTTGATGTTATCTGTAATTGAATGGTTATTGCAATTTTACTGTTTTTATCTAAGCATGATCTGTGTGATAACGGGTATGCTTTAAGAATATTTATCTGTGGAACTCTACCTGACGATGTAATTGAAGACCACGAATGAGTAGTTTCAGATATTGATCTGCCTTGTTCAATTGAAAAAATCTGACGTTGCAACAATTACATTTACAAAGCTTAAATTTCTTGCTACTTTTGATCACATTTTCGTGTCACTTACCTCAGAAATGATAGAGATGCAAAGCAGTAATACGAAATAAAACGCCAAGGTATGAGTACTTGTAAATTGCCACCTCCATCTGATAATTTGAAAGTCTTTGTCCCACCATTTCAACTTGAAAGAAAAAACCTGGACGTTGCCTTCACAGCAGATAACCAGTTAGAATATATCAAATTACTATTATAATATTTTCATGAGAAAGTACGTTCAATTTACATGCCTTTGATTCTTTCGTCTGATAAAATATATCAATTTGTAGTCAAAGGCAATTTCGTCTATGGATACAAACATATCTTATGCTCAGCAAGTCAATATTTCTTAGCCAATCGAACATAATAAGGATCGACCTACTATGGCCGGTGTGGTGTGGCCTATCAATCGAATGAGGTACAGGCACGTACGCACGTTGGGCATAAATTATGGGTTTCGTAACGACAGCCGGTGCACAGCAAACAAATAGCAGACACTGGGCATAATCTAGCCTTACGACTTCAAGTAATAGCCAGCACCGACCTGAAGCCACCTTCAATAAGCATTCGAACACTTGCTTGGGAATTCGAAACTAAGTTTTTCTTTTCGTTGAGTGGTGGAGGTGCCGGGTTTCAAATTTTGAACCATTTTGCAGGAAACGTGAGAAATAATCTGCTACATGATATGCGGCATATAATAAAATATTGATGTAAATATTCTTCAGCATGAAGTGAAGGATACGTACACATATATTTAGTAATATTTATTGTATTTCCCAATGATTGCATTTTTTTTAAACTCGGCCTCATAGCTTTATGACAGGAAATTCATGCACTACCTATAGATACACCACTTATTACGTAAATAATCACACATTATAAATCATTATTGTTGTTAACATCAATTTTCTTTTATAAAAATTTCCATTGGAAAATGATTGCTTCATCTCTTATTTATAAACTCCATTCTCATTTATTTTGCGTCGTCTATACCGTCTTACACCCATGTTCAGCGTGTTTAATATCTGTTTATAATTTTGAATGACTTTGCACAATACAAGTCTAGATTCTAGGTGGTACGTAACAATAGCCTGTAGCACCATTCATATAGATCCCAGATACCGATCACCACCGACGGTATCTAGTTTAAGTATTTATTTTTCGCATGTTCGCCAATATATACTTCAAGTTTTCAAATAGGATACCCTACTTCTCCACCACCATATTTATAAAACGTCACATTTAGGTATTTTTGAATACAAAAAGAAACTAAATCGATTTGTGTTTGAAGTGAAGTTAGGTTAAGGGCTGCCTTTCATTTTGTTGATAGATAACATAACACATGTGTTGTAATTCTCACGGCAGGCGTAAGTGAGAATAAGGTGGTCTGACATCATCCGCTGCGAGCATCGAAACAAGCTTTTGCTGCTTCGTTCCGAACGCATTTTAGAAGCACTAACTTTTGTGTAGTCAATTTTTAGTAAGTTGTAGCAAATATTGAGATTGATACGCAATATAACATGATTAAAACACACACACGCGTGTATCATTAGTTTACATATACAATATCAAACTATTATATACATTTATTTGGGTCTTACTTGTTATTAGTATGTGAGCAAGTAATTTTTCCTAGTGGTCTAACGCTGTTCTTCTCCTTGCCATTTTTTTTAAATCATACTTATCAAGCGGGTAAATATCCCTTCAATGATCAAGAATGTAGTACTCAAAAGAGATTCGACTCACTTGAAATGGTTTGCTTTAATGTATTTAAAGATGTACATGTCAGTTTAACAAACGAGCAATCGATATTTTATTAATTAGTTTCCTAATGGCACGATTTACCCTCCCCCTTCATTGGCGCCTCAGACCCCAAGCGTCGAACAATCAAGGACGATCAGTCCGGCGTCTTCGCCTACTGGCACTGTGTCGCGACGCCCCTCGAGGCCCTTTAGACCCCTTTAGACGCCTTTAGTCGCCTTTAGACGCCTTTAGACGCCGTTATAGACGGTCGCCTGTGTGCCACCAATTGAATAGCGACGATTGTGTATGGACTGTCTCATTGGTATGCAGAATTAGCGTAATCGAGCGATTTCCTTCAGCCAGAATATTATTCTCGCCTCGCATTTTGTGTGTACTTAAAGTTGGTCGTTTTGCTTTTGACACGATAATGAATTTCATTTATCAAACAATTCTTGGTGTATTTCTTACAATGCAAACAATTTTCTATATTTTCTGGGTGATAAATCAACGATGAGTTGACATTAATGGGAATGAAATGAAGGGTGTCTCTTGGCTATAATGGTGCTTATCGACAACTCTTCCAGCCGGGAATTTTATCAATAGTCATCACGAAACACCAACGCTACTAAAAAGAGGGAAAGGTGTTTTTATATTTGCTGTTTTATTAAATTTTACTGCTTTTATCGCGTGGAAAGGAAAAAATGATTTACATTTCTTTGGGAACCTTTGCTAAATTTTGTAAGAGTAAACCTTGATTATTTTGTTTCTGAAATTACATAGACGTAATTATAAAATGAACGAGTTTTCTTTCACGACTACAAATAAATATACTAACTGAGCGTTAAGAGCTTCTCAACCAGGCAAACGATCATATCGCAAAATAATTCGAAAATTTCGTATTCCAGTCTTAATTTTTATCCAAATTAGTTTAATAACGCCTTCTTTTTGTTTCACCGGAAAAGGCGTCGATAATTATTTCCGTTGAAATTTTGCCACATTTTGAACGTATTCCAGTATCGTTATTTAAATTCAAATGCAGTTATTATTTGCGCTGCGATGTTCTTACACTTTGACACGCGAACAACTTTGTAACTTCACACTCTGAAAGCGAGTTGAAGGAAACACTGGAAACAAAAGAGTATTTCGTGGCGATAATATTCGATCACATTTCTTGTATAATATCTCCGTTCTATTCTCCAGACTTCAATGAGCGTCCGAGCGTCCAAAATTCCACTCTAATCGTCGAAACAAAGCTCCAAAATGATTGTAAACCATTCATCTACGAAGACAATCTCATGTGATTTCCCTAAAAGAAAGCAATGTGTTAAGCCGCGACCACTGTTTGCCTTGCTCAAGTGTAAAATCACTAGCATCCACTCACGTGAATAACCACAACAAGACGTGAAGGCTTCTTCTACCATTTCAAATTTACTTTTAAAATTGATCCAATCGGTTAAATAACAGAGAAAAACACCACTGAGCACATTCCTTATCGGGCTACTGTTGGGCGTACAATGTATACAATGTCCGACTGAGGTTTGTGAACGCGGCATAAAATGTAGCTAATGTCCCAATGAAAATTCCGGATGGGAAAATAAAACAAGTTCTATCATGTATAGGCAGCCGTCCCACATTTATCGAAAATATCAAATTTGTTTATTTCAAATCGTCACAGTTGCTATATAGCCGTTCTCCATCGTGCAAAAATCTCAAATACATATTTTTAAACATCCTATATTCGTCCTCCTCTTGGTCATTTATGAAAGACAAATTCAATGGAGCATATTATTCAAATTTCTTACAGTACACCTTGTCGTGTAACCAAAAAGATTTTTGTCTTCTACAGTTTCACGTTATTTTAATCAAATCATCGTTTTCGCCAAAGAGTGTTTGAAATGAATGTTTGAATGTTTGTTTTGTTAGGAATGAATGTTTGAATGTTTGAATGTTTGAATGTTAGTTTTGTTTGAATGAATGTTTGAATGTACTGTTTAGCAGACTGTTATACCTATAGCAACTGCTCCTCAGATGCCTGCCCTTCAGCCTTCAAATGGCTGCAGTCTGCTGCGCGTAGAGCTCGATGAGTGGCAGTCATTGTCGACTGATTCAGTAAATAATACCGACTGCTCAATAATTCGCCTCGTTGTTTGTTTAGAGCCAGAACATACGCGTTTGTGGTCAGTGGTCAACCACAATAAATGCTCGGCCATTCTGTAAACATCGGAGTAATTTCACGATAAAGTGGATGAGGCAAATCATATAAATCATTAGAGCTATATTATGCACAAAATTGCATTATTTCAATCGATTTCTGCATTTCCATGCGTACAATCTCATAGATTAGGTATTGGATGCAGTTTTAGTCTATAGTAAAGTAACGTATACCTGCATGGTGAACAGCATTCTGACGAACGATAATGTTTACCCAGATGTGATGATCAGGAACTACAAAGATGAGCTTCGAAGCCTTTTGTTCGAGGTCAAAAACCGACCGGGAGCATTATAGTTAAATTCTCTCGTATAAAGCTATACCCGTGAATTCAGTAGAGTTGCCTAACATGAGAGCTAGTTACAAAACAAATATGTGACAAATATGCTATAATGTGAGCCCACATGCCTTTGCGGCCATGGCCCATGGCCCATGGGCACCTATAGGTTCCCAAGAGGTTCCAAAGCCCCTAAGTCACAGGCCCTAAGCTCCAAGCCCAATAAGTTACAAGCCCTGGTGGCGAAGGGACCACAGCCGACCAGTGGGCCCAAGCCGGCACAAAGGCCTTTGCCTTTGAGAAGGCGAATGTTCAGGAACCCACAGGCTACGAAACTTCCGTGGCTACAGGCTTGTTCACCTTTATCAAATACTTATTTGACCATAATATGCTAAAGTAGAGATACTCCTAATCCGATCATAGTTTCAATGAACATTCCGATATTTGAACATTTTCCCATTTGAAAATATTACATTAAAAAACGCCATTTAATTCCATACTCTGCTCCCAGGGAAGCAAAATTGTTGCTGTATTGACTCTGCAATGGTGTAATGGTCCCGTTGCAAAGAATAACGAAAGCTATCTAGCTGCCCAATTGTGCAGATTTATTTTGTAGCCATTGCTCTAGTCTACTTGGCTACACAATAACAGTTGACGGAAGTAGTTCTACGGGAAAATTTGCAGGAGGCCAGAGCTTTTTGACCCGCCGGTTTTTGACGAAGAACTACGACTAAGAGGACAGTACATAAGGGGTGCATAAAAAGTCACGATTTTTGTCACGATTGCCGCCGGGGCCCGATAAAATTTGGCCGCGGGGGCCCCAAGAAAATTTGGCCGCGGGGGCCCCCAGTTTTCGTGGCGCCCCGAGTCGACAATGTTAATCCGAAAACGAGGCGATGACGATTTTTTTAGGGAATGGCGATAGTGTGTGCTGACCACTTTTTGACCCTCAAATCCGCACCTGGTGGCGGGGGCCCCTACGACCTCCTCGCCACAAGGGCCCTTGGGAAGCCAGTCCGACACTGAGCATAGCAGAGCTGTCGGTTTTTTAGCAGCTCAGGCGGCAGGAAGTTGAACTGAAAATCGAAATTTGTTTTACTGAACTCGTTACGTCCGTACTTTAAATTGTCCTCCATGTACAGATAAAAACGACGTAGTTGACGTCAAAAATCGGTGTCATAATATTTACCCCTGCCTTGTTCTCAAAGACATTGTACTCCGTCAAAAAGGATCTTCCTATAGTGACTCAAGCTAAGCTCCCATACTTCGTCGATTTTCTGGCATCTCCATCCATGAAATCTTACAATTTCTCGTATCATCGAAGCTAATTCTTGTGCATATGCATTAGAAGAACCTGCGTGCATGTCTCTTTCCCTATCAAACGAAGCCCTTGGAACAGCCGACCTACAGGGCCAGCATTCAGAATGTGATCCCACTTCCCACTTGAGCCATCATTCAAGGAGGCGGTTGTCTCATTTGAGCTTCCCTCAGCTTCCTTGACGTCCCTCAGCAAAGGTAACAGATAGCGCTGTCATCCGAGCGATATTCCATGGTTATTTATTAGTACATAAGCGCAATATTAAAATAATAATGTCGCTTATAAGCGACATTATTAACGCAAATTTTCCCATTAACTAACACTTAACGTAGTGTCTGCTGGGTGAACAGCTTCGAACGTTTTTAACTCAAGCTTGCCGGATAATTTCGAGTTTTTAATTTTTACGCTGTACTTGGAATGTGGTACTTCAGGAGCTCACTTCTCAGGCTTTCGATACACAGCGGCTCTAGGATCACACAGGGACAGTATGCCAATGTAGGTAGGTATACCTAAACCGATCACAGATTCAATAAAGATTCAGATATACATTTTCCTTTAAACACTTTTTAATTTACCCACCGCTATTCAGTTCCAGAATCTGCTCTCGGGAAGCAAAATGGGTGCTGTAGATTCTGCAATTGTCCCGTGCTATAAGAAATTAAAGCTTATAGCTGTCCAATTGTTTCATATTTATTTTCTAACCATGCTCTAGTACTTGGCTCTACTCTGTTATCAGTTCACGGAAGTAGTTCTAATGTGAACATTTACAACAGGGCAGAGCAATGCTCCCTGCCGTTTTGCGGCAAGGGCAAGGGGTTGAGCCGAAAATCGTGATAAAATTGGACAAACATTGTATCCCAATATTTGCACCCTCCACACCGCTCCCATGTCTTGTTGGTAATGCCGTTGTTTTCCGTTAAAAAAATATAAAAACGGTTCGTAGAACACCAGCGTTAAACCTCCCATGCTTCGCCGACTTTCTGGCTCTCCACCCATGAAATCTTACATTTTTCTCCTATTAAAGCTAATTCTTGTGCATATGCATAAAACCTGCCTGAACGTCTTTTCCCTATCAAACAAACCCCTTGGAACAGTCGATCTACAGTGCCAGATCATCAAACGGTGATCCAGTTTCCCGGTGGAGTCCCGTACACGGGGAGCGGTCGTCTCAAATGAGCTTCTGGAGCTTCCAGAAATAGACCCGTTTGTGCGCCGTTTTTGTGAGGTCCCTTCAGCAAAGGTAACAAGCACTAGCTAAATACCCGACCAACAATGCACCTACATTTATTTGTATTTGATTTGTATTTTGTTTATTTCCAAATTGATCTGTATGCAGATATTGGCATTGTCAATGTACTATAATTCTTAGATAATAATTACATATAAAGTGTAACTACATGTATATGTACCTACATGACAAACAGTCAAAGTTGCCATTATTGATGAGCGTAGCGAGCGAAGCGAGCGAAGAGAAATCATCTATTTCACTATTGCTAAAAAAAAGCACTTGTGTGTGTTTTTTTGTTTGTATGTGTGTTCGTGCGCGCTCTACAGACCAAACGCCTGCCTCGATTGCGATGAAATTTTCAGGATGTCTACTTTTGTTCTCAACTTAGACCCCCTGCGTTTTTCAAGAAAATCCTCAATACCCCTCCCCTTCAAAGCAGAAAAAATAGCAATATTCGACAGTTGGGAAAGTTGGGACAAGTACGGAAATTTATTTAAAAGTTCGTTTTGTTTTCAAATTTTCCCAATTTCGATTGTTGTCTTTAGAAACCATCGAAACCAAATTCAAACATCACACCAGATTTTTTGACTTGAAGTTGACTTCAAGATTCGACAGATATTAGAAACTTTGTCAATTTCTTGCATGCAAGTTTTTGAAAGTAAGTCCGCGGCAGAAATATATCTCCAACCATAATAAAAACCCTTCGGCATGAGTTACATCGATGTATTACATGCACATTGCTCAATGATCTCAAAATGAGCATATTTCCGCCACCCGACAGCTTGGACAGAAACAAAGAAGTGTCAGAATCGTTTACATTTTCAAGTGATCAGAATTTTTGAGAAAGCAATGGTCCGACTTGCTGCTCCATGATTTTCATAGGATCTTTGCCTCAATATTTTTATGCGCTTTATACAAACCGCTACGCTCATCTTCAACGCAACACAAATTGCGTTCGCGAAGCCCTAGTTAAAACAATTTTCCAAATTTATTTACTTACCGTTTTGTCTGCTTGGTAATTAAATGCTTCGAACTTTTAATTTAAAGTTAAAGTGCAAGCCATGGGGTGGGTTCGAGGGCATTGGCCCCGGGAAATTTTGTTCTTCAAGGTCATTTTCAAGCTAATCTACGCCTTTCATACAACTTTAGGAGACCTTGGCCCCATCACATTTTTAGTAATTTTGCATGCGTACACTTTAAAAAGGGAGCGTTAATGTGGGCAAGTAACTTGTTTTCTCTTTGAAAACAAGGTTAGAATAGTAATATCATAGATAAATAAGTACTCATTCATCTATGGTACTATAATAGTATACTCAAGTAACTGGTGACTGGACCCCCGACCCATTACTGCCATTGACCAATTGGTTCGTCAGCAGTTGCGCCATGTGGTTCAAAACTAAAAATCATTTCGTTAATAAATTCCTTAAATCTATATTGATCCAGCTACACATATTGGTTTCTTTAGTTACACCGAATTTCCACTATTGCACGCAATGTACCCGTCGTTCCTGAGTCGACTGACAAAATCATCGTAATTATAGCAAAGTCCTTTCTACCCCGTCATCAGATTCAGACTTCTCATTGTTCAGTGCCGAGTGTGTGTTCGAGACCATGCTTCATGAGCGGGGACCCATGCCCAAGGTGCTCGCCATTTCGCGTGCAGCGTGTGCATCTAAACGTAAGCGCGACAACTTTACGAATTGAGAAATCGCAGAGATCAATATAGTGCAACAAAACTTTCAAATAAATACTCCATCTAAAGTGTAGTAGGTATTGGTTCGTTAAAATATACAGTTGATTTTAAAATGTTAAATATTTAAACATTGATGCTCAAAGTTTATAATTCCTTGCAGCTAAGAACAATGTTTTTTGTCGGCGTGTGTGGTCACAGACATGGTAAATTAATGGACGCATGCGACACTCTCATTTAGTATCACCCATCGACTCCATCGGCCATTGTATTCCAAGTGTTTACTTACCCAATGATGGTCATTAATGCTTTTTAAAGGGTTATGAATACGCGCAAAGAATTCGGCTTGTGGATACAGAACGGGTATAATCTGCATACGATCAAGGGGATACATAATACTATACATCTCGCATACATGTGGAAGGAGCATGACATCCATAGTCTATATCAAATCGTCGTATTAGATTTGGTTATGCGATGTGGGTATAAAGGCTTCTATGACCTTTCTTTGTTTATACTGTGATTTGCTAAATAGATAAATATAAATGAATATTACAATTACAATAGATGTTTTGAATTGTAGCTTTTTGATTATTTTATACGTGAAGAATCAACACTATATAATATAATTGTCAAATATGTTCATATTATTATTTTACTCTCTATGTCGTGTCGGAATTTGAACGGACTTATTTCGTGTTAAAAAGAAAATATTTTGGACATCCCTAATCGATATTCTAATGGTATTCAATTCATAAAGTTAAATGCTATGTCAAGTGGAGAAATTGAGAATCAATTAAATGTATATTAATCACAAAGCACAAAATTGTCACCCAGGATGTAAATAATAATATACTATTATTCAAAATGCCTGCATGTTTGGCTTTTTATTTATCGGCATGCTAGAACTTTCAAATCATGTCTTGAAATACAAATGAATTGATTATCGTTATATAAATAAAAGATGCTTTGTACTCTTGAATTGTAATTTTCTTATAGATTCATAGAGCAAGCAGTTTTCACGATTTCCTTTGAAATATTTTTTAAGCAAAGTGCTATGTGAAAAATTAGCATTGGCCAGATGAACACCGATTTCAGCTTGGCACACTCACACAATCTATAATAATATCAATATCAAACATGAATATAACTGCATACGTTACTGTTCATTCAAAAGTTACCAAATTACAAAGGCAATTTAAATTTCTTGCTGTTGTTTTTGGTAATTTTTATCGCCCTAATTTGCGCTAAGTGCAGCTCGTGCAAGCTACCGAAGAAATAAACATGGGAACCGCTCTCATGAACACAAAGGCTATGCTCCATAAAGGTATACCGCTTTACTAGGCCACCCCACAGCTTAAAGTTACTTTTTGACGTCATTACCGTAAGGCTTGATGAGACATGTGCTTCACCTATACTCACGTACGAGGTTTCCACTAATTTTGTGGTCGTATTTTTCTAGCGGCGCCTGTGTATCAAATATATAAATGTATCCTATCAGGATTTCGTTAAACTTTTTTGTACGTTTATTTTTTTTTGGTATCTATATCCTACAGAAAGATAATGGAGTCGTAACCAAACTCGTTCTAAATAATGTGATGTGTACCTATACTCAATTTATTCTTCGGCATGTCTCTTGTTTTTTCTTCTGTAAATCGATAGATTTTTTTAAAACTTTGGTCATAGTGTGAGAACGAGTTGTAAATATACCACTGTGTAAATAATAAATATATAGTTATATTGAAAGCAACTAACAAATTGAGAAAGGTGGCATGTATTGTTGTATAGCCATTTATTTCTAGGAACAACAAACAAATAATAATCCTTTGATCATTGCAAATGCACAATACCCCAACACAATCACAAACATCAGTTACTATACTCATGCAACAAAATGACTGAAAGTTCATCTTATTAAACATGTTTTGTATATTGTTCAAGTTGTAAAGATCACCATTTGTTTGTCTAGGAAGTGAACTAGATCACATTCACTTGTCAATCATAGATTCATCACTGGGCACTCATCCAGCAAGCAAATCGTGATGCGACGGCAATATAATATCAATCTAATCGTGCTAGATTGCATTCAAGTCCTGTGACGTACGTACCTGCGCGGCACAAGGCACCTTCGCACGGTAACTGCGCATGACGTGCAGTATGCAACAATCCCATGCAATTGCAAACAGACTTTCTGTCAACTCATTCGACATACACGGTGTTCCTTGAAGGAACTTGATCTGCTTTGTTCACTCTTCTGATTTGCGGAATTAGCAATTATATGGCTGAAAATTTAAGTCACCGATACAGTTTCTTTTAACAGTGTCGATTATATTCCAATGGTGGCGATCGCAATGATATGCTTTTAATTGGATTAACTGAGTAAAATTTATTTTCACTATAAACCTGTACTCTGCGTTGTGACTATACGCGATAGCCATACAACTGCATTGGTTTACCTTAGAGTGGTTGCCCCAAAAATTATTTATACCTATAGGTATGGGAATTTCTACGTTTGCACTCTCAGGACAATACCATACATCCATTTTAGTTTTGAAATTCTGTGGATTCAAATTTACCTCGTGCGCACACATTTTCCGCTTTAGATGTTCTCAGAACTATACGACTATTTTTTCCACTTGAAGCACATTATTTGGTCCAGCAGCCTTGTGCCCATCTCTGCAAGCCTGGAAACTGCCTGCTGGCTGCGCCGCTGCGCCCGTGGACCATGCCGCGTAATAATCTGTATGTAAACCGCGTGAGCGCCGCATATTGTCACGTGTCTGGCGGCGTGGTTCATTAGGCCCGCGTCGGCGTCGGCGTCGGCGTCGGCATCGGTCTTTCAGCCGCCGCGACGCCGCCATGTACACACACACATCCCTGCAAACCGCTGCAATTAGATGAAGCCAGCCTGCGATATTACGGCCGCTTGCGAGCGCTGGTTGGTCGACTGGCAGTAATCCCATCCTCAGTAACCGGCATAAAACGAACCCGCTGCCGCAAACACGAAATGGAAAAATGTTATGATAAATATAAATAAAAAACAAAGCGGATGAAAAGAAGAAACAAACAAAGCGAAATATTGTCGCGAACATGTAGAATGTAATCTGTTGGTTTAAACACATCCATGCGTAACGAAATGGGTGTTTTTGGGCAGGGCGAGAATAGAAATAGTGTGAAAGAGGGTGGTTAGGGGGTAGCCGGGGAGGGGAGTTGGTTGTGCCATATAAAATAAAATGTGTGAACGAAATGCGGATGAAATGAAATATGGGAGCGACGGTTTGTGAGCGCACTCCTGCGGTAAATTCACACTCGAAATAATCGGCCCGTGCGAACGTATACGAACGTTTCCACTTGGGTTTGGGTTTGATTTCGTTCATCTGCGTACCTTTATGAAATGTGGAAAAAGAGCCAAGGGAATGGGCATCACTTTTCGACCAATTGGAACCCACATTTTTTTTCGATACTTAATTTATTATACATACATGTGATTTTTAAAGCATTTGTTTCGACATATAAAACTATAGAAATATTGCACTTCTATATTTATTGCTATTAGCTCTCTATACCGTAAATTATGAGTACCTATATGTAACAATAAACACAATCATAAAAATTAAACATATAGGAGGACACTATCATGAGCATCAACTACGAAGACAAGAAATCCAATTACTAGATAATCCATAACCATGGGGAATGAACGTGTGATGTTACCGTTTTGATGTCTTTATTTTCGTGCTTGTCCGTGAGATGAAATCCTATCGCCCTGTGAGCATTCTTCGAGCTTTCCTACCTCTTAAATTTTATCTTTCTTACAATATCATTTCGCAATTCTAAGTCGAACAAGTAACAGCATCCCGCTTGAGTGGGGCCGCGGACCCAGGACTGTCTCGAGATACGCCTCTAGATCATGGAAAAGTAAATCGAAGCGGAATTGCTGATAAACCCAGTGGCGCCTCCATTGATACTACAATGTCGTACAATTGAAAGCCGATAATAATAGCGCTCGGTCCTTTATTCGGGCGAGTAAATTATCGGTTATCCTGGGCGTGCTTGTGGTTGATATTGGACATGTGAGGGGCCCTGGGGGGGGGGGGGGGAGAGAGAGAGGGGGACACTTACCAGAAGGGTTGCGCATAGAACCCCTCGAAGTGCGTTGCTCACTACAATTGTGGAGTCGAGTACCCTTTTTATCGACAGACAAGTACCAACTGACGGTACATAGTACATGCTAACATTGGATGTTTCATTTATTTCATTTGAGAGTCGAAAAGTCAATTATATACACCAATAAATATATGCCAGCCCATTCGTGATTTTAACAGTTTCAAATTTTCACTGAGTGTGTAATATTTTAAGGAAATGATTATACATTTTACTTTTATACGAACATTTCAAAATTAATGTTATCCTGGTATTTAATTTTTGTCTCGTAATTTTTACTGCTCTTACCTAAACTTTGCGATATTTAGAATGCACGTCTTTTATATACCAGAGCGGAATGGTGCAATTATCAAAATTAACTTCACTGTGCATTTTTATTGAGTTCATGTTCATATTTTGATCATTTCCATTTATGATACGCTTTCAAAACTAACCTTTTTACAACGTATTTTTTAAATTGCCTCATCAAACTCACAGATTCGACGCTTACCCATGGAGAAATTATCCAAACCCCACATCCTCTTCTCGACATTTTTATTGTCCTCTATATATCAATAAACCGTCTGGTTCGTTTGGCCTACTTCTCTTATAAAACCATGTAAGTAAAGTAACAATTAGCATTTCAAAATTCATAAAGAATGAAATAGTCCATCTCCACTTTGGCCTGTCGAATCAAAAACCTGGCGATACCGCTGCTAAAAGAGATGATACGATCATTTGGATCGAAAAAGCTAGCAATAATAATTCACCGAATTCAATTTCGGGAAATACGAACAATGTCAGTGTATATAGCAATACTATCTCCCAAAAAAGGAGCCGTGGGTACTTCTGATCAATTTTCTATACATTACAAAGTAAAGTATAGATTCATAACACCAAAGTAATCTCCCAGTAAATATCTAGCGCGCGCAGTCTGTGTAACAGACCAATAGTCCATTTCCATTTGCTTTCTTATAAAGTATGAATGTATATACAATCTTCACAAACGAATAATGACAATAAATACGATGATATTCTCTTGTATGGCAGGTGTTGAATGAACCAAGCACGGGAGTCAAGTAATATTCATTAAATTGTTTCCACAGACAAGCTATGTCTATTATCAGTATAAGGGTGCCCCTTGCATCACAGGCATGGGTGATTGTATATCCAGGCTTGAGTGCTTCACAAAAGATCGACAACTTGAATAATGTTAAAATAATACACAGTTCCAACAGCTGGAGTTTATTAATGTGAGTGACTTGGCACAATTCGATATGCTTAACGCTTACCTGCGCCATAGAGGTGTGAAAACCAACACCATTAAATAGCGTTTGAAACACAAATATTTTCACGATATAATACGCCGAGATCGAGAGACGATCAAGCTTATAATAGTCAAGAAGTAAAAAGGCATTTATCATTATGAGTGTGCGCTTGTTATTTAAGTAGAAGTTACTTGTCTAGTGTTGAAGGAGAAGGTTATAGAAAAATTGGGTGTGCATTTGATAAAGGATTCAATCGATCATTGTGTTATCGGTGGGTTATTCGCTGGACTGAAATGATGGGAGGATTCAATTGGGTTTCGTTGGGTTAAGATGTGTGGAAAAAGTCGATTTGCGCAATGGTAACCTACTAAGTAATTTACAATATTTTATAATGTCACTTCCAACATTCAAATCTTAGGGATCTCAGGGAAAACTGCTGTAAATTGAGTATACCAAAGTACAAACATTTTAAAATGAAACTTCTGCCAATCACAGAGTGCCATCAAACAAATGTGCTAATTGTCCAAGGACCTCCTCCTCCTCGTCCACTTCCTTTATCCTCTAATATACTTCCTCTTATCAATATCGTTGTGATCCTATGTAAACGCGAAGCCCAATAAATTCAACACTTATATAATCCCCCCAAGATGAATGATCGAGACTCCAAATTGTGTTGTCTTATATTTCATTAATTTATCCATCTGAGGACCCATTCAAGATTCGAATGTAATATGATTACTGAACGTTAAGGGTTAGTTTTTAGATTGAAGTTGTTGTTTCAATAATTCGATAGCTCAAGGGCATTTGTGATCGAAAGTTCTCACGATTCTTCTTCTGGCGACCTGATTTTTGTTCCCATGATTTGAAGTATCACTGTAGGTATAGCTGGCAAATAATCATTGAACCTAAAACATTTAATCGATCAAATCAAGTGGCAAATATGGGTAATGAATCGTAAAACCAATGCAACTCTCAAGCAGTTTTTAACACAGCTTTACACTGCATTTTATGCGCATGACGAAATATTGAAGCAGTTAGAAAAAACAGTAACAGACATGCAAGAAATTTGGATTTTAACATTAGTTTGATAGTCCAGAATCTTCACCAACTAAAATAAGTTACCGTATACAAAAATAATACTTTTCACATCCCAATGACTATACCAAACTATAACATTTGATACTCTTCTAATCTGCAATTTAATTTCGACGTCCTATAGGCAAGAGGCGACTGGCGTTTTTTTGCGGCTACCCGTTCGAAAATGACATAGTCACCGGTCGACGGGGCGGCCCTCGGGCTCCGGGGCCCTCGCGGCTTCGAGGGCCCGCTCAGGAGCTGACAGAACGCATCATTAGGGGGGCGGCAGAGATGTGCTCCATTGGCGCCATCGGGGCCCGCTTAATTAATACACTTTCAGCGGCAATCAAAAGAGATCTCAAACATTGATGATTCCTCGTATTTAATAATAAGAGGACGCCGCGCGCTCGAGACTCTTTCAGTCTTTCTACGGTAGGCAGAACACATCTAAGTTTACTTTAGAGTTCAAGTCTAAGCTGACATCAGGCTAGTTGGACTTTATTGCTATTAATCTGTAATCATATGTGGCCTAAATTATATCCACCGGAAATATTATTTATAATGGGTATTGCTATTGCCGAAAGTAGGACGTATATTGACATTATCTTATACCATAAATGGAGCAATAAAACTATAAAGAGCATATTACCAATTGGCATATATTGGTAAATATATACATTTTTTAATAGATTTACATGTAAAAACCTTATGTAACACTTGTGTCAAAGTTAACGATCGTCAGTTCATTTATAAATTTAAAGTACATTTTTTAACCAATTGCAAATTCAGTTCACAGCCGTATATTGGTATAATGTAGAGACCGTATATAATTTGAACTAATGACGCAGCTTTCAATTTGAAAGTATAGTTATTGTTCGCAATTCATTAGTTTCTTTTACAACGCATGTGTACGCATTGATTTAACAAATGCGTTCATTCAAGCGTGAACGGCGACGAGGGTTGCAATTGCACTAAATTGAAGAGGTGCTCACTTGAAGACTTGTACATGACTTCGATTCACGGCGGCTATCGATTGTCGATAAGTCGTTCGCCACTTTCGCGGTCCAAGCTTCACAGTGGCGAGTTCACCCGTGGCCAGGGTGTAATTATTGCTGCATTCAGTTGCCACGTTCACACGCGCAGGCTCAATATGAACTTTGTATATACCGATTGACTAACACATTTCCCAATTCACGAATTGGAATTCTGATCGGATTATGATTCAAATGAAGTCGTTTTACTAAAGAAGCAGTGACACAGTGCTATTCGTCAAAATTTATGGAATTAATTAATCGAATTCGTTTTCTAATCGTGTTAAAAAAAGAACATTTTCGTTGTTGCGCATTGGAAATAAAATATCATGAACTCAAGCATGCCATTCAAGTAATATCCAATAAAGAGCAACATATGCAACATTTTTTATCGTTTTCTTTGTACCAATGTCCTCTATCGTCTGTTTTCTACACGGATTTTTTTTTAAATAAACTGCATCGCATTTCCACCAATATTTGCTAAGATCGAGCTGCAGGATCTACGCTGGAGCAGAACTATGTTTGAATGAAATCCACTTGCGCAAGGGGTTTCAGGTATTTATAAATTCATACGAATCCGCGAAAAAAGTTTTTTTCGCAGGAACAATCAACTTTGAAGCAGCTCGTTACTGCGCAAACGGATCAACATTGTTATAACGGCGCGTGTGAATGAGACGTCCCTGAGGCGTCCCGACGCCCATGTGGGAAGCCAGCGTCGCCGATCTGAGTCAAGCTACACTTGACACTGTACACAAGCGACTTGAAGAGTCGTTCAATTCGATACGGTTTCATTCGCCGACGCCGATGCCGCCGACGCCGACGCTCGCTGAGTGCGATTATGCTCGAGCAACCGACATGGGTTCTCCACTTGCATTGCGAAGAGGGTCGCAATTTGCACGCTGCGATTACAGTGTGATTCGTGGGGTTGGCTCGGGCTCGGGGTAGTTTGGGGCGGCAGCGTTAATAGTGTGTGACGTACTTGGTTCATAATTCATGTGCATGACGCCCGCGTCGAACGAGAGGCAGTCGCATTTGTACGCGGATCGTGGGAGAAAATATTTGGCTAATCGTATTCGTGTGGTTGAAATTGAATGGTGATTGCAACCGAAGTACTTGGATCTTTGGGGATCGTGCGTTGAGTTATACTTTCAAATTTGTTGTGCTTGATACTGATGAAATTGAGTAGGTATTTTTAGTGACGATTGAGTGAACTGAGATTTGCAATTAACCTGCGAGCAGCATTTATTTCTGTCTGACTTATCAGCGTCCTCGCACCATATACCGATGAGTTTTCTAATTTTGTACAGTTCACGACAACCAATTGTGATATTCGATTAAATTTTTAGGTCTGTTCTTTCGAATTTCTATCTGTTTCACCCCACACTGTAGCCAACCCCTAAATAACTCCTTATATAAAACCTACCCTAAATTTGTCAGCTCCAAAATAACTGATGACGTTCAAGTCAAAACATTTAAGTGTTCCGCATCGGTGGATCAATCATTCCATTGTGCAACACATCGCGGCGTCTTTTGAATCTTGTCCTCTCCGTGTGACGTCTAACAACTCGGAGGGTGTGGAAACTGCGGGAGTCAAATTTTCCACCCACGACATCCTGATGAAGATTTACTTGTTTTTGGGGCGGTTTCGCACGGTGCCAGCAGACTCTTGAGAGCTCCAATGCCCCTCGCAGCGGGGTCGAAACCGGATAGGCTCGAGAGTTTAAGGGTAGGTAGATTGGTTATAGTTTCAATTAATTACTGGAGCTGTTAACGTTACGCGTTGTTACCGGCCAACAATGGTTTTGAGGGGTTGTGTGAAGGGGGGGGGGGCAGGAAACGAAGGGAACGAAGGCCTTTTGCTGCTGGCATTGTTGTGACGCAGGCTCACTAGTTTTAGGGATTGTAATGGACCGATATACTTATGGGTTACAACCGGCCGTCAATGCTCTTACGAACTCCACCACAAAATAACAGTTTCCCAAAATGGAGGCCGTAGATCATTAATTAGATATGTATTTCTTTCCATAAGCGACCAGGACGTAAACGTATTGTTTTAATTATTAGTCCAGTCGAACGCTTTTATCGGATCATGTTTTATGAGAAGTTTGTCGCATTCTATTTTGGTAGCACACAGTTTCATACAGAGCGAGGGAAATTGTGTCATATTTCACATTTTATGGTTGATAAAATAAAAACAATTTATTTTCGAGCTCTTTTGGCGTCGTTTCTATACTCGTCTGCGCAGACTAGAGCTTGCGGCACGTTAATGGCGCGGAAATTGCCGGCATAGCGTGGGTATTGTGAATCGTGCATTAATTTAATTGTTCAAATTTGAGAACATTCTTGTTAAAAACGTTAATTGTATTGTAACAGCTCTAACAGTCATAAAGTGTAGTAGCTATTGTTCATAACCATGTAGTCCTGCGTAGCCAGCTTATGATAGCTCGTGGTATAAATACAACCACAGTACAGCAGAGCTATCCTGGTGCCACCATGCCACCAACGTACACCGCCAGCGATGAGCTTTTGTTTCATGGGATGACGGACTCATTGTCTTCGGGCAAAACACAACAATCATTGCTGGTCTGGTAGTCATTACTCATGCAAGTGGCTTGCATATACAACACAGTTTACCAGTCCGGATTGCTCGCTTAGTAACATTAGCGCGCGCTTCTGGTTCAAATAAAACGCGCGTTTGTGAGATTCGCCGGTCGATAACATTAACTTTGAAAGATTTGTTTGAAAAGGCTTGAATCTCTCAAATTATCAAACGGCATGTAGCTTTCAAAACTTTAAAACATCTCGCCAAGTTTGCACCTATTAAAAACGTCTTAATCGTTATTTAGCACAAAGAGCATCCTTACAGCTTGATGCGTGTGAATGTGAAAAAGGGTTGTAAATGAGCAAAGATGTACACACAGCCATTTTCTTCACCTAGCCAAGGCGACAGCGTCCTTGGACTGGAAATCCCATTGTTTTATATCTGTGGTTATATTCTGCTATTCTGGTCTTGATTTTCCATGCTTTTCCTTGCTTTTCCACACGTATCCCTTCTTTTCTGTGTTCCTTTCCTGAGAAAACTTAATGAGGGTGTCTGGGATGACATGCGTTACAGTTTTCTCGACATTCTCACCGATATGCAAATATCGGCACTTGTAAGGTGGAGGTGCCGTGTTACTCTAAAAACCATAAAATGTCCTCAAAATGAAAATGGTGAAAAGTGTTGAAAAGTGTGAACCAACATTTAATTTCATTTTGATGCAATCTTGATCACTCGAAACTCAATCTGAAATTAATACGAGATTATTGATGAATTTTTTGAGTTCGATCAAGTTTCCTGAAATATGATTTTCACTTTTCATTTCACTTTTCTGTCACAAGTTTCAGTTATAAAACATTTTTTCTACGCGAACACAACAGCCCCAATCGATAAGTGTGTATAATGCGATTTCGATAAGGGCACATGGCGGCTATTTTTGGGGGTCGCAGGCCAAAGACCGATCGTTGCTGCATAAAGTGGAATATTTCCCGGTCCAGTATAACGCTAATTGTCGACGGCAGGCCAGCGCCCATTGTTTAGCGTTTCCACAAAGACATCCCCTTCACTGTTCGCTGTTAATCCACCCTCTCATCCCTCCACCCCCCCCCCCCCCCCATATCCCCTCCCCACACCCAATGATAGTCACTAAATAACCATAATTCGTTCCAGCCTCCCACCCCTAACCTGCTTAAAGCTAAGCTTATAAACAGCTGCTCTGCTGCCTTTTCGAGAAACACTCTTTTTCGCTCGGCGTTTCGGCTTCCGCTTTCAAAACACTTTTCGTTCTCTGCACGGTTTTAGTTTGATTTTTAAGTAGGCCATTTCATCAGATAGCTCCACAATTAAAATTATTACGACGCACAAAAAATCAGTGTTACATTTAATTAGGCAACTTATAGGTATGTGCCAGTATAGCAATACGTTGGATACCTTTTAATCTATACTTGGCAAGCCAGATCCCTTAATTGCTTGCCTCAAATGGAGAAATACGTTTTATCGTGTGGTCTGATCATGATTAAAGAAATTTATCAAAGATATTTGAACTTTGATTTAATCACAGTCTCAGCAATCTGATATAATTATTATTATGTGTTTTATTACTTTGGCGTGGCCATTTATATCATGATTCGAAGAGTTTCAAAATGGACTGTTCTAAGGCACAAATTATCGGAAAAAATGCACAAAAAAGGGTTCTTATGAAGCATTTTCACTCATAGTATGCTCGCAAAGTATAACGTTCTTAATATTCAATTGTTTAAATACCTATTTTCTCGCAAAACTCACAATTGCACACGAACATCTGGCCTTTCCTATGTCAATCACATTTTTAATTTCAGTGATTTGTCACACCCACGCTCTGAGACGACAATTCACACTTGTTACAATTAATATCTTCATTTGTGACAGTGGATCTGATATTATTCCGTGACATGAATTTTTTTAAACATATGTGTTATTTGGATTGAACATAAAACCGCCACGCTGTGAATGATATCAAATTTCCACAAAAGCATAATAAATGTTGGCGTAAAGAATACCAACTGAGTGCACCTGTGTTTGTTCTCAATTACAAACTCAATTAGTTCCACCTCATTTGTGCACACACTCCCCGGCAGCGGCATACATCCCTCCCCCTCACACCTGACCATATAGGAAATATTAGGGAAGTGTAAAATACGGAGCGACTGTTTTTAATCCCGGTCCATGTGAACTCAATGCGATTGACACGTGATATTATGAATGTAATGTGTGTGTGTGTGTGTGTGTGTGTGAGTGTGTGTGTATGTGTTTGTGTTTGTGTGTGTTTAAACACGCAAAAGCTTTCATCGTAATGACCTGCGAACCTCTCCTCATCATTTACCATCCGATTGTGACGCGTTGGGTAGCGAAAATGCGAGTTTTGCGCCCTTGTCCGTGGATTAACTGGGAGTCCTTATATACGTTGCAATCAGGATACTATACCCAGCCCCAGGTGACCGACCGTCCGGGCGCTTTTGTTGGATCAATTCGATGATTGTCACTTCCATTTCAATAAACACGCAAAGATAGTTAGTTACTCTGTTGTATTAATATGTGCTGTTGTTGCAAGTCCATTTTCTGGTTATATAATTATTGTAGTATATTATTCAATGATATTCTCGAAAATGAGTGCATTTTTAGTTTCCGAAGATCATAATGTAAACACAAATGATAACCAAATACCCTCGGACATGCCGTGAGAAATGGGGTATTTCTGACGCACTAACGTCAACAGTCCGCGCCTCTGGAGTCAAAGCTGGCAGTCAAAATGAACCCCCGAACGGTGCCCTTATTTATATCTGTCATGGGGAAAGTTCTGCAAAATGGCAAACTTAAGTTATTGAAAAATAAAAAATTCTAGAAAATCTTTCCAAAAAAGAGCCCATTTTTTGGCAAACGGTCCCGAAACCCTGCCACGTACTGCAGAACGTCAAAATTAGCATGGTCCCAAAATTTAAAGAAAAAATACCGAAAAATGTAGAAACGCATGAAGAGTGAAAATCGTGCGGAAAAATCATCACAAATACGGCTTTTATACTAGTAGAAAACTAGAAGAATAGAATAGAAGTAGAAGAACTAGTAGGAGAGAGATAGAAGAGATTACTAGTGCAGTAGGAGATAGCTGGAGATAAAAGTATGGATGGATATATTATTGTGTAAATGTAGGCTAGGATAGCATAGGTATAGGATGACTTTTGACTTGAATCTTTATTTTATGAAATTCAAGTTTTCTTACTTTAGAATAAAACCATAAGGTCTACGCCTTAAAATGCCGTGTTGCTATATTTCCTACATTCAAATATCAGAACGAAAATTTCAAACATAATGCCAAATAAATTGAGGCTCTAGCACCTGCGCTCAGTTGGCCAAAGGTTTCATCATGGCAGAGCACGATTATCCATAATATGGACTGGCATTTTGGTATGATGGAGAGGGGGAAGGGGAAGGGGTGAAGGGGGAGAGGTACACCCCACAATGGCGGAAACCGACGCCGGAAAACATGTGGCACGCGCCGCGACGCCGCCGTCGCATCAGCGCGTCACAAACATGTAATCATAACCACGAAACCGTCCCGAGTTAATACGGAGCGCCGGCTGCTCGAGTGTTTGCATTTGATCTGCTCGAGCAGCACGGGGTGCCCGTCACCCTCTGCAGACTGACATCACCCTCTCGTAGGAAATAATAACCTAGCCTCTCTCAGGTTATTAACTCGCCTACCTACGAGGTATGTTAATGTTTAATTGAAACCGCAATGATGATAATGTTACAGTCATTTTCGAACGCATGAGGGGTATTAATAATTGGTGAGCTGATTCGATTGCGTGGCTCGTGAAAGATGAGTAGGTACTTTGACTCTTTGTTTGGTGTGGGCTGGGGATGTGTTACGTGCTATGACACACGCACGTTGATTTGTTGGTATTCATCGGGGAAATTGACTTTTGATGGTTTGGCGATGTTAAGCCCCATGTAATTTTGTACAAAACTAGCCATAACCTTGGTGCAGAATGCCATGGACTTCAATGGTACAAGCTTTTACCCAAATTCATCCAATGACAGAGAAATTGTGTCGTTTTATGGTGCGATGATCCACAGTTTTAAATTGTGATTGCTATCGCAAATAGTCAAAGTTTTGACGGGTTTTAATATATTTCTATGTCTGCATATTCACAAATTTGAATAATTTTTTGGGGCAGTTTCATAAGGTATAATTGCACGATGTTTTGAAGGTTAATCAGATAGGTGTACCTTTAAATAACCAAAATTTGGGTCACCATAGCGCTGTATTACGAAAGAGGGATATATTATGACCATCAAATGACCGATCATTTTAAATGCAGGGGAAGTTGAAGTAAAAGGACAGGTCTTAATAATTCTTCCGTGGACTTGCAAATGTACTACCCCCATTAACATGAGCCACTATCGAACAATTCCAAACTGAAGGAAGGATGCAATTAGAGGAATTCACTGTTATCTTTTTGTAACGTGAAATAATAATGCACCATTCGGGGCTCGAGTTCGTGATTTCCACACCATTATCCGCTGCGTCAAATGCAACTCTGCAACATTTAGCTCGAAACACGAGATGAGCCGAAATGAGTTCGTATAAAGACCGTTAGAAATTTGAATATAACAGTCAATCTCCTACAAAAAACAAGTTATTATTATGTAAGTTGATACTGATAGTATGCGCGCTATCGCACGATTAGTAATGAATTATTTATATACCGAAAACAATTATTTATTTAGTACAATCATTTACATAATATTATCAAAAGTTTCGTGCAAATTCCGTTCGTGCATTTAATTTCGATATTCAAGCAAGAAAATTTGAATTTGAGAAAATTCGTTGAAATCGTGATTAATTTTGTGTAATTATTTGCAGTTGAATTTCTGGCACGATTGAGATACGAAACTGGCACCGTTCTGCTTTTATGTGATTCGAACTGTACTTTCAATCATAATAAATACATTCAAATCATGAATTTATCATAATTTTCGGGTGTCGGTTGTGGGCGCATAGATACTTAGGTCAGTTGTAAATCAAATTTTAAAACGTCAAGATCAAGAATAATATGTATTAATGCAGATAGATGAGGGATGAGATACACTTGCCTTATAAGTAATCCGTTTGAACTTCTAGTCGAAATTATCAAGTTTTTTGTTGGTAACCACATAACTGCAGCATTTTCCTAAGAGGAAAATATCTGGATAATTTGATTTTGTTTCCATACAAACGTATATGTAATATACAACTACTTCCACTGATTCCATTCCTGACCTCAGAATTGACAATGACATTGAATCTATGCGAAAGCGTATTCAGTGAGTTTTGTTAGCAATTGCACTCTGTATTCCTCAATCTGCCAGCAACCAGCGTCCTTGCAGCTCCTGCCTTTGGCTCAACTCTCAGCGATTTGTGCGTCGCGCGGGGGCCTCCCTAAAGACCGTAAACATTTGTATTCATGAACTGGGAGATAGCACGACGCTCATGTCAACTTGACTCGATTCGACGCCGACGCCGACGCCGACGTCGCTGGTTCCGGCTACAGGCGCCCACGCGTGGCAATTGTGGCAGGGCGCCTTGCACTGACGGTGATTATAAGCACGTCATCTCGTTCGCAGCTGCAACGTCGTGGACATGAGAGTGGTACATAGACCTGAGAAATATTAACTTTTAAAAACGATGTCACTTGTACTGTAAAATTACAGCACTACGTATTTTCAAACACACGTTTGCGGTCATTGATGAGCGTAGCGAGCGAAGCGAGCGAAGCGAAATCATCAATTTCACTACTGCTAAAAAAAACACTTGGTGTGTGTTTGTATGTGTGTTTGCGCGCGCTCTACAGGCCAAACGCCTGCTTCGAGTGGGATGAAATTTTCAGGGTGTCTACTTTTGTTCTCAACTTAGACCCCCTGCGTTTCTCAAGAAAATCCTCCACACCCTTCACTTTCAAAGCAGAAAAAAGGGCAAAATTCGACAATTGGGCATGTTTGGAAAAGTACGGAAATTTATTTAAAAGTGCGTATTTTTTTCAAATGTTCCCAATTTCGTTTTGCCTTTAGACACCATCAAAACCAAATCAAAACATCACACCAGATTTTTCCCAATAAAAACCAAACCAATAAAACCAAATAAAACCCTTGGGCATGAGTTACATCTATGTATTAACATGCACAATGCTCAATGATCTCAAAATGAGCATATTTCTGCTACCCGACAGCTCGGACAGAAACAAAGAAAGGTCAAAATCGTTTACATTTTCAAGTGATAAGAATTTTTTGAGAAAGCAATGGTCCGGCTAGTTGCTCCATGATTTTCAAATGCTTTTGTCTCAATCTTTTAATGCGCAAAATACAAACCGCTACGCTCATCTTCAACGCAACACAAATTGCGTTCGCCCTAGTACTATATAATATATATAATATATATAATGCTCAATACTATATAATTGAACAAAAAGTCTTAATTATGGCAAGGTATACGAGGCCATACAAAAAGAGTTACTCATTTTAGACGGCCCTACATAGCATGTAATAATTTTAACAGATGCACTTTTGATATAACCATGGATGATCGTTGGATATCAGAATAAGTCAAACTAATTCAGAGAGGTTCTTGAAGTCACAAACCTCAAACGTACAAATTCTAACTTTAAATTTAATTTTTTTAAATTTGACATGTCTTTAATTTTATCGACGTACATTTGCATTGACGTGCTCTCATCATACATACAGGTATGTTTTGTACGTGTTATTTTTTTTGGGTTTATGGTTTTGTTTTTTATATTTTTATATTTTTGTATATGTATGAGAGCACATCGATGCAAAAAAACATCAATAAGATTAATGACAATGTCAAATTGCAAAAAATTGAAATGAAAAGTTAGAAATTGTACGTTTGAGGTTTACGGCATCACGAACATCTCTGAATTTGTTTACTTATTCCGATATCCAACGATCATCCATGCCCATATCAAAAGTGCCTCTGATAAAATTATTACGAGCTACATAGGGCTGCCTAAAATGAGTGGCTCTTTTGCCAGTTGATCAATAAAACATTGGGATCGTTTTTCATGCGTCCCGTTCGCTGGTCAGGCACAGACGAGCTTCCTTTTATCCTCGTTGTGCGCCAAGAGACGTATGATATTTATGTGTGGCTAGTGGAGATTTATTGGACTCTGGCCGACGCCGATTCGGACGCATCCGAATGATAAAGCCGTCGCGACAATCTATTAAAGCCAGGGAAAAACGAATCACCGCTGCAGTTCAAATCTCTTTCAGTATTCCCCCAAAATGCCATCGATAACAGTTTGCGTTGAACGTAATGAAAGAGACGCCAACATCAGAAATCTTTTCTGTGATCGGAAGTGATCTATAATTTACTGTATACCAAGAAGATGTGACCATTGTTCAATTCTTGGTGAAAAAGTCGACGTAAGGAAACGACACGTCACCATTGACGTTAGCTGACCGGACAGAGAAGGGCTTTTCCACCAACTCCAATAACATCCTCGGTGGGTATAGGTATATAGTATTGAGTACACCACCAACCCACTGTGGTAAAGCATAAAACAAATAATACAAATGAGTTTACTTACCGATTATATTTTTACAAATATTTCCAAATGCCAAAAATTAAAAGTGAACAGCACCTAAATAATCCTAAAACAATTCCTACTAACCGTTAATAATTTTACTTGGGTGTTTTTCGACATTCACCCTTCAACTAGCAATAAAAACATATAAAAGAACTATATATAGTATCTGAAGCCTGGGACCTCCAACCTATGATTTATTTTGAGGCTGAATAAGTGACTGCAATAGAACATTTTCTTAAGGTGGCGAAGAACAGTCCTAAATCGCGGTCCAACAAAATTCGTGCCACTTGAATGCAAAGATATTATCTTAACCGCAAGTAATCTTTGGTCAAGATTGATTTGTGCCCAGAAATCAGGTCGATGAGAGAAGCCAAACGAATTTCCGCACATTGAATCTCTGTCATGGTAGGCAACCAGTGTTACATGTGAGTACGTATTGAAGGCTATACTGGTGCCCCAAGTACGGCGTTTGCATAATATACCACATATTTTTACCAACCCGCAGTGTTGTTTGGAATTATTTAGGCCACTTTTGAATTCCCCCCCCCCCCCGTCTTGTCAAAACTTTCACACATGGTTTACCCTCCCCCCACCCCCCCCCCTTGAATTACGTAGCAATCTAGGTCACCATCCCTTAATGTGTACGTAAAAGTTACCGTACCGAAATTTGATCTCATGATTACCTCTGAATTACAACGCAAAATTAGACAGAAAGAAGTTTACAAAAATTTTAGCGACAATTAATTATGAATTTTTGGATTTAAAAACATTGAGCTCCATTGATACCATTGAGCTTTCTGTCACATATTGCAATCCCCCACCCCCACCCCCCAGCGAGCGGGGCTTTTTGCAGCATCCGAAAAATTTAAAATTACTTTTCTCTCCATATCATGTAGGTAGAAAAGTGTTTCTTGGTGGGGAAACGCTCGTTCTTATGGGAGATGGGAAAAGAGCTAACCAAAATTCAAGAAAGAACAAGAGTTCATATTTGGCAAACAGCCTTTAGACTATCCCCCTCGAATGGGCAGAAAATGGTGATTGCAAATAATCGTTGAATTCGTATAAGAAATCTCCTACTCTGTAAAATAAATTTCTTCTACAAATAATCCCATCAGCAGCTGGAAGCCCCGTCCCGTTAGGTAGTCGTGCCACCGCTAGTTGGCAGTGCAGTCTACATGTAGGGTTTGGCCAAAAGCAGACTAACGTTTCAGCGAGCAAAATTTGTTTGTTTGTATCAGGGGGAGCGGAAGCTGGAGATGTAACCGGTCGGCAAGCTCAAACATACGTCACCAGAATTCACCGCATGCTCGTTCCATCAGCTGCTCATGGCGCTTGAACTTTCCTGGTCTCGGAAAATGGAAAAAACGTCTAAAACCGCGAGTGTCATTTAGATCGAAGTCATCTTCATCATTTGGAGAGGAGGGATGTCGATGAGGCAACAGGTAAGTTTTTTGAACAAATGAATTTGTGGTGGCCCTGGCTGCAATATGGTGATCATAAAGTTGACCAGCAATCAATTGATAAATATACATATTTTGTTCATATTTTGTACACAGTGAAGTGGAAGGGAACGAAGTGGACGAAGTGGTCAAGAAAAGAAGGCGTGCAATCGGCGGAACGTGGAAAATGACTTGCCACATGCATCACTGATAGTAAATGCTATAGCTATATGTTGGCCAACCTTGAGCTTTCGATTAGGAAGTTACATGCTTATGACACTCGATCGATGCTTTAAAATCGCACTCACAAATCAGCTGTGTGTAGCCAGTTATTGCCGATGTTAAAGTACTAACTTCCTCGTTTCTTTTCGGAGCATGACACCCCCAGTTTCCAAAGCCTGTCCTTTGCTTAGGCATGTTCAAGCAGCACATAGAAAGCTCGTTGTGTTAGAACTGTGATTTGCGGCACTAGCTTCTCTTGCGATCAATTTCCTAATGCAGTGGCTATAGACTGCAAAAGCCAGAGTAATCTAGTCTGGGCGAGCTTTGGTTGCAGCTCCTGAATGTTTAGCTTGATTAGCCAGATTTTTTTATTAGATTTTATCCAGAAATTGTTCGCTTGTTTGAGTTATGCACCCCTCAATGTACTGGAGCGGTCGCTCCAAGGACTATTGCCAGGCCGTCACCGCGTAAGACTTACTTTCCATGAGTTTCGTGACAATGAGCATTCAATAATACAATGTGATACCTACAGGTTCATATTTTCGACAGGTTTTATTTGCTAACTTACCAATAACACAGATAATATACAGATAATCGAACATCTTCAAACTTTTGAGTTTTTTGGTCCATATTATGCACCCACACGAAATAGCAACAGTTCGTCCCACGCAACAACCTCTTGCCAACTCAGCTAGCAAAACGACGGATGGTTTTTAAACTGGGGTAAAAATGTCCCCTTCGTGTTTAGTCTTTCCTATTGAAATTTGTGAGGTTTCCGTGTACTTTTACCGCATGCATCGATCCAGGCATAGCCAGGCAAATCCCGTGATTCCGGCAATCCACACTCAGGGTCCAGGGGGACAGCTTCCGACACGCAGGCAGCTCGTCACGCTCAGGAACTTGAACATCTCGGCGGTCGAAGGCCTTGGAAGTTGAAGGCATTCATGGACGTCGAAGGCCTGTGAGTTCGAAGGCGTCGTGGACAGTGGCGCGTTTAGGGTATGTGGGACCCCTACGCGCAATTGGCTTTTGGGGCCCCATTCCATGGTTTTTGAAAAACCTCAAGTACTTATAAAAAGTCTTGTTAGTGCATCGAGACAAGTAAGTATACCATTGAGAGTTTAAAGTTGCGACACAATGACCCTTTTTAATCCGAGAATTCAATGCGGATTGTCTGTAATCTATTGGTGGTATATGTTTCTCCTAGAAGACCGCTTCTGAATTGGATATTGATTGCAATATTTATAAGGCATAGATGAATGAAGCTGGCGTGCCACCAAATAATATTACAACAAATTGCAACCATTGTGGTGAGTTATAATCTGCAAATGGACTTGTGCAGGATATGCGGTTACACTTACAGTGGTTACACTTACCTACTTTTAACCCGCGTCGTTAGTGCTAATCAGAAACCTTAGCCGCCATTTTCTTATCAGCATTTTAATTTGCTACGACTCCAAAGCCAAGCAGCCAATAGGAGCCGAGCTTTAACCGATCAATACAGAGGGGAGGATCGATCAAAGCACGTGGCTGGCGACACAACAGCGGGACTATGCCACTAACTCGCCTGAGCGCCTGATACTAAAAGACAGTTTAGCCTCAGTACTTTAGCGTTTCTTTCGAGCGCACGTCAGTCTAGAGTGTAGGCTTGGTGATATGCCAAAATGTGCCATTGGTTGCCTACATAAAACATTCAGGGGTAGGTAGCTACGCTTTAAAATAATATTACGATTGATTTTTGGTTATTGATGAGCGTAGCGAGCGAAGCGAAATCTTCAATTTCATGTATGTGTGTGTGACTTTTTGTTTGTGCATGTTTCGCTTTTTCGTACCTACTGGCCAAACGGCTGCTGCGATTTTGATCAAATTTGCGAGGCCCTTCGCTAAATTACAACTAACATTGAGTCTCAATTTAAAATGCGCGTGGACAGGCAAAACGGATTTTACGGCCTGCTGTAGGGCATGAGAGAATTCTGTGCTAGGCGCTCTTGGTAGGACACGAGAGCATTCTCGTGTAGTATACGTGGTGTACCATGAACTTTTACAGATATTTTTACTTGTGGAAAATCGGTTCGACAAATTTATTGGGGCCCTTCAACCCCCGGAGGTCGATGTCTTCATGGAGGTCGAAGACTTCATGGATGTCGAAGTCTTCATGGAGGTCGAAGTCTTCATGGAGGTCTGCAAGCTTCTGACAGGTAAGAAACAGGTAAGGGTCTAATCTCCTTGTTTATTTATTTCCATTGCTTAGCTAGTTTCCAGTCCTTGCAATAATAACTTACCTCAGTGGCGGCCTGAAATTTGTCGTTTGAAGTGGTGGGTGGGTGGTGTGAAGAGGTTGGGTGGGTCAGCGGGACCGTGGATGGGACCTTGGATGGAAGGTATTGTCACAACCAGGGTGGGGGGGGGGGGGGGGAGAAGGTAGTGCGATGACTGTGCGTGGGTTGGCTGGGGACCACGGGGGGAAAGTAACGTGGGAAAGTGGCTACAGTCGTCCATGGTGGAATTATAGTATAGTATCAATAGTAAAGTATCGTCTGACTCTTTGCGATTAGTAAAGAGTAAAATGGTAAATTATGGTAATTATAAATACCATTTTTACCATTTTTAATGGTTTGATTTGATTCTATGGTATGGTACTCTATGATATGAGATCCCCAAAAAGTAGCAAACTCAGATTAATTTGGCATAATATTACGTAATGGTGGTGACTCTTGTTGATAACTGGTACCCACCACGCACACACACACACACACACACACACACACACACACACACACACACACACACACACACACACACACACACACACACACACACACACACACACACACACACACACACACACACACACACACACACTGGATCTCGTCGGAGTCGGACGTGCTTCACTTCGGCTCCCGCTACCGGTATCGTTCAAAGCGTTTCTGTGACGTTTTCACAGTATTTTGTTATCTCATCCCATTACCGGTCTGACAATCTTCAATTTCCACATTTTGTTTTTCAAGCCGGTTCATTTTTTCTCCTGTTTTTCGGTGTTTTAAACTTTTTCTCTGTATAATTATACAGATTTCTAGAGTAACCATCGTTTGATTTGCTGGCTCTGGCAGGGTTCTACCCAAGCGATCGCCCGGCCCGGGAGGGTCAGGTACACGTAGAGTAATTAGCTGGGTCGCTCTAGCTAAGTGCTCTTTGTTAATCACCGTCTCTCTCTCATTCTAAAAACATGCCGCATACCAAAGAGTCCACGACGCGTATCCCAAATGTAAAAAATACAACTGTCAAAGAGGTCAGCCCTTTGGCAAAACAACCACCACATGTCCGACCACCAAAAACGGACAACACAGAAATTCACAGTAAACTCACCGTGCTGCCAGTCAAAGCAAATCTAGACAGGCGCACTTCCCAGTCCGCAGAGTCTCTAAAACTCAGCACTGAGTCGCAAGAACTTCCAGTTCCAAAACTTTTTACCACCTTCCCGGCCCAAAAAACTATGGCCGAGGTTTTAGCAAGTGCCTCCAGCACAAATGAAAACACGTCAACTATAAGGGCGACAGCCAAAAAACCTGTATCCAAAGAGTCAAGTACGTTATTTCCGACAAAAGAACACGCGTTTCTGTTACAATCAGTGGACACGATATCCATCCACCAGTACCTCCACGCTGTGGCAGAAAAAGTCGGCGCCAAAAACATTTGGTTTGGGTCCAGGCTATCGCTCGGCCGGGTGGCCATTTATCTGAGCACTAAAGAACTGGTCGACACCTTCATGTCGAACCATGGAGGAGTAGAAGTAGGCAACGAATTCCTGCCAGCACGGCGGCTTGTTACCAAGGCAAGCAGATTAGTTCTATCAAATGTTTGCCCTATCATACCACACACTGTCTTGGAAAACTATCTGAGCTCGGCCGTAAAGATCGTTTCTCCGATGAGTTTTGTAAACGTGGGGGGAAAGGACCCTGAGCTTAGTTCTGTTCTAAGCTTCAGGAGACAGGTCTTTGTTGTGGCAGAGAATGGCTGCCAACTACCGGAGTCAATTTTGGTTGACTATGATGGTGATCGATATCGAGTCTTTCTGTCATTCGATGACTTAAAATGCTTCAAGTGCCGCCAAACTGGTCACGTTGCCAAGCAATGCAAGACCCCCCCACCCCCAGAGCACCAGAGTTTTGTTGATCCGCCGGGCAGTGGAGACACCATAGAGCCAGCGAACAACAAAAGAAAAACAGCTCCCTCATCAAGCCAATCGGTAGTCACCATAGAACAGGTAGAAGATTCTGACACATCGACATCTGACACTGCTCTTAAGGATCAGTCAGCCATTATCGACATGGATACTGACATTCTTGAAAAAAGTGAAGAACATCAGAAGAACCTACACCAGAAGAACCTACACCAGAAGAACATACCAGAACACGACAGACAGAGTAGCAATCCCGAAATAGAAAAGGGAAGGCAAAAAGCAAAACGACAAAAAATAGCACCACTCGTCCTCCCGCTCGAGGCGAGAGAGCTGCTTGAGAGTCGTGAGGCTGACAATATTATCTCACCGAATGATTTCCTTGATTTCCTGCAGGAAGTCAAGGGAAACAGTAATCCCCTCACAGTTGCCCACAAATATACTGGAAATGTCCACGGTTTGCTTGATATGTTAGAGGCGATGCAGCCCAAGCTGGTATCCGAGCGGGCAATTAGGGAAAGAGTGAGAAGGCTTATTGCTAACCTTAGAAAAGTTATGTCTAGGGAAAAAGAAGGAGAGGACAATGTCTCCCTTGCACGATCCACGTCGTGCGAGAGTATGTCATCACAATTCCTAGATTAATGCAAAGCGAAGTGACTCTCAACGCCAAGAGCGTTAAGAGTAGTTACAAGTGGGTCCAACTAAGTAGCTTTCTAGATCGCCATCTCCCTGATGTGGTCCTCATTCAGGAAAGCAATTGTTCGAAATCACCTTTCCCGCATGCTTACATGGCCTATGAATTTTTATTCAATCCACCTATAGGCGTCTGCTCAGGCACCATGATCGGCATAAAGAAGGCCTCTCGCCTCGTTATACGATCACAAAAAATCTTAGTCCCAGGCTACCTTCAGGAGGTGGTGCTCGGTAATCAAAACTCGGACAGCACTATCCGTGTTTTTTGCATCTACGTCCCGCACCAATGCGATTTGGCGCTTAAAATCTTGGACAGTTTGAGTGACCGAATAGACGAAGTACACGGAGAAAGTGATATTTGTGACAGGCAGTTCCTGGTGGGCGGCGACTTTAATGTCACGCTGAACCCCAATGTCGATCGGTCAAATGGCGGCCCAGAGAGACAACCTCGAGTTGCTCAGAGGCTTAGGAATTTAGTAATGGAGGGAAATCTGGATGATATCTGGCGAGACTTTCGACCAACGGAGCCAGGCTTCACTTTTATAGGGAACGCTCCAGCTTTTTCTGGATCTCGACTGGACAGGTGCTATGCAACTCCCAACATCGCTTGCAGAGTGTCCAACGTCCAAATAGTGCCAGCCTTCTCAGACCATCTTGCTCTCATCATCAAATTAAAAACATTTACGCCAAAAAGCAGACCCCCGTATTGGCGTTTCAAAAATTCACTTCTAAGCGATCCAGAATTTTCAATATGCATCCGGAATCTGTTAACCACATATGACGAAAACTCCAAAAACGCATATGGTTCGCTGGAAGACTGGTGGGACGCCATTAAAGCCGATATTCAGGAAGTAACGGAGCTTTTCTCTCGCGCACAAAAACAGCGTCTGGACGCTGAATTTATCCACCTCGAGGGAAAAGTTGAGGAAATCATATCTAGCTGCTCGTTTGACAAAAAACACCTGGCAGATCTCTCCCGTGCAAACGCTGATGCAAAAGATGCCTTTTCACAGCGCAGTGAGGCCACATTGGTGGCGGCTCACCAAGACCACCTCTTGGCCACAGACAGACCCGCCGGTTCCGTCATGGCCCGCGACATAGCTGCTGCTTTCAGCCCGATCTCCCGTCTTCGTCATAACGGAAAAATCGTGTCTGATGGACCCTCCCTCTGTTCAGCTGCAAGGGACCATTTTGTTAAAGTGTTCTCAGGTGATGCCACCGTGCTGGACCCCGACTCTCCTTTGTACGAGTCGTTACCCTCACTTTCCCAAGTTGACCGTGAACAACTCGACACACCCTTCACGCCCAAAGAGTTGGCGACCGCCCTCGGAGAGCTTAACAAGGGAAAAGCACCAGGGATCGATGGATTAACAGCAGAGTTCTACCTAGCGTTCTGGGCCGAACTCTCTACACCATACTGGGAAGTTTTTGGACATTCAATGGAAAATGGCCAGCTTCCAAAATCGGCTCAAAAGTCAGTCCTGACTTTGCTACCAAAATCAGGAGATAGACTCGACATAAAAAACTGGAGGCCGATTTCGTTGCTCACAACAGATTACAAAATTCTGGCGCGAGCACTCTCTACCCGACTAAAAAATGTCATGAGTCACATTATCCATCCTGATCAGGCGTATTGCGTTCCAGGCAGGACGATATACGACAACCTCCACCTACACCGGGACATATTAGAGTATGTAAACAAGGAAAACCAGCCCCTCGCCCTTGTCTCTCTCGACCAACA